>JALMGF010000037.1:1215000-1945000 GCA_023333645.1 Sceloporus occidentalis | reverse complement strand
TTCCTGTTTTTTTGTGTTTTTGTTTTTTTTAGTAGCCCTCCTTTGAACGCCGATATGCTGATAAGCCCTGTTGTATATCATATAGTTTAACTGGCCAGAGTTCTTCAAATTCACTTTACCCTTTGAATTATGCATAATGAGGGCCAACTCGGCACTTCTTGCTGGGGAAGCTTGTTAGTGTTGGCTTTTCATAATGAATAGTAAGTAACGGCGGTTAAAACCACCACTCCTTCCAACTCTCCACTTGGTTATTAATTCTCTTTGGGGTTTATTAACTAAAGAGAGAGAGAGTGAGTTGTGTTTCAGATGTTTGACTTCATTATGAATTATTAATAGCAAGAAAATGCTCCTATTGAAAGATTGCATACGGAGGTCTGACCATCGTTGCTCACAGGCGATAAGTCTGTCATGTGCAAGGAGATGTGTTTAGCCGACCGTATCTTCTGCACAGAAAACAGTTGGGGCAATTGTTTACAAGAACAGCACGAGAATTAAAGGGTCCACACAGCTATCATATGCATCGGTGCACACATACCGGAAGTTGTTCTAACCTCCCTATGGAGTGTGCTGCCAGAACATATTCTCCTTGCCTTTTGTAGCTCAATCATCTTTTTTGGGTTGTACTGTTGTGTACATTGTGTTACTAATCACCATATGTTTTCCTTTGGAAATTCTTATGTTTTCCTGTGTCTTTTCTAGGAATTTTATACGCTCAAAAGCCTGTTCCCTTAATTGCGGGGTACACTGGGCAAAGCGGTGGTAGCAGCAGCAGCAACACCTCCCAAGCCTCTCAGAGCCCCACTTCCTCAAGGGGCACACCAGGGGCCGAACCCTCCACCAGCTGGTCCCTCTGAGCACACTCTCACACTTGGGAGATTGAGCGTGATACTACTTACCTCCTCCACAAGAAAGCGTTACGCAACCGTACCTACCTCAGCTTGCCGGAAGACAGCAACTCTGCTTACCTCATTTAATGTTAAGGTTACACAACCAATTTACCTCATGTTTTACTATGGCATTACACAACCTTACTAATTTATGTGGTGACAATGGCCTCCTGGCAACGCATCCCATAACTGCCTCACCTTGGAGGCCCAGCTGTCGTCCTGCTGTATGGCATTTTGGGAACTGTACAGCATACTTCTATCCTCTCTTTGACCCTCTAGTTCTTTGCAATCTTCTGTAAGATGAGCAGAATAGCCTCATCGTACCTCTGCTTTCGCATTGTGGTCCTTCGCGAGAGAGCGCAGAATGAAGGATTTGGGCCGGCTGTGCGCACATGGCCCAGACAGGACATTTCAGCCACCCTCGAAAACCTCCATCCCGGCCGCTGTCACACAATCTCAAGAAGTGCTTAGGACAGCAGACCATTTTGCTGGGAAAATAGCAGACTTTAAGAGGTTGTAGCATAGTGCTAGCCTATATTAAACGGCAGGTTTTAAGGTTTCTGTTACCAAGTGTGAACATGTTTTATCTTCAAGCATACTCTAATGTGATGTGTTAACTTTTATTTTAATATTTTAATGAAGCAATCGAGCTATTTTTCTCTTAGATTGTCTCTGGTAAACAATCTTTTCATGCCGGTCAACGGAATTACTGTTTTCATGGACTGTTCGGCGCGTCTCCCTACGTTTAAACCGTATTTAAAAGTGGGGAGGGAAGCGTTGTGCTGTACTTATGACAAACCTCGCACAAAGATGCTAGTACTGAAAATACATACAAACATATCCGATGCAAAAGACCAAGCACTAATTTTACTTTCAAGGGAGCAGGTCTTCTGTTAGATTCCAGAGAAGGTAAAAACACAACTATTTAAATGACAAACACCGTTCCTGGGAGAGGAACAATTAGTAGAGTCACTTATAGGTGGTTTATATTTTTCCATAAGATCTTGGTGCATATCGTGAAGCATATCGCCCTGGCAGATGACGTTACCTTAGCTGGCTGGAGTGCATGAAATAGTTTTTCAGTACCCCTTAGTTATGGTAAAACAACCACTGCTAACATGCACCATGCTGTGCAAGAATCTGTACCTGCTGTCCAGCAGAAACTGGCGATATACAATGCAATATACACACAGCTAACCAAATTAGTTTGTAATTTTAATAGATTTTTATCTATCCCTTTTTCTCCTTGAAACGTGTGCTAGATTTCCAAATTATGAATAAATGTATACCCAGACAGCAGTGTAGGGTGTAATTATCAGTCTGTTGGCAAAGCACACCTAGCTGCGTGTGTGAAAGTAGAGTAGTTAGAGAGCGCAGTTGCTTGGCAACACATACTCAATGACACTATCGTTATGACAATCCTGTTGCCTAAAGGGGCGCATTGCATCCTTAAATCATGTTTGTGAAATTTTATTTTTTTGTGTGTTTTAAGTTTAGACCATAACTTGAAATGGTGATTTAAAAGGTGCCGTTCTAAGTAGACAAAACATTAATTGAGCTTTATAGCATATTATGCAATCAAACCTTGGCACACAAACTTTTAAGCAACAATCTACCAGTGCCTGCTTGTTTGTCACGACATCTAAGCATTCTCTTAAAAAATGAATAAAGCAGGACTTTGCATAATTAGTTATTTCCGAGAATGGTTTCTTTATAATGCGGCATTTTAGTAATGAAATTGGTAATTTCAGCAGAGAGGGTTTAAATGATGAGGCGGGAGGAGCAAGCAGAATGTTTGTAGGAAGGACCTGTAGCAAATGTGGCAGATACTCCTTAATGAGTTACCACATGCCTTAAACCTAAGAACAGTTTGATGTTGATCTTGGAGATTGTGTAGAAGAACTCTAAGTTGACAGTCTGTAAGCTCACACGTCGCCTTCTCTGAGGTCCTAGTACTGAGAATGGTACAATGGGTTATTGTACAGTTTTAAAGCAAAGTTCTGCATCTGGTGCAATCAGCAATGAGATTCCACTGCATTGTCTGCTCCACATTTAGAACTTTGCTGCAAAGTAGCCATTTCTACATATAACTGAAATCTCCTGCCTTAATTAGAATTGTGTGTAGAAAAGGGGGGAGTCCCACGCAGGCATTGACGTACGTCGGTAGAGATCCGTCAATGCCATGCCTCCTCGGAGAGCTATACTATAATACCTTCTCTTTACCTTTTCTGCTCTTATCCCAAAATCATTTTCGGGTTATGAAAAGCAAATCTAGAGTTCATAGATAAATCCCAAAGACTTTTGCATGAAGGCCTCTTAATCGTTGGGTCTTTTTTAAGATACAACTTTTTCTTAGCTTGCGACTTGATCAACTGTGTTCCAGTACTAAATATTTATTGAAATTGCATTTTTATTTCTCTGGCTTCAGGTTTGATCCCTGACATATCTTACCATGTTGTTTCAATAAACATGATCTATTTTAATTAGACTTCTCCAGAACAGGTACAAACATTAAATGTGCTGATGCTAATTCTTGAAATGTAAAATAGTAATTACTATCAGCAGCTTTTTAGGTTTTATTGTGTTTTTCTTATTGGTAACACTTTTTCCAGAACAGCATGTGACTTGATCTTAAATTTTTTTTTAAATGAAAAACCTCAAATATTTTGTTTTCTTAATGTTTACTGATATTTTTTTCTATTTTAAGTAAATATGTAAAGTACCTGTTGCTCAAGCAATATTTCACTAGGGCAAGTTATATAATGCTTCAGGTTGTCCATGAAAACTCGAACAACCCTCTTGAGCAAGTCAGTTCTGAGCCCTTAGTGGCATTGCTATGGCACCCACCAGAGTGCATCTGTTCTGTAACAAGCTTTGGGAAAACTGTTTTTGATTTCATCTAGTGAAAAATTGTCTTGTTTGAATCTGAGTAACTGGTGCGTTGTTGACATACCTCAGAAACCATCCTCTCTATCATGGAGAAAAGACACTGAATTTATACCGTAAGGGGTTTTTAAACTGTGATGAGGCCTACCCAACAAAACGTGAAGAAAAAAAGGATTTTGCTTGCCTATGGCTTCCATAATCCAAAAACGATAAGGCCTGGACAAAAAGTTCATCTATCGTTCTCTATTAGCATATTTGGTAGGCCCATTTTGCATCCCCAGAATATTACCTCAACAAAAAGTTAGTTTGAGTATTTTTTTTTTTTAAATCGGACCTGGAAGTCTCTCTGGTTTAAAAAAAAATCTATATATCTTTATGTAATATTTGTGTGGTCTTGTGTATTTTTTTTCTGTGTATATTATTATTTTCTTTTTTATTGTTGAACCAAAGAACCTCGGGGGTGGGAAATATATGTTTTAATCACTATTTTCAGCCTTAGAAGTAAAGTCTGAATTCCAGGCATGCACTGGGTCAGTGAAATTAGGTTGGGAGGGAGGGTAATACTTTAGGAAGGGGGGAGCAGTTTCTGCTGGTACAAAGATAACATTTGTTCAGGAAATTTTAAATTTTTTGCAGTAAAGTCACTATTAAATGAATGAGATGAATCTAAGTCTTTGTGTGTTATTTTCCTCTGTATACGATTGTTATTGATTTCACTAGTGCTAGAACGATTGACAGTGTGGATGAATTTGTAAAGGAACAGTGATTCACGTTCTGTATCAATTGTGACATTGAAGGCTATATTAAAAAAAAAAAAAAAAAAAAAAAAAAAAAAGCAATGGGAATACTCCTGTTGAAATCCCCAGCTTAGAATTTTATATACAGCCCCATTTTTATACAGCCCCAATGCCACCATTTCCTAAAACAGGTTCCAATCTGCAATAATACCCACCAGATTTACATTTAGGATAGACATTCAAAAGATTCATATAAATCTGAGATTATTGAACCATTTTCCTAATATCTTGTATCTCCATGCCCAGAAGTTTAGTGGCAACATAGAAGTTTTGCTGGGATTCTGGCTACAAAGCATCTAATTCATATTTTATTTAAACATTTTTAGTGTAATGAAAATAGACCACCATTTGAAGAGAGATTTTAAGGGCATCATAAATGTTTTTTTTCTATTTCTTTGAAGTAGATAAATGAAAACTTGTGTACAGACCCTTAATCCAATGTAGATTAAAGAATGACAAAATGTCATGAAAAAATAAGGTACAAACTGTACTTTTAATAATATTGGGAAGTGCTGATTCAGTTGGTTATGAGCCATGCGATAGTTTGCCATCCCTAACAGCCTCACTGAAGAATACTTTTTAAAAACCAACAAACCAAAACACCTTTACTATCATGTTCCCAAAGCCTACATATTACTAAATCTATATGCTAATTAAACCAATGTAAAATAACATTGCAGTATAAGTCTATATATCTATCTATCTATATCTATATATATCTATATATCTATCTATCTATATATATATACATAGATATATATATATCACACACACACCACATTATGACCTCCTGCTTAATATTGTTTCCCCCTTTTGCTGCCAAAATAGACTCCACTAGACCTCTGAACGTGTGCTGTGGTATCTGGCATCAAGACGCTAGCAGCAGATCCTTTAAGTCCTGTAAAATGCGAGGTGGGGGCTCTATGGATTGGACTTGATTGTCCAGCACATCCCACAGATGCTCGATTGGATTGAGATCTGGGGAATTTGGAGGCCAAGTCAACACCTTGAACTCATTGTGTTCCTCAAGCCATTCTTGAACCATTTTTGGTTTGTGGCAGGGCGCGTTATCCTGCTACAAGAGGCCAATGCCATCAGGGAATACCGTGTTCATGAAAGGGTGTACATGGTCTGCAACAATGTTTAGGTAGGTGGTACGTGTCAAACTAACATCCACATGAATGGCACCACCCAACGTTTGCCGGCAGAACATTGCCCAAAGCAATGCACATGCACCCAGCCACACACGTGATGTAAAAGAAAACACCCTTCATCAGACCAGGCAACCACCTTCCATTGCTTTGTGGTCTGGTTCTTATGCTCACGTACCCATTTTAGGCTCTTTCTACAATAGACAGAGGTCAGGATGGGCACCGATACGCAACAAACTGCGATGCACTTTTTTTTTTTTTTTTTTTTTTTTTTTAAACTTTTCTATCAAAACGGACCTTTTTTTTGTTTGTTTTTTTGTTAAGCAATTTGAGCAACAGTAGCTCGTCTATTGGATTTGACTACATGGGCAGGCCTTTGTACCCCCACGTCCATCAATGAGCCTTGGCTGCCCCTTAATTCTATGGCTAACCTGCATCTTTAATCTGCTTTTCGAAAGGCGGCAGCGCATTTCATAGGTGTCTTTCTTTAAATAAAGTCTTGTGTGTACTTAAGTTTGCTTTTGTCTGCAGGAGGTAAGATGGCTGCCAGATCTGCATCCTCTTCTACAATACAGAAATGATTTCTTCACAATCATGTGTACATGTCCCCTCAAAAGGGTTAATTTATAAGTAAATTTTCAGGAAATCTTCATATAATACATCATCTGTACTTGAGAATAATAAAGCATCTTAAAAAGGAGAGGAAGTGAGTATCATGTTAAGCAACATCTACAGGCCTGCAATTTTTAATTAAGGCTGTGCAAAGAACAAGAGGTCATCCATTCATACTTGACGAAAGCAATTATTGCTGAAAAAGGTTCTTTACATTAAGAAGGAAAGATGCCAAATTTACTACATACGGTCGTTGTGCCATTAAATTCAAGAGATACTGTTAAATATAGCTCAATGGCGTTTAGCAAAGAAGAGTATACAGGAATATAATTGGGACAGGGTTTATTATATAGCTTGTTGAACTAGCGAGATGTTCTGGAGCAAAGGATTTTTACCATTTTTGGTGCACAATTGTAAATTGCTTAATTGTGTCTTTTTTTCAGCATGAATTACTATGCTATGTTACCTGTTACCACTCTGCTTTAAAATATAGTCACAGAGTCAAGTTTCTAACTGGTTGAAGAAATGTTATTCTAGGTAATAGGTTCTAATACTTATACTCTTTATAAGAATGTTGGGCCATACTTTTCCAAACCAGCATATGGTTCTAAAACTTCCTCACCAAGGTTGTGTATTTCTTGATCACACTTGCTAATTTGCCTGTACCTACACCCGTGAAATATAATCGCCGGAAGGTAGGCTCATTGTTGTAAGTAGCCAGACACATATGATATAAGGCTTTTTCCTACAGATACTGCAATGCCTTGCTCTCCATGTCAAGTAGAGCAAACACACCAAGTGATGTTGACACAGACTGTTCTAAAAGATCCTGCCCGCACCCCCCCTTTTTTGCTCCTTATCAGACCGGTTCCAGTGCCATGTGCGTACACACATACCTTTTCACCATTGCCTGTGCACATACACAATTACAATTTAATTTGCTTCACTGAAACGTGTATGTTTAGTGAGCCTGCAATGGATTCTGGAAACCTGGATGTAGATTCACAGCGGCGAGCCTGGACAGGTAGGGTGGACTCTGACTGCCTATGGTAACCACTTGAAGAACCGGGCACTTATTATGAATGATTCATGTCTTTTGCAGTTCCATGTATTTAGATTTTTTTTAGCTGTTCCTCAATTTCTACTTATATGATGCTGAATACTTCTGCTTAAAGATTGCTTTTTGTTGCAACCCGCAAATGATTAATGTTTAAAATGTTTCCAAAATTCAGGACTCTCACAGTAGATGTGACTTGCTTTTGCACATGAACTGAAAAAAGTTTTTTTCGTTTTTTTCTGACATTGTCTCCTTTTTTGGGGTTTGACAGGTAGCCATGAAGTAGTTTGAACGTTGGCATTATAAAATCATTTAAAATGTACAAACAACTTAAATATGCAGCTGTCTTCTACCTGGAAACACGGCAATTGCTGAGTTAGCCTTTATGCCCCTTTTTAGTATAGGGCACAATTATTTACAGATAGGTACCTGTATGCTAAATAGTGTTGAAATAATATGAATCAAGCTCTGTACTTCAGACACATTAACATGGTACAACAATAACCCGCCACATTTCCCTGTTATATCACTTAAAATCTATATTTTAATACAGAGGCTTTAATTCCGAAGTCGGCGGTTGTGCGTTATGTTTTTATACTCTTGCAGCTTCCCGACGTAGATTGCAGGGACTATTCCGTTACCACCATTGATTTGCTATAACATAATATTCGTAATGGACCGTTAAAGGGTTAATATTAATAAAGAGTCATAGAGTTGGCTCATTTCTAAAGTTCCCAGGTATGACTTTTACTTTTTGGCAACAGCTGTGTGTGAGCATACGGGAAACTAGTATGAATGGCGTATGTGTGGGTATTTTTGCTTAAATGTGTGAAATCATGTTTTATTAAATCATATCACATGGCAATACATTCCTTATGTTGTCATCTCTAATATACAGGTAACCAGGCAGCTGCTTAAGGCACTTGGCTTTTTAGGGGAGCCACTATACGGTTGTACCCTATGTTAACTATAGTAAGGGTTGTACTGGGATACAACGTGTATGCTTCAAACGCCCCGGTATACTTTAAGTTATTACATGCTCCCTAAAGAAAAAAGACCCAGGTCGAGTATTGGCAAAAAATGGGAAACGTTTTGTTTCTGGGAAGGGTTTGAAGTTTTAACAATACTAGGAATTCTATATCTAATGCTACGTTTAGTTTTAAGCGTAGGTGGAGAAGCACTGTAAAGGCGGATCTGTCAACTAAAAGTTTAAGGCATGGTTACATTTACACATTTATTGTAGTTAGTCAATATGATGACTGCATCCGCCTTGTTTTCTATGGCACACTTAATTTTTACTTGTGCAGGTAAAATCCTACCCTGGAATTTGTGACTAAGTAATAGGTTCCTTTTCCATAGGTTTGTGCGTTCAACATACTGCAGGGCATTTGCCTTATCTTTCTTAGCCTCACTCTTTCCTTCATCAGTTATGTATGCCGTATACAATTGTACAGTAATATTATCTATACAGTTATAGTTTGACGTGTTCTGTCCAAACTTCAAATACAATTATATGTATATGTCTGCTAAGCATTAGGATCAGAGTAGGGTGACCACATTTTATTTCTGCCATTCAGGGACACACTATGAATCAGCTGAGATTACATATAGGCTTATTTTATATATGTGTGTGTGTATATATATATATATATATATATATATATATATATATATATATATATATATATATATATATATATATATATATATATATATATATATATATATATAATCTTACATACACACTGATTCACATATACACACCATCACATATACATAAAATGCATTTTATATGTATTATTAGGAAGCCTTGGGAACCATGTTAATTTCAGATTTAATAATATATTTATATTATAATTCATTATTACCAGATAATTACCAGACATGAGCAGTTTTGGATAATTAACATCTCTATTACCAGGCACAAGCAGATTCAGAGAATTAACCCCTCTATTACCAGACATTACACACACACACACACACGCACACACACAGTCACACACAGTCACACACAGTCATATACATATACCTGGTGATCTTGGTGTAAATTCTCATTCTGGGACAATGCATTGTTCCGGATTGAGACTGTCCAGGACCTACAACTTCCCATTCCAGGACTGTCTCAGGCAATCAGAGACATGTGGTCACCCTATGACAGAGCTGTTTAAGTTTTCTATTTAATCCACATCCAATAAACGTACATCCCACGACAAGGAATGTTGTGTGAGTTATATTTGTATATAAAGTTCTGTTTAAGTACAAGTACAAGTTTCATCCTAGTTTCTTTTAGAGGAAATTGAGTGTATTGAAGATTACGTTTTACTTTTGTTGTAATATCTTAAAAACAAACTTTCTTTATTGTTTAGATGTTCACTTTATAGTACTTTTGTGCTTTTCAGATGTGCATTGTTCTAGGTACACTCCCCCTATTACATTCACATTAATATATATCCAGTTAACCATTTTTGTATTAATCAGAATCCTTTAAATACAGTTGCTCTGACCATCGAATGCAGTGGGCATGCAAATACTCACTGCCAGCAGCTCCAGTGCTGCGTACTTATCCGACATGCATGCACAAATGTAAGTTTTGGTTGACTCTTTTCAAAGAACTCTTTGGATTATTTATTGATCTATTACATAGTTTATTTTATGTTTCAAACTTGTAGCAAAACACCCTTCTGTCTTCAACAATGGTTATAGCCTAAATATTCAACTGAATGTAATGGATCACTGCATTCAAAGCTCAGCTCAAAATATTTGCATTTCTGTTACTGTTGCTGTATAAATTCTATAGTGCGACGCAAGCCAAGACCCACCTTCAACCTTACACAATTTAAGAGTTGGCAGGAGACTTGGCAAGAAAGTGGCAATTTCATCTTGAGGTCTTCTAGGCCTTGACAGGCCATCAGGCACACCAAGCAAATGACTACTGGAGTGTTGCCCAACAGTGCCTGACACTTTTCCTTTAGATGGCATCCACATTCTTGTACTGCGTCAGCTGCTGGCCTTCAAGTGCCAGGACAGACCAGCACCAGTCCACTCCAGTCCAGTACTGCTGACTTCACGAAGGGCCTTCACCAGTGAGCTTCTGTTCCAAGATTAGTTTTAACGGGCCCTTACGAAGCATATTTAAATCAGTGAGGTTTATTCTCTAGGAAGAGTTATAAGGAGAGTTCGGTTTCAGTATTTAGTATGAAGTGTGAATAGGGCTGAAACAACGAATCGATAAAATCGATAATAATCGATAACGGAAATCGTTGTCGACGATTTCCGTTATCGATTAATCGAGTGATCGATTCGTTGTTGGAGCACTCGGCTCCTTTTACTTACCTCCGCGAGCGTTCCCCGCTTCCGCTACACGCGCCTTCTTTTAGTTGCGGTTCGCTCTGTGCGAGTGGCTCCATTCGCACAGAGCGATTTGTGGGGGTGGGGGTGGGGTTTCAGGGGATGCAGGGCAGAGTGGGGGGGGGCAGGCCAGGGTAGGAGACTGAGTGCAGGGCAGGGTGGGGGTGGGGATGCAGGGTGTGAGTGTGGGGGCAGGGCAGGAGACTGGGTGCAGGGCAGAGTGGGGGTGGGGGTGCAGGGCAGAGTTGGAGACTGGGTGCAGGGCAGAGTGTGAGTGTGGGTGCAGAGCAGAGTGGGTGCAGGGTGTGAGTGTGGGGGCAGGGCAGAATGTGGGGGCAGGGCTGGGTGCAGGGCAGAGTTGGAGACTGGGTGCAGGGGCACAGTGCAAAGTGCCAGGGCTGGGTGCAAAGTGCCAGGGCTGGGTGCAAAGTGCCAGGGCTGGGTGCAAAGTTCTGGGTGCAAAGTGCCAGGGCTGGGTGCAAAGTTCTGGGTGCAAAGTGCCAGGGCTGGGTGCAAAGTGCTGGGTGCAAAGTGCCAGGGCTGGGTGCAAAGTGCCAGGGCTGGGTGCAAAGTTCTGGGTGCAAAGTGCCAGGGCTGGGTGCAAAGTGCCAGGGCTGGGTGCAAAGTGCCAGGGCTGGGTGCAAAGTGCCAGGGCTGGGTGCAAAGTGCTGGGTGCAAAGTGCCAGGGCTGGGTGCAAAGTGCCGGGTGCAAAGTGCTGGGTGCAAAGTGCCAGGGCTGGGTGCAAAGTGCAGGGCTGGGTGCAAAGTTCTGGGTGCAAAGTGCCAGGGCTGGGTGCAAAGTGCTGAGTGCAAAGTTCTGGGTGCAAAGTGCCAGGGCTGGGGCAAAGTGCCGGGTGCAAAGTGCCAGGGGTGGGACAAAGTGCTGGGTGCAAAGTGCCAGGGCTGGGTGCAAAGTGCTGGGTGCAAAGTGCTGGGTGCAAAGTGCTGGGTGCAAAGTGCTGGGTGCAAAGTTTCTTGAACAGTAATAGTCCACCTCTTTTCAGAATGTTTGGGGTTATTTTGTTTCATAAATATTGTGTTTGGGTTTTTGTACTTTGAAAATATTGTTTTTTTATTACATCATAACAAAATAAGAATGTTAATGTAAATTTTAAGTTGTTTTTTAACATCCAGTTCATTAAATTATTTTAAATAAACAAAAAATTTGCATATTGTTTTTTTTTATCCGATTAATCGATTAATCGAAAAAATAATCGGCCAACTAATCGATTATTAAAATAATCGTTAGTTGCAGCCCTAAGTGTGAATGCTATCCGGTATCTGGCCATACATAAAGCATAATTCGATGTGTGAGGAAACTGATTTTTTACGAGATTTGAATGGATTTTATTCAACATAGTACAATGAAAATTATAGGTTTGCTTTTCTGTTCATTTTTTTTCTCCTTTAAATATATTCTTAAAGCATTTTATTAGACGGGTTAAGAGTTAATTTAATTAAGCATGGCTTTTCTCCAACATGGCAAAGTCCTTTTGGTGTACATTACTTCAGTTAAAATTTAACACTGATAGCATGTGTTAATGTGCTAAATATATACACCCACGTATCTGTTAAATGGTTTTGTGACTTGGTTATGAAGCTGAAAGCAATATACCATTATTAATATGTTATCACCTTGTAATGGCTCACACCAGACCAGCTGATAGCTCTCGTCCTAGCAGGGGGTGAAGGCGACAGCTGCTTCTGGATTCTATTACTGTCACGATTGAGAGACACAGAACGCATGACTGTAGAGTATAGCATGTGGTTTTTAAAGAAGTCTGAATCTGGATTACTGAAGCAGATGCCCTCTGATTAGAGTCACATAGGCCATTTTTTTCAAGACGTGTGGGATGTATAAACTTACTTAATGAATCTCATCTTGATTCATCATGAATCTTGCCTTGTGATACCTGTCGAGGATTAAAGAATCAGCAATGATCCAAGATTCATCACTTTCACTTTTTTCCAATACCTGTCACTGCGGGGAAATTTAGAGTCAAGGGACCAGCGTTGCTGAGCGCCCCACTCATCTCCCACCTCCCCATTAACAGTAGCATGCGTCCTGCAATGTCAGCGGCACCTCCCACCTGCACCCCTCAAGTAACTAATTAGACATCCAATAAACGTGCATCCCTGGGAACTCTGGGTAGCCGGAGCCAGAAAGTTCCCAGGAATGCTTAATACCATACACTTGTAGTGTCTATAGCTAAGTCAAGCTGGGGCAGATTGGCCAGAGTGGGTCAAGAGGACAATTGCCAGACTGACTTGTTCTATCCCACTTCTGGAGGAGGGATCACAGTCGGGTCACTTAATATGTTGTAATAGCATGTCTGTTATAAGGAAGAGCAAGGTAAAGGTGTGGGTTAGAGTATTTCAGTGTGTTTTGAGTGAGTGAATGTGCGCATCATGTGTTATAGTATGTGTGTGTTAATGTAAGTGCTTGTGAGAGTGAGTTGGTATGTGTTATAGTAAGTGTGTGGTAGCATGCATGTTGGTTGAGGGACAAGGGGCTGGGGGCCACTCTGATGTGACTGCCCAGGGTTGGACTGGCCTATCTGCATACTAGGGAATTTCCCGATAGGCTGCCATATGATTATATGTGTATAATACCTTGATAAGTTTGGGAAATTGTTGTCCCCTCGATGATGTCAAGCTGTCCAGGCCCTAAGGAAGCCCCAAATCATGATGCTCCCTCCACCGTACTTCACCATTGAGAAGATGCTTTTATGTGGGTACACCGTGCCCTTTTTGCACCATACATAGTGCTGCGTGTTTTTCCCAAACAATTCCGTTTCATCAGCCCCAAAACATTTTCCAAGTAGCGTTGTGTAAGCTCAAACCTCAAGTACACAGCAATGTATTTTTGGAGATCAACGGCTTCCTCTGTGGTGTCTTGCCATGGACTCTATGCATGTTTTGCATATGGTAGACTCATGAATAGATATTAACCAGTTCCAATGATTTCTTCAGGCTTTTAGCTGTTACTCTAGGGCTTTTTTTTTTACCTAATTGAGCATTCTGTGTTGTGCCCATGGAGTCATCTTAGCTGGGCACCCACTTCTAGGTAGAGTAGTCACAGTGCTAAATCATCTTCATTTATAAATAATTTGTCTATGTCTGGACTGATGGATATGTAAACTCTTTGAGATTACTTTGTAACCCATTCCAGCATTATGCAAATCAACAATTCTTGATTGTAGGTCTATGAGATTTCTTTTTTCTTAAGCATGGTTAACACCAGCAGATGTTTCTTGAGAAAAGCAAACGCAGAATGTTTTTTTTTATGTCAAAGTAGCTCTAAAACACACCTGCAATCCCGTTTCATTGATTGGACTCCAGGTTTGCCATGTCCTGACTAGCTTTTGTTGAAGTTATTAGCCCGGGGGTGAATAATGTATTCATTATGGACAAGAAATATAAAATAATTTGTGTTATTCGTTAAAACAGATTGTGTTTGTTCATTATTGTAAGTTATATGAAGATCATATATTAAGACAAATTTATACATAATTCCTAAGAGTTTACTTACTTTTTCTTGCCATTATATGTGTTTTAATATGCATCTTATTTATGACTAATTCGCCCTTCAAATATACTTTAAAAATGCATGGTTTGTCTCTATTCTGGACCAAAAAAATATGTTGGACCCCACACATGTGTCGTCTACACAATAAAGGCGCCATAAAATATGGGGCTGGTATTCAGTTATTTCCAGGGGTATTTTTTATTCCCAGTCTGGTCCTGTGCCTGCCCACCATGCTAAAAAGTGTCATCCCTCCCCAATGGTCTCACCAACTTTGGATGGTGTCTGTGTTACAGATGAATATGTGGCACTGCATCTCAGCATATTGGGTTGACACTTAGGTTGTACACAGATATAAAGTATGAGGATTCACAAGACTGAAGACAAAGATGTTTGAATAATTTATGTGCGCTTTTGAAAAAAAAGTTAAATTTATATCATGATTACATCGGGGCCAGCTGGCCCTTGATCTAGCCTGTCGCAGACACATCTGAAATTTATAGCAAAGCATTGTGAAGCTGAGCTCTACAACACAGTTGTCCTGCTTGACTTTAGCAGAATTCCTAGATGTAATAAAATGATAAAAAGGTTTTGTACCGTGTTAGCCGTTGAGAAAACAGGAGAAAAGTATAGTATGTAATACATGCATTACATTTCACGTAGTAAACTACATGGTGATTGTTTCCACAGTTTAATCCAATTTTTAAATGTGTTGTTATTCAATTTGCAACACTATTCAATCATAAATCGTTTTTAAGTAGAATATGTTCCTGTTTTATTGAATATGGTCTGGTGATCTGGTCTCTCAAGTAATAATTGGCCCTAAACAAATCCTAAATCCCAGCCCCCATTTTCTTCACTGTAAAGCTGCTAATCTCCTTCACTTTTTATTCTCTGCTTCTGCTTATCTCAATTCATTCCCGCTTTCTAGTTGTTTCCCTCCCTCCATCTCTCTATTTCCATTTCTTTAATCTTTTTATTATCTTGTGTTTGCAGGCTGCACAGTCTGGACATCTCTCTTGTTGTAATATTTCCCAGAATCCTCAGCGCAACCAGAAAATCCACTTTATCAGCCTTTTCTCTTTTAAAGGAAAACTATAACCAGAATAATAACCTATACACTTATTTGAAATCAAAATGAGCTGATAATTTAGAACATAATTGGACGAGTTGAGAGCAGTATTCACTAGAGTAATACACTTTACAGCCTTCATTTCACAGGGAGATACCTGTATAGGCTTTCAAAAGTATTCATGTACCAAAGTCTCTATAATTCTGGCCATTTGACAACCGTAACATACACACAAATCTCCTTACCTCTCAAGTGTGTGGCCCCCCTTGCGATCCGAGTGATAGCTGTTGTACTTGTAAGTAGTGTTCTCCTGCTGGGCACCCACCTCCCAGCACAGTTCAGCTACTGCTATTTGGGAAGGGATGGTGCATCGGCCAGTTATAGATCAGAAGCCCAGAGGACCTCCAAAGCTCGAGGCCCTGTGGGCACGTTCCTAGTATGCCTAATAGATTATCAGCCACTGGGTGAAGTGTTAAATAGGAAGCAGTCAACTGACGGCTTTCCATTCATTTATTGATATTTTTGGATTGGGCCTCTTTGTCCTGGTTGTTTCAGTTTGCTTACTAAAGTATGGAAGTCCGCTTCCAGTGGCACACCAGTAAGCCAACTCCACGTATCTGATATGTTACATCTGTAGTTGAAGGTTAGAGAGAAAAAGGCAACGTTCCATGATTATGTTGTATTCCTAGTTGTTAGTCATCTAAACGTATAACTAAAATCCACAGTACCTTGTAGTTATGGGACATATGGCATACAGCTTATCCTGACTCTAAAACAAGACCAAGAGTCTTTACGACAAGAAAATAGGCAGACTATGTGGGCTAAATGGTTCTTATTTGCTGTAATTTTGTTTCAATTCAATTTGTATTCAATTGTATTTTTGTAGTTTATCCACTTAATGACAAAGCTCGTACATGTACGGGCTCAAAATGCATTGTTTTCAATGGGTTTAGGGACCGCCCATTGTCCTTAAGGGGTTAAATACCCGAGTACATGAGACACAATAGACTTTTAAAATGAATAGAAATAAGTTAAACTCGTTCTGTAGTGCGGATGCTCTATAATTAATACCGTGGATTTCAGAACGTCAGAACATCTTATTGCCAGGTTAGAAGCAGGAAACAAAGTTCTTTATTTTCCCTTCTTATATACTATTTACAATTATCATATAATATAATATAATGGAAAAATTGTTTCTGCTCCTTATTTAACATGTAAAAAAGGAAACTGAGTAACATGCTCGAAAAATTTCTGATAAACCTGTACTGACACCTTCCATGCAGCCTATATGTTTGTGTTCCCTGCTGATGAATAGACACATTAGTACGAGGACCTGGAAGTTCAATAACACCACCTATATTTACTTGTGTTGCAGGCCCAGCCCTACCATACAGGCAAACTAGGTGGCTGCCTAGTGTATGGTTTGTCAGGGCACTAGAAACTTCAAGGCCAGCCCTGGATTCAGTAAGAGGGTACAAATACCCTAATCTTATAATTTTCAGACAAGAGCATGTGAATGACTTTTGGTTACTTTCTTTGATTACTAAAATAAATGTATAAAATAAATTTAGGAGCTATAAATTTCATTATTTTAAACTCGGGTGAATTTTCCATGTAATCAACATTGTAAAATTAAAACTTCTCTTCATGAAAATTAAAAATGATGAAAGTCTAAGGTTCCTTGCATTTTGCAACTTATAGTTCCAGGGAGCAAATGTAATGAGAGTATGTAGCTTATTGACCAAATCTGGCAACAGATAGGTTAAAACCAGCTTTATTTTTGCATGGCTGCTCCCAAAAAAAGCAATTCCTTTTGACAGTACAGCAGACGTGGGAGGGGGACAAGATGTTGCTGCTCTTTCTTGGCATTAAAATGCACATTTAGGCGATTGACCACTATGTCACTTGGGGATGGACATGATAACATTCTGCAATAAACCATTAAAGCTGGTCATGCACTTAACACATGGGCAAAGGGAGGACCCTCATACTCTCCCCTCCTTTCTCTACTGCATGGCACAATAATCAGCTTCGTGCAGCCTAGGAAGAAGGGAGGAACCTAACGCAGATCTGGACAGAGGGGCCCACTAACTCTCGACATTAGGTGCCATCTGCAAGGTGACCTTTGTGCGTACAAACATTGGAAGACACGTTGACATGATGACCAGATGATAGTGGTATCCTTGGATGATTTTGAAGGTCACAATCCTATTGGCCTGGAAATGCCTCACCGATGCAACTATAGTTGGCATGGAGCTTAAATCTAGCATCCTACAGAACCCCAGGAAAGGTGGTCTGTAAAGTGTGAAATATGATGGACAGTGAGTGTGGGATGGAGGACTCAGCAGATGAGCAGATGTCCCCCCAGGCTGTGTGTCACTCGGTCATCTTTTTTTGTTCCAAGGGTATGATTGAGGGGGTGGTAGTCTTTCTCTTTATTTGGCTGCTGATTCAGGTCCTCCTCAATAAGCAACAAGAAGGTAAATCTTCTTTTTTTCCCATCTGCGCCGTGTCATATATTAAAGTCCTTGGTTGTGTCTTATACTTAGGATAGCCTTATGCTTATCGAATGCATGTTTAAATCCCTTCATTGTGTGAATATCTATCACCACAACTGGATGGCTGTTCCACCTATCTACCACCCGCTTGGTGTAGTAAAACGTCATTACGTAAAGTATAAGCCTCTAACCCTCCAGTTTTAGACTACGATATATCTTTTCCTAGAATCTCTCCTTTGAAATATACTTCCTTCTTGAATACCTTTGAATATTTCTATTATTTCCCATCTTTACTGTCCTCAAAATTATACATGTTAAGAGGTTTTCCTGATATTTTTTATGCTGCATACATTTATCATTTTAGTAGCCCTTGTGAATTCTCATCACAAGTCTATATCCATATAACCAGTATATGACATCCTTATATCCCTTCCGATAACACACACACACACTTCCTCCCTATAACACTTAATAAAGTTCCATATAACCTTTCTTTCTTATCCGATTGGTCAATTTAATTGTAACATATAACATCTGCTTATTGGATAACTTCTCTCTGTAACATAGCATATGGTTCCTTGTATCCTCTACCCGTAACTACCCCAATAACTTTGTATAACTTCCCTTAATGCCTCTCATTTTGTGCTCCACTTGTTCCTAAAGCTGCCTGGTATTTATTTCTACTTGTAACACTTTTTGGCTGGATACAATCAGCATGTTAATAACTAAACCTTCCTAAAAATCCTATATATTCTAATGTCTGTTCTGTTTATATACCAGCCCAACAGCCATGTATCAAGGAACCCCTTATACGACTCTCCGTCTTACTCTGTTAACATTAGTTTACTAAAAGTTCACAAGATTTTGTAGTCCTCATTTAACAAACAAAACAATCTTACAGTGGGATAAATGACTCCCCATACATAAGGTAATGGTACCAGAAACAGTATAACATCATATCATACATAGCAGAGCCGTATTATGGGAATTGCTGGACGGGAAGGGTCCTGGAACTATTCCGGTCTTTTTAGGATGTACTTTGAAGTGAAAAAGAGGCCTGTCGGGACACAAGAAAGAAACAGCTATAATAATGGTGGCGTATAAAGCAATAAGCATTCCTAAAACAGAGTTCATGACTTACAGGTGAAGGAGTCTATCTATACCTCCACACCCACAAATACATCCATACAGCCATTCATACTCTTGTTAGGAAAAAGAAGTGAGGCTTGTCTTGACTCTCCTGTTACATGGAGCCAAAACTTACCTTTTCACAAACCCAGAAGAAGAATTAAGGAAGTGGAACTAAATATATTTTCAGCTTCTGCAGTAAGGAAGTTTAAAATAAAATACTATGAAAATGAAGGAGCAAGTGAGATTTCTAGGCCTGGAAAATAAACTAGACCAAGCTAAATTTCATAAACGTCACTCACACTAAAAGGAGTGACAGAAACAAAATGTATGTAACTGTTGGATTAAGATATGTTTTTTTCAGATATATATAGTATTTGGCTTCATGAAGTCCAAACATTGTGTGCTCCAGGCATCAACCGTCATTAAAGTGGTGCTTGTTAGCATTGTTCTTGAACTTTCCATTGTCCAGCCTGAGCTTTCTTGTATAAGCTACACTCTCGCTCTGTACACTAAATGCTTTATAACTCTCAGTATTTGCTTTTTAGATTCCTGTTCATTTTATCAGCAACCTCCCGGAGATTGCAATGTTATTTTTTCCATGATCAGGGCCAGACATTTTTATTTTCACCTCTGTTGGTATGACAATCACCTCTATGTTACAGAACAGCTGGGATAGTCACAAACCTCCCCATATCAGATAAAATACTTTACCACAAACACTCGGCATACTCACATACAAGTGTTATGTATAATATAGTGATGGAAACATCATAAGAAGGCTGCTGTATATTTTAAAAAAAGCTTATTTAATATCGTGTCAGCATATCATTGTTATAAAATACACAAGGGTAATATACACTCTATGACCAAAACTATGTAGACACCATCACACCTATATGAGCTTGTTGAACATGCCATTCAAGAACCATGGGCAATATGTAATATGTACTTGCCCCCTCTTGTGGCTATAACAGTCTCCACTCTTCTGGGATGGCTTTCCACAAGAACTTGGAGTGTGCCTGTGGACTGCGCTCCGATTCATCCCAAAGGTGTTCCATGGGGTTTTTCCACGCCACTCGAGTTCCTCAACACCAAACTCATCCAACAATGTCTTAATGGACCTTGATTTGTGCACATGGTCAGTCATGCTAGAACAGCAAAGGGCCTCCTCCAAACTGGTGCCACAAAGTTGGAAGTATACAATTGTCTAAAATGTCTTGGTATGGTGTAGCATTAAAATTACCCTTCACTGGAACTCAGAAGCCTATCCCAAACCCTGAAACACAGCCCAAGACATTATCCCTTCACCAAACTTTGCAGTGGGCATTTTGAATTCCAGTAGGTAGCGTTCTCCTTGGATCCGCCAAACCCAGATACATACATCAGACTTCCAGATAGTGAAGCTTGACTCGTCACTCCAGAGAACATGTTTCCACCGCTCCAAGGGCGTTATGCTTTACACCACTCCAGGTGATGCTTGGCATTTGCACAAAGTGATCTTTGGCTTGTGTGCAGCTGCTCGGCCAAGGAAATCTGTGCTCCTGGCGCCAAATACTTGTGTTGATGTTGCTTCCAGAGGAGGTAGTTTTGAATGCTGTAGTGAGTGAATCCACAGAGGAAAGGCGATTTTTACTTGACACTTGGCCCCCCATTCTGTGTGCATGTGTGGTCTATCACTTTGTGGCTAAGGTGTTGTTACTCCTAGATGCGTCCACTTCACAATAATACAACTTACAGTAGGCCAGGGCAAATTTAACAGTGCAGACATTTCTTGAACTGATTTGTGGCAAAGGTAGCAATTTCATTGAGCTCTTCAGTACGACCATTCTACTGCCAACGTTTGTCTATGTAGATGGCTGTCTATGTGCTTGATTTTATACACCTGTTAGCAATGGGTACAGCTGACGCATCTAAACTTCTCTTATTCAGTCATTTATACATTTTGCATATAGTAAGACACTGCCAAGGTACCTGTCATCTTCCTTGCTATATGGATGTTATGATTCAGTAATATTGGGTTTGGACATTTTAATTTTTCTCTATGTACTTATTCATTTGGTAAAATTCTATATAAGGTGATTTTATTGTTTCATCATGCACACATTTTTTTACATGAAATGGAAGAAAGCAGAGAGTAACTAAAATGGGAGGATTGGGATAAATTATAACATTTCTTCTGTTCTTTCTGATAGCTAGGATCACTTATGAAAGTAATGAACTACAATAATTATATAAAAGTGAAAAGTTACTATAACAATCATTTTTTCTCTTTGTTTACATTTTTTTTATTTTCTTGAAAGCCTTACATTTGGGATTTCAATCCCCTTAAAACCATAGAAAATCTGTTCTTAGGGATCGCTAATGCTTATCAGCAATCACTGTTATCAAAAATAGATGGAGATGAGAATATAAGAAGCAATTTCTTGTACTAAAATCTTTAATTTTAAATGTAGTGCCTGAAATTGTCATTATCATCTGACACTTACAGATGGCATTTTGCCTCTTGAGTCAATAGGGGTCACGACAAGCACAATATTTTCAGAGAATGATGAGGGTTGTTGTACCCAGCAACTAGAGGTTGCATGTTTGTGCAGATCTCATAAGATTCAGTAAAATATCACATATTGTGTTGAAAGGATTACAGTCAGAGTGTATGAAGTGCAGTTGATTTATTGGCATGTAATATCTGAGCTTATCTCTGTTCTGGTCAGTCCATTTGCAGGTACTCCTGGGTGCTGGACTGGCACTTCTCTGCTTCTGTCTTCTCTTGGGTTGTGCTATATGTTGGCAGCGTAGCCGTAGAAGACAGTCTTCACTCAACATTATCAGTGGGGATAAAGATCTCGCACAGCAAAGAGAACATGAGCTTGCAGACACACCTGTTATGTCTGCTGCTGTGCCTATACCACTGCAATACCAAGACATGGATGGGGACATCACTCCAAAAAGTGGGGCGGATATACCCATTGAACAGGATTTAATGCCGATTAGAAGTTTACATTCAAGGGCTTCTCTGCCAAGCCTCTACCAGCTCTCATCAAAAACAAAACGAGCCATTCAGCGGCGTAGCACAATTTTTAGTGAATGCTCTCCAGGAGGAGATCGTGCCAGGTTAGTAAGGATTCCTCTCTCCCGCACTGAGCCCAGTGGACTCTCTGGAGTCAAACAAAAGTCCTTGCCTCTTCTGCACTTTGCTTTGTGCTACTCACTGGATGAGGAAATGCTCACAGTAACTGTTACAGGCCTTACCAATCTCCCCAAGAGATTCCACCAGAAAAGAGACTCTTGGGTCAAAGCCTATCTCCTGCCTGGGTTCATAGAGCCAAACTCAGGCCAAAAAGAAGGGCCAGATGATGGACAGAAATTCTGCTTTTGTAGATACAGTCCCCAGGAATTGAGAGACCTCACCCTTCGACTGGCAGTGTATGCCCGGGAGAGGAACAACTTGAAAGAAGGATTTTTTGGAGAAGTGTTGTTCTCCTGTGCCCACGTTAACTGGCAAGGGCAGGAGACATCTGGTCACACAAAGGAGGTTTCTATTGCAAAGACAAAGCTCAAGAAGGTCAGTATGGTGAACTCTGACTGTCTCAAGTCACATGGAAAAAAACAAATGTTATTCTTTGAGCATTAAATAGAGAGCTGTGTACAGTAATTACATTTTATGTGGCACTTTGACTTAGATGGCCTTCCAGCAGCAAAAAGAGATGTGTCATAATGCGTGTACACTTTGTTATACTACACATGAGGTTCAAATACACGAAAAGGCTGGAAAATAATTGAAATGTACCAGAGACAGAATTATGGCTCTCATTTATGGAGCATGTAAATGCAAATTTGCTTGTGACCAAGCCAGTGATATGACATTACACTTTGTTTACGGTTGGTAATAAATAATTACAGACATCCCTAGCATCAGAAGTCAGTAGTGTCAGCTTCAAAGGGAAATCTTAAGCATCAAGAATATTTGACCGGCCCCTGCAGTACAACATCTTCAGGGGCCTGGACCCTGGGCCACACTAGGAATTATTGCAGTAGTGCAGAAAACGTATGATCAAGAAAAAAGGCAATGGGTTAGGATAGTTAAATAAAGGGGTAGATCGTTAATTGTAGGCCAATCCAAACGTGCCAGTAAAATGATGTACCAAAAATTCTCTTTTTTTGAACTTTTAATATCTAGATTCTTCAGGGGTTGACGTATGGTCAGAAGAGAAGGTTGTATGCCATAATTAACAATTATTCCATACATTAACATTGGGTAAAAAATGAAAATGGTTACCTGGATGGTAGGGGGTTTATGTCATATTTTAATTCCACATATGTTCATATCTAAAGTTCACCGCTTTTTATTTTGTTAATAAAGAGAGAGATATCAAAAACATCAGTCCTTCCCATTCCCAATGCTGCACACTATTATTATTATTATTATTAGTTATTGTTTTATATAGCTATAACATTGCATCCGAGCGGTTTTCCATGTTAGCCATATTTTATTGAAGGTCACTAAGGTATTGTTGTGATATTCATAAGGACCTCTATTATGTCTTATAGTGAAGGTGCCAGACTATGTCTCCATTTCCTGGCAATCGAGACCTTAACAGCAAGAAACACCTATCCTAGCAATTTATGAAGTTTGTTCGGAAAGAATTATAGAATGATTTGTAATAGGGAAGATTCTGGCTTAACTGTTTATCTAGCTATGAGTATGGGACAGTGTTGTTAAGAATTTCTGATTTTTCACTAGGAAATTTTGTAAATTTGACAGCTTTCTCTGAATGATAACCTTTTTATTGAAGGTTTTGTGGTAATGTGTCTAGCTGGATCCCAAGTGGTAAATTGTAAGTATGCGCCTTGACTTTGTGCAAGCCAAACTTGGAATCAATAAAGTATATGTCAGGGATCTTGGATATCAGTTATTATAGAGTCATGGCTAACCCATACTTCCCAACTTCTACTCTTGGCGCATTGGGATGCCCCGGGGTGGCACTTGGGAAGTTGAGCATCACTCAAACTGGCAGCACTACTGTGCATGCGCACAATAATGCACACATGCAGAATGCATGTTCTGATGTCCCAGACACCATAGAATGAAATCAGGACCTGGGAATTGTGGTGCTGAATCCCACGTTCCCACTGAGCATCACCTTTGCCAAGATCGGGACTGTCCTGCACATAGCGAGGTAGTTGAAAGGCATGCTAACCTTTGTGTGTTCATTTTAAAGTTAGGACCTTGCATGATACATAAAAAATCTTTGATGATCCAGAATAAATATTACCAGTTTAATTATGTTCGAATCATGCATAGTGAACACATCCCTTCTTGCAGAAGAAACTTAGGTAAGCCCTACATAACATATGGGTAAAGGTGTTTATATCTAATCTTTCATTGTTTAGTGAATAACCCCTGCTTTACACTTAATGGATAACACCCTTGACAAAAATACACCTGAGAGCTATTTATTTTGTTATATCCTGGAAAACTCTTTTGTAAAGATTTGGAACAACTCCTAATGCTGTAGAAAGAAAAAAAACATTCAAACATTATGTCTGTTTGTGAACTGATGCCAGGATCTGAAAAGTGAGCAAACTGGAAAACAGAAAATGCTTTAGTTGACATGCATTTTGCTTTTGTGTAATGTAGTTAGATTAAATCCAACATCCTCTGTGTAGTTTAAATTTTTGTCCTTAGAAAATGCCCTTTCAGGTACTGGGCAGGTGTTTAATACTGTCTTAAAAGAAAGGAGTTCTGCTTTTATCTGAGGGGTTATCGCTTTGGTCAGGTCCCATTCCAACCCAGTAAAGAGCACTGGGAACAATGAATGGAATAAGAAAAATGTGGGTGCGCTAAGCTAGTTCCAGGCTCAAATAATACAAATGTATAAAATGAGGCCTACCGAACAGGTGTGAGCATGCTGCAAATACAGTGTGTTGGCTGTACAGTAGGGTGTATCACATTTTATTTCTGCCGTTCAGGGACACACTATGAAGCGCATGAGATTACACACACAGATGTATATATATAGAATTTGTGTGCCCACTATGTAGGAGGTGAGAGGAGGTTCTCACCCTATTGAGAGTGTGCCTTGACCTGGCGGGTGAGCTTAATCATGCTTTGACAAGTTCATATAACCAAAACCTCAATTATATGGGTCAAACTGGCAGATGAGACATGGGGAGTAAATGCACAATGTCTATCATTCCAGACCAGCTATTGGTATCAATTACATACTAACAGCCATGTTAAAACGTGCTGAAGAACAAATCCCATGATTCTTATGCTGCCTTAAAGACAGGCAAAGGGAGCAGGCAGGTGGCTATCTCTGGTCTTGGAGTTAGTCACTAAATAAGTGTGCTGAGCTGGTTAAAAATTAACAAAGGCATCTTTGAAACATTGTCCAAAATGAAGCATAAACACTATTTTTCATTTGTGATAGAATAGTAGAGGACATTCTTCTCCACTTCTTCTGGTTTGCATACAAGATAAAACTTTCTATTCCCACAGAGTCTGAGTACCATGGATGTTCTCTGTGCTCCTGCAACCCATGCCAAGTCCCTGGGCAAGATATACATACTCCTGCAGTATCAAATGTTAGCAAATCGCATTAAAGTAATGGTACAGAAGGCAGAAAACCTTGGAAAGCTCACGCGTATTCCTGGTGCTGCAGGTAAGAAGTAAAACCAAATCCAAAGGCACTTGGCTGTTCTCAGAGTGCATGACGTACTTTAAAAGCAGATTGTGAAACGTTTGTTGACTGGCAACCCACACAATAATAACCCTATTATTCATTGTTAATTACATATGATTAACTTTTTCATGACTTAATAGTTGCTGAACATCTACCTTTCTTTTTTTTAATCTAAATTTGGAACTGGAATATTACTAAAAGCTTGGCAATTACCACCAAAGCTAACACGAGTCCTGAATTAGCTTGGACAATCCCGACAACCAGGCTGATGTGCCAGCTTTCAGCTGTCCTGGCAAATATCCAGTTTATTAGGACTGCAGGCAGCTTGGCATGCACAGTCCCAGAATCAGGCAAAGTATATTTTCTCCTGCATGACATGGGTTAAATATTATGTGACATTCTGTCCAAAATACTGAGGGTAGGGTATGCCCTGATTACCGGGCTTTGAATATTGATATGTCCCATTAGTAGCAGTGTCAGAATCCCAGATTCCCTTGAAGACTGAGAGTTGTGAGCACCAAAAGAGCTACTTTACTGACTTATCTGACTTGACTTTACTGACCACATCTGGATTTTCGCCTTTGCGGTCAGTACCTAATTTAAATTCAATAAACTTTCAAAAGCCGTGCGTCTCTACTCCCAATAAGCTTCTCACTCCTCAAGGGATAAAAGGTCAGTGCTGAGCAAACCAGGGGCTGGATCCAGATCATCCAAGCAAATGCATACAGGCAACAAATGTAAATGGCATTCTAGATTACTCCCATCAAATGAATTCCATAAACTTTACTGCAATGATAATGGTCTCCTTTATTAAATGTGCATCATAAAAAAAGACATAGAGGCAGACACGCTTCTCACTAGATAGTTATTCATGAGCTTAAGTGTGTCTGGCTCTGTCTTTTCTATGATGCAGCTTTAATAAAAAAACAAAACAATTGTCATCACAGTAAAGTTTATAGAATTCATTTGACAAGAGTAATCTAGAGTGCCGCTTACTTGTGTTGCCTGTGGTGGTATTGCTAACTCTCCAATACCACCACACACGTTACGCTTGCCATAGACCCACCATGGCCATTCTTCCTTGTTTGTGTTCTCCCATGTTACTTATCTTCTTGTCTATTGCTAATTTATTTTTACATTGCTATGCATTCTGATAGACACTGAGTATTATACCATCAGTTCTAATCAGAGACTAGGCCTAGGGTGGCAGGTCCAGGTGGTAGCAGCCTAAGGTAGCGCTCCACATAACTACATTGATGCTTATAATCCCTCTTCAGGCACCTTTAATGCCATTACGAAAAAAATGAAAGAATATATTAACTGAACAGAGTTACAATAGTTACCTTATTGGGTTTTTTTATTTTATTTTTTTTAACACAGATCACTTTGTCAGCATACGCCTTATCCACAATGGTCAGCTGAAGGAAATGAAAGAGACAAGGTCAGTTTCTGGATCCAGCCCTGTGTGGAATGCCCCATTCCTCTTTGTTGCCCCTCCTGGGGCTATGCAGGATCAGACCTTATGCCTGGAGTTCCTGGTAATGCAGGTGAGTGGGGAAAAAAAATTAGAGAGAACACAATCATAGAAGAGATGTTCTTTTGAAACCTAGAACATCTTAAAGTGGATCTCCTACTTTTTCAAATCTTACATTTTTCAGATTAGTAAAGCAAAATATAAGCAATAATGTTTATAGAACGCAAAACATACATATTAAATATTCACCTAATGTACATAGCCTTATAATATTCATCTCTGAGTTCTCAGGATTTGCATTGCTTTATTGTTACTATTGCTTCAGCACACTTTGTCACAGATCTCAAATCTTTAAATTCAATATCTACAGGATAATTATGTATAAAAAAAGGTATGGGGTTAAGATATGTTTAATATATACCTTGCATTTATTCAGCCATTAGTTATATCTGCATACAGCTAAATGTATCGCCCATATATTCAGTAGTATTGTATCATTAATAGATCACCACTAGTTCTTTAATAGGGCTAGAATTTGGTTCCATAAGCCAGAAGTGAGATAACATGCCCTCTGACATGATGCAAACCTGGTTGATACACAAAAACCAACCATGTCTTTTGTTTGAAGTCCTTATAGTGTTGAAAATCTGCCTGTTTGTCCTGAATTCGGGACAAAAACTACAAAACTTTTCATTACTTGTACTGATTAAAATCAGATGTCGACTCTGTTCCTCACAGTCCTGGTGCTCTATATTGGAGACCTTAGCACTGGATGCAGCATCATTGTTTCTTCTCAGCAAATCAATGCTTCGTTCTTCTTTTTCTCCTACTAGGGACGAATTTACAGTCGTGGTCGTATTCTTGGCCGTGTGATTATTGGTGCAGGGGCCACTGAAGCTGGTCTGGCTCATTGGGAAGAGATGTGTTTCAAGGGGCCGATGGAGTGTGCCCGGTGGCATGCACTGCAACCAGATGTATTCTAGAATATTTCTGCATCCACCTGGTGGCTTACATATACCACGCATCAATGGACAGGTGCACCTGCTTTCTGTTGGACAGGGCAGGTACTGATAGCAGAGAAATGGCTTTAACCCAATGCAGCATCTAAGAACTGGACTGCTCTTTGTTTCTCTATTACAGTACTGTGGTCATATAATATATATGTATGCATTCATTGAGGAATATATGTATATAAACATATGAATTTACGGAAAAAAACAGATTATGCATGGTAACCACAATACCCAGGAGGGTCAGATATGAAATGGAACTAAAAAGATTTTATCCATCAGTCTTGCTTAGTCTAACACTAGTGCATAGCCTCACAAAATTATATATTTACAAAATTATATGCAAACAATGTTTTTATACTTGCACACATATACATCTTTACCCATCAAATGCCTACGAAATTAATGTTTACATAGATTTAAATGCATTAAATGATCACTTTTTTCATCAGGGTGATTAATGTCCATAATGTCAAATAATTATGTGTTCAGAAGAAAATTTCAGGTATTGTCACTTCATCAAGTTTTGTGATGCAAGGAGTTTGAGCAAAAGTTGCAGTTATCGCAGTTTTAGGAATTCTGGACTGCTGCGGAGTATTCAACTGGTCCGATGGATCTTTGTGTTGTTACAGTCTGAAACAGCAATGACACATCCTACCATTGCATGGTGGTTTCATCTTATAACAAATTGTTACTTCTCAAGGCAGAAAAGGAAGTTTCAATATTCAATAAATGGCTTTTATTTAACAATATTTAGTAACCAAACTAAACAAATATCCTTACAATCAAATATTCCACCACCAATTCTATTCAAAGTTAAATTTTTTTACTTCATTTTTTCCAAGTATACATTATATCAGATTGTAGAACTTTGAGGCAAAGCAAATTTTAATACCAAGTTTTGCATCTTTAACCTGAACTATAAACGGTTTCTTTTGTGAACAGTAGATCATGATTTGCTTCACTGCATGAGTTCTTTCTGACATCACAAGGCCAATAAAGGAATTGTGTTCTGTTGGGTGTTGCACGGCGATGCTATATACATGGGCATTGGGTATGTGCATACATTTGGTCCAAATGTAGTCCCTTTGGGGCCACACTGAGATATTCATCACAGGACAAGCAGGGGTTATTTCCAATTTAATAACAAGTGGTCTGGTGCCTTTTAATACATTGTAGGTTATGGAAATACAGTAACCATTAAGTAGCCAAGTATAAGAGTAAAAGCAACAACATTTGTAAGTAAAATAGCCTTTTGCTTTTTCATTTAAATAATAAAAAAAAAATGTTTACTGTTATGATGTCACTTAGTGTCTGAAATACAGATTCCAAAATATTGACTGTAGCATTTATAATGAATTTCTTATTTCATGTTTTATGTGCATTCAGGCATTGAGCTCAAGAAATGTTTTACTAATGTAATTGATTTCTTATACATTATCCATCACCTCTCAGCATGCGCTGGCTTTACCATAAGAAGATTACTAGTCTTCCGTGGACCCCCATTTGTCAATAAACCCTTTATTAGGATATGCAACCTATCCTGTGCTGTACACTTTCAGCACTAAACTGCAGCACAATATGCCATATTTTATAAAGTACCGTAATCAAAAACAATAGTTGATATTTATGTTAGTCTGCAAAAATATTCTGCCCTTCTTTGAACACTCCAACCTTGTGCCACGAAGGAAATAATGTTTGCCGCTGTTATAATACTGAATGATTTGTTTTTGACATATAGTTATATACAATTACTTTTCTTTCCTCAATGTATAAGTTTGTGAATCTTATATTTTCCAGCAATCATTATGCAGCCTACATAGCATAATTTCATCCAAGACTGGTATAACTTTAACAATGTGCACATTGCCAACTTCCTCACTGAGCATCCATCCCCAGACAGCACTTGCAGGATTTGTTACCCAGCCCATTGAAAATCAGATCCGTAAAGAATAATAAATTACAAAAAAAAATATTCTTATCCACTGAACAATATTGATCTCACATAAAGACTTTTAATACATTATTTCATGTTTAGAAAAATATAGTTGTATAAGTTCTGTATTTATATAAATGTGTGAAATTAAAATCATAAATGTGTTTTAGAAGATAGGGCTTTGTTCTCATTCACATATTTTACTTTATTTAGGAACTTTTTTAATGAACGTTTTAGCCAACATTTCATTGATGCATTAATAGTCTGATACTGTTGCCATATCGCCAGTATTACCGGCAGGTTGGTAAAATATAAAACTAAAATAAATTCTTGAGGTCAGCAATAATGCAAAGGAAGCAATCAAGTGACTGATATTTTCATTTCAGTAAATGACTCACTGATCCAAAATTTTGTTTAAACATTTTTGCCACAATTTATATTTCATAGTACAAAATGTATATTACTCAAATAAAACCCAGTTATGATAACCTGTGAAGATGAAGGGACCACTTTTTTGTGTCATCTGTGTTAATTGTAAATGAACCAACATAGTTTATAGTAAAAAATATAAACTGATGAGTTTTTCACATTGATGGAATAATATAATTATCTGTTTCTATCCTATCCATGAACCAAATAGTCCCTTATACTTTCAGTTGATTGATTGTTCCTGGATATCTCTAAATTTAAAGGTCTGTATGGTCTTCTGAGGGCGGTATGGTCTGGGAGAAAGCAGAGCAGATGCCCTAGGAGTGAGGGAACCCTGTGTATCATTTGTACCCTCGCTGTCAGCCTGACTCCTAGGACTTAACAGAGATACTTCTGAGGACCTTTTCCAACTTTTCATTGCAGTCCCTGGAAAGATGGGTCTCAATGGTGATCCATGAACTTTGGGATTTAAGGGGGTTCCAGGCCTTGAGTTTTGGGGGGATGCTGTCAAAGATCCCTCGGATGGACATTGAAATGATGCTTGGCTTTCAGCTGAAGCAGCCAATGACTCTTGGCTCCCAGACAATATAAACTCTGCTTTAACACTTTGATGGGCGTCAATTGGGTCAGCAGACAGCCGGGGAACAGAAGGGTCTGTCAGCTCCTTTTCATGGTGTGGCTGAGAGATGCTCCTTATTTGCTGGACCTGCTGCTGGAAACGCAGTTTAGCTAAATAAACATGAGGAAGATAAAGCACCAAAGTTATTATATATATAAATGTAGGAAACTGCAAAACAAACAGGACGTCTGCTACTGTTTTTTTGTTTCCTGTCCCAAGATTTTCACAAACATTTTTGCGTTTCCGATTAATAAATACTATAACAATAATCAGGTTATGTTTTGCATATATAGTACCTTTTGTGTGTGCATTACCTTTCATCAAAGACTCATTTTTTTCTCGTAATGTTTTGATTTCAGACGCCATAGAGGATATCTGGAAATAACAAGATTCCATGAGAAAGTAGTTGGACATAAGCACAGTGAAGCTAAAAGTCACTGTCTTGGAACTGTGGTCTAGAGCTAGACTCTGTAGAACCAGCAGCATTTCCAGTCTTTAAGTAGACTTGTTAGCTTTTCCAAAACCTTCATAATGGGTAATTTACAGATTAAAGTAAAAATCCTAATTTGTATACAATGGGAAAGGCATTTTAACATCCTTTTCTCTGGTCTATGATAACCCCCACCCCGTTCATTAAATAATTAATTTAGTTATGCTACAAGTTGGGGCACTGGCAGTTCCTGCCCAACACGGAAGTTGGCAGGATTCTACATCCAAGAATTTAATAAGAATTGAAACATAAAAATTCCCCAACTACCTCCAGCATAGGTTATATGTTGTGCTGTACCTGGTCTGCCTTTTCATCAAGCTGTCTCTCTAGGCTTCTCATTTCTTTTTTCTGGGCTTCATTTTCTTGTAGTTGATCTATCTGACCACCAAGCTCCTCCTGATGTCTTTCATTGTCTTTGATAGCGCCTAACACATTCTAAGAAAAGAGACTGATGTGAGGACTGGATCTGGATATTTGAGCCAGGTTATAATATAAGAAATAGCATAGATTACCTTAACCAGTTTTGACTTAACAGCCCATTCCTCCTTTGGTATCTCCTCCTTAGGGAGTTTGTTGTAGGCTTTTCCCAGACTTTGCTTCTCTTTGAACAAATTTTTGAGCTACAAAAAGAGAGGGAAATGAGGAGAAAATAAGAACCTTTTAGAAAATACACACATACAGTCATCTTTCCGCAGTTGACACTTATAGAAATTCTTATTTTCAAGAAGTGTGAAATGCATATTACATGTTTCTAGGAATCATAAGTATTAGTTTAGTAAATGATAATTACGAGATGATTTGGGTCAAAAAAGTTTTGAACATTAAGGATTTAAAAAAAAAGTATAATAAGTGAATTTTGCTTGTACCGACCTTATCTGTCTATCTCCTTGGAAGCTCAGTAGCCCAGTACTAGCAGTTATTATTATACTTATGACTATATTTAGGTATGTATACCTAGTATCCGGCCCTGTTTAATAAGAGCGCTGGCTTTATAATGATATACGCACGGGATAGTGCAAGTCATCATACCAAGTCACACTATGATGCAGCTTTCTTCATATGGTGTGAATGGGTTTATTACCTGCTCTGTAACCAAATTGTGCTGCTTTTTTAGAGTCTCATTGTCCACCTGTAGGGTTTGAGCCACATTCTCATTCATTTTTGTCTGCTTAGAAACATCCTATAGAGACACAAAATGGGAGAGAAAAAATTACCCTGGAATACACGATAGTGAGATGTGTTAAAAAAAAAAAAAAAAAAAAGGTGTTCTGTAGCAAATGAAAGTCTAACAAAGGAAAGAATGTGTCCTGCTTTCCATTTCCATCCATTGCAGCCTGTGCAAACAGCTAGTGTAGTTTTTTATTACTGTTTAGTTGCTGGTTAAAGCCAATGTATGTCTCAAACTCATTGCCCCTGTAAGCAGTTAGAGGATTAAATAATCGTCTCCTATTTTAGACATAAGTTTTTATTTTAATTACTTGAGGTTATGTAAGGGCTAAATGAAAAACTGTTCACCGTTAATATTTCCTGAAGCTGATGCAATGACGCCAACACCTGGCTCTTCTCCTCCTGTAACTCCACATTGCGTCCCTGGCATCCTGGTTACAAAAACGAAAAGCATCCAACCACATGTCGTCATAATGACTCTTGAGATACCACAACACTTAGCATGATAAGATTAAATAGCCAGTCAAAACATATCAAGAGAGTAACTTAATTGCAGAAAAATAATATAGACACAACAAAACTTTTTGGAAAAGAATAAAAAAAATTGACAAAAGCGGCCCCATGTCCCCCACACACCCTTGATGGCCTTGTCTAGTTGTAGCAGGAAGACGTCACAGCGAGCACACTTCAGGTGGGAACCTTCTGCAGCTTGGACTTCCTTTGGTCTCTTCAGACCAGTTTGGGATGAAACCTCCTCAGCCTGCTCCCGTGCCTCTGCCAGCTGGAGAAGGGAAGACATGTAGGCTCAAAATGTCACTAATTTATTATCTTTGCTCTACCGGATCGCCACAAACTATTTTTTTGGCGACCTAAAATAACATTTTATTCCTGTCTTTTTTCTTTTTTGGTCATTAATGTAATCATTATATTTTTAATTAGTGGTCTGCTGATTCCAACACTTCCATCACATTTTTTCCTATACTTAAAACCCAGTTGTGAAACCCAAAAGGAGTAAACCAGGCCTTTATCGGTAAATCCTACTTCTCAGAGTTGTTAGCGGACTACTCCCTCTGAAACTTGTAACTATGAAAGTGATACAGGTAGATTATAAATAGGAAATAAAACACACAAACCTTCAGATAAAAAAACTACAATCCTACATTATCTGTACGCGCTCAGTGTTTACCTTTAGCTCCAGTGATGACCTTTCAATATCCATCTCTGTTTTTTCCACTTCCCTCATGTGCTTGAGACGTTTCACTGTTTGCTCCCTGAAACCAAGCATTAAAAAACAAAAGGCATTTATTTAGGGGTTAAGTCAGGACACGTAACGCAACTTACCCAGGGGATGTGTGCTTAGTGAAGTTACAATTCATCCAACTCTATTCTTTACAAGTCACCAGGAATAAATATTATTTCGCAGCTCCTCCCGTTTTTTCCATTTCAGATAGCATCCGGTTTTGACATAATTATTTTGTGTCTACCAAAAACATTCTGATCTCCTGAAAGCAGGGACATCAGTTTTTGTCTCAATAGAGCGACCTGTCTCAAATAAAGCAGCCCAGGTCCTGCCACCATTTTAGATTTGTCTTCCTAGGAAAAATACACCAACATTCATGGGATGGCGAATGCTGAGACCAACCCCGCAGACTTGCTGTGAGTTACTCATGAGTTGAGGAACTTGAGGGAGTTCAAAAAAGAGACTTTTAGCGAGACTCACTGGGATCTCTGCGTGCACTCAATCAACGCTAGTTTTTACCAGTAGAAGGGCTGACTTGGACCGGCCAAATTGCAGAGACGGGGACTTGATGGGGTCATGTGATGCAGGCTGCTCACAAAGGGAGTATGTAATAATTAGTGTGTATGTAAGTGTGCGTTTGTAAGCATGAGAGAGTGTGTGTGTGTGTGTAAATGGGGCCACTTGGCTTTACCTAACCCCCAGGCCAGAAGGTGCCAGCCTCCCTCTGCTCACATACTTTAAGAATACTCTGTGATGAAAATGTTTGGGGAGTGATCACCTCAGTGCTATTCTATTGCCATCATGCTCCCACACATTTAACTCTGTCCATGTTCTTCCTTATAATGAAAAACAACCTATTATGTATTAACTCCATCTATAGTAACAATAGTGACTAATGATTTCAGGGTGAAGCTCCATATGATGCATTATGTGTAACTTACGACTCTGTCAGCTGCTTCTGCAATGAGACCACCAACTGCTCCAGCCTAAGGTTCTCATTGCTGCATTCCGTGTACTGCAAGAAGGAACTGGGGGTTAGGTTTAAGTGCATTGTTTATGTATGGTTAGAATCGAATAGAAAAAACAATGTGACTCCTCTTGGTCACCCTCCTGATGACAGAACTGCCTGAAAATGTGTCAGATGTGTAGGCTCTTCCTAGTTGTCCTATCGGTCCAATAAACTCTATACATCAAGCTGCTAAAACTACTATACAATTTTTATAGTTGTACCCAATGTAGTACCTGACCCCGAGCAGACTTCAGCTCTTGATACTGCTCCTCCAGCTCTGTGTCTTTTATCTTCAACATGTCCCATACTTTCTGAAGTTCCTCGCGGACCAAAATTAGCTCTGAGTCCACCTCCTCCAAAGATGCCTGAAACACATATGCAAAAGTAAACAATTCAATAGAAATCTCATGTATTAGAAGAAACTACCCCCCAAAAAAGCTCATCTGGCTTGAAAACTACATACAAGCAAGCAGGTTTTCATAAGTTGTAGTATGATGTATACATACACAGTATGACATCTATATTGCTTCTCACAGTGAAAAGGTTAAATTGTTTGGAACACCTTGTGGCTTCCAACTGTTTGGGTTACATTACATTGTTGTCTATAAACTAAAGTACAAGACAAAGATAAAGCAACTTAGCCCCACTTGCCAATACTCCTCTAAGCCAACTTGATTAGCAGCTATCCATGAAAATTCTACTTGAATTTGGACTCACCTTAATCTCCCCAGGCTTCTTGTGCTTCAGCTCTTCTAGTTCCTAAAGACATATACAGATTAAGTCTAAATAATAAGCATTATGGGCAATCGCGAGTTCATTGGGAATACTCTGTTGCTGTTGGGGACCGCAGTAGGGGAGCGCTAGCATTGAATATGTGCTCACACGGTTTCTATTACCAGAGCCATTAAGTGAGCTGTTCCTTCTTAAACAAATATCTCATACAACCAATGCCACTTCGCAAAAATGCAAAGTATCGATACCGATACCGAAACTTATAAAAAACCTAGTGGAAATGGAAACTTTGCCATAAGGATTTGCATGTGCATTTTGTGCGTTGACAGATTTAGTCAATAATAATACGCCAGTTATTATTGGCTAAGTGAAATAGAAAAGAGTCACGGCTTCTTACCTCTCTCAATAATAATATTATGTCATCTTTTTGCATCCTTACTTCTTTCTCCTTTTCCAGCTGTTGCTGAAGGTTTACAATTTGTGATCTGGCTTCATCTGATGCTGACCTGAAAGAGGTCTCATTTTTAAATATGTGCTCTAAACAAAAGATGAACTACTGGCGTACATAATTACTGGGCAATAAAGCATCAAGGTTTCTAACTATAGCATCTCAGCTACCAATAAATATACTGGGTAAAAAAAAACAAAGAACAATAAAATCAAACAAAAAGTCACATATACTGGTATATCATAACTAGGCTTCCTAAATCTCTCTATAGATGAAAACATAGACATGGGGAACAAAAATTTCATAATTCCCAACAGAAGCACAAATCTGTATGGTGTCTCACTAGACCAACGGCGATAATGCCCCTGATATACCGCCCTGCAGACAGATAAATGCAGGTAGGGAGCCCTCTAGTTATGTTCCTTTGTTTTTCCCCAGATTGGATTGTGGCCATTTAGGTGACAATTGGTCACTGCCGATTCTCAACTCAGCTTAGAATGGAGCTGGTCTAGTAGTATCCATCTAGTAATAATATCTTCAAGTACTTCTATGCTCACAGATTACGTGCACACCTCTCAGTAAAGGACTGAGATCTCTGGGTATCCACATTGTTCTCAAGAACCTGCAATAAAAGATGCCTATGGGTTAAAACCAGAAAAACATAATTTTCACACAGAAGAAAGGATTATGTTATGATCACTGAATTTATGATACCTGGTGGTCTTCATCTCATAGTGCATGTTGCCCACACAGCCTTTAACATCAGTCAATTGTGCAGAAAATAAATATCTCGTGTTTTTGTAATCAGCAAGTTGTACCACTTAAACAAAGCATTTAGAACGTTTATAAAATAAACCTTAGCTTTGGGCATTATTAGGGATGATGTTTCTGATGTTTTATTTAATTAAAGATGTTTTCAAACATCTAAAGTGATTCTTTACAAATTATCAAAAAAAGCTGCATAGTACAGCCAGATTTTGCTTGAATCCAAACATTTTCATAGTATCAAAGATTATAGTAGTGAGTAGCACTCAAATTGTTACATAGAATGCACTTCCAGTGAAATTGAAGGGCATCCAGTTTATGTATAACCTTCAAAGCAATATTAGCACAACTTAAGCCTCCTAGACTGTCTGCCAGGAGAAACGAGACGACTGCTTCCTAAAGTCTCTGTTCCACTAACAGCCTGCTGTCTGACATCAACAAGAGTGTTGTTGGGACCTGACCATAGGATTCTGAACCTGATACTAGGTTTACTCACCTCAGCACCCTGTTCCTCAGCTCTGAGCCTGGACTCCAGCTCCCCAACTCTATCCTGCAGAGCGGCTCTGTGGCTTCTCTCCAGATCCAGCTGTTGCTTACAAACATCCAGCTCAATACGAAGGACAGCTCCACTCTCTGCCTGCACGGTAAATGAACTGGTCCGAAAAACTGGCAATCCAACATCATCACTCATCCACATTATTTTAACAATGTGGTAAGCCATGGTGTCCTTACCATTTACAATTGCCCTTTGTCAATTTTGGCAACCCACCAATCACTGTCCATTAATTGTGGCACTGTTTATGGCTTGTTTTGGGGGAAACGGTTAAACTTTTATAACATCCACATACAAATACATATGGAGGGTCGGACTGGGGATTAAAATTGGCCCTGGTGCAGGTGCCTGTCATATGCTGCAGCTATGTGCAGAGGACAGCAATTCAGAGACAAGCTGCAGGGACTACTGGGGGTGCTGCCCTGGGCCAGACGGTGACTCCCCTGCCTAAAAACACCACAAAAAGAAATGTGAATATAGGCGAGGATGTATGTTTTTGCAGGTAGTAGGATGTTATGATTGATGCTCTCAGACTTATTAGGAGGAGGAATAACAGTATTGGTGGTAATGGAGAATGTGAGTGCTTTAGAGACAAAGAAAGGTTTACTAGTTATACTTTGGGGCATAAATTGACTTGCTAATAAATCTGGTGGGGGCAGCAGACATCATGATTTTAATGCACAAAATGAGAGATTGAGAGAGATCAGGATATTTTGGGGTTTTATCTGGATAATGGTTTTAGAAGCCATATCCATGTCTAGAGATCAAGGGTCAAGTGTGGAGAGCAGACAGCTCAGAAATCATACTTTACATGACAAGAAAGTGATGGTGATGTCTTGCCAGAAAAGGCAACATTACAGAAATAGCACCAGCGACTGATGTGATTCCCTAGGAATGAGCTGGTCAACCTAGCCGTCAAGATCAACATTGGAGACACGTCTGTTTAGGTTGTAGATGTTAATCGTACTCGTAAGTGGGAACAAATGTTGAGTTTACGTTTGATATTCAGTAAGGGCTTGAGTTTCTACAAAAGCCAATGAAAGCATCCCAACTCAGCTTACCTTAAGCTTTCTGATCTCAATGTCTTTTTCTGATTGCTCTCTCTCCAGAACTTTAACTCTAGCACTACAGAGAGAAATAAATATCAGCCCTTCATACCAGAGGAACTTGAGAACATGTGTAGATATCTGAACAGTGGCAGCAAATGTACTGGGAAAAAGTACCAGCTGTGCAGAGGAGGGGAGGGAATCCAGACATTCGAGTGAATGGACGAATGCTCCCCTTGCCACACTCGGCAAATGCCATTGTTTAAGGTTTCATAGTTCAGGAATAAAAGGTGACAAGATTCTAATTTGTATTTGTTGTATCAATGTTATATTGAAACCCCCCCCCAAACATTTTGTACTCTAAAAAAATAAAACTATAATGGCCTGGTGATAACTTTTAAAATTCCCCATTGTGGGTAAGCCTGCAGGACATGCACTATATAAGGAAGATACAAAAAACAGGGACAGGCATTGGAGTGGTTGTTAACTATAATGCACAATAGCCAGTATTTGTTAGAGGTAAAACAGTGTCCCCTTTTTTAGGGAAGGTTATAATTACAAGCTATTGATGATCTGAATGTACCCTTGACGTATTCTTTAATAATAAACGTCCAATGATACATCATCATACAGTCCCTCAATCAATATGGAATGACATTGTCTAAACATGTAACTCACTAAGTTCTCTGTAACTGTGCAGAGAGTTCATTTTGTGGATAATTCACTTCTTCTGTATTATCATCCTGTACAGGAAAACATGTAAACATTGTTATTGTGGTATTTAAAACTTCAAATATTTTGATTTGTTTGCACTAGGATAGTTTGCTGCAAGAACATTCAGTCTCGGTGAAGTGTGTGTAAATACAATAAACAAATAACTAAAGTATTTGATGTCATAGCATCTTCTGGCTCAGCAATAGTGAAATGAATACTTCATAAGGCAGAGGCATTAGACCAAGTGGCCCCTACAGTAGAAGGAGGAAATCTGTATAGTGTTACACTGCATGGCAAGACACCCATCTTGCTTTGGGCCATAGATTTTGTAGGTCTAGAAGCAGTAAATGGGTGGGACAGAAACAAATGGGGCAGCAGAAGGCCAAACATGATTCTCCCCAAAAATACACAATTATAAAAATAAAATGTCTTAAAGGAATATGATTGATTGGAATGTAGTGGAACACTCTAAAACAAGGTTCTAATCTATATGAAATGGGTGAATACATGTGCAAAGGTTCTTCCATTTGCCTCTGCTGTGTCTCTAAAACTTTGTTCTCCAGAATAATCTGCCATATAAGTAATCCTGCCTCACAAACTTGCTTTCCTAGAGATTGGGCCATGCTGCCAAGGAGAGCAGGACAATTGTTTCCCTCTGAATTGCTCTAACATATCCTTCCAACATCCATGCGACCCTTGTGTGTTTCAAACATACCATGGTGGTCTGGATGTCACTTTGAAGATGTTGAAGGCGATTACTCTGCTCCTGTTTCTTTATCGTTTTTTTCAATTGGTTGTTTTCTTCCTTCAGACTAGAATAAAGACAAACCTTTAAGCTTTCTTCAATTATTTCAGCAGCAACCGTTCTTAAAAAGATAAAGTGATAACTCTCACAACCTGTGCTGTTCGTGGCCATTAAGGTCACATTTGAGAATCACTGAATCAATAATGTGAAATATTTCTATGAAATAAACAGCTACATTTATATCCATGAGAACTTGCAAAATGTGTCAAACTAAAAATACAATTACATTGCATTGTAAAGTTTGTCAAATACAAAATATCCAGAAAAAAAGGTCTAGCAAAAGAAAATGATTTTCAGAACTAGCTGTGAACTAGTGAACTGTAGAATAATGAACACGGAGCAGCACAACCACAACATGTATAATGTATTTGACCAACCTGTTCACAGTTGCTCTGAGTTCAGACAGCTCCTCCGTACCTTCTTGGAGCATTTCACATTCTTGTAACAGCTCTGTGCTCTGCAAGGTAAGAGAATGGTTGAGCCAACAGCACCAACAATTTGTTTTTGTCATGTTAATTCTAGATTAAGACCAAATAGCTGAATGCGTTAGGGTTGCACAATGATACCATAAGGGTCAATGCTCCTCCATTCTTTAAACCCCAGATGGCACTGTGTATGACCTCTGGTAGCCATATATGTGGTCTACTTCTGTAGCATAAATTCATCTACAATTGTTAGCAAATGTGTGGATGATTGTTTGTAATACAGAGGTGTACCCCTTACACTATTTAATCACCTTATCGGCAGCTTTTTGACCTGTCTGCTCCAGCTTTTCTTCTGCATTCTTCAAATTCAGGGCTGCCTGTTGCCACCTCTCCTTCCAATACAATGTCACTTGCTGCTGCTCCTGTATTTGGTTGCCCATCTGTTCATGCGCCTGTTCCAGAGCTACCTCCAAGGTGTTGCAACGGGTACGCAGCGCATCCCTCTCCTCTTGAAGCTGCTCACGTGAAGACCTAGAAGACAAATTCAGAATAAACTAAATGGAAAGCTCTTCGGCTCTCCGTGTTTCTACAGAGAGTACAGCCTCTTAAGAAAATAGGATACTATTGTTTGATGCCGTATTTCTTAATGAGTCACATAAACCCCCCAGACACCTGAGTTCTCGTATACTGTCACTCTCTTCATCATTCAGCACGGCTGTCTGCAGCAGCTGTTTCTCCGCCAAGAGTTGCGCACGTTCAGCCTCTAGCGCAGATGCAAGATTTGTGGAGATCTTATGCTCTGCCTGGATCTGGTGCAGCTCATCCATGCAGCTCTGAAGTTTCTGCTGTGTCTGTCCCAGCTCCAGTGTCAGTCTGTCATTCACCTGGGCAGAATAAACTATAGTAATACAATAGAAAACCACCAAAAACTCAAATTTACTTTGTAACGTTGCATTCATATCAATACTAAAGGAGTATTTGTTGGTGAACAGTCGAGTTTAGTGTTGACACTAGTTTAGAAGGCTTTGTTTATTCATACCTGCTTCAGTAACACGAGCTCCTCCTTCATCTGTACTTTCTCTTGGTCCTGGCGGTTAGCTTGGGCCTTGGCTCCAACCAGCTCAATGTGGAGGTCACTAACCTGGTCGTTAAACCCCTCCCGGCCCCTCTGTGCCCTCTCCAGCTCTAAAGAAAGCTCTTGTGTGCGTCGATGGAGATCCAGCTTCTCCTGTAATGTTGGCAGCGTTTGAATCACTGCACATCTAGTGTTTTTGCTAAAACATTTCTTACTATTTCTTATGATTTAATGTTTCTGAAAGCCGGACGTTGCTAATACTTTGATGTTACCGCAGATATACCAGCACAGTGTGCGTTGGAGCATCTTGCGGGTGTCCCCTATAGTGATCAGTGTATGGCCGTTCGTACCTGCAAGAATCGTTCTTTATCTGTCTGAGCAATCTTTAATCTTACACCCAGATCAGAAACTTTCTCCTCTAGCCTCATTACCTTGGAGGACAGCAGTTCTTTCTCCTGTTGAGAATAGCACAATGATAACAAAAAAGCAACATGCCTCCATATAATGACAACGTTTTTGAGGCAAATGCAAAGTATTCATACATTCTCATGGATTCTCAGACTTCATACCGAACATTCAAGCCTAAAGAGAAGCACTAATTTATATAAACGGGAGAAGAAACTTAGGGGGGAAGAACGATAATGCAAATCATGTAAACGGGAAGTTAGGATGGCTGTTCCCAGTAGCATATACATAAAGTGGATTTCTAGTGCATAAATATATTTATCTGCAAACAATACTAGTCAGGTTTTTGTGTTACAGAGCTGTAAAATATAATAAATGGAAAAAGTGACAAATCCACTTTCAATTAAAAAATAATCACTCCCACAACTCTTTTCTTATTGCTCTGTGTATTCTTCCTAGATATTTAAAAATATCCATTTCCCCAAGTGCTCATCGATTCACTCATAAACCTTCCCTTAACTGCTCCTACAGACATATACACCGTATCAATGGTTCTTTGTCAACCGGTTCTTAAATGTCCACTATTAACTACAAGTGAAACTTCCTACAGATGGCTCACTGGAACAGGTCCAAGCAGAAGGTAATTTAAAGGTGAGAGATGTCCATACCAGATTGGTGCTGTTGTACTTTATTTGGAGATCAGTGAGTTCCTCTTGCATGTTCTGTTGGGCTTGTATTGTATCAGTAGCCCTCTGATTCGCCTCATTGGTCTGGCTGAGAGCCAGTTGACTACCCTATAAATAAAATGATATGACCTGTATTCATTTAAATTGTCACCTGCACATGTGCACAGGAAAATAAATAATACATGTCGATAATCAGACTGTAAATAGTAATGGCGGAAGAGGGACATTGCCAGCGTAATTTAATTTACATCATTAAATGAATACATTTTCTGAATCCCACCTCTCGCAATGTTCTGAGTTCCTCTAGAGCATGATTTTTTTCAGCCTCCAGGCCTTTAACACGGTTCCGGAAAAAGAGCAGGTTCTCACGGGCTGTCCGGAGCTCCTGGACCATACCATCATTCTCCTTTGGAACCGCAGAGGAGGTCACAGTGTTACTATACTGGTAAACCATAAATTATAGTGTTGTAAGGTTTCAGATAAACATGTATATGTGTTTACATTAGGCCAAAAACTACTGGGCATTTATAAGCATATGCCATTGAAAATGTTCATTTTTCTCCAGGTGATGAGATGTACTTTCTCCTTTATAGATTACATTAAAGGGAAGCTCCAGCCGTCACACGAACATTCATTTTTGTGGTGTTTCTTTTGTAACTGCATTGGGGGATTCTGCTAAATCCACCCCATATGTATTTGCATCTCCCGCACCATCCAGCTCTTTCACGTGCTGGTAATGTGTTCGGCCCACGACATCTATCTGCACGTGATATCCGTACCCCAAGCCGACTCCAGAGCTGGCTCAGTGAACAATGTGGTCGGAGGTCTATTCAGACCCTCGTGCACATGCAAGTCAAGCACTCCCAATAATTTCAATGTCTAAGATTGCTAGACAAAGTAAGAAAGAGCCTGATAAAAGGGTTTGCCATGTAACCCTTATAACGCATTGTTAAGTTAAACGACATGATTTTACCGTGGCATTCTTCTGGTTCGTGAACATATTGGTATAATTCAGGTTTTCCAGGTTAGATTTAGCCCTCATGACTTCGATTTCCAAATTGACAATCCTGATTGGAAACAGAGCAGAGGAAGTATAATTACATAATACTGAAAAGATGAAAGATTGAAACACTGAGGTTGAATTGCATTTGAAATCATTTCCAAAAAAGAGAAACAAAGTAGGTATATGCTTTACTTCTATGACATCAGTAGGGTGCAGTTCATAAGACCTTAAAACTCCTCTGGCAAATGTGATTTTAGGGACCTGGGTAATCAGATGCACACTTTGTGTTAAAAAAGCCTGTCTTAAAGGAGTATTAGTGATACTAATGTAAAATACTTTACATTACTTTAAAATACGTGTAGTATTTTAAAATACAATACTTTAAAATACATGTAGTAAGATCTTTTAAATGCTATTCCACAACAAAATAAAAATAAAAAAATTATTAAGGCTACTTGTTTTTTTTGTATTTATAGAAAGCAGGCCTGCATTAAATGCTGGGTTGCGAATAGGACCATGTTAGTGCCAGGCAAGTTAGGCAGCCATATGGGGCACCTGGACTAGCAAGGCACCGGTAGTCACTATTGAAAATACCCCCCAATGTGTACATCTTGGAGGGCATGCACAAAAATTCTAGGCCTATACTGGCATTTTAAATGTATATAAAAAAAAATAATCACACATGACATGTTCATGTGTGGATAACAAAAGGACACGCCTGAAGCACTATTTGGTTGATGACTGGCCCTACGTGCCAATACTAACCATAGCTTTGCGATTTGAAAACACAGTACAGCAAAAATGGATTTGTCTGTATTATAAACAACAATGGAAAACAATCATGTATCAAATCACAATATAGACATCTCTAGTCACATAAAAGCCATTGTAACCTGTCTTGCAGTTCTCCCCTTTGTTTCTTGTCCTCATAACGAGATATTTCCAGCCAACCTTTCTCCTTCTCCAGCTCAGATATGGAACCTTCTAGCTGCTGAAAATACAGATTTAGGGCAGGTTTTTGAAGAAATGAAGCAAAATGTTACCATTATACAAAGTATATGCAGTACAGACATGTTCTGATGCACTCAAAAAGCAAAAAATAACATTAAATGGGCACAAATGCATGTGAAGTGAACCTAGTGCTCCAGCATCCTGCCGAGCTTGCCACGCCACAGATACCTGGCATTTCGCCTTACATTATAGCACAGACACATAGTTGATTAATATCAATTCTCTTTAAATGTTATGTACCTCACAATAAAAAAAAAAACCTTACATGGTATATCGTTGATGATGTTTACTCAAATTTAAGGCTCGATCATACTGCAAAAATGACAATGTATTGTTTAAAAAACAACAACAATTAGAATGGAGAATAAGAACGCTCAATGAAGCCTACAATTTCTCTGGTTTCTGTTTCTTATTATTTATTTATATACTGCCATCATAACCCATAGCTCTGAACAATAGAATAAGATTTGGCATTAAGTGCCTTAGTGAGTGAAATATATACAGTGACTTCAAATCTCTTCTTCCCCTGCTATAATTTATTAAGGAAAGAAGTGTTTTACATGAACTGATGACTCGGCTCTATTGAGTTTATTCATAGACAAGACAAACATTTTATATCCTTTAAGCATGCTGTGACACAGTGTGGAACACAAACAAGGACAGCTTCACCAAGTATATACAGACTTGATGTGTGTACAGTCAATAATATTAAAAACAGTACACCTTAGACAGCAAAACCCTCATGAATTTGTAAATACTCTACCGTGTCACAGCATAGCATCAACGATTTATACATTAGCCTAATGTATTAAAAAGCAGCAAGTCATGGGAACAGTAAAAACGTAAACTTTTCCAAGGGTTAAGTCAGGAATGACACCTGGGGTTAAGGGGATTAGATGAGAGGTTGTGGGGTTTTTGTCTTCCTACAATCAGCAAACCACGAAGCATCCTTAACACAACATATTGGTTGCCATGCTCCTTCAATGGCACCCTCTCTGTGAGTTCCTGGAAAAAGCCCATATAGAGTGATAGGAGATGCCCCCCACCCCCAACAGAAAATTTAAGTTAATTTTGCAGGGATCCCAGCCAAACCTGTGCAAAAGGACACTGCCAGAACATATGTAGTGATGTCCCCTCCATTACAATGTGCTGTTGATGGTGTGTATACCTGCATAGCCCCCTAGCATGCATGAATGTATTTAGTGATGGCCTCCCTGGATGGCCATCCATGCAATGTCCTCGTGTCTCTTGGTCAACCTGCTTGATACTACATTTTTTCGAAATAGTCTCTGCTTTATCATCAGCGATACTTGGAATCTGCGCCATTATGTCCTTGGCTCGGATTAGCTTATTGATCATCCAAGATGACATCAAGTCTAGTTTCATGTCCTGCGGTTGGTGTTCTCTCACTGATGACTTTGCTACTCTTATTTTATGGAATTTAGGGTGAGTTTATTGGTTTGGCTTTAACACCCACAAAAAGTACCTTTGTGTTCCTGACCAAATTAGCATAAACATGAATCAATCATCTATACCATCATCACCCGATTTTAGGACCACAGAAGTCCCACTCTATTTACATAGAATACATTGCATGCTGAGAGTTATCTTTCCAGTAAGATGATGGCAGAAAACAAGCTTTGTTGATTTTCACAGCTGGAAACTCACTTTTCAACATATTGTGTGGACTAGCCATGCCTCTCTTCAAAGAATAGTTTCACGGCATCTGGGTGAGTAACAGACTGCTCCCCAGCAGTTACATTATTTTCATACCTAATGTTGCTCTATTTTTCCACTGTAATTCAAGGGGAAACTCACCTTCACAGCTCTTAACATAACTACAACCTGCCTATTTTTTCCCCTTTTGTACTAAATGTAAGTTTTGGGTGTAATAAATGGCTTATTTTACTTCAGGGAACTTGATATTGACCTGATGATATATCCCCTTCTCTAGTCACACTCAATTGTCACCAAAGTGGAACTGCAACTTAACAAAAGGAGACTGATTTGAGGAATACTCGTACAAATCCTTTGAATATGAAGTTATGATGCCTCTGTTGTAATAGATATCTGTAAACATGTTTGCAAATGTTTATGTATTTAACTGCAAAATGAAACATTTGGAAACAGGTCTGCCTTTAACTTGCATACATTTACACTGTACAAAAGCTGCTTCACATTTCTACTATCTATGTGCACCCACCGCACTTGAAACTCAAATATTTCTAGGTTCTTACTTTCTGCTTTAGGGCCAGCATCTCTATTTTGGCTTTGCTGAGCTCCAGTTCCTTGTCCCTCTTCCTCAGCTCTTCTGATTGTCCCTCCAGTTTTTCTTTGGCTTCTTTCAAGCACTGCACAAGACCTGCCCTACTTTGGGCACTCTCTGTCAGAGATGCCCTAAGGTCCAAGGACGATCTGCTCCATCCCCTGTGGCCCAATGAAAGCTCCAGACCAGACTCATCGAGAGACGACGCTGGAAGGCGGGAAAGGGAATGTTGCCGGGAAAGTGGTGGGCTTGGCAGGTTCTTGGCATAATCTGTGCCAAATGGGAATTTACTGACAAAACAAATAAGAGAAAAAAACCATTATAGAGTAAAATAATTTGGGTCACATGCAACTAAACAAACATTGTTTTAAATGTTTCAACATCTCAATAATATCTTGCGCTAATATTACATGACCAGGATCTTATTGATATGCCGTGTTGTAGATAAAATAGCACATATTCTTAACATTTCCAACCTGGCAAACCTACTAGCTTTTCGAATGGGGTTGCCTTTTTCAAATTTGGAATCCTCCTGAACATTTGGGTAGGTTGTAGGTTGCAGAATTAAATGCAGGAACAATAGAGACTTTTGTGTATGTAAAAGGGAGGCATGTCATAAAAACAAAAAGTAACAAAAAAACCCAGTACGAATTGCATAGACACAGTTGTAAAAATAATTGGATTTCTTAGTGGTTGGTGCCCAGTTAGAGGTGAAGCCTAAATGGAAAAGCATTGCCTTTTTTCAGTACTTTTTTCCTGCGAGATATAGCAGTATGTGCTGCAACGTACCTGGAGTGTTCCAGAGAGTGGATGCCCCGCAGAGGACTCACAGATCTCGACCTGTCCAATTGCCGTGGACTCTCGGTGCCTCTGCTGTAGTGTCCAGTGGCCTTTCAAAGAACAAATCACAAAATAAGAAGTTAGAAGGCAGCTCAGCCCGCTTCAAGCAAATTTGTTTTAACTAAAATAGAATAGAACTGCTTATTGTAGAATAAAGGACAGAACTTAAAGAAATCTATTAAAAGTCTCGTGGCATTAGAAATCTGTATTTTAATTTTTTTACATTTACGTGAGTTGATGTTTGGCCCCTTCAAAACACATATATTTTTACCCAAAAGTGAAGATTCACCATATGTGGGTCAGCATATCATTTTAATATTGAAACAATCTGAAACCTCTATGTGCAAAGCAGGGATTTCAACCGCAACACACTAGCATTAAAACACCAATGGGAAAGAAGTTAACTCCAGAAAGTCTTTCTTCCAATTTCCAACTTCTTTTAGGATTACAGAAGAAAATCCTGATACTCAGGGCCGGATCCTAAGGGTTTTTCACCAAGTATAATTTGGGTGCTGGGTCTGACCACATATATTGTATATATATATATATATATATATATATATATATATATATATATATATCAATCAAACCCAGAACCAGGGCTTTGGGAAGGTCAGTTAGAAGCATTCATAGGTAATATTTGGAAATGGTTCTACAAGAGAGCCATTAACTACTAGCTTTAACTTTTTGTTACTAGGTCAAAAAGAATTGATTAGTTGTAATCTCCTGTCCACAAACTACTCCTAAATGTCCTATACCGAATAGCGTTGACTAGAGAAAGTTATGTTTGCTGTCATTCAGAATATGTATACAGCTGGTCGAGCAATTACTAAGTAGTACATTTATAATGTTGACAATGGGCGCTGTGATCTATTTAACACTTTCTTCGGTCACCTCGATGTGCCTTTCCAGTTCAGATAATGCGAAAGGTCTTGGTGATTCCATTTCATGTTGGATGCTCCCCAGATTCTTGGAGACCCCACGGGGGGACCTTCTTCCAGTGTCCACATTGTACTGATGGATCCCACAAGGGCTGTAGCGAGAGGGCAAACTGACGTAGCCGTTGCAGACGCGATACGACATTTATAGGGTGTGATTAGATGGAGATGTAACAATAACCGGGAAAGGGCTATTACATCACCACTGTCCACATTCTGCCAAGGGTAATGAACAGAACAGGTAATCTACCTAAAATACAACATAAGGAGACAAAACAAGGTTAGCATGTGAAAAAGATTATGCCACGTACCAGAACCACTCCAGTCCCTTGCAAGTACCTTTAGCTAAACACCAGGCAAAAATGTGCATATACGTCATACTTGTTCAGGTATATACACATATTATTTGCGCACAGACCTACCACGTATGTAAACACAGGTCACACTCACACACTGACTTATAAACATATCTCAGAGCTACTTTTTACAGAAGAAAATCTGCAACAATCCTGTGGGACAAATGCATCCTATTAGAACTCCAGCCAACTGTAAACCACAAACAGTAGTGGTAGTTGCCTAGTCTTACGGTTAGTGATCTTTATCACTCTTCACCACCTTCATGCCAGCTGTTTGTCTTATCATTGTTACAGACAGGGCCGGCCCGACAATGGAGCCAAGTGGGGCAACCGCTCCAGGCGGCACTTTTGAAGGGGCGGCACTTTGCCGCCCCAAACCCTTTTTTTTTTTTAAAAGCGAAAGAGAGAAAGGGGCGCCGAGTGGTTTTCGCTTACCAAGCTGTCAGTACCCGCTCGGCGCCCCTCTCTCTCTCCTCTGCGGCGAGTCTCCCTGTTCGGTCTCGGTGCCGGCTTGTAATGCTGAGTGCCGGAAGATTTCCGGCGCTCAGAATTACAAGCCGGCACCGAGACCGAACAGGGAGACTCGCCGCAGGACTGCTGAAATGTAAGTACAGGGGGGGGGGCGGAGGGAGAGGAAGGGTAGATAAGGGGGGGGCGGCAGGGACGGAGGGAGAGGAAGGGTAGATAAGGGGGGGGGGGCGGCATTTTAAAATTCGCCCCAGGCGGCATTTTGCCTTGGGCCGGCCCTGGTTACAGATTACTACCAATGTCTGTAAACAGTCTCAGTTACTTAAGAATTTAGTTCTATGGCTGGATTCAGTATAGATACCAGAAGCTGACATACATACGTTTACAAGTCTACCAGAACTTTTAAGTACATAAAAAACAAAGGAAATGAAATCCCTAAAATCAGGAAAGAGAAAACAGTTGTTTGTGTAGATCTTCCTTCCCAAGAATTGAGTGTTGCATGTAGTCAATGACATATGGTGCACACATAACGGGTATATCTCCTATGAGAGCTGGTCATTAACTGGAATCATGCCTTGGTTCATCAAAGTCCTCATGCCATGTGACATTCACGCAGAGGAACATATAAAGACAATTTGAGGCAAATAAGAATTATTTGGTCCATGTAGTTCTCTTTCCTCATGCTTTAAATACCTTAAACCTTATTCAGAAATTGGTATTTTCTTTGGTATTCAGGACAGCCTTATGCCTGTCCCTTGCAAGTTTATATCCCCTACCTGTACTGACCTGTGCCACTTATGCTGGGAAGCGTATCTACTACCCCCTCAGTGACATAAAACATTCATACATCTGTGTTAATAAAACCAATATATGAATGCTGGACACAGCTCTAGCAGGACTATATCTCAGTGGACAGTGTGCTTCACTTCATACATAATATATTCATTTATACAACCCCCCCTCCAGCACTATGATACATATTATCAAAAAACATTGAAAACATAATTTACACCGAACTAAAGAAAAATATAAATATCCTTTTAGCACATCAGTGATTTAACTTTTTTAGTGTGATAGATATGATTAGGACCATACAATTAACACACTCCATGTTATAAAAAAGTATTGCTCATATAAAAAAGTATTGAAAGAAATACTATTTGCAAGGAAACAAGACTTCTTTTGTATATTAAATACTGTTTTTTATAATTAGAAACTCTTTACTCGCAAAGCAGTAAGAGCATCCAAACAAGACTTTTTTTTTAGATAATAATACAATTAAGTGGCATAATAGTAAGTATGCATGCTTGTGTGAAGGTGGAGGAGAGGGAGCCCTATGTTGTTTTTTATTTAATGCCTACTTAATCAGCTCCTGTACTGGATGCTATGTATGCCAAAGGTATTATGGGGACAGAATAAAGACTTACCTGATTTTTCGAGGTATAGGAGAGGAGATTTTTCCCTTGTGTGCCCTGCTAAATCTCAGAACAATTTAAGGAGTAAATGGAAGCTTGAGATCGCTTCTATGGTTACATCCAGCAACAAGACTGGAGCTGCTCCCTTTTTTGATTAACCAGTTTAGATTGTGAAACCAAGCAACTGACACAAGCAATGGACATGCTTCTACAGCCATGATCATTACTACAAACGTATCTGTCTGGACAATTAATGCATGTATAGGCAGGGGTTGGGCTAAATAAACAATACCAGATTAGAGAAGGGATAAGGGAAGCCCTCTGTTCTTAGATAAAGGTAACTTTTCAGTAATTTGTGTTTATTCACATTTACTAAAACAGGAGATTGTTTCAACTAGTGACAGCGAGACATTGATGGCTCACACATGCAAAGTGACTATGTTTAGGATGGATGGTCCCACCTACTTAGAATTTTTAGTTTATAAGTAAAATAGTTAATTTGTCATTGAAATGTTTCACTAAATTGCATTAATAATGATTAATGGGTTACAAATTCACATAAAGTTCTTGGTAGAGCCCTGGCCCCACCTCTAAATATGGATGGGTTAGTATGACATACTGTGGAAGTTATCCAAACAGATTAAAGTTATTGTGCCCTGGAACTGGTGATAACTAGACTTTGCATAATGATAGTGCTGATCGGATGAGGTCATTAAATAATTTGTCCAAGTTTCCCCAGTGCATACCATTGTTAATGGTTCACAAGCACAATTGCCCCTTTCTGGGAAGGCATATAGCAGGAGTAACTAGACTGTTCCTATTTTGCTTAAGCCTTAGATAAGTGCTCATAGGATGTCATGGGACAATTTTACATGGTTTGATTACCAACCCACATTATCTATGGGCTGCAACACAACTTTTCGGTACAGGTTTTGTTCCTCTGTGCCACTGGGGTGGTACTAAAGTGTTGTATGTGAGCATGAGTGTGTATGTATAAGTGTATTTGAGCATGAATGTCTATGTATAAATGTATTTTAGCATGAATGTCTGTGTATAAGTGTATGTGAGCATGAATGTCTATGTATAAATGTATTTTAGCATGAATGTCTGTGTATAAGTGTATGTGAGTATGAATGTCTATGTATATATGTGTTAACATGAATGTGCATACAAAGGTGGAACTGTAGGACATGTTGCTCAGGGAACTTGGGGGATCTCTGGGCAATTTTTGCACCTGGGCCCTGTGGTTTCTATTTATGCCCCTGTCTAAGCCTAAATGCTAAGCGACATTCACTCTACGTCACTCTAGTGAACGCCTGAGTATCCGATCCCACTAGCTAGCTTGGTGCAGGTGATAATATATGCCTTTTAACTCCCTAAATACCGGAGTGGCGTATAGGGGTATAAGGCATTTCTGGAGGCAGAGTGGCACATAGGGGGTCAAAAGGCATATCACTATCTGTCCCGTCACGTTTTGTAGGCTCTGTGGTCTGGTGTTCCCAGCCTGGCCCCTGTGTTGATGTATATTTCTCGCTTCCACTGGGGCTTTGTGTGCTAGGAGCCGAGCCCTGCTTGACCCTACTCTGTACTCTTGACTGTAATCATCTTGTTGTTGTTGTTATTTTGACGCTCTTTAATGGCTCATTTGCCTGTATGATGTCATGCGTGTCCTCGATTGTCCCTCCCTCGCCCCCATCCCTTTTTTCTTTCTGTATCCCTACCCCCTTTCCCCTCCCCGTGGAAAATGTTGAAAATCTTAATAAACATTGGATTTTTGAAAAAAGAAAAAGGCATATCATGGGGCACAGTGGCATTTAGAGGGTTAAAAGGCATATCGGGGGCACAGTGGCATATAGGGGGTATAATACATTTCTGGGGCAGAGTGGAAAGCCTGGGGGCAAATGTGCATAACTGGGGGGCAGGTTGGGAATAAAAACATTTTTTTTTCTCAATCATAGCTTTTATTTTAAAAAAATAGTTTACGTGAATTAACATTTACTAGTAAAACTTTTTTCCTATACGGTCGTCTTATATTCAGGCCTTTTCTTTTTTTTCCCCCCCTAAATTAATATTCAGATTTTGGGGGGTTGTCTTATACTCAAGCAAATACGGCTATAGGACTCGCATTTTCACGATTACATTACACTGAGTTGTAGGCACAGCTTAAAGGGAAACTCCTGTCATTGTTTTACTAGTATCATGTTAAAAATACGTTTTCAAAAGTATTGTGCTTTTTTTTTTTAAAAAAACAAAAAACTGTTCTTAGTTGTAATGTATTCACTAAAGGCAAAGCTGTGATTTGAACTCCCTCTTTCACTAAACATTATAAATGACCAGTGCTGGAAAGCTGCATCGACAGGGCTGAACTACCCCAGTTTAATATATATATATATATACGGTATATATTCACACTGATTTCACTACACATTATACAGGGCCAGCCAAGCGCTTCACGCAGCAGCACTGCCCTTAGCAAAGGGACCCTGCTGATCATTGAAAACCAAGAAAATCACCCAAAATCTGATTGGCAATAATAGCTGCCTCCAGGTCTGCATATACAATAAGTTTATTAGAACAAAATAAGATAAAACCAGGTTATTGTTAAAGTTAACCTATATTACTGTATAACAATGTACTTAAGGCCCGGGGAAAAATTTTCCTTGACACTCCGCCTCTAATATCAAAAATATTGCACACGTATTAGTCACGCTGCTATTAGGTGGCTCAGACGCTCCACTCCGACATTTCCGCTTTAATTCGAAAGAAATGGAAAGGTTCCAGTGTTGTATGATTTTTTTTAAACTCTAGCTATTTCTTTCCCGCCCTTTGAATACCCCAACACTAGAATGCGGATTACGAATCCCACGTTTTTCGCTTTCGCCACCGTATATCCGCTTTCTACCAATCAATGCGCGGGGTTGAAAGGAGGCTTGGGACGCAAGAAGAAAGCGAAGGGGAAGTAGGCGGGGGTACCGGTCGGTGACGTAAGTGGCGGTTGTGTACTTGCGGTAGGGTCGCGCGGTAAGTTCGTTGGTGGGAATGGAGTGGTTGCCCTTTCTTGTGTTTGAGATTGCTGGTGTGTTAAGTAAAGCAGTCGTCGGTACAGCTTTGTGTTTTTAGCCCCGTGTGCGTGTCTGTTAATGGCGGAGTTAAGCGCTGGGATTACACGTTCGAGTCCGGCTTCTAGCTCTCGTGATGCAGCAATTAACCTCATATTAACTCGGCTGCCAGCCTCACAGCTAATATACGTAGAGCGTGTTAACCGTTTGTGCTATTCCATTTAATCTGCTATTCTAACGAAAGCTCGTTGTAACCACACCTCAGCCAGAATTTGTACATTACTTGGCCCAGTCAGAAGGCATCACGTCTTCCGTATTGGAATGACTGATGCCCGATTCATCCTCCCTGACTCTCCCAAATTCATCCTGCATTCTAACGCTATATACGTGGAGTATGTTTGCTGTGAATTACACTTTGCAGTTGGCGATGCTGAAATATGGGCCTTATAGGTGGAATACAGCCTTCCAGACTAGGCGAGAGGCCTTTGTGTCTATGCAGGTATTGCTATAGGTGTGTGTGAAAGCATGTCAAAGAAAAAAACACTTTTGCAAAATAATTTGGGACCTAAGGTTATAAATTATTTTTATAACTTTGGTAGCGGACATCATATGCATTATACCTTTTACAGGTACATCGTTACTATGTGCAATCCCCAAATATTACCTTTTTATTTTCTTATGTTTTGACACACCTGCTACTATAGTGGGGCTCTCTCTATTGCTAATTCTCACTTGTGAATTAGTAAAAGTTTTTTGTTGCCAGGTGTTGCATTTTATTAAGACTTTTATGTATTGGGGGGGGGGAAAAAAATGGCTACTGTTTAAATGAAATGTTACTGTGTTGTACCAAGGTGTCCGCTGTGAATGCAGAAGCACCTGCCGGATAATGCTGTTTAAATCTGTTTACGATCCAGCTCGAGAATATTAAAGGTAAGCGCGTCATCCATTTATATATCCTTTTGGTAGGCAGACTGGGGACAGTTTCACAAGGCATGAAGCTTCGGTTCCCTTAAACTCATACACACTGTTGGCAGCAAAAACATGTCGTCTTGGTGCTAGCGTAAAATTACTTTACGTATGTTAACAAAATCAAAATGGCCGTTTAACTGTATGCTTAATATGTACATTTCTTAGCTGCTCAGTGTTAATGTAGAAACTCTTACTGGGTTTTAATCACTTTTTATGTGTGGCTTGACTGGTTTTTATTTAGAACATCTAAAGACCTAAACACTCTTTAGATGTCTAAGAATGTAGAAGAGTCATTTATGGGTAAATGCCAGATAAGTCTGGGGAGCAGTGTGGAAACAGCGGTACTTTCATACTAGGCTATCACAGTGTATATAAATGGTGGCCAACGGGTTGCTCTGCAGATGTTACTGACCTATACGTTACATCGCTGATGATTTTGCTATTTGCTGTGGGATTGAATAGTTGTGCGTGTGACGTGATAAGTGAATGCAAGCATGTTCAGCTGGGTATTGTCTCTGCGTTAGATGCACCGTAGGAAAAGGTACTGGTCTCCTGAGGAGCACTACAGAACTCAGATGTGGAAGAGGAGGAGACGGTCGCCAAGCAGGGAGCAAGAAGAAAGGAGAAGATTACGCCAGCGATGGAAATCTCCACGCAGGTCTCGCTCAAGGAGGTAACCATCTGGCAGAAGTTGTAAATCTGTAATTATTTTTTTTTCTTTGTCTACCTGGAGCTTTATGTAGCTGCCTACATATTTCGTATCTTGAATGACAGCCCTCTTAGGGTTAAATACAGTTTCGATCAATTTTGTCTTCAGTTCTGCAGTAATTAAGCATTTTTTCAGGTAAAGATAACTGGTGAGAATAACTTAAAATATATATAATTACCTGGCTGAGGAAGCCTATCCATTGAAAATGTCAAAATCTATGTTTACCTGGATTTTTGTGTTTTAAAGTTTAGATTCTATCTGATAAAGGAGGTGTAATCGTTTATTTCCAGCCCCCTGCTTTAGCTCTAGTCAGTAGCACTACATACACATATATGTTTGTAATGTAAGTAACAAAACACTAATCATACGTTAGATGTATTTAGAAACTGTACTTTGGAACAAACTGACATTTTCCTTTCTTTTGTGTGCAGCCACCACAACAGAAACACATACTGGGGGAAACCCGATAATATATATTCTGGTGATGTTTGTTACTCGGAGGGTGCCAGCTCTTCTTCCTACAGCGAGAGCTACTCTTACTCTGCACATTCACCCCATCGTCCGTGTTCCAGGAATCCCGAAAGAAACCGCTATGAGAAGCGATATCGCTCGGGCTCGCGCAAGCGCTCCAGGTCTGGTAGTTGGAATTCTTCGGTGAGTATAGATTACATGGGTGAGTGACCTCTGAAAAAACCATACCTCATGCTGAAGGCTTGATTCCCCTAATGTGTATGCTGCTGGGTAGTCATGTTTGAATCCTCGAGTTACCTTGGCAAAAAGCTGCATTACTGTAACTATGCTGTGATGGGACTGGGGTAAGTTAACAAACTCCTACTCGAAATAACATTGCTTGCTACATCTGATAGGAAACCATTGTTAGTCCATCCAATGTTATGCTCCATTTGGTCTTGTTTTACACCAACATTGTCAGTGATGGTGTCCCAGTCGAGCACGTTTTTATGCCTTTGAATTTGGAATCTTTATTAGTATTTAAAAAAACCAAAAAAAAAACCAAAACCACATGAAATGTAAAAATATAATTTTTTGATGTTTGCAGTTGTGCTGCGTATGCCAGCAGTCCTCAGGACGTTGCTATGTTAGGCAATGCCGGCACGTGCATTGCCTTCCCAGCAGCCGTCTTTTTGGATTTGTTTTTTCTATGCCTTAAGTATCTATCAGCACAGCAGTAATAGCTGATTTTTTTCCCCGCTAACTTAACCATTTGTCTATGCCATTGCTGACAAAGTGCCTAGCATATAGTTTTAATTTCTTTTCATGTAAAAGTATATATTTATTTTTTTCCCCCCTGGGTAACTGTCTCTCTTACAAAAAGCAATCCTTGGAGAGTTTTAATTGTTCCTAGCACATTCTAACATTTAGCAATTTCCTCCAGAATGCCTCTTAGTGAACATGGCCCAGCGACCTGTGCTTGTGGGTTTTTTCCCTGCGCTGAGTTTGCTCGGGCTTTATCTCCAGGCAGCAACACCTGTAGTGAGAACATAGAGTTAAGCAATTGTAGACCTAGAATAAATGTAAAGACCGTACCATTTAAAAGTAAAATATAATTTGAATATACCAGCCATTCTAAACAGTGTTTCTAGGCTGGCACGCTGTTCCGTTGCTGACTCTTCAATTAATCGGCCATTTGTAAAAAACGTGCTATATAGTTGATTTTTGGGGAATGTCATTGATTTAGTAATAAATGAGGAGTGAGGGTAGAATGCGACACTGTTTATTGGACCAACAGATTGTAAAAGTATTGACATTTTGTATAAGGCATTATTTGCCCACATTATTCAGCCTAGTTATTAACTCTGTTCCTCTACTTAAACAAAGTTCTAGTTTGGTTTAGACAATGAAGTGATCTTGGTGTGTGATGAATGTGTGCAAAGTAAGATGACCGCTCCACCTTCTTTTCAGTAATTACTATAGTAAAACATCCAATCTCGGTTTATAAATCCCACATACTGCAGGGCAGTGCCTTACATGTGTCCTGGAGCCAAAGGATGATATGATAACCCGAGTGGGTATGGTGAAATCCTAGTTTGATCCTGATATTTGAGAAGGCTTCAGGAGGATATTTCAGAGCATTTTACGTGCTTGTATTTATAATAGAGCGTTGACAGAGCAGTTTTCCCCAACAGGTTTCCCGGAAGCGTGCGAAGCATTTTGTGCTGGATATGGGTGATATAACAGGAGATGTAACTTGTTTAAGTAGCAGTGACTGGACAGTTAGTAACTATTTCCACCATCATACTTGCACAAATCATATGTTCACTGACTAAAATGTTTGCGTGAAGTCAATTACATGTTGTACTGTAAAATGTTATCGCCAGTTAATAACCTGATTGCTGTCGGGCACCTGTGGTGGCGAGGGACTGTCTTCACTGACCATGCTTGTTCCCCAGAGTCGGCTGATCGGTGTTGCGTCATATATTTTGCCTGATCTGTCATCTGGTTATTAGTGGGACAGCGCATGCAGTCAAGAATCTGTTGGTTCTCGAAACGGTGATTTGCGTAGCATCCCCCACACTCCTCATTTACTACTTACGCAGATGCCTCAGCGATGCTGTAAAATTGTCACAGGACAAAATTAAAAGGTGAAACTATATTTTTGTAAAGATATGTCATATACTAAGGGGTAGAGGAGTATAAAATAGGTTTGCCGGACTTTACCATTAACTCAGGAGGAAGTGCTTGATTGCATTCAGTTCGGCCTTAACTCTGAGCCGTCTCTAACTTGCACGTCTCCCTTTGCAATATCCCCTATCGTTCTATGTTTTTATGCGTCTGCACACCTCTCAATCTCCACCGCCTTGGACCCGCATCTCCCTAATGTCCCTGCCTCCCTGAATTGTACCGCCAATGGTCTGCCGTACGTCTGTTGGCGGGTTGACTTGCAGAAGAGCCATCGGAGTGCAAAGGACGGCCAGAGTGTGGAGGATGACAAAGAAGGGCACCTGTTGTGCCGGACCGGAGAACGCATCACGGAGAGATGTACTTACCGCTCTTCCGTAAAACTTTATCCTCTATATTCTTCCCCCTACCTTTCCCTGACCTCCCCACTTCTTACAAAGAAAAAAAAACACAGGGCTGAGGGGGGTAAAGGGAATGCCTGGTATAATTAATGTTATCTCATTGGAAAAATAACAGTGACATCATCGTTTACCATTTCCCAGCAAGCTATTAATTAGCAGAGACTTGGCATGGGGTCTTAATATGTGTGGCTTAACCACAACATGCATGATGAATGATATACACTATATAGCCATGAGAAAACATGCTTCTAATGAAGCAATGTTATTTAAAGCTAGATTCTACAATTAACGGGGGAGTTGGTTAGAACTGATTACTAGAATCAATCAAGAGAATTTTATTCTGACATTGAAAGTAGCTACATAAGATTAAGTCTAGAATTGTAACCAGACTCCAGAAACACTAAAATGGCAGGGGCTTACGTCCAGACATATATATAATTCACTGGTCACTGCTAGGTGAAGAATCAAAGACAGTACAACTGTGGCTTATCGGTTATGCTAAAGACTCCACAGCCGAGGTCGTCTTTATAGCTTGGACTTTTAATAAAACATGTATATCGATGTTTAGTTCTGTTGAAGAAATTGGTGTCAGTATGTTCCATAGACTTTGTGTAAGTCTTTAGTTTCTGTCTGTCTTACAATACTTGGCTCCTATGTTTTTCAGATGAGATTGTGGGAAGCCTGGGAGAGGGGACGTTTGGCAAAGTTGTGGAGTGCATGGACCATGGCAGGTTTGTAAACTTCAGTTTCGGGGGGGGGGGGGGGATAAATCTATTGGCTTAAGCAATCACAATTTATTATTTGCCCGTAGAGGGAGAACTCGAGTGGCTCTTAAGATTATCCGCAATGTGAAGAAGTACAGAGAGGCAGCCCAGCTGGAAATTAATGTCCTAAAGAAGATCAAAGAGAGAGACCGGGAGAACAAATAGTACGTCTGTTTCATATCTGTTCCTCTGTGAGCTGAGGGAATTTTAAACGTGGTGGATAGGCATATGGCTGTCCTGAATCTAAGGCACGGCCAAGGACTGGCTAAGATTTTAGGCTATACGGTAGAAGAAAATGGGCAGACTAGATGGGCCAAATGATTCTTATCTGTCATCAGATTCTATGTCTCTATAAAGTACACATGACATCTGTACTTGGTCCAAGCGTGCAAATCACATAGATATTGTCGTATAAAATGTCATACAAATCATGGCCCATAGGGGCCATTTGATTAGCAGATGGATCGCTGAGCACATATAAACGCCCTGACTTCCTATCCTACTCCCTTTGATAAACAATAGAACCACTCAGTCTTAACTACCTAGCCTGACACTCTAAAGTCAGGCAGCATGGAATAGCAGTGTACGTAGAGGTTTAATCTAAGACTGCAAAGAACCGCAGCTCGACATTTTTAGCCAGTGTGTTAACCAATAAAATCAATTATGGTGCAGAGAATCACTTTAAACTAAACACTGCTAATATAACTATCTCCTTCCTTGTGTCACTGATTTTATACTAGTCAGTCCGTCTTTATAAATACATTTGGAGTATAAAGTTTAACAAATCGTTATTAAACATCAGTTAATCTCCATTCCTTTTCAAGCATGTGTGTCCTGATGCGAGACTGGTTTGACTTCCATGGCCATGTGTGCATCGCCTTTGAGCTGCTCGGGAAAAGTACGTTCGAGTTCCAGAAAGAGAACAACTTTCTGCCATATCCGCTCCCTCAGATCCGACATATGGCTTTCCAGCTATGCCATGCACTGAAATGTGAGTTTCCCTGTCACCACCCTCCTTTTTTTTTTTTTTGTCTTCTTACCTAGTAATTTGTATATTTATAGGTTGATGATGCAGAAATAACCTTTTTGAAAGTGTCTTATTTCTGTTACAAGAGCAGGCAGCTGTTTGTGGTTCCTTGCCATAATGCAGTTATTGTTCCTTTTCAGTTCTACACGACAACCAGCTGACACATACAGACCTGAAGCCTGAGAACATTCTCTTTGTAAACTCTGAATTTGATGTCAGTTACAATGAGGGGAAGGTGAGCGTCCGACCTTTTAACTACGATACGATTTGCTTTTACATTTGTTACAGTGCTGCCCTCCCTTCTTTTAGAAATGTGAGCAGAAATTTGTAAAGAATTCCAGCATCCGTGTGGTAGACTTTGGCAGTGCCACATTTGATCATGAATACCATACCACGATTGTAGCCACTCGTCACTACCGCCCCCCAGAAGTGATCTTGGGTGAGTCTGTGGATTTGGGTTATTTCTGATTGAAAGAAAATCTATAAAAAATATGTATGTCCAGGGTGTGGTAAATCTAGATTAGTCTTTAATTGGGTGGATCAGTCTTTGATTATTTAATAGTCTGAGCTTCTTTTTCTATTCCTTTGCAGAGCTGGGCTGGTCTCAGCCGTGTGATGTGTGGAGCCTGGGCTGCATTCTGTTTGAGTATTACACTGGATTCACGCTCTTCCAGGTACTCTTCCCATTACAAGTTTCTGTGACATCTGACAGAGCACAGATACATGCTTATTGATTCCATGATCTGTCTAGGTCTCATTTAATTGGTTCTAACATACTTTCTCTTACTGGCTTAAATCTATCTCTGATTTTGAGCACTGCATCTTTGGTGCTTCAGGTGTCTTTCCCACTGTGACAAAAGGAGAATCATTCAAATCCGATAATTTTTTTTTTTATATCTTTGCTCAGATATAAAACTAAGGGTCTCTAAAGCAAGTTGTAGACGGCAGCTTGTCATGCATGCAGTGAACTCATGAGCATTTTTTCTTTATACTAGACTCATGATAACCGCGAGCACTTGGTTATGATGGAGAAAATTGTCGGTCCGATGCCACGTCGTATGATGTACAAGACAAAGTGAGTGATGCAACCATTTTTACTTGTTGGTGATTAACCCTTTCAGTGCCATATTTGTTTAAGACTACAAAAATGCCAATGGTGCGTGTAACAAGTGAAAGGAAAATAAAATGACAGGTTTTTCAGGATGAGATTAGTTTAACAATTTTAAACTGAAACGTTGTACAAAGGACAGTAAGGCTTTGAGCCCTATAGTGGAACTTAATATGTTTGAAATGTTGCGTGCAGTATTGCCACACTTGATGTAATGAAATAACCTGCTTGCTCTCTTTAACCTACTGCTCTTGATATGTACTGATTGCCTATAAAAAAAACAAAAAACAAACAAAAAACACCAAGTAACAATCTTTTTGTAACAAGCCAAAACATCCATGATTACAAGAAAAATGTCTCATGCGGACAGTGGTAAGGTGGCTCTTATGAGCTATTAGTATAATTTATAATACAAGCCTTCACATCAGTAACCTGGATAATATAGTAATGGCTCTTTATTTGACTTAAATGTGTGTTTCTGTGGATACCTATACATTCAGTGAGGTTATGACAGGTAATCATGACTACATTTGTGGAGGGCTAACTTTTTGATTATTATAAACCTACTGAATCTGTGACAGTAACTGATGTAAAAGTGGTGAAATCTAACTAGGCTTGAATCAGCTGGATGTAGGTGAAACCGACTGGATTTTGTAACTCTACTCTGAACTATGCAGAAAGTGGCATAGAATCCTTCTGGGGGCTCTGGAATATCTGCAGTCTGTTGTTGCAATGGCTTAATTTTATCCTATGATGGGTTTTGTTTTGCCGCACCTAAGATAACATCTTTCACTTTAGGAAACAAAAATACTTCCAAAATGGTGCTTTGATCTGGGATGAGACATCTTCAGATGGACGCTATGTCAGCAAAAACTGTCACCCACTCGTGGTAAGCAATTACACTGCCCCAACCTGTACATCTGAAGAATACCAGGGGATAAATAAATATGATGACTGATTAGAAATACTATGTTATGAGGAACTAAGTGTCCCCTGATTTAACGCGTAAAAGTAAAGCATTGGGATACTTTATTAACTATGACTAGCCTAGCCTTTTTTAATGCATAGTTGCTGCTGTCTTGTGCTCTGTAAATACTTCTGTTTACTAATTTGGACATTTTAGTAATTTTTTGCTTTGTATGGACTTTTTTTTTCTTCAGACTTACAAGACAAATAATACACCAGAGGATGCTAAGCTTTTTGATCTGCTGCAAAAGATGCTTGAGTTTAACCCTGCATTGAGGATCACCTTGACCGAAGCCTTGAGCCACCCATTCTTCAATAATCTTAGTCCTGAGGAAAGGTCATTGGGCTGCCGGACCTCTAGAGACCTCAGCAGATGACTATGACAATATCTGCCCTCATTTGGTCACTGCCTCAAACCACTATGATGACACATATCTTGGACATCTTGAAATGACAGTTCTGATGCATTTGCTGTGTTGCATACCTCCTAGCTCTAAAGCAGTCAATATTCCCAAAATCATCCCTCTGTGATATTGCCGTTTTGAAGAGGATGGCACTTTGCATTCTGATGTCAAACCCCCTCTCGATATTGCGCCGGCTAAACACTGTTAGGTGTTAAGAGGGTTAAATTATCCATGCAGGAAACCATTACAAATAGTTACACGGGCAAATTTCGAAAGATACTTGCTGCTGCCGCCACTTAACACTTCATGGGGATGATGACTTCCGTCTCTAAGATCACATGCATGTCTTTCTGCTTTGACTTCGAGGTTCAATGCATGGTGGGTATGGGGAAGTCTTTATATGTTCATATTTTATACATATATATATATTTGTACACTCAGGGACAAAGATTAATAAAAATACTTAAGTACTTGTTCCAGGATTCTACAACCGTGAATACATTGCAGGCTGGTTTCTTTATGTTTATGTGCATCTACAGATAGCTTTTATTCACAGGTATCCAGTTTCCTTAATGATACTATCGTTATATTATGTCCAGGGTTGTTTGCAATCTGTTATCTCTGTAGACAGCACACTGGAGTATTGAAAAACCCAGAATTTTTTTTTCCTTTTTTTGTGATGGTATACAATGGACTGCAAATCCATAGCATCTATGACATCTATGCAAAGCTCTAAAGCTTAGTTCTAGTTTAAGCATGTAAAGTATATACCGTATACCAAGGATTTTACAGAATCCCTCGATCAAGCTTCCATACACAGTAGCACGCTAGCCTCCTGTTACTCTGAGACGGATAAAGTTGGAATGGACATTTAGATTATGTGCTTCAGTTTATTAAGCATATAATGTTTATAATTTAATTAGTCCTTTAAATATCTTGAACAATTATGTGTGTATATTATAACATACGCACTATAGAAAGATATATATCATAGATACAGATAATTAAGGCATGCAAACTCGCCATTCAATATGTTTTGCACACAGGGAGTTAGTGAACTAATAGACAAAAGAAAGTGCTACCCATAGCTAAATGCCAACCTCAAACTCCTAATGTACGGTATAACACCAATTCTATTAAAATGTAGCGACTAACGTGTTAAATTATGTAGAAAACTTTCAATAGTGAAGGTATATCTAATGCTACAAAACCAGTCTAATACCCCGCTAGCTATATTGTAATACGCTTATTAACCTGCCCCCTAGGAGGCTATGTTGGTGCTGTGACCCTTGTCTCCCCAGAATAACCAGCAAAGTCACCCACGTATTTAAAGTGAGTTTCCTGCTTTTGGAGAAAGTGTGATTAGGTATAGTTGTGTGGATATTTCAAGGTCTTTAAAATATACGGGTTTTGGAGTAACTAACAAACCAGTAGAGGCTCTCTTATTGAGCTGATGGGTGCTATTTGGGGAGTAACTTGTACAAATCACTTGTGGGTTGTTGGCATTTTAGTATAGAGTTGCTATATAAACTGTACTCCCCTTGCAAAGATGATTCATTCAGTTGGCTGGGGAGTTTTTAGGAAAGTTGTGGTTTCAGCTCTTCATATTCACTATGCATTGTATAAAGGGTTATCTCTGGCTAACTTATCTGCCGGGGTGGCTGAGTTAGCCCTTCGTTGCTCAAGCAGTAAGTTGACGTTCAGGAAACCCAGCCGATATGCTTTATACAGGGCCATCCAAACTCTGTTTTAACTCTTCATAATGTAAAGTCAGTGAGATAAATCTGCCAACACCCTCTCTATTATTGAAGCCCTGTTTATCTCCCTCTAGTGTCCCTCATAGAATGTAGAATACTAAATTTCATGTTTTGTGCTCACCAAAATAGTGTAAATAGAATGTCTCGCTGCCCAAAGGTTTCCAAAAGCACACCCTAAGCAACCGAGTACAAAAGTCACAAAATAGTGTGACAAGGAGGCCTAAAACATAGTATAAATATGACATGGTGGCCTAAATCTGTTATATCTTGGATCCATGTGAATGGTTTTCATTGTAATCCATCTTCCTTTCAAAGGCATATAGTTTTGTTTTTTTTGCCCCATATGACAAACAAACTCTACTTGTCTTAGCGATATATGTGCCGGGGAACAAGATGTGTGCAAAATATCCGGTGCAGGTTTATAAACCATACTGAAATATACATTTTTGTCTTCTTACCTGACATCTATCAATTCCAACTTCTTCAGAACCTGCACATAGATTATATTTGTACAAGAGTGAGCCATTGCATGTTTCAAGATCAGTTTGATTGACCCCGGCCTCTTGCAGAATATCTGCCAAAAATCAAAGATGGAACTAAGTTATATTATTAGCTGTTACACAGATGTTGGCTCTGATTAGGATTGCTCATGTAAGATGTTAATGGAGTCCATGTGTGAATGTAGTGTGCAGGTATATGCTCTCTATATACTTATATATACAGTGTATATGCATGTTATTAACTGCATTGAAAACAACCTAGTCTATATTTTTTAGGTGTTTGTTTAGCCTTTGATCAGCGAGATTGATTTTGGGCACGGCTAGCCCAAATCAGGTCGGAGTGGCCTTTGCCATCAGTTTGAAGTAGTTAGCACAGAAGGTTCTTATGCCCTGCTCAACAAAACAAAGTGCTACAGAAATCACTTCTCTGTGAAGGTCCTCAAACAAACCTTCTGCAAAACTCTGTCAACTGTTTTTTTTCTGAATGAACCCATATATGAATATAAAAATGGTTGAGAATTCCACATTATTGTAAGATAACACATTGCAAATCAACTTATGCTTTTGTTGATGCTTTATAAGATCGGCATCATATTTTCTTATTGTTGGTAATCCAAATAAAATATATACAGACTACACCTACTAATGCAAGAGCATAGCAATGCCACAAATAAGAGTTCATGATCGCATACACCAGTTTTTTGTTTTAAATTGAGCTCTGTATTAGAACAGATGTGAGGCATATTTGAAATTTGGGCTTAGGTTTAATTTTATATACCGAGACTTCGTAACAAGTTGGAGAAATGGGTGGATATACAGTGCCCTCTGCAAATATTGGCAACCTTGGTAAATATGGCTGTGAAAATTTGTCTTTATTGTTTAACCTTTGATATTTTCTTTAAAAAAAACAACACTCTGCTCACATTGATATGAAACAATTGCAAACACAACACAGGTTTACCCCCCACAAAAGAATTATGAAATATATGCCCCCCTTCCTCATCTGACCTAAACCGTATTGAAAACTTGTGGAGGAAAACAGTACACCTCCCTGAACGGTGTCTGGGAGGCTGTGGTTGATAGTCAACAGATCAAGAAACTGACAGACTCCATGAATGGAAGGCTTATGACTGTTATTGAAAAGAAGGCTGGCTATATTAGTCAATGATTTTTTTTTTTTTGGAAATGTCAAATGTTTATTTGCAAATTTTGGATTTTGTTTAGTATCCTCACTTTAATATGGGAAAATTATAATTTTTCGTTTAGTTGCCCAATAATTGTGCACACATATTCTTCTAAGTCAAGCCCTCACTTTTACTTTCTTAAAAATTCAGGTTGACGGAGAGCACTGTAGTTGTTCAATTAGGGCTGCAACTAACGATTATTTTAATAATCGATTAATCGGATAAAAAAATGCTATTTTTTTTCTATTTAAAATAATGTAATAAAAACCGTACAATTTACACTTTCATCTCTTTATTGCAATGGCCTCTCTCTATTCACCTTCTTATTTTACTAACATAATAATAAAAGCTACAAGAACCCAAACACGGTGTTTCTCAAACTAGGTTTTAATGCAAAGTTATTAGTAAATATTAATTCATGTTAATTATTTTTCATATTTAATAAAAACTGAGAAAAAAGCCTGGTTTACATTTTTTTATTTACCAAACTGCCCCTGGTTATGCACATCTGACCCCCAGCTTGCCACTCTGCCCCCATATATGCCTTATACCTCCTATATGCCAGATATTCCTCTGTGCCCCCTGATATGCCACTGTGCCCCCGATATGCCTTATACTCCTTATATGCCAGTGATATCCAACTGAGCCCCCTGATAAACCTTTTACCCCCAGATATGTTTTATGCCCCCCTGATATGCCTAATATTGATATGCCTTATACCCCCTATATGCCCTGAAACAGGGCCGAACCGACAATGGAGCCGAGTGGGGCAACCGCTCCAGGCGGCACTTTGCCGCCCCAAGCCCTTTTTTTTTTTTTTTAAAAGCGAAAGAGAGAGAAAGGGGCGCCGAGTGGTTTTCGCTTACCAAGCTGTCAGTACCCGCTCGGCGCCCCTCTCTCTCTCCTCTGCGGCGAGTCTTCCTGTTCGGTCTCGGTGCCGGCTTGTAATGCTGAGTGCATTACAAGCCGGCACCGAGACCGAACAGGGAGACCCGCCGCAGGACTGCTGAAAGGTAAGTACAAGGGGGGGGCGGCAGGGATGGAGGGAGAGGAAGGGTAGATAATTGGGGGGGGGCAGCAGGGACGGAGGGAGAGGAAGGGTAGATAAGGGGGGGGGGGGCGGCATTTTGCCTTGAGCCGGTCCTGCCCTGAAATTCATAATACCCCCCATACACCACTATAACTCACCCATACACCACTACGGCTCCTCCCCCTCCCATACACCACTCTGGCTCCTCCCCCATCCCATACACCGCTCTGCCTCTCTACCTGGCTCCGTTACTGACAGGAACTTTCACTGCAGCTTCATAGAAGCCTCAGCGTAAGTGAAGATGACTAACGGAGGCTGTCTGTGCGATGCAGACCCCACCGGCTGACAGAGAGGATGATCCTCTGCAGGAGACCTCGATTCTCTGTCAGCTGGTGGGGGTCTGCATCACACAGACAGCCTCCGTTACTGCCCTTCACTCACGCTGAGGCTTCTATGAAGCTGCAGTGAAAGTGCCTGTCAATAACGGAGTCGGGAGAGAGGCAGAGTGACGTATGGGAGGGGGAGAGAGACGGAAGTGAGAGACCGGCCGACAGTGAGGGGAATCCAGGTCCCCTGCAGCGTTGCGGGGGATCCGGATTCTAGTGTTATAATCCGATCTCTGTTTGAGGTCGGATTATATAAGGAGAGGAGTTTTTCAGAGCATTTGCTCTGAAAAAAACCTCTTTTTATAATCGATAAAAATCGATTCGATTAATCGATAATGAAAATCGTTGACGATTTTCATTATCGATTATTATCGATTTTATCGATTAGTTGTTTCAGCCCTATGTTCAATAATAAAATTGTCAAAAATACAACTTGTCTAATAAATGTGCACACAGTGTATACACACACACACAAAAGTCCTTGAAATGTCCTTGTTTTTGAAATCTGAAATACAATGTAGACCAGACTTGTGCATTTTAACCCCTTAAGAACAATGGGCGGTCCCTAAACCCATTGAAAACAATGCATTTTGAGCCAGTACATGTATGTACAAGAAAGATATAGTGGAGCTGGAGAGGGTTCAAAGACGGGCAACCAGAGTAATAAGGGGAATGGGAGGACTACAGTACCCAGAAAGATTATCAGAATTAGGGTTATTTAGTTTGGAAAAAAGACGGCTTAGGGGGGGATTTAATAACTATGTATAAATATATAAGGGGACAGTACAGAGATCACTCCCAGGACCTATTTATACCCAGGACTGTATCTATAACAAGGGGACATCCTCTACGGTTGGAGGAAAGAAGGTTTCTACACCAGCACAGACGGGGGTTCTTTACAGTAAGAGCGGTGAGATTATGTAACTCTCTGCCAGAGGAAGTGGTTATGGGAAACTCAATAAAAGAGTTCAAAAGGAGCCTGGACGTGTTTCTTGAAAGCAATAATATTACAAGTTATGGATATTAGATTAATAGGGACAGAACGTTGATCCAGGGATTTATTCTGATTGCCATATTTGGAGTCGGGAAGGAATTTTCCCCCTGGTATGGGGCAATTGGCATCTGCTTCATAAGGTTTTTTTTGCCTTCCTCTGGATCAACACAGTAGGGACACAATATGTATATAGGTTGAACTTGATGGACTTTGGTCTTTTTTCAACCTTATGAACTATGTTACTATGGGCTTTGTCATTAAGGGGGTTAATGAAATTTGCATGTTTTGGCAATTCAGAAGCTCACCGAAAACGATGAGGGACCCCAAAGAAACAGATGAAAATGAAGCAGAGCTCTGAATTTGTTTAATTATTCTAGGTTCTTTGACTCACTCTCACATGCTTACCCACTCTTTCATTCACAGTCTCACACTCTCATTCACTCTCTCTCTCATAATGTCTCCCACCTTCTCAGTTGACCACTTCCTTGTCCGTGTCTTTGTGCCATCCAGCTCCTGATCTTGCATCTACTTGTTCTTCTGTCTTCTTCGGCTGCTCCAAAAAGCCTTCACTCTTTGTCCACTTCTTCATGGACAACTGGACAGGGACATAACCTCCTGATAAACTTTGCCAAAATGGCGCAGCCTCCAGGCACATCCTCTTCCTGGATTGGAAGGATTGCGGGAAACGGTGTGCTCAGAAGCTCCAGCTAGATGATATGGACTAATGCCATCTGCGTCTGGCTTTTTTTGCCTGTATCCCCTGAAGGATAAGAATGAGAGACATTCTTGGACTCCCAGTCAGTCAACCTAGGCCAGGGATGTGTAGCACCAACACTGCGAGTAGTCCATGGGTCGATTGAGCAGACGCTTCGGGTGACTCAAACGAGACCCCACTGAGGCACACGCTCCATTAGTTCCCTGAGATGAATATCCCCCAAACAGGGATCATGGGGTCCATTGTACAACATGGGAGGTTTAGTTTTTGACAAAAGATAAGAACCATTCGGCCCATCTAGTCTGAATTTTAAACACATCTGAAATGCTTGTTACTATGTAGACATATAGATTTGCATAAATCTTTGTTTATTTTTTGGCAGTAAAAAGGAAAACAAACAATTGTTGAGATGTTAGAAATTAGCTCATATACCTGCCTCACAAGCAATTTGGCAGGCTTTTCTGGCACCATTAGTAAGGATGCTGGGTGGGTTTAATTCATGAAAACAGGTGTTCACTTGCTCAGTGTGTTAAAACCTTACACTGAACTAAACTTATAATCTTTATATATGTACACATACACACGCAGGCACACACACACTGGGAATAATGCATGCATTCCTAGGTACAAACATACTAGAATCCCTGAGAGTGTCTGCAGATTTGACACTTCACAAACATGGAAATGTATTAAAATGGTAAATTTTCATTGGTGAATTTGTCAGATTGCATTTATCTTCCCAAATCTATAATCACGCTGATGGAGCCTCTCAGTGACAGATGTATAGAAGGAGACTGGTACATAACAGCACATACCCCTTACTTAAGTGTGGATTTAAAGTCCAGGCACTTCTCTGGTTGGGCTGCAATGTTTTGGATAATGCAAGAAAACCCCCAGTCACTCAAAAACCACAAATTACACATCAATACACACTGTATTTTCATTTGGTAAAGAACACAGTAGTATTTCCTGACTCTTTCAACACTTCTTAGCTGTTCATTTTTGTTTAAATTGCTCACACCTCTGTGACAGTCACAGGTACCGAATAAACAGTGGACACTTTGGACAGGCAGTCATACGGTACAACAGGTCTTTGAAAATGCAAAAGAAAGGTAAATTCACATATACATATGCCAACTGCCAAGAAATAAAAGAGCGAGGGAAAAAACCAAAAACAAAAAAAAGTTTTCCAGAATCTCATTTGCTCCTAATACAATTGTTGGCAAGGTTGAAAATGTGTACTGTTCAGCACAAATAAGGATCATGTTGGCTTTGGAAGGATTCTGTGCCCATCTTCTTAAGGCAGCAGTGTCTGTGAAGCTGCCATCTTTACATAGAGTGCAAAGGAATGACAAACTTGCAGCCAAAGGGTGAGTGGTAGCTGATACCGACTTCCCTGAACACCTTCTGTGGGATACCTATATCACATAAGTAGACCCGTCCTGCCTGCTCCCCTAATGGCAGTGGGAGCCCCAGCTCCAGTGACCACTTGGCATGTATACCAAGATCCTGGTCATTAACGGGAGGGTCAATGCTAAGCACAGGAGCACGGTTCTGGTTGGCCCACTCTACAGCTGCTCGGTACCATGGCTGGTCACGCAAAAATGCATTTTCATGGCAGTCCAGACAGTTAATAACTAGGTCCACCGGGCAATCTGGCAGATCTGTAGATCAACAATGAAAAATAGTTAGTCTTTTTAGTGCATATTTCTAACATTCAAGTACATCTTATCATCAAAAAAACACATGTAGCTTGCAAAATAACAAAATAAGCCATCAAAACTTGTTTCCCAGGAAAGGAGATGCACCAATCACATTTTGTGAAGAGTACATGATTTTGTCACACCATACATAACAGGTAAAGCAACACCGTTTTACTGCTTTGGGGCAAATGTATTAGTCAATGTTTGTGATCATGTAATGCTCATACGTTTCCACTAGATGGCAAACAAACCCCTATTAAGTTTTAATAGGCAGCGTAACCTTAATTCATGCATTATTGTTGTGCAACAGACTTTGTATTTGTAAACACAATATTCATTAATGTTTCTATTGTTTAACACCAGAGGATAAATTATTAATTGAAAAATGCCCAAAAGAAGTAACCAATAGGTCAAACTGCTTTTCAAGTTCTGTACCCTTTGCGACACTTAAGTTATAGGGCAATAATTGCAAGTAGTGTATTCCTATTTAATAAGGGTGTTAAATGGCCCCTTTTTCTACACTAATCTTTTAGTCTTTTTAAAAAATATTTCTAGCAGGAGGGGCACAAACTGGATGGTTTTCCTTTTAATTTCATGGAGACATAAATGGAGGCTGTTTTTAATTTTATTACATATGTTTTTATTCTTTAACCATTTTAAAATGCTTAATTTTTTATATTTTATATTTACAGGGCTTGTTCCACATTGCTGATTGCAGTACCCGTAATCGGCCTGCAGGGGTCTCGGGAGAGTCTTGGAACTTTTTTTACTCCCATTGTTTCCAGGATGCCGCCATCTTGCTAAAGGCATGCTCGGGAGAGAGTGATAAAGCCTGTTTTTTAGTTTTTATTTTTGGTTGTTGCTGAAATGCCTCGATATTGGGGCATTCAGCAACACTGGCCGAGCTTTCTTGCTTCCTAAGCACTTTCCAGCAGCAGATCGCTTTCTAAGCTTGTTTAACTCCATGACATGCCAGCTACTAACTGTATGCATTTCTGTGACTTTCCTGGCACATTAACTGTCGTTAAGGGGGTAAAATCAGCTTGCCAAATTAATGCATTGTGGAGTGGGTGAGTCCAATTTTATCATTGCAAATAGGTACAACTTAGCAAAACAACTAGCTGTTATATATACAAAAGTAAGTTAAGATATTTCCATAAGCACTAAACCAAATGGTCATTGGCCCGCAATACACATTAACATATACTGACCTTTCACACTTGACACCTGTTTGCCCTGAGTTTGTCCAAACAGATTTAATTCATTGGATACTGGTTCCAGCATCTTTACAAAATTTGGCAGGAACAGGATAACATCCACGTCATGGTTGGCCAAGTGACGCCCACAGCTAATGCCCTGTGCTCCCTTCACATGAGGCCCACACAGCAGGGCGACAGTAGGGCGTTGGTGCACATTCTTAGGGTTCAGCCTAAAATAAAACAGTGCTTTAAGTTCTGTATTCATTATCAGTTTAAACATGTAATATACAGATAACTAACAATATATATAAGAAGGTCTACTTCATTCTGAGGAACAAAAAAAAGAAAGGGCCTGACCGAGGGGTTTGGATATCCCAAGTGTGAGCACAGGAAGCCCAAGCTAAATATCTAACTTAAATCACATGTATGCATGCATGGTTATGCAGATTCCTGGTGTGTTTGTGACCTATGAGCTCAAGTCTGGTTTGGTAAATTAGTACAGAATTGCAAAAACACAGTGATACTGATGGAGGGATAAAACAGAACAGAAAAACATTTAGAAAGCTGAACAAAATGAGGATAAGCATTCAATTCAATCATATTATTTGAAATACTAACCAAAAGAGAAAAAAAAAGCCCATGCAATAAAAACATTTTAACATCATGTGTTTTCTATTTTCCTGCTTCTCCCAAGTGCCATTGGTTACCCACTGTGTAATCATCTAAGACCCCGGCACAAAGATATCATTACAGGCTTGGATCACTCTGTCACTTTTCTAAAGCAGCATGCAAGTCAGTGTGTGCAAAGGGCTTTGGAATTATTCCATAAACCAACATTGTACTTCTGTTAAGAGACATAAATCCCCAACAATGTCAATGAGTCGAACGCTGTGATAATGATATCCGGTTTATTCGCTTTGGAGACATGCCCTCACCTAGTAAATTATCTATACTTGTTTATACACACGCAAAGCCTTCAAAGCACGACCTACAATAGCCTCGAAGGACTGGTATTACTAGAGAGGTGTAAGAGTAGGAAGACAGATGACTTGAAGAGCTGCATCGCGTGTGAAGAATGAGACATTCCTAGCTGCACATATCACTTTAACACTGGGAACGTGGGCCTGGTTGTAGAACTGGCCTCATTCCTCATTCTTATCTTGCATGCCTGGTGGCTCAGCTCTCCAGTAGTAGAAGTGGCATTAGAACGCTTACTTGATGTCAACTGTGTGTCCATTTTTGTTTGTCTCAGAGCAAACATATATATGGATATACAAGAATCTCTTGAATGTATTTGCTCCCTATGCCAACCTCTAAGCAATTCACATTTTGGGAATGCTTTTGATTAAGCACTTCTCCCAGGCAATAGGGCACATACTCATTGCCAACCAGCTTGCGTGAAGAGTTCCAGTAGGGTCCAGTGATGCCCCTCATTCTAATGTGTGCCCTTGCATGTCACTAAATGGCTGCCATATTCATTTTATACAGTTACCTACCTGTTGGGGCCACCAAGAAGCGTAAGTGCCATCTGAGCGGCACAAACCCCTGACATTTCCAACCGCCTCTCCACTGACAGACCGTGCCTTTCTGCCACACAGAGGAGTTTCTTGTGCAGGCTGTATGGAATGCTGGGTACCACCAAGCCAGAATCTGTAACAAAATAAAAGAACATATGTCAGCAGTGAAAAACAGCAGCAGTGAACGGAACTTACTAAGAACTGTTAGGTAGAAAAGCAAGTGCTGAATAAATTCTGCTCAACATGTTTTTTTAAAAATAAATATACAGGCTTTATGCAATTCAGCAATTCAATAAGTGATTTGCTAAATGTAGCAACAAGTTGGATCAAAGGCAGGAAGGATTGGTAGAAGGGGTGAACTTGAAAGACTTAGTAATTTAGGTTGGAAAAAGACCTATGTTAATAAGTTGGAGGGACAATGAACTTGGTCTCAATAAGTTATGTATCCTTTATGGTGTATATAGGACCTTTGTCTCCTTTATAACATAAATCATTCTCATCTCCAGGGGCCACATGCTAACCAAAAACAGTCTATAACAGTATGATTTCTACATCTTCATCTACCGAAAGCGTTAATTCCACAGAATCGGGGGGGGGGGTGTCAAAACCCACACAGAAGAGCCACATTGGCTATTTTAATAAGTGGTTGGTAGCCCTGGTAAAAACTAATGTGGCGACTAGTCATCTTATATACTTTTGACCAAAATACCACACTAAAGCTCCATGTTTATTGAAAGTAGGGTTGGATTTCAGCTGGTAATTTGTTTTTTGTTACTAAATGAGAATGTGGCTTGGGCACAGCCCATGAGCCTCTTCCTCAGATCCCCAATGGGTCTTGTCGCTCCTGCAGAGTTGCGTGCAACGACAAGGAGATGTCGTCTGATTATAGGTGCCACCCCAGCCACGTGGAGCGTATAGAGCAGAGTCTGTTGTTCTATAACACGAATGTCTAGCAGCTGCAATTAAGAGCTGGCACGAGAGCGACACTGAGCCAAGGCACCCAGCCAAAGCTTTCACCTCAAACAGAGGCAGCTAGTGAATCCTGGCAACATTACATCTCCTTCTCACGTTATGTACATGGAACTGGACTTCAGCCAAGCCCTTCTCTTGTACCTACAGGATCGTGCTCATTACAGCTAACGCTGGAAAGTGGGGAAAGCTCAGGGAAAGGGTTGTGAGGATGGGAACAGCAAAGGCATTTTGAGGATTGTAGCTTTGTAAATCTTCTCTGGCAGGTAATGGTGTTGTGTACACATTTCTTCGTTTAAAAATACTTTTTTTAACCATCTATACAACACAACAAGCCACAGCTATTTTTTCTAAACCTTCGTCTAAAACCCCCAAATAAGTGTGAGTTTAAATGGCACAACAGAGCATCGTTAACATGGAGAAACGTTTTTCAACGCCAGCATTTCCTCGCTACTCTTTGAAATGTAAAACTGTGATAGCCAGTGTGTAAAAGAAATATCACCATTCTGGCCTCCCAGCTCGAAGACAGACAAGTGTAAGAAAACATATGAACTATGACAGATATGTATGTGTCTTCGCAAACATATAGACACCCACACTACTTTTCATAGAAGTTTAATAGCACCCATAGCATTCCTAAAGCCCGCGCATGCACAGGCACACAAGACGGGATATGCTGATCAGGAGGGAGGTAGGAGTCAAGTATCACGGCAGCTGTTACCGTCAAAACAACACTGCATAAAACAGATTTATTCGGAGCCATTACTAAGCAGAGCAAATAGTGAAATTGGTTCATTGGGCTTACTGCATCTTTCAGCAGAGATGTTTGCTGGACGTAAGACTGCTATCAAAACCGAGACGATGGATACTAAATACTAGAAAGGAAGCAGTCCTCCTTACATCATGCACACATCCGACAGAGACCCTCGAGGCCGAGGCCTGTGCACAGGCATGGATGAGAGGCTGTGAGCTGTCAGACAGGTTAGTCCAGATGCACCTGCTTACCCCAAGATATGTTTTGCACTCACACGCAACTTCATTCACTGCGCTGTTCATTCATTCTCACATAGTTGTGCAATGAAACTCTTTAACCCCTTCATAATCATAACTGGGGATGAAGACCTTATACTACATCTGGTCACGCACAAAATGCGTTTTAATCAATTATTATTTGCATCGGTTTTGCATGGTTCAAATATTTTAAGTAACACATTTTCACAAACACCGTGGGGCGCTTGTGTATTATACATTGCAAAATATATGTATTGTGTATGGTTGGTTTAAACGCCAGTATTTTGCCAAAAAACACAACAGTTTTTGAAACCGTGGCTTCATCATAGAAATGGCAGCCCTGAAAATAAATTAAAAACAGCCATCCCTGGTGATGATTTTTGGATGAGTTAAGCCTCTAATAATGCATATGTAATGTCCAGGTCCAACTCGGCCCTTCTCAGAGGAGACTCTTCCTGGGGCTGCCTGCTCCCCCTTTTCTAACCTAATCTGAGCAACCTTGGGGTTTTTTCACCAGATAGAGTTGTAATTTCATTTTACAAACTTCACTTTATGAAAACCCAATCCCAGGGAGCTTCTGCTTCAAGTACTGCTTGGATGAGCCTATATAAAGCATACTCTAAAACACTGCATATTATACAGGGCCAGCTCAGTCACGCTACAGACAATACCCAGGGTGGTCCTTTATAATGCATAGTAAATTAAGTTAGGTAAAAACATAACTCTCCAGCAAATTCCCTTGAGCAAACACCAATGTTTATAACCAAAATGTCACAATAAAATAGGTTATGTGTTTATACTTCATAATAAAAACCTGTCTGACAGTTACTGCACATTAAATAGATCATGTAATCATAATTAAGTGTTGCTTCAGTGTCCCTGTGCTAACACCTTGCGTGCCACATAACATTATACTGGCACGCTCACCGTATACTAGGAAGTGAACTTCCAGGAACTGGCAGGCAGCGTGTTTAACTATTCTGCTTCCAAACAGAGGTACCGGGAAGCTGTAGCTTTGTATACAAGTTAATGAGGATTTCAAAACGGCCACGATGAGACTCTCACGCAACCAGGAGATTTTACTGCTAATGTTTAGCCTTCCTTAATTAACATGTGTGCAAGTATAGAAGGCATGCCTACTACCACAAACACACACACGTGCATACTACCACACGGCGCATAAAGAGAAATGTAATGTAAACTTTCATAAATGGGAGATATAAAAGCAGACAGCGAGAAGGCAGAAAAAGACTGAAATGAAAAACAGTTGAGAGCAAGTGATAGCAATCGCCAAGCAAAACATAGAACTCCAAGTCCACGATTAAATTACACTCAGAACAGCTCATACTTGGGATAGGAAGCCATGGGGTTTGGCTGCTCCGGAAGCCAAGTAATTAGGAGGAGGGTGGGGGTTGTTTGTGGAGTTTTACTATGAGATTTTACAGCTGGCTGCGAAACCAAGCAAGATATCAGTTCAGCTGCACGCAACAGAGCGTGCAGGCAGAGGTATCATTCACAATGTGGTAAGAGGTGCATAGGTCACGAGCAAGATACACACTGTTGCCTTGAGTAACATAATACTGTCCTAAACGCTTAAACTGATAACTAAAAATTATATATAAACAGATCTGTTCAGATTGGCAAGGCACTCCTTTGTACAAATTACTCTATAGAAGAGTGAGGCTTTTCTGGGTTAACAGGAGCACTCTTAATTCTGTATATTAAAGGCCATTTTGCATGGACTCCAGTGCATTCCCCTCATTTAGGAATTCTTAGGATAATAAGGTTAGAAAATGAGACTTGACCCGGTGCTCTCCACCTTTGTACCGACCGCAATGTTCGGCTCTAGGTTGCTTATGAAGCGTCTTACACTTGTCTGATTTACTGTGCACATTGTCTGTATAACCTTTATGTGCGCTCTTGTTTTCTCTCATTGTGCATATTTTCAATAAAGGAGAATTGAGAAAAAAAGAAAATGAGACTTCTGTCTCATTTAACTGCTCCCTACTTGAAAGCAGGGTGCATACCGCACTTTGCCTCTTGGACACGCGAAGTAGAGCTTGTATTCCAGTCTATACAATTGCCAGCCAATCATAAGTATGCTACCTGAATATTAATATATGCTAATTTATATAAACATGCTATATATAATTGGCAGCTGCTTTAGTGACGTCAATTGAATTGCCATGGAAATGTGTAAGATGTTTACATACTAATGCTTTCTGGTATCAGTAGACACTGCCAGGGACTTAAATGACACATCCGTCTCATTTTCTAATACCAATAAAATATAAAACGGACTCCAATTTTTTTGTTTTTTTTAATCCATATTGACTAGACTTTTTTTTAAAGTTTGTGCAGCTTTCATTGTATGATCTTACCTGTGCAATATTCCTTTCCTCCAGATTGGGGAACCATAATTCTTCGATATACAATAGGCTCGGACTCCAGAATATTCTCATCATGCCTGTACGTTGGAGGTCTTTCGTTTGGAGTTCCCCGTGACCTTGCTGCCCCTCCTCCACCTCTTCTCTCATGTGTGTCAATTTCCTCAAAAACAGCCGCCTTGTCAAAGAGAGCCAGGTTCCCCTCAAAGTCAAAGTCTGCATCTGGAATCTCCTCTAAGTCATCTCCAAAGCACTCATCATCACGAGCCTTTAGCTGCCCATTCTTTGGGCCAGTCTTCTTTGGTGTGACTTGATTAGGATATCGGCTGCTGGAAGACCCTTTGGCCAAATAAAAAGAAAAATAGATTGGATAAAGCTTCTTTAGATAAATCAAGCGCCAACAGTGTGGTGCACATCCTACATTAGCACAAAAGCACAATCAGATATTGATTAACAAAAGCTATTGACCAAAACAACAAAAAAAAAGAAGCAAAAACCAAGGAGAAATATAAAATGGACCAAAAAAAAGACGTTTTAAGCAAGCACTACTTTACTTTTTTGAACTGCTACTCCAACCTTACCCCTCCAGAACTCTGTCTTCTCAGAAAGGCTACTTGTTGATTCTGCATCTGCTCCATACCCAACGCTCTGTGGCTTTCCTATTGGGAGGGACTCTATGGCCAACCGCATGCTGGCTGATCATGGCAAGTCATAGAAGCAAAGTAAAGAGGTAAAATGTAGAGTCCCAATAATGCTACTCAATATGAATACCTACTTTCACTGATTCTGCAAAGGATGCGCAGATTTAACTGTTTAGGAGAGCTAAACTATTCAATATTGTAATGTCCAACCACATTCCTACTATTTAAGAAAGCGATCAGCTACTTCCAAATTAGAAGAAAAATTCCATTCAACCAATGATTTTCGACATATTTTTCAAACGTTGAGGGCACCTAATTTGCATCCAAACACATTACTGAGCTAGAAGCACTGTTGCACCTGCCCTTTTGTAAAGGCAGCATAGTATCCAAACCCTATCCAGAATACCCATGATGCTGTTTTGTGAGCATGGTCGGGTCTGTGAGAAAGACGGAGTGAATGTATGAACTGCCTGTGCTGTACTATGAGGTGTTCTGAGAACTGAACGGAGTTCAAATGAAAACTTCTGAATACAATTATGATTTACTCCACAATACAATTTTCTTTACATTCCAGGCTGACACACAAATTCCTCCAGCAGTAACATCTTAAACAAATAAACCCGGTTGTGCTTGTGAATGTATACATGCCCCTAGTGACTGGAGGCAGTGTTGCTCCATAAACTCAGCAGCATGCTATCCACTTGCTTGGGCTAATGAATCAATGTAAAGAAAGAGAGTAGTAAGGAACTGTATAGCTTTTCTGAAGCAAACAGAAATGGTTAAAAACGAAAAATAGACATGAAACCAAAGCGTAATTTTATATAGCCATCCATATGGATGTATTTCAGAAATAATTCTAAAAACAAGGAGGTATGTGCCTTATTTCCCTGTGTAGTGATAGTGTCTGTAGAGATAGTTACTTAAAACAGTAAAAGTGTTGGATTATTGTGAAGGACGGCTCCTTTGGGACTGCGCAGTTAGAGAGTTGGTGGGCTTCAGTTATGTAGAGGACAAAGCATCTGGAGCCTTAATTTTAGCTGTAGAGAAAAACCTACACACCATTTTCTGTGACAGCTATGATATTTATTTTGGATTACTGGAACATTTGCCCACAGCCCATACTTTGAAATGAAAACACAAGGCTTTTAATACAACACCATTAATCAATAGGATTTAATCCTAAATCTTAATTAGGAAAAAGTTGGCCAGCACCAAAGTGGATTGGTTGTTCCCAAACTGTGGTTTGTGGTAGGCATCAGGTTATGTGCTTCTTGAGAAAACGTGTGCAAGTATCATGCTACCAAGGCATTTAGCCGTTACTATGCTTGGTAATGCATCCAATGACGACCTGTGCAAGCCACCGGACTGGGTAACAGCATCAGCGGCCCTTCGAAACACTATGCAGGGCAGTGAGGATGGTGTGGACATCTTTATTTCTTAACACATAAAAAAGTAGGATTTGGCGGTTTCTTTAAAAATATACAATGTTAAGTAAACTGGCACCTTTATGAAAAAGTCATTAGCGTAAACTATAAATGCTGTATTTCATCAAACACCTAAGACTCTCTTTACACATAATCCAAAGTCAATAGACATACTGTGGCAGGAGGCCAGGCAATATAATTTCTCTGCATAGGGAAGAAACCATGCCACTAAAGTCAATGTTTAAATACACCCTTCATGGAAACTTGAAAAACCAAAAGATATACCTGCAGGTTTAAAAAAAAGTTTGTTTATACATAGAACTTGCAATACAGAGAAATTGGACTCAATTGTGACAGGTGATAGTTTGATTGCCCCATGAGGAAGTCTCAGTAATTGGCTGATATCGTAGTCGGGTCAAATGACCTCACGGCAGGGCCCTTTGTTACTTTTTTCACATACACATCTCCCCTATGGCAGTCTTCCCGAAGTTCATACGTGTGCCTGTTGGTTGGGTACAATCTGAAAATGCCATCAAAGAACCCCACAAATAAGGTCATTTAGATCATGTTTCACACTCTGTGTCCATGAGCTGGATTAATCTCCCTTAAACAGGTAAAATAGGGCCATGGTCAGCCCTTCACTGAGGGACAGGGATCCTGCTTTGCATTCTGCGACAGTGCAGATTAAAGAGCAAAACTACTACTACAGCAGAATTTAATTTGGCTGGAAGAGGTGCAAAAACAATGGATGCCGACCACATGGCATGTATGGGGAATGAATAGTCCACACGGCACTGAGTGTAGAAGATATCAGACTCTTCCTGCTTATTATGTTGCACATAATGAATGGAAACATGCAATATTTGTACCGGAATTAGGTACTTCTTATCAAAACCTAATACCAGATTCACATAAGTATCAAAAGGAGCCCTTCTCTTTGTAAGAGTGACAGCCTAGCAAACACAGACTGGAATTTCCACCTAGAGGCCTAAGTAAAACAACACATCTCCGGACAGCTCCTCTGAGCAAGGGGAGCGCATGTTTTTTTGTGAACCTCTAATCTCTGTGTATTTAGTTTACTAAAGCAGTGCTCCCTCTTTAGCAGGAAGCAGCCTTCAATGAAACACTGAATAATCAGACACAATCAGCAATCAGTGACCGGACAAATCCCCTCCCCGAAAAAAACACCACCCTTTTTGTCTTTTCTTTTACCTGGAAAAAGGCGAAAAAGCTAGCTCGTTTTCAGCTGTGAAAAAATGCTTGTCTACAACACACAGGAGCCAATTTCTCTGGAATTAACCCCTTCGTGACAATGGCTGGTTTTATTTTTTGTAGCCTTTGTGACAATGGCTGTTTTAACATTTCTGCGCTGCTCGTGTTTAGCTGTAATTTTCTTCTTTCCCGTTTACTGAACCCACACAAGTTATATATTGTTTTTTCAGGACATAAAGGGCTTTCTTTAGAAGTCATTGTTTTGATTGTATCATATTATTTACCATTACAAAAGTGTAAAATAGAGGGGGGGGGGGGAATGACTGACTTTTACTTTAAAAATATTTCACTCTTCCATAAAAGCTAATGAAAAAACCTGCTAAATAGACTCTACTAATCATCCTGAGTTTAGAAATACCCAATGTTTTTAATTTTTTTTTGCTTTTTTCTGCATGTTATGGGGCAATAAGTACAGGTAGCGTTTTGCTACGTCAAAACCATTTTTTCCAAATCTGGTAATTCTTCCCGCCATGTGCCATTTCGGGTATCTTTGAAGTTGGCCAATGCAATTTACCCCATCAAACCATATATTTTTGAAGACTAGACACCCCAGGGTATTTCAAATGCTAGTATTTTAACTCTTTCCATGCACTAATTCTACCGCCAGTCTTTTTCAAACTTTGTGGTAGTCATTGTTTTGCGGTTTTTTTCACACACATTTTACTTCATGTATGAATTTACAGCTCCTAGTATATGTCACCAACACAGAAAAGAATCCCAGCATTCCAAACAACTTCCAATCCTTAGGTTACTTTATTCAGAGAAAGCAAAACAAAAAAGCAAAGTTTCAGCCAAACAGGGCCTTTGTCAAAGGCCCTGTTTGGCCGAAACGTTGCCTTTGTCAAAGGCCCTGTTTGGCCGAAACGTTGCCTTTTTTGTTTTGCTTTCTCTAATAAAGTAACCTAAGGATTGGAAGCCGTGTGGAGTGCTGGGATTCTTTTCTGTGTATACTTCAAGAGGGTTTATGCTGTCCCTTTTTTCCTGCTAGCACCCAGCTTCCTGGGAGTTGAGTGCTGAACCATTTTTTCTTTTTTAACTGGTATATGTCACTGTCAAACAACACCCCAATATGTGTTTAACAAAATTCCCCAGAGTACTGTGATACCTCCTGTAAATACAGCATCCAGGTTCCGCCCAAGTCCCAAAGGCTTCTATGACACCCCCATGCACGGATTTGCCTGGCTTTTTAGGGCATGCACATTTTTCAATGTTGAACTTTGACATTTGGTGATCCTGTGCCCATGCCCTATTTGGTACATATTTGAAGCTAGCCAATTCAGTGTGCTCAATAAAACCATATATTTTTAAAAACTAGACATCCCAGGGTACTTCAAATGCTGGTATTTTAACTCTTTCCATGCACATATTTTACCACCAGCCTTTGTCAAAGTTTGCAGTATTTTTTGTGTGTATTGTTCCCACAAAATGTTGTACTTTCGGTATGAATTTACAGGCCCTAGTATATGTCACTGTCACACAACACCCCAATATGTGTTCAGCAACATCCCTCGAGTACAGCGATACCTCCTGTAAATACAGCATCCAGGTTCCGCCCAAGTCCCAAAGGCTTCCATGACACCCCCATGCACGGATTTTTTTTACATTTTTCGGAACTGGAAGGTTCCCCTGATGGTGACTGGAAGGTTCCCCTGATGAATTCAACTATTAATTGGGTTTGATCAGCACCTTCCTCCTGCCACCTTTGTTGAGGAGTGTGGTCCAGGGATCTGGTGTAGATTTACCATCAGGGCTGAAAGGCATACTACCACATATTTTGATTATGTGGAAAAATGTATAGTAAGTCAGTAACAGGCTTGTGAATGAACTCTATGTTGAGAGATTGACAACTCCTACAGATAAATGTTGTATCTTGAGCAGAATTAGAAGTATCCTAAATAGATAATAATAATTTGTGGAAGAAGGATCATTTTAAAGGGCAAATACCTGCCCGAGCAAAAGGTATTATATCTGGCAGGCTCAACCAAGCCCTTCTTGTTGGTTGCATTCCTTGTCAAATACACACCAGTAGAGTTAGGAGAAACAGGTTGCCATTTAAAATGAAAATTAAGCTGGAGAATCTTGACCACATGTAGAGAAAGATTCAAATACGTGACACACGTTTGTTAATGTTGTAACCAGATAATTTGAACAAAATCTCTGAAGAACATTAAACAAGTTATGGAGCGTTATTACATGCACATAATCTTTTCAAATCTTCTGAGACTTCACAGCTAAAGGGAGAGAAATTGCTGCAATAAAACTTATCTCAGCTTTCTAGGTAGAGGGGTTTAGCAATGCACCTTCAGGAAATGTATTGAGTTTAAATGTGGAAACTTAATTAGACTAACTTCTACAGATAAGAAATACACAGAGAAATGTAGGCTGATACGGAAAACAAAGTGTCAGCATAGCACTAATTTCCATCTGTGCTCTCGTTGACTGTATGTTACAATCCGAAGTCAGCACTGCACTCTTCTTTCGGATTTGAAACATGTCCTATCCAAATAAACCACTTGACTTTCCTCAGTTATATTGCGTGTAATAAAAGGTAAATTTGTGAAGTGGAGAAAACAAACTGGTTACAGAGGTTTAAGTGGGGAAAAAAGGGTACTTACAAGAGTTGTGTCTACGGCGGAAATTTTTGGGTTGGTTGATTGCTTCAGTGTGTTTATCTGCGTAGCTCTTGGAACAGGGCTGTGGCGAGGTGCCCGCTGGATCATTGGTCCGTGCATCGGTTTTTCGAGGGATACTCTGCGGTGCGCTGACTGGCTTCTGCTTGCTTGTACCATTTTGTTGGCTGGCTGGCACACAGGAGGTGGCTGATGCGTTGTCATGGGTCTGGCGGTTTTGTTGATTATCCACAGGAATCTCTAAAATCTTTAACTCAGCAATATCCCCTGCCCTACAGGTGAAGAAACAAAGTCTCTTAGGAGACTGAACACAGCTATGAACATTTATATAAAAGTACAAATACTGTATTTAGTATCAAATGCATATGTACAGTTACGAAAACAAAACTGGCTCACTTTGCCTGCACTTTTTGAATAGTTTTTTTACTTATTCTTTTAGAGAGTGTTATGAACACATCAAGCTTCCTTGAACTTATATTATCACAGTAGCTGATTTGTAGAAAAGAATCACAGTTCCCCAACTGATTTTAGGACACAAACTAATGTTTGTCATATTTAGTAGTCTACATTTTGAACATAATATATTTATTTTGAGTGGCTCTACAAACCCGGGCAGTTTGAACAGGATTTTTAGCTTAGTTTATGATGAGTAGTTTTCTTACCTGAAGGTGACCTCTGGCACTAGGCACTTGACCCCATTATGGAAAGGCTGGGTAAGAGAGATAGTTTGATTGTGTTGGTCAACAGCAGATACGCGGCCTTGATACACTCCTAAGGTGTCTCCACAGTTAATGGAGACAATGCTCCCAAGCCAATCAGCCGCCATATTTTATTCCAGGATTACTACAGAACCTATGACTGAAAATCAGAAAACACGTTTAGCAACAGACATCACAAAACATGTGAGACAATGCAATTACAATAAGACTAAGTGGCAATTTCAGTGTTACACTCTTACCTAACACATTGTGTACTGCATGGCTCATACCTGTACCAAATATTAAAAACAGATTCATAAAAAAACAGTTTATTCCATTTCTTTCTGTGAGGATTTTTAACATTCACACTTCCAAGAACATAAGTCATTTTAAATTGGAAAGTAAAGGAAGACATATTATAATGGCTCACATAACAAACTCATCATCTGGTGTAAGACAGGAGTACAACATGGCTCCACTACCACTAACAGGTTGAAGGTGGTCATTGTGTCTCTACCTTTTAGCTTTGGTCCACTATTAAAATAAGAGGGTTATAATTCCCATAACGTGCAAAAAGGGCTGCTCAGTTTAGAAATTACCTTTCAACGTGTTAGTAATGAACAGATAGGAAGGGTGTAAGCACAACTGGACATGAAAATGGTTGGAGGTCGACGCTCATCCAACAGTGCCACACTTCTGAAGCATTTACTCTATTCTCCAACCCTGAAAAATGGTTTGCAAGAGCACATGTCACTGTTTTCACTTGCTCTAGTAATGATCAAAAGCTCTTATCTGGCTATTGCTGAACTAAGGAACTCCAGATTAATTTAAACATATTTGGAGCTAGATGTAGCATTAGAGACATCCCCCTAGGACTGCTGAATATCCAAACCCTTCATAGATAATGCTTTAACCCTGTAAAATGTTGACTCATTCACTAACGCCTATAATGCATATGACATCTGAGCGTCCCCTTTAAAATTGTTTCCAAATGCGTGTATCCAAGCCCCCAGATATCTTATGGCCAGGCCATACAATTCACAAGAGCCAGGAAGTGAAATTGCATGTTCAATCAAATGTTATTGCTGCTCCTAAAGTTTTGTGCCACCTTAAACTGTTACTATGGAAGCATCACTTCTAAATTCTCCAGAGATTTTATCCAGCACCTCTTACTTTATTTGGGATCCCTGTTGTGTGAAATCTCCGTGACATGACTCTAAGAATTAATACTTTGTGTATATGTATACATATCAGCACCGGCCATGGTGTAGCAGCTCACAGTCTTGACTTCTGCATATCTTTCCTCTGAGCAACTACAACAAAAACGCATCCTTATTGATTTTCATAGACTGTATCCATTCCCATCCAGAGCGGCAACTTCCCAAGCCTAGGCGTCTCTCTGTGAACTAATATTTTACTACAATTATTGGAGTTTATTAAAAATAGAAATCTGGGGGGAAAAAATAATACAGGAAATTGTAACTAAGTGTAATCAAGTCTGGTGTTAAGTCATCATTTGTTGCTCACCGTATATAGCCAGCCATTTATTTCTAATAGGGATGGAATTTAATCCCCCCAGAAAAAAAAAAAAGTAGTGTTATAGAATCATAGCAAACAAAAACAGATGAGGAAATTGGGTAGGGGTAGTGTGTGAAAGCAGGCTTAGACATTGGTGTGTTTGAGATAAGGTTTCTTCTATGTAAGTGGAATGTGTCCACAAAAATCAGGCAAAAATGTAATTTACATTTAGTGAACCTTTACAAGAAATGCTAGATAAAATGTTTTATAAATAGGTATTTTCTAAATATATGCAAATATAGATAAATACACACAAACTAAAAGTCAACACAAAGTATCATAAGACCAAAAGTTACATGTATTACAGCAAACGGGTACATACATCAGTGGTATACGCATGTTACGGATATACACAGCATATTAATTGAACCCCGGAATAAACGTATCACATAAAAGCGCTTTATAACTTCACAGAGGCGGACATACGTACAATTATAAAGTCCGGTTGAACGGACAACCCCACTTCTCACTAATCAGTAGTCACCAGTAGACTTCCGGTTCCGGACGCATGGCCCCTGACGCCACTACCGGCCGGAAAGTTAAGGGGTGGTTGCTATGGCTACCACTGGCGCCTTTAGTTTAGAAGGAAGGCGTCAGACGTTCAGGTCGGTGCGCCAAGTGACTGGGTGCTAACAATGCTCATAGAAACACAATTATATACCGGTGCATTCTTGTCTTAATCTGTGTTGTTTGCCCGTATAAATCTAGTAAATTTAACCCATATAGGGCCGGATTCTACTGTCATATATCGCTGTTAATAAAATGTAATTCTGCGATAGACTGAAATAGCAAAGACAGACAAAATCTGTGATACATTTTAAGTTAGAATCTAGCCTATAATGTGTGTGGTTATCACCTACTACTATTGCAATAACTATTTTACAAACAGGTTAATCTCGCAATATTTTCTACAAGCCGAAAAGCCACAACAATGCGTAAATTGTTGGCGCTATATAAATAAAGGATAATAAATTGGATTGGTTTGTAAATACGATATATTATTCTTCTAAATGCTTTACAGGGTTACATTAATAAATATCACAGTCGCATAAAACATCTTTGTCCGCCCGCTGGCCACATCCCCTTTTGTATAGCCTTTCATTTGATTTAATTTCAGTTGAATGAAATTTCAAAAAAACAACCAAAAAGAAGAAAAGGAACATTTTTCCAAGTTTGCTTAGGAAACCCCTTTCCCTTGATTTATTTTCTGCATCATGCTCTGAGAAGACTAATACCCCACATGGGCTTTTCATTTTTCTAGGTCGCAAAATGCTCTCTTACATACTACACTATTTTTTCTTAATTTTGAATTGTGGACTGGGGGAAAGGATGGGGTTATTTTTAATGGATATTTCTAGTGGGCGAGGTAAGAGGTAGTTGGGCACCTATTTAACATTTTTTTCGATTTCTAATATTTTAAATGTTTTAAAATTCTTTACATTTTTGACTGGAGGTCCCATTGAGGTCTTTATAAAATCCCAGGGATTTCTCTTGGAACTGGGTGGTTCCCCTTGTGATGTCGTGACCAGTAGAGGCAGATCCAGCGGACGATCGAGCCCCTGGTGTCCTGCTGCACAGTGGGCCGGTTACGTGGGAGATCTCCCCAAACAGCCCATTAACACCATGGAGGCTGTGCAGGCTCAGCACGGCTTCCACGGCATGGTGCATCATTGCCTTCGATAGACCCTCTGGGAACCTTCTTACTTCCAATGTTGTTTCTAGTGGTGTCAGGGCTGGTACTGCCGGCAGAGAATGTCCTAATTTCTGTTTGGGCATTCTCAGGTATTGGGATGTTACCTGCGGTCGCAGACTGATCTCCAGCATACCAATGGTGTAAAAACCATAGGATGTATTATTACATCCTTGGTCATCTAGATCATGTTTTATAGGACGGTATAGTATGTTGTAAAGGTCACAAATATGAGTTATTCTACCTGTTTTCATGCAGCCGTTTCCCCACCAGCCATTCTAAGGTAAGGTTTTGCATTGAGCAGTATTAAGCATTGTGTTTCTAATGGTGCATCTAGTTACAAAATGTCATTCTGATCCAAAATTTAAAAAAGTAGTCTTATCACTGTAGTTACCAATAGACTGATCCATTAGCAGGCGTGTTCCACCAGTTCTTGTGATCAGACCATACATTGTCCAGAATCATTACATTTTGCCCCTCTGTCATTTTACTTTTGTTTCTGTCTGGATTCAACCAAGTCTAACTACAGACTGAAGATTCATCTACATGCTACTTTCTAACCTGATCCTCTTCATGTGCTGATCCATATTCAATTTTATTAAAGCACGGACGTGTCTCCTTCATACATTCTATGCTATAAGGTGTCAATATTACATGTGCTGTTATTAATAGTTACATGAAGCAAGTCATCTTTACAGGTCTCCTCAAAGTATACATTTTAATACCATGAGTAGGACTTTTGCTGAAAGTATGAATTTTTCTTACAGCAGCTGTTCAGGGAAATATTTATCAGTTTGTGAATGCATTGTAATCAGTGTTTCCTGCTGGATCGTATTTTACGTTTGTGTGTCTGATCCGTTTCATTGTACTCCAAATACTAAAATCCTCAATATTGTAAGCTTGCGAGCAGGGCCCTCGCCACATAATGTATCGGTTTGTCACTTCTCGTCTTGTCATACCCCTTGAATATATGTATTGTATTATTAAGCCCTGTGTAAATTGTTGCCGCTATATAGGTAAATAATAATAAAACTGCTTCAAGTTTAAAAAAAGTACTGTGTGCCCAAATATTTCCAGCAGGGGGACCCAAAACATTTATTGATTTTTGCCCCTTTCATTTGGTGTCTGCACCCTGGAAATGTACTCGTTCCAAATAGCATTTTTAGCGGATAAAACCAGTGTAAGCTCAAGTACGCACTGCTATTTTACAACCGATGGTCAGATCAAGTTAACTATAAGGACAAAGGACAGTTTAGCAGTAAAGTTTGAGCATAATTATGTCTGGTACTTGCGGTGTTTGCAATTCTGACACCTTTGGTAACTGGCCCTTAAAAGTGGAAGAATAAATCAAATGCCATTTAGCAACGTGTTTTTAGTTTTCATTAATATCATCTTAATTATCTTCGGTCAGAAACTTTTCAGTATTAAATACTATATTGAATGGTCCCTGTCATCTATAAATGCTACGGAGGATATTTAAAGGTATTTGATACATTGCCAGCCTTCCTGATGGTCATATATTATACATGCTATATAAAAAACCCTTACTTTTATAGCACAGGCTCATTAAGGTTTGTAAAACTGAGCATTGTTTCATTTGAGCAAAAGTACTCCCAGTTCTGTCACCCCAGGCTTATTACAGTGGTTAACTTGCCAAATTTGAGGCATGTTTGCTATACCCAGCTTTGAAGAGCTTATGTACACAATTTATACAAATAGAAGACCAACATAATCATTCATAGTTTATTATCTCACAGAGATTATAGTTTTATACAAATATATATACAAAATATAGCATTCATTCACATAAAACAGGCTTACAAATAGTGCGAAGAAAATAAAAAGATGAACCACTGGACTCATGACCCATGTCCACTTGGCCACTTGTCTCTGGTCGGAATTTTCTATAAAAACAGATCAATGCATATTTTTAGTAAAGCCCTTTTTTGGCTTTAGAGCACACGACCTCTGTAGTTTCATCAAGTCAGATGCTACGGGTGTAGGTAGAGAATATATCATATATCACATCCGTTTGGTATGGCCAGTCCGAGCAGCAGGATAACTATTAGAGGTCATCACGTTATAGTTGATAGTGTAACTACATTTCAGAAAGCTTTGTATGTTCAATACACTGCTGGGAAAAAAAACCTTTGCTTTTAATAATTTAGATGGTTGCCAACGTTTCATTTTCCCATAGCACAAAAATTATGTATTTAGCTGAGTAATATTTAATTTCCTGCTTAATCAAGCAATTATCATAATATTGGCTATTATGGATAAATGGGTTAACTAGATACATCTAATTCTGCTAACAGCTGAATGTTCATTAGCTTAGTTCATAGCTATAACAGCTTCCTTCATACGACAATCAACACCAAGCAGGTTTGGTAAGAAAACATTTCCCCCTCTGTGAGATATAGGGAATTTCTGCTGGTTAGTTGTTCACATTTACAGAGCTTCTAGAACATCATTTACAGCAATGTTTCAACTCAGGCTTCAATTCAGCATTCACATTAGGTTACTGCATACATAATATACTTAGTCTACCACTGAGTAAAAGACCTTAATACAATGGTCCAGCCTGATATACATCCAGGTTTTATGGGTGTCCAAATAGACACACAGTCTTCAAATAGGCATCTGCCTCTATATTCACTACTCAGAAGCCACCAGCGGAAAGCGCAGCTTGGCAGTTAAGTGGCACCGTTTGTGCTTCATGGTTAGTCCATACTTTGCAGACATGTCCAGCTTCTCTCCTTCCTGCTTGAAGAACTTCATCTGCTGAAGCAAAGTTGTGAGGAAAAGGAAGACCTCCATTCTCCCAATGGCTTCACCAAGGCATCGCCTCTTTCCTAGTCCAAAAACCATGACTTTATCAATGTCATTTTTGTTCAAGGTGCCATCTGCCATCAGGAACCGATCTGGATTGAAGCTGTACGGGTCATTCCAAATTTTCCTGAAATAAATATTTTATTAGCGCTGAAAAACAGCCAACAAATTGAACTCAATCTTAAATTATCCCAAAATTACATTACAGCCACCTTTGGGGGTTTGAGATAAGCTGTGATGGTCCTGGGCTCCAAAGTGATTCTGTGGAATTCCCTGCCTCGTTCCGACAGATTTTCTCCCTCACACGCAACTTTCGAAACCCACCTTTTTAAAGAAGTGTACAACCTTTCCTCCAAGCACTCTCAGCCATCATCCTATTCAAACCCTCTTAACGATCAACCTCAACAGATCATCCAGGCCCAATCAACTTATCCCTGTCCAAGCAGTCCTCTTACTGCTTCACTTCCCCCTCCACCACTGACTAGATTGTAAGCTCACAAAGACAGGGCCCTCTTTTGTGCCAGCTTGTTATTCTGTGGGACTTTAAATTATCCACCGATTGTAACAGCGCTACGGAATCTGCTGGTGTATAAATAAATGTATTATTGTGTCGGTAATTCTGTAATACGTTCTGTAACATTATTGCATAACGAGCTTTTAACACGAAGGTGCTCTTTGTGTACTTACGGGTCATGATTGACTTGCCACTGGTTGATCAACACACATATTCCCTTAGGGATGAAATATCCATTCAACACAGTATCTGAAGTTGTGCTGAAATAAAGAGACAAAATGTTATTCTACAACACAATGAAATATGAACATTCAGTATAGTATACAACAAAGTTAATTAAAAAAAAAATGTATTTTTTTTAAACTAGAATTTATTCTCTTGTATCCAAGTGCACAGGTTATGCATACATATGATAATCAGTATATAATATATAGTACAACATCTACAGTAATTCAGTTTCAACTAATCAGACCTTCTAAGATACCTTGCAAATGGCTGCTGGCCATGAAATGCTTATTAGATATGGTTCAGCATTTGCGCTACTGATAGGACTTACCAGTGAGGAATTGTGAAGGGCAGGAAGGAGGAATGGCGGAACATCTCCAAGATAAAGGCTTCCGTGTAAGGCAGCTGGGCTCTGTCTGATAACCTGGGCTTCCTTTCCCTGCCGATTACCTGATCTGTTAAGTGATGAATTAAGACAACCAAGTGTAAGCACGCATCAAATTATGTTCATAATCAGGTGAAAAAAAGCCTACTTCAATAATTTTTAACTGAATGGTTGTATGATCTCAAAAAAACCTTTCAGTTGTTTGCACATTGTAATCAAACAGTTTAACTTATCAGCAGTCCATAGATTATCTACCTATAATGAGGATATGGTCTACTGATATGACCTCTGAATTTATGAAAAACAACCTAGGGGTTATATCTACAATGATAACACAATTTATTTTCATTACTTGTTTAAACATTTGTTTTAGGGTCTCTGTGCTTACCCAATTCATTCTGAATCTTCTCCTGGATTTCTGGGTGGGCTACAAGGTACATGAGACTCCACGACAAGGCAGTAGTAACCGTATCAAATCCTGAAACAAATATTATGAAATTAAATTATAGGATTTATTGAATGTTATCAAGGTTTGTGTTATTTAGTAGGTTGGAAAAATATATAATTGGTGTGTTTTGGCTGATCAGTTTATGATAGACATGTAAATAGTTTTAACTATTTGTATTCAGTGATCATTTTCAGATCTGGTAACCAATACTCACCAGCTCCAAAGAGGTCATTCACAATATTCACTATTTTCTGGTCTGTCAATTGAACATTGGAGTTTTCATCAACTTTCTTTTCTTGGGAGTGGTAGATAAGAGAGTCGGTAATATCTCGGACACAATTCTGATGGAAAGGATAAAAGAACATTTAGTAATAAAAACAATGATTAGGTGTCATCCTTATATTTAGAAAGCTATATAATTATATACTATTGGCGAGTGGATACCCGTTTATCTACAAGAAAATTCAGAATAGATGCTGTGGCCTTATAGGTAGTTTAACAAGGTAACAATTTATTTTGAGGTGTCATTAGACGTCTTGAATATAAATGGTTTATGGGGAAAATGTTATGATATAAATAATCACCAAACCCAATGATACTTTAAAGAGACGGTAATAGAGCCCATAGGCGGGTAGCATTCTCCAAGCTGCAATATTGAGACGCTTAGCCAAGTGTCAAATGCATAATACAGGTCCAGAATCTTTAATAAGTCAGCATTATAACCTGCCTGTCTTAGATTAACTGCTCATTAACACGCAACAGTTTGTGTCAACATTGGTAGTAGATATTCATGTAGGTCTCACCTTGTCAAAAGTTTTGTAGTGTTCCAGCACAATCTTCCTTACGAAGGCCATAAACTTCTTGTTTATATCCACGAAGGATTTCATGCTGCGACTAGGCAGATACTGGAGTATAGGGATGAAATCAGCAGGATTTCCAGAGGCAGCTGCTGCTCCAAACTCATCTGTCAGATTTACCACACTCAGGAATTCTTCATCATCGTGATTGTAGCGTTTTCCAAAGCACATGCCACAGATGACATTGGCTACAGAAACAACCACATACCTATAGGGATCAAACTCTCCCTTTTCTTCTATTAACTCCTGGAACTTCTTTATTAGATATTCACTTTCTTTGGCAATGTGCTCTTCCACCAGGCATGTGCCAGAGGACGAGGACGAGGACGAGGAGGCAAATGTTTTGAGGGCATTGGTTGCTAACCTGCGACGAGCTCTCCACACTTCTCCTGAATCACTGCTGAATGTGAGACTTTGCCCATCACCAATCAAGCGAAAGGTGAAGAGGTCTGGGCGTCCAGCAAAAACATCACCCTGCTTCAGCAAAGCTTGTTTTAGGGTTTCCAGACCACTTAGGACCAGCACAGGCTTTGTGCCTATTTGGATCTGCAAAACATCTCCATAGGTCTCGCTCATCTTGGTCAGACTAAGATGGGGATTCTCGCTCAACTGCAGGAGGTTGCCAATAAGTGGGTAGGGCATTGGGCCTGGCACACTCTTTGTTCCTAGTGGGATCTTCCGCTTAAAAGACTTAAGGAGCAAGTAGATAACTGCAAAGGTCACTAATGCAACAAGTAGCTGTGTGGTAGAGACTTTGCCTATAATCTCAGGGATGGAACTAAGGAAATTCGCCATTTTTCTGAAAAGAAAACGTAAAACATACAAGTGAGATTTTGTCTTAAAAACGCAGATACCCCAGTTTTAGAGATTTCAGTGTGTCTGATAAGGTGGCAGTGCTGGAGAGCTAGTGGGTTGCATTGTAGACATGGAATAGGATTACATTGGGTTCTACGACTGGTATCACATTAGGACCTCTTAGGCTTGCATGGTTACATTTAATTTACAGAATAAGGGCACTATAGTTAGTGTGCACAGCACAATACTTGGATTTCTCAATACACTAGGCTACCTCTGACCACATGTGCCTAAACATTCATATGCATCCCTTACATATATTGAATTGAGTCTTTGCCCAACCACTTAAAATACTATTAGAATTCCACACACCGAGTAAGGGTAAATATGTCCCATGCACAAGTCTTTCCCCAATATACAAGCCTGTACAGTTTCCAAATTATACTGTTCATTATATAAGGTGTATTTGCATGACATACTAGTGAGCTTGACCAATTGGTTGTTTAAGTGGAACAGCATCTTTAATGTAGGTTGCTTCATAATTTAAAGTAAATCACATGTCTATTCAAAGTAGATCTTAGCAAATTGGAATTTCAGATGCTGTAAATGTTTATTTGAGATGCACTTATTGTACACCTACAGAGCCTAGGAAAAACAGTGTTAATGTTGCTGCTCCAACCCTTCCTGTAATGGTCCAGCCAGCCTATGATTATACTAAGCCGATTAAGGACAGTTAGTGTCTTACATACACTACCTACCGGGGAACTGACCATATCCACTTTAGCATAAAACTTCTTTAGCACTTTATAATGTATGGGCATGAATGTGGTGAAAATGTGAGTCGATCATTAACTAAGCACAGTTTAGGGCTTAATCTTGGTGAACAGACTCCTGTTCTAGTTTCTTTTCTGCTGGGAGACTGTTCCATTTATCTACTACCCTCTAAGTAAAGTAGAACTCCCTGTAGTTTTAGACTATGACCTCTTGTTCTAATGTTGCTCCTCCTTTCAAGTAAGCTTGCTTCTTCTACTTTGTTAAATCCCTTTAAGTACAACCTACAAACAGCACCCTGTTTTCTAACCCCCTGACACTTTAATGCATTGTCTGCTTATCGTTCAGTCATCAGAAATAATTACTCTTAGTCACTCTCTTGCTTTTCACTGACAGAAAAATGTCCCCAATGCTAAATGCTACCTTGGGATTTTTACATTTATCAACATTAAACTGCAGCTGCCACAGTCGTGACCATTTTTCTAATTTACTTAGGTCATTTGCAATTTGATTGTCCCACCCATAAGGTCATCTTCAAAAAGACGTACCTTACCATTAAGACCTCCTGCAATATCACTAATAAATATATTAAAGAGTACTGGTCCCAGTACAGATCCCCGAGATACCCCACTGGTAACAAGTCCTTCCTCTGAATATACACCATTAACTACAGCCCTCTCCCGCTTATCACTCAATCATTATCCATATATTCAACACACAAAGACTGCAATTTAACTTTTCTATGGGGACAGTGTAGAATGCCTTACTGAAATCTAGGTAGTCTACATCAACAGGTCGTTATCTTCATTTAGAAGATTCCCTTTATTTGTCTTTAGTTTAACTATTCCTGGTTTATAGTTTTTTTCTTCTATGGATTTACATCGTGGTTGAACTTGTATCTTTTTTTTTAGTCTGAATTACTGTGTTTCTATGAGCAAACCTTTCTATGAGCAAAACTCTTAATCATTTTAGAGAAGCCAATGATCCTCCTCTCTGAGAGAAGTCAGGGTTGGCTCTTTGTATTTTATGGTCAATTTTCTTATGCTACATCTGCATTGTATATAAGCATTACCTAACATATACTAATGATGCAGCAGCAGCCTACAGCTCCCCGTACCACCGGCACAGGTTATTTACTGAAATATCTCCCACCTTTGGTACTCACAATTTCCCTACACCAATTTTCATAGGAGTTTGTTCACTAAACAGTTGGTTGTTCTGATCCCACCACATTTATGAACTATAAATTATGAATGGCCAACCACATCTAGTTTGTACTCCCAGAAGCTGTATAATGCAAAGTTCATGCAGCCACAGAGAGTGACCCTGTAGAGACTGGTTTATATATATATATATATATATATATATAACCTCTTCATTTCATTAAATACAATTCTGTATGTAAAAGATAAATTTACATGTTGCATTTTGTGATTGTAATATCTAATATCAAATATAAATTCTGCATCATGGGCAAACATCTGATTCCACAGTCCACACAATAAAAAAAATATTTTACTATGATTTCCAGCTGTTTAAAAATGTACAGTAGTAACAGGCTGAATTCCATTAGCACCCAGTAAGTGAATAAAACCCTTACCTTGGCTAAGGTTCCAGGTCAGTGAAGTGCTCCTTTGTATGGCTGAGCGTTTCAGGTCAGTGTTCTCCTGTCCCTAAAAAAGTACCATAGTGTGTGTGCTGGCGGCACGTCCTTATATACGCCTCCATCACACCTCATTGGACAAGGCTTCTTGTCACATGACCAAAGTGCAGCTGAACGGCAGCCAAATCGCTCCAAACCCCAAATAACTGGCACGCGTGCAACTAGTTGCGTGAAGAACACGGACCCTCCTAGAAATCATTAATTAAACGGAGCTAGATCGAATTAGAGAGATAAGCGCGCCGCATCCTGTAGCTGCGTGTGTTCTTATTACATTCATTCATAACTTACCTCTCCTATATGCTCAGGATATACCGGTACAGCTGTCCCATCAGCATCACAGACACTTACCTCTCCCTGTATTAAACACACACGTACCGACCCAAATCTAGGCAGCACCATCCCCATTGTATGATCAGGGAGCATATTTCACACTGTTAGAGTACAGAGCTCTCATATGATAACAATGTACTGAAATGGCCATATAGTGCCTCCAATATTGGGGTACATACCTCACCAGGAAGAAATATATGCCCTGGTAATTTATGATCCGTACCTTACTATATTGCACCTGGAAATATGTTATTTTACAATAGTAAAGCATAATAATGTCGGGGGGTTATACCTCATGATGCACCACCAAGGGTAATATCTATCCTTTTGTATCAATATAATTGATATTATCAATTTTATTAATACAATGTAATACTAGGGTATACTAATCCCTATATAATATCAAGGGACCATAACCCATTCAATAAAATCAGCGTACATTCCCCACCTTAAAAACTAAATGTGCATTCCTACTAATTTACCTTAATATCAGAACACTTAACACTTTTAAGTTTTACTACTTTATTTTGTAATTTTCTGCTTTATTATTTTTGACTTAATCATGTTGTGTACTCTGTATTAACACACTTGCCACAAGGTTGCCAAATCATTTTATTTATGTTGGGTTGTCACACTCAGGAACAATTTTAGGGGCACTAAGCCAAAATATTTACAGGGGCCCCCATCTCAGGTATGTTTTCCTATATTTTTACATAAACATATGGGCACGCAATACTACACAGTATTCACATCGCAATACAACAATATACATTTAAGGGGCGTCCTATCCTTGCCACAATCTTTAGGGGGGCTCTCAGGCCAATGGGGGCCCTAAGCATCTGCCCTATCTGCTCATTTGGTAGCACTACCTATAGTCTTTGCTGATTTGCCCCACGACATTTTGTAACTTATTTTTGTATAAATGAAAAGTGCCACTTTTATTCTCTTTTTCACCTAATCTATGGTCCTGGATAGCATTGCATGCACAATACAATTAGAACTGCTTGTGTTATATACAGAATAAACTCACACATACTTAATGTTTGCCTAATTATATTTATTAAATCTACCAGATGACAATTTCATAAATTTTGTTTCAGGTTTTTTTTTTATATTATATTTTTTCAGATCTCGCATTATACGGTAATTGTAATCTTAATATATATATATTGGGTGTGCACCTAAGCTTTTGATGTGGCGAATTCTTACATATCCAAACAATTCAGTAATAACGAATATAAAGAATGCTATGAAGTAAAAACAAACAAAAAAAACCCAATAAAGAATAATTAATTTTAAAAAAGCAGGAATGTATTTCTGATACAATATAACCAAATATCTGTTTGTTTTTTTTTTAATAAATTATTTGGTGTAAGTTGTTTTGATCTATTGTCATTTTTTAAAAAATGAAAAAAACCCAAAGGTATTTAAATCGATTTCGTACATCATCTTTTGAATAATAGATCCAAAGAAAATGTGTATGTTTATGTAATTTAAATTGTACTGTTTTATTAGAAACAAATACAAAATCCTATAGAATATAGAAATTCTGTTTTAACGAAAAACGTACATATTAGAGGTGAGTTTGTCAGTAATTCTTCATTTGCTTATAAGAGAACATCGCATGCAATACTTTTACGGGCGTTTCTTCTGCGAAAGTTATCACAAATTTATGTCTCATAACGAAATTTTGTATTGCATTTGATAATTTGTTTTAAAACAAAAATGTAATCTAATAATTTGCGACAATAATCCCAAGAGATCATGAAATTGCGTAGCGATGTTTGCAGCACTGACAATCATAGAACAGACATCGAGTTAGATTTAGACAAAGTAGCCTACAAAAGTACATTAACGCGTTCTTTTAATGAAATAAGGAAAATAAAATTTTAGTCTAAAATATATATTTATAATTTTATATAACAAATTCCCTTAATACATATAGAAAATACGGTATATATTATATTAACACTTGTTATGTTTTTCATAGTTAAGAAATCAGCATTATCTCTCGAATGATGACCATCAGCTAATAACAGCATTCCCAACCTAAAGTGAATTAGTGCATAAATGTGGACTATTGGGGTTCTTGTCTCAATTTACTGGCACACAATCTGGAACCTAGTTTGGGGGTGACATAAATATGGATGGGGTCACATAAATATATATGTGAATGGGGCAAGATCCGTGATCTCCTGCGGATCCACTTGACATTAGTGCTTCAGACCGAAGTTCAGTTAATAAGGACCGGTGTTTTATGTTTTTTCACATTAAGAGTACGTATTGTATTTTGAGATGGTGCAATGTTCTATGAACGTCTGATTGCCGGGTAGTGTTCTGCACGGTTAACACGTACAGCACCGAGCACAGCAGAGGACGGTGTGTGAGGCTGATCTCTTAGTTCTTATCATAGAGGCAGTTGTTGTAATCCTGCGATCGATGAGGCCCCGTGTCCCTGCGCTGTGGGTGGTTAACGTTTAGCAGGGGACCCTGATGTGAAAGCGGCACCTGTGACATGCGGGTTAAAGATTGGCCGGATTGCGTGAGAAGTCTGTGGAGTTTGGCTGAAGTTCCAGCAGCGCCTGGAGAGGAGTCTGAATGGGGGATTCTTTGGAGTAGGAGGGGGGAGGGAGAACCTAAGAAGGAGAGAAGTAGTTGGGGGTGGTCTTGGGAAGAAAAGTATATGTGTGTATGGGGGAGGAGAAGCCTTAAGGGAATGAATACAAGACTTCGCTTCTACTAACACGGGAGCAGAGGAAGTTATTGATGGGTGTGCGTGAGAGAGCATTGCGTGACTGCACTAGATAGGTAACATGTACTTTGGCAACTGCCACGGAACAGGGAATGCAAGCGATCCACCCCCAGCAAAGGACACCAGGGGACAGGCCTGACAATGACAAAGGAGCAAGGGGCTTTCTATCTAACATCAAAATATATACATCAATCTACCATCAATCATCTAATTACCTATCTATCTATTTAGATATATATCTATCCATCTTTCTATCATCAATCATCTAAATCTTTATCTATCTATCATCTAAATATCTGCCTTTTTTGAGGGTGAAATCGTACATTTCAAAATATAGCAATAAGGGAGAAAAATGCTCAATAAAAACATATTAATAAATATAAATATAGGCTAGCACAAGCTTATGTGGTGTAATACAGAGATACAAAGTATAATAAAATACATAATTATACGTTAAGTAATACGCGGGATAAACAAACGCATATTTCATTTAATAATATAGAATATACAATAACACACGATCAACTATCATATGCTCACATGACGTAATACAGAGATAAACATGCACATGATAAAATCCAATAACAGAACACCAACACACCTTACCTGTGTAATAAAGGGCATATAATAAAACACACTTCTAAGAAATACACACAGACATACATTTAATGTAAACCCAAGAAAAAGAGGGCAAAGATTGCATAGGAGATAATAAAATGCTTGGTGACCCGATTAATAGATCAGTTATAAATATCAATGTATACTTGTATTACGTATTTAACAATGGTAAAAAATGTAAGAGAATATATATATATATATATATATATATATATATATATATATATATATATACACACACATATGTAACTGCTGGCAGTTACACACAATATATTTATAACCTGCTGGTAATGTATGTGTATATGTTACCTGCTGATCGCGTTTTTATCAATATTATTGGGGTAACACTTGTAACATATCCCACCATTTGTATCCCATTCATATTAATATGCTGCACAAACACAGCATCTAAATATATGATGGCACTGATGCCTGTACTATAAGGTTCCAAAACCTAACCTGATATTGACTAGTGTAAAAATAACATTAATTATCCTGATAGATATTTGATTCTGTGAATTTACACCTATTGCATACTTTTATATTGTATGCTATCAGAATCAGTTATTTTTTTTATTATATTTTAAGTAATACACACACCTCCATAAAGCACACACATATATCCACTAATAAATATCTATCTATCTGTATATTAGAGCTGCAGAATCTGCAGGTGCAAAGTATATAATATATATGTGTGTGTTTCATATAAATCTATACATTACATTGTAATAGCAATACAGGACCCAAGGGCTGCGTCTCTTTAGTGCATTGGAAAAGTCTGCTGGGGTGGGGGAGGGGATGGGTTGCCTCCAGGTGCTGGCAATGGGAGAGGGGAGAGGTCAATGTGTTCGGGACATTGCGTGACAAGGGGACTGGGAGATGGTTTAACTCTCAGGACAAAACTTGCCAAACTTTCCTGGGTCAGTCACGCAATGGGAGGATTTAAAGAGATAGTGCAGCACTGGACTGCACAGCACTTTCTGCAGCTTCTTAACTGTTTAAGGTAGCCTGGTATTTGGGGTTATGCAGAATTCTGCTGACTTCTACTGGATTGCCTGTACCAGTACAATATACACATATAAAACATATATTAAAAATGCAAGTTAAAGTAGAAATATTCATGGTTTAAATAAAATAAACACACAGAAGATAGAAGGAAAGATAGAAGTTAGTTATGAGTACTGCAAAGATTATATATATATATATATATATATATATGTATATAAACACGCATGTTACAAAATGCCTATGTAATGCTCTCCTTGCTGATCTGTTTACTTGTTGCACAGTGCTGCGTAATATGATGGTGCTATATAAATCAATAAATAATAACAATGGTCTTATTTTCATCGGCCGCTTTGACAATTGCAGTGGATGCTGTGGATATGTTGTGGGGTCCTGCAGAGTCAGCAAATACATTTTTCCTGAGCCTAACCCCCTAGGGTATACAGTCCATATGCATCCTCCTGACCTGAGGTTTCTCTTCAGAACATTTTTTGAAAGAACCTAGTCAGCACCGCATTTTAAAGACAAACAGCATGGAGTGAGTTTAGAAAGCAGAGTGCTCCATAGTGTGCATGAGCAGGTTACTTACGCATACACACACTCAGGGGCGTACCTAGAGTATTTGGCACCTGGGGCGGATCCTGTATGTGGCACCCCCCCACACAAACACTTTAAAACTGCATAGCCTCTATCGTTATATACTGGCGTAGACATTGAAGGTGGTACAGCATTACTGTTATCATTATATATTGAGGCAGACATTGACAGTGGTACAGCATAACACCTACCACTATATACTGAGGCAGACATTGACGGTGGTACAGCATTACACCTATCACTATATACTGAGGCAGACATTGATGGTGGTACAGCGTAATCCCTATCACTATACATTGAGTATGTAGGAGGTGAGAGTAGGTGAGAGTAGGTTCTCACCCTATTGAGAGTGTGCCTTGACCTGGCGGGTGAGCTTAATTATGCTTTGGCCAATTCATATAACCAAAACCTCTCATTTATATTATGTTTATATATTTGTTGCCAACTTTATTAGGGTGAGAAGCGCAGACAGTATTTTGTTTTTTGTATAGATTGTACAGCCAACACACTGTATTTGCAGCATGCTCACACTGTTTGGTAGGCCTCATATTATACATTTGTATTATTTGAGCCTGAGACTAGCTTAGCGCACCGACATTTTTTCTTTTTCCTGTTCACTATACATTGAGCCAGATATTGATAATAGTGCAGCATAACTCCTATCACTATATACTAAGCCAAACATTGATGTGGTGTAAGCCTACCACTTCATTGTCTGGCTTAGGGATGCACCGAAACTTCTGGACTGAAACCGAAAATGCAGCATTTACCTGTCTGAAACCGAATATGACCCCCCACCATAAAAAAAAATCTCACACTTTTATTTACAGTAAAACCGGAAAAAAAAGGACAAAAAAATTCATTAACAATATTAATATATATATGATTGTTAACATCAATCACACTCCTATCATGCCCAGGCATACCCAGATTCCAGCATGTACTAGCTGACTTGGCATGATAGGAGTATGATTGCTGTTAGCATCTATATACATCTATCATATACACAAACACTTTAACAGTCACTCACTAATTCACACTTTCATTCACATAATTAATTAACACAATCATTTATTCTCTCACCCATTCACACAAATTTATACATTCATTAATGCATTCTCACAAACTCATTAATTATCTCCCTCATTCAGACAATTCATCCACACATTCACTCATTCTCACTATCTGCCTTTCCCCCTTTTCTACCCCCTTCTCACTATCTACCCCCTCCCTCCCCACTATCTACCCCCCTCTCCCTCCCTCCCCACTATCTACCCCCCTCTCCACTATCTACCCCCTCTCCCTCCCTCTCCACTATTTACCCCCCTCTCCCTCCCTCCCCACTATCTACTCTCCTCTCCCCACTATCTGCTCCTCTCCCTCCCTCCCCACTATCTACCCTCTCCCCCTTTGTAGTTAAAGGTTTTGGACTTACCATTAAGAAGTCCTGCGGTGGGAGCACGACGCCTCAGTCTTCCTGCTCTGCCGCTCCTTCCTGCTCTGCCGCTGCGCTGCTTCACTGCTGAGCGCCGAAATATGACGTCATATTTCGGCGCTCAGCATGAGATGCCAGCACCGCGACGGAGTTATAAGCCTTGCGAAGGAGACTGAGGGGCGCCGAGCGGTTGCTAGGCACCCCTCTGTCTCCTCCGCATAAAAAAATAAATAAAAAAATGACAACGCTGCCGGGGATCCAGGCAATCAGGGACATGTGGTCACCCTAGCCCGTGGCACCCCCCTGATGAGCGACACCTGGGGCGGACCGCCCTCCCCGCCCCACGCTAGGTACGCTACTGCACACACTACCCCCTTTCCTACCTTTGTTGTCCACCGGGTGGTGAGAGCGTTTGGGCTCCCTCGCAGTCCTCACATGCTGTCTCTGTCTGAGCGCCGGGAAATGTCTTATGCCGGCGCTCAGACTCAGCATGCTGGCACTAAGGAACTGCAGCTCTCCCTCCCAGCGGTATGCAGGACCCAGGGAGGAGAAGCCCCCTGAAATGCGGAGGTTGCAGGGGCCTCTGTTGTACCAGTGAAGGGCAGAGTCAGTAAAGTTTAATGTCTCTGCCACGCTCAACATAGAAGAATGCCTTTTAAAGCAAAAAACAAGCCCCTGGGTGACACAGAAGAGGCAGCCCTGTGGTAGCTGCCCTTCTGCATCACGGTCTGACTATTCTTGCCACTGATTGGCTGGTTGAAGGGTAGGGCTATTCTCGTACATGGGCATGGATAGCCCCAAACACCTTAAATTGCATGTGGGGGAATGTAGTGGGCACGCCTAGGCGCTGCTCCAGCCACCCAGAGATTTAGTGCCCTGACCCAGAAAACCGATGATTCACACAGAATCTCCGGGCAAAACCCAGAGACTTCCCAGGTATGGTTATGAATACAGTTATTCATGAATAATATTCCCATGCAAACCTTTAAAAGTGGTCTTATCACCATAGCAACAAGCTAAAAAGCCTAGGAAGTATGGCTGTTCTATCAGTTGCTATGGTAAGAAGACCTTATATAACACTTTTAAGCAGTTTTGTAACATGCACTTAATGTTAATGCTTGTTTAAATTAAGCAGCAGTGCTGCCATAAATGAAATAAAGTAAAAGTTGGAAAGTGATTTGAATTGATTGCACTAGAATTGGATGGCATACATTTAGTGTCATATATGTAACTTTCCATTAGCTGTTGCGATATTAAGACTACTTTTGGAATGTGCATCTCTAAGGTATATAAAACAAAATGTTTATACTGGCACGGTTATAAAAGCGAATGATGGAAGGAAATTCACAGTCCAATATGCAGTCCAATGCTTGGCAACTTTGAGCAAATGGGCAAGAATATCAATATGGCAGGACAATATGGCCCCTAATATCCAGATAGGGGCAACTACACCTCTTCTATATCATAAGTGTGAAATGCAGATACAAAAACATTTACACGGATTAAAATCATTTTTAATAGAGTAAAATTCTTACACCCAGTGTCACAATCCCTCCACAATACAAATTGCTTCTGGCCGCTAGATACAATTGTAAATTAATAAGTGACAGGTGTGTGTGTTAACCTGTCTGGTACCCAAATAGTTAAAATGTCTATCAGGTACCAAACACAGAAGGGACAGCTCAGAGGTGTGTGCTGTTTACAGGCAATAAGCTTAAACAATATCCTGTTGACAAATGTACAATTATCCACTTTGCACACACTCGCAAACATTTTAAATGACACTGCAGCATGCAATGTGATAGTAGCGGTGACACAACTTTCTGCTTGACACGCAAAGGAGCTTATCATTTGTACAAGGGCCAACGTGCTGACATCTAATTCCTGTGAAGGAACTGGCAATCCAGTCTGACCTAAATTGAAATTGAAAGTGAGCTCCCTATAATTTATCTTCTTAAGCGGATGGGCAATATTTATTATCATAATTACTGTTATTATTTTTTTATTTATAGAGTGCATATAATGCATTTTAAAGACACAGTGAGAAAAGGTATGTGAAACCACACCCAAGAAAGCTTTACAAGGTATGTACGAATACCTACAGAAGGGGCTCATATACGAAGTAAAATGGGTCTCTTTTCTGGATTTCAAGTATCATTCAAATTGTTATAGATAGCTCCTCATTCATTCACTTGTGCATGCACTGGTCTCTCTTTCACACAGAGCAAAAGGGAGAGACACCTAGGTCAGAAGAACACAAGAAGTTAGTTGAAATAGCATTCTGTTCTCCAAAAATACGATTGCAAGCGTTTCAGGGTAGATGTGGATAAATGAACCCTGGAGTCACATTTTTTTGTTTGCTATCTGCCATTTTATGTGTCTTCCTGCAGATACTAGCCTAGGACCCCTTTTATCATTAAAGATTCCCTTTCGCATGACCAGATATATACTTTAGGTCTGGACACAAGCTTTCAGACCAAGTAATAGTACATTTGTCAGCCTACAACACAGAAAGTTACTTGGATCTGTAGTTCAGTAGCAAATGAGAATCCTTGTTTGAGTTTCCCTGATCTAGCAAGAAGCTCTTGACAGTAACTGTAGGACAGATGTCCTCCTTAAGCCTTACTTTTGAGCCAATATTTTTCATGCATAGACAGACATATTGCTTAGCTACTTGGCTTGGTGTAATTTTCAGTCTTTTCTAGTGCAGGGAAAACAGGGAAAAATCCCCTTGGTGCATTTCTTAACAGTGCCCATCTATCACTGATGCACCACACTTCCTTGCTCATCATACTATGATCTATCCAGATAGTGGGGGCCATGTAGGTGGTGGGGCCTAGGCAAATCCCCAGTTTGCAAACAAAGCCCAGTACTGTCATTATGTTGAATAGTTTGCCTTAAACTGTGTTTCAATGAACAGCTTAACTTAAACTGAATAAAAGAGATGTAGGTCTCCCTAACTAAAGCGTAAAATGTCACCTTAATGTAACTATAGTAAAACCCTGAAAACTATCCTTGATTCCCAAGAGGAAAAAAAAATGTGCCCGACCTCCAGCACTCAACGGATTAAGCATGAAACAAAGAGAAATGTATTACATTTGAAGTGACACTGAACTGATACAATGTTTGACAGTATATCCTAAGTGAACAGTTATTTTCATCATTCTTTCTTTCACTTTCATTAAAATCCCCCACATTTAGCACTGCACAACTTGAAAAAGTGCTCCATACAGTTGCCTTATTTGATCTTATAGATGATGTGGCCTTGGAAGCTCATTTAAAAGAATCTTGGTTTAATTAGCTGTTTGACCTTATGCTGGTTCTTTAGTTCCCAGCCTACCCCGTGAAAAGAATGAATCATATATGTATATATGCAGGTCTCAATATCAAGGTTTCCCACTAACTTGTGGGACTTTTTTACTCAATGTCCTTTAATATTACTGCTTACATCTGTTTCAAATAAATCATGAGTATATATTCCTTTCAAACTCAACAGTCATTACTCGTATTTTTGCTAGTTGGTCTGCTACAGATTTTCTCCAGTGGTGCCTGGCCTTCTAGGATCTGTTCTTGATTAACTCACCCACACTGCCAATCTGCTTACTTGTCCTATTCTTTGCTTTGCTTCCAGAGTCTAGATAGAAGTGTAAATGTAGTCAGTGAGTACCTGACTACTGGTGTGCAACAAGTTAGGACACATGTTTAATAATAGCTAGTCTTAAATCTTTTTCAAACAACATGTACTCTCAGGGACAGGGGCGTAACTAGAAACCACGGACCCCCCAACTTCAACAGCTAGTCGGTGCCATCATTGCCCCTTGCCCCCGCTTCCAACATACAACATATGTAAACACACAAATGCTCACACACACTATATATATATACACACACACACAGAAACATATTTACATACATGCAGGCCCGGACTGGGACAAAAAATAGGCCGGGCATTTAAGACTGAGCAGCCCATTTTTATTTATTTATTAATTGTTAAAGCCCACCCTTCATGTACCATCTTTGCATTTCCCCAAATCACTTAAACATTCATGATAGACACAAACACTTACTCACTCATTCACACAAATCATTAACACATATTCATTAATGCAGTCTCACAAATCATTCAAGCAATTCATCCACACATGAATTCATTAATTCTCATACGCATTCACACAATTCATCCACACATTTATTAATTCATTCTCATATGCATTCACACTACCCCCTCTCCCCATTCCCTTCTTATCTGCCCCTTCTAACTATGTTCCCCCTTATCACTATGTACCCCCTTCCCCATTTCTCAATATGTACCCCCTCTCATTATCTATCCCCTCTCCCCCCTCTGCCCCTTCTCACTGCACCCTCTTCCCTTACCCTACTTACCTTGTTGCCGGAGTAAGCAGCAACTGCGACCGAGCCCGCCACTCTAGGGGGCCGAGCAGCCCCCACCAGGGCCGGCCTTAGGGGTGCGCGGTCGCACAGGGCTTAAATTAAAACATCAGGGTTTTGGGTTTTTTTTACTTTATTTAACATCCTCCATGTTAAATAAAGTTAAACAAACTTTATTTAACATGAAGGATGTTAAATAAAGTAAACAACCCCCCCCCCCCAATGTGCCCGATGGCCAGTCCGGGCCTGCATACATGCAAATCAGTCTTCCTGCACATCAGCTGAGAGCAATTATTATTATTTATTGTTTTTTTTATATAGCGCCGTCAAATTCCATAGCGCTGTACAATGGGTAGATGGGACATAACAAGTAGTATATAACATAACAAATTGACTAATAGAGACAATAGGTGAGGAGGACCCTGCTCAAACAAGCTTACAATCTAGAGGATCAACGATGGACACAGGACATCAATGAGTGCCCATTAGTGACTTACACCAGAGAACACATGAAAATTCTAGTTTTGAGAAGGGGAAGACCAGCCAAGCATGGGGAGACACAACCGCATAGGTAGATAGGTAGATGTGTCATCCGTGTCCATCCTTATTTGTGTGGTTCACATAGATCTGTAAATTCTGTAGAGTTTTCTTGTTACTGTAACATCTGATGAAAATCTCTATAAAATGATAGATCATGATAGAAACAGTTGCTTTTATATTAAATTTAAAAAGTAGATTAGCTATGTGGCCTGCAAACATACCTAATAAAACCTTAACTACCTAAATTGACCTGCCTGTTATTATAAGTGGCCTAGAAAGACATTTTATTCTTGTAATTAACCATATTATTATCACAGAGTGCAGTCCATATTCATTTTGTTTGCTTTTATTATATTCTGTTGACCTCAGCTTTTCGTGCTGTACCTTTATGTCCAAGGCATTGTGTCTTTGTATATTATAAATTAATCAATGTACCCAATAAACAGAGACATGCATGGTATTTCTAGGGAAAAAAAAAAGTATCACACCAAGTTACTAGTACGGTCGGGGGCAAAGCGAATTTTAGACTGCTTCATACAGTAACACAGGAAAAGATACAAATCTCATAATAAGTAAAATAAATACATTTAGGGATTGAAAATGTTACTGATCTCAGGTTCTGTGCATGTCACGATATACCTAGAAATCCTACAATGTGATGCTTGGTGGGCTGTGGGAGCCTAGGGCATCTCTGATGATTGAACTAACAAGTTAAGGAGTTACACACCCTGCTATATTGAATATTGTGGTTTCTTTGTTAGTGAAATATACTTTTGTTTCTTTTTGGAAGCAACTCAAAGACATTGGTTTCTTGCAATAAGATAAATAAAATGTTATTTGTTTTGCAACAGCCTTGTCCTGTCCTGCTGCAAAAGTACCCTGATGCAGCATAAAATACCATAGGGCCCAAAACTGAACTACATTCTGAATGAGCCATAACTAAAGCTTCATATGGAGGTTCTTAACACCTGGGTGCAGCGCAACTAATACATAATAATCCATGACAAGCACGCACTCATGAGACTTGTAATAGTAGAAAATCAGATAATTTATTCAGTTCAGACAGATGATGATGTCCTCAGATGATCCATAAAATACTGTTGTTGTGAGCTCTTAGACATTTTGTCTTGTCTCTGTGGCTGATATATTTTCAGTAAACATTGTTTCATGAGTTCAAACAAACAACACTTGGAAAAAGAGGAAGATAGGCAAGCGGCTATAAGTGAGTGACCACAATACATCAGTACCAGGAGCACAACCAGCACCCCAGAAAAGAATACTTTTCTCCATTTTTTTTTTGCTGTTGGATCTAAACAGCATTTTTTCATACTCTCTGAAATTTGGGTCCCAATAGGTTGAGGTGTCCCCGGTAAAGCAAGTTCTATATTGACAATTGTAATGTTGTTGGTAATTTTGTATTCTCTGTTTACATAATAGTACTAAGGAATCTACTGGCACGAATAAAAAGTTATATATATATATATACACACAATCTCTAAATCAGCGCACACACATCAAATAGATTATAAACGCTCATGACTGTAGTTAAAACTACTTAAAAACACCTTTCTAAGATGACAAAATTGGAGTTTTAGTCACATTATATGGCCATATTATGCTAAGCCCACCACTACGCCAAAGTACTCCAATGTAGGTGGGTCCTAACGCTAAATACTGTTGCTTATATGGAGCTAAATCTTTGCAAGTACATTGCTTACCAGGAGCCAAAAGGCCTTACTAAAGACAGACACTCCTGCAATTTATAGGTTTCCAAGGACCTCACAAATGGAGCACCTGTGGTGGGGAGGGGTGATGAACCAAAATACAAGAGCTTCAAATACAAACAAATACAAAAAGGAAGCACTCACCTGAACTAGCATTAATTAAAAGGGGGTGCTGCTGAAGACCAAAATCTTGAAGATTTTGGTCTTCAGCAGCACCCCCTTATAATTAATGCTAGTTCAGGTGAGTGCTTCCTTTTTGTATTTGTATATATATATATATATATATATATATTTTTAATATATAATGCATGCTTCTAACCATAGGGTAACTTTACATTCTTTTACGTGACTGCTAATAAGCTTCACCTCCACAGGCTGGTTGGCCCTGTTAGAAGAATTAGGACTGGCCTGGGGACAATTGCTCCTAGCTACTCAATAATAATAATAATCCCACTAAATTATTTCTGCATCCAATGGTGGGTTAATTTAGTTGGATTATTATTATTATCCTCTCTTTGTAGTATAATGGAGGATTTTGCGGATGTATAAGAATGTTTATATCTTAAAGCATCATACAATGCTAGACTACATATTTGTTTTAATCAAGCTGCAAATGCTAGTTATGAAAACTTAGAGTGAGCTGGGATCAGGTTTGGGGTTTTGCAGATGTGCTTCCTTTATTATGTTTTATTGTGTTATAAAACATATCAACTAAATGCTAGATGGACAATTAACTGCAAAACTGTCTACCTGCCATTCCAAACTGACTCTCTCAGCGGTACAGGGAGAATGGCACCCTGCCCCCATCCCAGGCAAATGAGACACAGTCACGCAAGGACTCCATTAACAAGGCTCTTAATTACGGCACATCCCCCACTGTGTTATTAACCTTAAACCTGGAGATCACTCACTGCTGGCAGCTGACTGAGGAGTGAAAGTCAAGAAGGTGGGGGAAGGGCTTTGAGTTTAGGCTCAGGCCAATGTTTACGGTGGTGGTAGCCACCTTCCTATAGACTGTTTAACCACAGCACAAACCAAACATTCATCATGTTACAAAACAGAAATAAAGATAACATCTATGCTTCATTCACCCAGTACTCCATTCCTCTGTCTGACCTTACTTGAACCTTGACCCTATCCTCTTTCTGGTTACCTTTATATATGCCGACTTTGTTTAAAAACAAAAAACAAAGCAAGTATTCTTTTGATTTTAGAAAGCTTTCAATGATGTGAGAGTAGCACAATCAGTGGACTACAAAGATCTTTCGACATGTCCACAATTAAAGTATCTTTCATATCAGATACAATATGAATGATCTTCTGAATTTCTGCCCAGACCAGTTCTCCAGCCAAGCTTCCCAAGCAGCTGTCTGGGGTGGGTGAGTTGCATCCAGATGCCCCTCTGAGTCTTGTTTTTGCCAAGGGTATTGTGCCCTTTCACTGGCAACCAAAAAAACACGTACCTTTCCACAAAAGGCCCATATCCATGGTTCATGCAATGTCCTGTAGCATCACGTGACCCTGTGCAAAGGCACCAAGGATTCATACAACATAGCGCACAATAATAGCTACAGGGTGGTACCCCAGAAATACTGGGGTTTATTCACTTAAGAGAGAGTTGTGGTTACATTTAGTGAATAGCCCCCTGTGTGTGCATATACACTAATGTTCATAAGTTTGGGGTCACTTTTCATGGAAAATAAGGACATTTCTAGCTGTGCTAACAAATTGCAAAATGCCTTTTTAATGATTAATTAGCCTTTTAAACCTAAAATTGGATAAGTGAACACAACGCTGTAACACAGGAGTGATGGTTGTTGACAAAGGGCCTCTGTACGCCTACTGTATGAAGATATTACATAAAAAAATCAGCTGTTTCCAGCTACAATAGTCATTTACAACATCAACATCATCTACACTGTATTTCTGATCTATATCATGTTATTTTAGTGGCTAAATGTGTTTTTCTTTCAAAACTAATGCCATTTATTAAGTGACTTCAAACTTTTAAACAGTAGTGTAAATAATGGAAAGTCATAGCTAAAAAAACCCATAATATGAATGTAAATAGATGTTGTGAATGCTTTCATTGTTGTATACATAATAATTTAAGGCTGTAGCATGATGTTGTGGTCTTCAAATGCATGGTAGGGGATACCAGAGGGGACTGTGGTGACATTTGGTCTAGGCCTGGCCCTGATTTCTGCCATAATCTCCAATTCCTTTAAAGGCCTCCATGGTTTGATACATAGGTTGAGAATGTATCCAAATTGATACTGTGGATTTTATCCTTTTACCCTTAGAGTGGCAACTACATATGTAATACATAACTAAAATCTTGCTGGCTCGCTAAGTGCAAATGTGTGGCTTTCCAAAAGCCAAGTCTAAAAAAACAAAGCTGCTGATCAGTCATAGACAGATCAGCAACTTCTCTAATAAAAAATAAATAAATGCAGAGTGCGATCACAAGTTCACATCCTCTAAAACCTATTCACCTCAACAAATAAAATAAATTAAAAAAAACGTGTACGTTTTCAAACAAAGAAATGGACAGGTGAGTTTTTGTTGACTTCAACACCCATCATTGTCAGACGTAATACTGAGGCGAGTGATGGGAGTTGTTGTCTACATGTTTCGACCTTGTTCCTAATTGCTACTTGGCAATTTTTTCTTTAGCTCATGTCTTCTATACAAACAGTTATGAAGTTCGCTACTAGTTAAAGGCCATTATGTGACCCGTCAGCAGATTACATGCAAAAATACTGTTTGTAGTAAGGTGAAACATACAATGAATATCTTGGTAATAGTTTTTCCCGTTTTTGTCTGTCTGGTAATAAACAGAGAATCAGGGGCTTTAGTGTCACTTTGAAATCCGATTCCCAAAGAACAAACAATTTCAGGACCTAAGACAGCAGCACAGAGAATGAGCAGTCTATAATCCTCTTGGTTTCAGTTAACATTATGCCCCTCAGGGTGAAGCGTTAAAAGGGCTCATCGGATCTCATGTATAAACCTTTTTATCTTCCAATCCTCTTCTGTGAAGTCTCCACAGCCATAGTCTCTTCTTCAACAATAAAATGGCATTTTGATGTGTTTAATGATTTGGAGAAAATCATTAGGGGTGATCTTTAGCCCAAGGCTCAGCTATACTGTTTGTCCCGACAAGAATAAGAAGGGAAATATTACTTAGTAGAACTTTCTGTAGTTAGCTGCTGGATAAATCATAAATGAAACCACTAAATGTATAGCTGCTTTACAGTGAATGTAAACTATTTAGTACAATACATTCAAATGTAGCTGAACTTTTGAGGGTTGCAGGAATATGCATTTAATATAAAATTATAAAAAGTAAAAAAAAAATCAAAAGCATTAAATGGTCCTGGGTCGTGGATTAAAAATATGTATTGGTAACCTTATTTCGCCATTTTATGCCTGAATGAATATTAGAAGTCTTGTTCTAAGTAAATTAATTATATAATTAAATTACAAAGACCTCTAACATCACCAATGTTTGACTAAGATACATTTTTACATAATCTGTGCCATATTACAAAACTATTATGATGTTACAGGTCCTATATTACAATACTTTGCCTTATATATTTAGATACGTGTTTAGCTAGATCATTAAGGTCTAATAGATGCTCTTTATATGTATACATACATACATACATACATATATATATGTATATGTATATATATATATATATATATATACACATATATATATACACACACACATATATACATATATATATACACACACTTATATATATATATTAGTACCACATCAGTTATATAATACAAATACTGATGTTTATTGTCTGATATAATAACACGTGTTGTAGGATTTCTGTCCCCATCTCGACTGATCTTGTGCTATTGGGTTCACCGTGGACAAGCTGGCTTTACTGGTTTCTCCACATGGTGACACACCTCCATAAGCTCATATAGAGGATAGCCACCAGGTATGGTGGTTTATTTAAGATGTGCGTGGGAGAAACATTGATCTTGGGGTAGTATGCTATAGAAACAAGACTCTCCCTGAGGGTATTTATACCCAAGATTTAGGTGAATTCAACAAAACCATAATGAAAAATAAGTATAATAGTAACAACAATACAGAACTATTGATATTGTGACTAATAGACAACTGTTTTCCTGTACGTATTTGAAAAGCCACTAACAAATGATCAACTGTCACGATCATAACTACAGAAGAATAAACACCGCACCCCAAGATAGAAAGTGATGTGTACAGTGGACAGAAGGAAGCGAGTGAACAGAAGGAAGATCTAAATCAATCAATCGATAGTTGTTGTGACCACCGTTTGCCTTGAAAACAGCATCAATTTTCCAGGAGCAGATCAGGGCTGTGGGGGGCCATACCATAATCCCCTGTTCTTCTTTATGCTGAAGATAGTTCTTAATGACTTTGGCTTTATGTTTGGGGTCATGCTGCAGAATACATTTGGGGACAATCAGGCCTCTTGGAAGTGCAGAATGGATAAATATCTGCCTGTACTTTTTCAGCATTGAGGAGACCATTAATTCTGATCAAATCCCCAACCCGACTTGCAGAAATGCAATCTCAAACTTGCAAGGGACCTCCACCATGCTTAACTGTTGCCTGCAAAACCACTTTTAACCTTTTCAGTTCTATGTGTTTACAGGCATTCTTCAAGTCAAATTGTACTATATATTAGGCCTCAGCACACACATCTACTGTTTATCTATCTAAACAAAACAGTGGGGCACCTGATAGGAATCATACATGGGTTCCATTTGGTCTAGGTGTTGGATATTATCATCACTGAACTACATCTACAAAAAGCAACCAAAATGCCAAATCCACAAACCAATACACTAAATAATATGTATGTTGGCCAGAATGCGCAAATGCCACACCAAGCCACTGCATATGAGTTGAGGGAGAAAAAACTACTTAGTTATATGGGCATGTGTAACAGTAACTTTTTTCAGTTATTTAACTTTTTTGCAGATTATTTACAACAATGGAGAGTAATTAAGGTACATTTCTCAATTTAGCTATACAATTCAGTGCAATTCTGCAAGAATAATATACACCACTATGGTTGCGCTAGTCTTTGTTTGGTTAAGAGCTTAATATTAAAATCAACTTTAGGTTAACATGTGTACTTTGCATAAATGGATGCCCTTTTGTGACAGCTTTTTAAAATATTTATGTAATTGTTAAAGGGACAATTTTGTAACAGTATTATTAGAAAATGAAATATTATTATTATTAGTTTTCCTATTTAATTGGCATTATGATATGTTGTGACGGACCCTTTAGAGACGGATGGTCTCTGGCGTCAATAGTTCCAGCGATCTCCTATGGTCCCTTCGTATTCTCCAGACTTCCAGTAACCAAATAGTTACACCCCGCAAATGAAGTGTCCCTTGTCCCCAAATCACAGACACAGACACGGTCTTAGGCTTGAACAAGTAAGAATCTCCTTTATTGTACACCAAACACCAACTTTATATATGAGACCATCTTGATAAGAACAGGGTGAACAATACATAAATACATTAGCTTAAACACTTTAACTCTCCAATCAGGAGAGGGCTAGAACAAGGAGCAACCAATCACAGTGCAGGGGGTGTGGTCAGGGGCAGCCCAAGTACCATTAATTTAGGGACCAATCAGAAGGGGAGCTACCATCCCTACCATATATGGATATACGGGGGTGTGGCTGTAGCCACCAATAGGGAAAGTGCCTACCTAGCAGACCCCTACAACCTTGCCACAGATGCTCCTGTGACATATGTAATTACTTTTAGGCATTTAGTTTACTAAAATACTTCATTTATGTGTACCTCCATTTTTAGATATTTAGGGGCATTAGGTACACAGCACTTCAGTCTCAAAATAAGTGGTAATATAATTATCATATTTTACTCTGCACAGCTCCTCATAGTGTTAATGGGTCAGATGGGGATAGATCTTCAGGCCCATCAGGATCATTAAATGATTTAGGCTTTGCTATGGAGGAAACAGGGAGAGACTTTTGAGAACCAGCAAGCATTTCCCTCCGTATAGAAAATTAGGAAATAACAAGATAGTGCTGGGTTGTCTTATAACACCATGTTACAGTATCATCATCCACTGAACAGCAGACTGTAAAGCGAGACATGCTATCAGCTTCAATGAGGTAGCTAAAGGCAATAATCATCTAAGGTTTCCTTTAAGTGTATCAGTCATATATTTGAAAACAATGCAAAACACATTATATGAGAACATTTTCTATGTCATTTGTTGGTTTACATTTATGATTTATCAATGTTAGTTGATCTGGTTTGGTTGCTTTGGTAGTCCGATGCCTGGAGTTGTTAAATAAAGGTTACCCAGACTGTATAGATGATCCATGGACTGTTTTCAGAATAACTTGACTGTATCCTGTTATTGTGTTTGCAACCATTTGAAGTACAGACATATACAAATAAAGGTGGCTGGAGAGGTTTAGGCGTGAATAGTTTAGAGGATGCAAGAGTTTCATACCGCATACTTCCCCATGCTGTAAATCCCCACCATGACACCGCCTTTGTCACAGCGACAATTGATGGCTGGAGATTTGGATGAAATGATTAACAATCGGCAGCACATCATTTACCGGTCTCTATGGAAACCGTCAACAACAGTTTCTTGGCCTGAGAGCATGAAACTCATGGCTTTGGTTTCACTAGAGAGGTACCTGGAGAATCTGTGTGAACTAGGTTTTGGCGCCAGAAATAGTAAACTTTTTGTTTAGAAAACCAGCTTTTCTCATAAGAGATGAAGGAACCTATAGAATAGGCCAATAAAGCCTAGAAACATCATTCCTAGTATTGGGGAATGTTGGAAGTTGTACAGATCCCCGACATGGTTGCTAAGGGGCCCAATAGATAGCGGCCATCACCCCAATGGTAAGCTGGGTATCCAATCAGTATTGTCTTTCTAGTCTGTAGATCGTTAGGTTTGGTGATCAGGGCCCTCCACACAGTCTATTTTTTAATTAGATTTTTTATTGTCTGTATAACTCATTCTACAGTGCTGTGGAATCTGTTGATGCTATATAAATAAAATATAAGGATAATAAATAGTGTCACGAGTAGTATACATGTACAAACTATTAGAAGCCACCCCAACAAAATTCTGAAGCTTAAAACAAATGTTATATTTTCAGTTATGCATACACGCTTAAGACCTATATAGCCATGTGTTTCAAGGTAAAACTGGAGCTAAATGTGCTATTTGTGGAGCGAACACAAAGACAAATGGAATATGTCTATTAATTAATCCATGTTTAGCACTATCCACACCGCTTTTTTAATACTACAAAACAGATAATTTATGTCCAGGCTAAGAGGGCCAAAGGGTTGAATATTTTACAAGTAGGGAACAGCACCACCTTAATAATAATAATAGTAATAATAATAATAATAATAATGAGATCATTATCAAGGTGCAAAAGCAATAAAAGGACGGGCAAAACCAGCAAAGAAAGCCAAAATATACACGCTGCAGTCAAGCCTGAATTTCGTGTTATGATCTAAGACTCATTTATGTAAAAATAAAATGTATGTAGTAGGGAAAAAAGAGCCAAAAAGGTATTAGAAAAAAATTAGAACTGCTCAATGTGATTATGGGAAGACCTATTGGCTACAGTATAATGCAGCTCTGAAACTGGTCATAACGCTAAGGTCTTTAAAATTTTCTAGATTTTGTCTGAATGGGGAAACCGTAACATTACGGTCACATATCATGCCTTTCCCACCCGCTTTGCCAATCCATCTGACAAGTCTAATGTACTTAAATCATTCCTACTAATCTACCAGAGCTCTCTATCTACTCTTAATAGGAAATACTAAAAACACCACTACCAGTGTCTCCAGCCCCTCAATTTAGCCTCTATTAACGGTAGACACCAAGACAAACCTAAAACATGATCTTGTCCCCTCTGAGAGTCCCGCCAGTTGAAGGCCTCCACAGCGATTGCAACGTTTACTCCACTCCTAAACATTCTTACCTCTTCCTCTTCCCAGTCAGATACATAGTAACATAGTAACATAGTAACATAGTTCATAAGGTTGAAAAAAGACCAAAGTCCATCAAGTTCAACCTATATACATATTGTGTCCCTACTGTGTTGATCCAGAGGAAGGCAAAAAAAACCCTTATGAAGCAGATGCCAATTGCCCCATACCAGGGGGAAAATTCCTTCCCGACTCCAAATATGGCAATCAGAATAAATCCCTGGATCAACGTTCTGTCCCTATTAATCTAATATCCATAACTTGTAATATTATTGCTTTCAAGAAACACGTCCAGGCTCCTTTTGAACTCTTTTATTGAGTTTACCATTACCACTTCCTCTGGCAGAGAGTTCCATAATCTCACCGCTCTTACTGTAAAGAACCCCCGTCTGTGCTGGTGTAGAAACCTTCTTTCCTCCAACCGTAGAGGATGTCCCCTTGTTATAGATACAGTCCTGGGTATAAATAGGTCCTGGGAGTGATCTCTGTACTGTCCCCTTATATATACCATTAGATATTTTAAAAATACAAAATAGATAGTCACTGCTGGCTTCTACTCCCTACACAATACACTCGGTCACAGTAATGACAGGTTCCTCTCCTCACTGGCAAACATCTGGATAAGCAGAGCCCACCAGCCTTCCACATAATGTTAGTGGAATCTTATCACTTATTTGAAGATGATTTGTGCCTGATACTTGAACTTTGTCTATATAACAAATGTTGCAAGAGACAAATCTGGATTTTTGTCAAATCCTGCATATTTCTCTTTTGTCAAAACGCCTAATTTTTTATTTCACAGCACATTTTCTATATAGTCCATTTTATAATCAGTTTGCTTTCTTTCTGAAAAAAAGTTTTAATTCCCAATATTCTACAACACAACCTTATAGCCAGGAACTTCTTTTATACCAGTTTAAGTTTGACATACCCCCTTTGCAGTACATAATACGTAAGCACTATATATAAAACAATAGTAATACACTTGACCTATCAGTTTAAGGCTAAATGTTGTACTGTTGTTTGTTGGAATGAACTATACTATATTATAATGCCTGGAACCCTGGCAGCCAGAAAATACAGGATTAACATACTTTCCAGAACTCATCAAAGTATAGTGTCAGTAATCAAGCATCGAATTATTTGATATGCCCCTCATTACTCCAAAAGAACTCCAGCTGGAGAGTGTTAGTGTATAAGTCTCTGGCCAGGATAGGTTGTGTTAGTACTTTATTCATTTTGAACCTTAAATGCATTGATCCTGAATTCCGTACACATACTCGCACAGCTGTTCATAATGGTTAGGGGTCTCTGTGTAAATGTACATCTTTTTCTATGCTGGCCTTTTGCTGTTCTATGTTGACCCCAAAAAAGGTCAACTTGGACAAAAGACATTTTTCTAGGGCTAATATGCCAATATCTATTTTTTCTTATCGGTACTTTATTAAATCATATCAATCAATTATGTCAAAAACATAGGAGTGAAGGGTTTAAAGAGCCAAATCTGTTTGATAGAGTTGGAAACGAAGTGGTTTTATACGTACTCTTCTAGAGGTGTCTGGTCCACTTCATTTGTGTCAGTCAGGGACCCTGTAATAAAATTTGTGATGCTTTAAGCATTTAGTTGTTCAGCTATAAGGTCATGTATTAGAAATATCGATGTACATTATATGAAAATAGGTGCAAATTCACAGTGTACAGACAGGACAAATAATTCCAGCACCCTTACGCTCAAAAAGCATGATTACCTTTACGTGTAAAATAAATGCGTAAAGAAAACTGCCTTCTATGCCTTCAGATGGATAGGCAACGTGGTGACATAAGTATTGTCATTTTTTTTGCGTATTGAACTCTTCCTGCATCACGTGTGTCTTTTGATATGTTAATGAGGGCACATCAGCAGTGATCTCACAACCAATTCAATATGCATGTTGAAAGCTTAGTTCAGTCTCTCTCTGCCCACCACCCTGCATGGATGGGGCAATCGGTGGTGTTCTGGGTTATGTTGGACCTTTAGGTTGCAGGTTAGTCTTGGATAGTGTTGTCTGTTGGGCTGTTACTCTATTGTAAGTTACTGTGTTTTTGTCTCTTATTAAATATCTGTTAATGTAGATGAACCTTTGTGATATATTTTTATATTTAGTTTAACACCACAGACATTGGGCAGAAAATTGGTAGGGGTTCAGTCAAAACTTAGCATTCCAAGCACATGTCCAGTAGGAAATCTGCCCTTTTGTACTGGTGTAGGTACAATTGACTGTCACACACCTTATCTCAGATTTTTTTCATATATGGTGCTTGCCTTTCCCTATCAATGTTTTTTTACCCTAATTATCTTTGGAAAACTTTGTGGATTGTTTTATATTTCTTTACACAGTCTATTAATATCTTGCTTTTTACCCAGTGCACATTATGGTTAAATAGCGGTCCTCTAAAACACAATATAGTTGTGATGATATGGAGACAACCTTTTGACATTGGGACTAGAGAATAGATAGAAATTTCCTGTGCATGAGAAGTTAATCAGATCACCTATACATATACCTGCACAGTTCACAATGCCGTTTGCATTTAGCGCATAAAAAAAATAACATGGGAATTTAGGATGAAGAAGGTAATAACTAGACTTGTGTATTCGTATTTGGGCGAACATAAAAGCAAACATGAAGGGTGCGTTTTTGTTCAGCCAGAATACAGAAGAAACGAACATATCGGTGGTAAAACATACACGAAGACACACAACATGGAGAATCTTCGTGTTCGTCTTTGTTTACTAATCTCCCTGGCCCCTTTCCCATCTAGCCTACCTTATCTACGCAGCATCGCAGGGGTTAACGGGAACGGAAATCCAAAGGTTTGCGCGAGGAGTTAAAGGTCAGTGCGAGAAACTCTATTGGTTGCCTGCAGGGGCCTCCTCTGGCATCAACCAATAGAGTCACTTGCACGGACTTTAACTTCTCATGTGAACTCCTGATGGCTGAACTTGGCCTGGGGAGACCAAGCGACTCTATTGGTTGCTCGTACAGACCTTTAACTCCCGGAGCGGGGAAACCAGTGGTCTCCCCCGGCCGAATTTCGGACCCAGGATTTTAAAAGTCTGTACGAGCGACTCTATTGGTTGGCAGCAGGGGGCTCGTCTTCCATCAACCAATGAAGTACAGGTGCACTTCATTGGTTGATGGCAGAGGAGGCCCCCGCTAACGACCAATAGAGTTGCTCGTACAGACCCTTAAAATCCTGGTGCCAAAGGTGCTGTGTAGCGCGTACCCCTTCTAAAAAAAACCCCCCCAAAAAAACAAAAAAAAAATATGAATGAATATGTGTAATATGAAGACTTTTTCCCACGAAGATAAAGACAAACATGAACACGAAGAGTTGGCCGGTGCCCAAGTCTAGTAATAACCCCACATTAGCTGGTTTCCAATTGTCCTTTAAAAAGGAGAACATTTCTTCTTGACTTTAAATTTGTAATTTGATTTCTCATTGGATCATACCCCTTTAGTAATGTATTTCTACAGTTGAATTTATAAACACATATTGTAACGTTTAGGGTTGCAGAACATCGGGATAGACTCATTCTAGTCAGACAATGTCACTGGTATAATGGCTGCGTATTGTCCAGATGCCTGATCCTGACACCTTTACACACAAGCTGCTTGAGCCCAGCCTTTTCGGAAGTGTGTGTGTGTGTGTTCCCAGCTGTTTATCTTAGCGTCCCTCTTCGCATGCGAGGAGCTGTGAATGACAGAAAGCTGCTTGTCAGGGTGTAACTCGGTCAGGATCACATTTCCCTAAACCTCGCTCCACCCTATTTTTTTTCTGGCCGCAGATTCTTTGATATGTGACTGGTGCCGGCTGCTCTAATGAGCTCTGGTCCCTTCTCACGGCATGTGCAATCCGCACACTCGCACGCAATGCCTGTCACACAGGCACATACAGGTGCACAGGTGTCGGAGGTCACACGCGTGCAGCACTGGGACAAGGGTGTCAGGAGCAGCAATTAGTGAGGCTCAAAGTATTAACTCATTTACTATAACACGATTATGAATTGCAGAGTGCTGTTATCATAATCAAACAGCTAGACACGCACAATATCGCACCACAAACGGTTTCATGACAGTAAGCAATACAGTATCTTTACGTTCATCACATGTAGTAGTCATTCTGCGTCCATATTAATAATATAAAAGATGATACCAGGGAACAGGGCGCCATAAGTGTATATTACGAGTCTTTAATGGAGACGCTTTGTCTGCTGCTGAGTAGCTGGAGGAGATGGATGATGTATTAATTGTAGCAAATAGGAACTTTGGAAATAACCTCAATTAAACACTAAACCAAAAATAAACCCAGAACATAAAATATACAGAGTCACAAAAATTCTACTGTTTTCTTTACACTTAAAAGGTGCTGTTCTGCCTACTATGCTGTTTGAACCCATTTGTGCCTAAATGTACCACAATTCCTTAATTGCATAAATTGTGCCTTAATTCATACTTTTTCCAGAGAACGCATAATTGATATGACCCCGAAAGCAGCTTCTTGAAGGTTCTGCAAATGTTTTTCTGTAAATAGCAGAGAATGTAATTAATAGAGCACCTATGGTATCTGTAGACTGTGGAAAGCCCCAAGTGTGGTAGATCAGGAAAATGGAAGAAGAAGGGATTGGAACATTGGTACACATGACCCCTTCGTAATTAGTTTTTTATTCCACGTTCGTTAGAATTGCCATCAAATCTATAACTTGTTTCTTCACATTTTCCCATTTGATATAAAGTATATAACAATTTAGACCTGTGTGCATAGGTCATCACCATGCAGATACGAGTTGACTACGTGCAGACCTGTGCTTATACACGATACTCCACATGTAAAGCTCACGGTGACACGCAATAGCAAACAGTGCATCAGAACTGCACAGGGCGCAAACGTCAGGCGAATTTAGATTTCTATTCATGTGCTTGCTATTTTCACTAGCATGGTGTATAGATAATATATGTCCTATAGATAAAATATATCTGAAAGGCAAGGTATGTATACATTATAGTTATGGAAGACCATTAACACATCAGCATTAAAGGGTGGAGTACTATGTATTCGGTTCTTTGCACCCCTGGCACACGTGATGTTTACCTTTACTGAAGTGGAAGTGTCTTCTTATAGCTAACCCTATTCCTTATGCCATCACTCTGGAAAGAGAACATCCGTATGCTATGTGTGTATTATATAAACACACTATATATTTATTGTGCATTCTAATTCATAAGATCTACTTGTTATGTCCGGTCTACCCATTGTACAGCACTACGGAATTTGATGGCGCTATATAAAACAATAAATAATAATAATAAGATGGATCCACTTCTTCAGCTTCTATGTGTATGTAAAAGGTTACTTATAACTACTTTGGTTCCATATAACCGCTAGGTATAATCCATATTCTCACTCCAAATACTTATTGCTTCCCAGTTACCAGAGCCCAACATGTTTACTTCCCTGCCGTCCCTGTAGGTTAAAGTTTGTCACGACCCTGTGTCTGCACGCTATCCTCTTAGAATCCCCTAATCAGCAATTCTATCTGCAAGGCCACTCCATAGTTTATTAACTTATTAACTAGGATTACACAAGCACAGGGAAATGAGAGGGAATGGACAAGATAAGACAAAATTATTATATGGGACAGTGGTAGAATAATGAACAATAGAGAATCTTACTGGGTTTTATGAAAATTACAAGATTAGATTGTAAATTAATCCGGTGTGTATTTTTTCCTTCGTTACAATCCTGAATATTACCTAAAACCAAATAAAATGTAGTGTTTTTACCGCAGCTGCTATCAAATTCTACTGTATGTCACCATTTTCCCTTCTATGATATTTACAGGGACAAAAAACAATACCTTCCAATTTCCAGCGAGGAAAAGGTTTTAATATTTTCAAAAGAGATAAATGCAAAAAAATAATAAATAGATCAGGCTTGCAGATTTTTAGTCCTGGGGATAAACATTATGGGGCTTTTGTGCTGATAGAGTGATAGCCCTTCCCCGCACGCAAGGCTCCTGAGTGAAGAGCCCTGGGCCAAATCAAGGTGAGTTGTCCCCTCTCTGGAGCTTTCCTCTTCCTCTATCTGCACATGTAATTGAGCTGTAAATCACTTTTGTACCCTTAGGCCCGCCAAACTTTTATTAATGCAGATTTTTGCACGCATAGCTCTGTCTTCCACGGAAATGAAGAAGAGACTTTAATCATTTAGAGAACAGTCCAACACATTAGAGCCTAAAGCATGAAAGTAGGGATTTTTTTCTCTATGACAGAGGTGTTAGTGTATGGAGCTGACATAGTGGTTGATATTATACTACCCCAACTGGGAATATCTATTTTATCTTTAAACGAGATTAAGGTTACTTTGCAGAACAGAGAGTCTGATCTTATCTATATAATCTATGCATCCATTACGTTATAGCCATTGCCTTTGAATGACTGGTAACAGGGGGGGGGGCAGTTGCTCTCTAGGCTGCTCAGATTTACAGATTTGGGGTCACTATCTTTTCATATGTGCGAATTGAAATTTCACATAATGCCAACAGAGTTTCTAAAGGGTGTCAAAATTCTACAAACATTTACACCCTGACTGGATCATTCATGTACTCTCTTTATGTGCTTTCTATGTAGTCAGTAGCGTACTTAAAGAGGGGCAGTGCGCCTTGGGTGCCACTCGTTAGGAGGATACCCGGTGACCCGACAGTTTACCAACGGGGGAGCTCACGCTCACAAAAGTAAGCTGCGAGCCCACGTTAGGTGGCCACGGGCCCCATAGATGTCTGCGTGGCCCCAGTGATGCTCGAACGTCCTCTGCAACAAAGGTAAGGGGGTACGGGAGGCTGAATGGATGAAGGAATGAATGAGTGTTTAGGGGGCAGAAATGGTACAGGCAGGCTGTTTAGGAGGGCAGAGGTGGCACAGGCTTGCTGCTAAAGGGGCAGTTCATTTTTTTTTCAGATTTCTATTTTTTTCCAGTTGACATACAGTTTACAAATTTGTGAAATAAATATTCTTGCCAACATTAATTTTTTGTGCCAAATACAGGATCTGTCCCGGGCGTCAAATACTCTAGGTACGCCCCTGTATTTAGTCCCCTTCCAATGAATGTGTGTATGGATAAGGCTGGACCGTGCTAATTCAACATACTGTCTGCCAAATGTTTGGAGCTCATTTACATTACTGGGCCACTTGACTTGAGCCAAAAACTGCTGACCTTTCTCTGATGATCACCATAAAATAACGAAGACCAAAAGCATTTCTAGATTCACGCAGATTCTGTGACTTGAGCCCCAGGCAGAGACACCACACACAATATGTACACTGTAAGTATGCAACTCAGAGATGTACATCTAACACACAGTTCATTCTGACAGCATTCCAGTAAACTGTCTTGGATTTATTATTGGTTCTTAGATATATTTCTTAAATAAACATGCAAGTGTAACTCAGTTACTGACTAACAACTAGACTTGGGCACCAGGGGGCTCTTCGTGTTCGTCTTCGTGCTCGTCTTCGGCAAAAAAAAAACTTCGTATTCCGCGAATATTCGCCTGGTCCTGTCTTCTCTTCGGGCGAATATTCGCGGACATTCTTCGTGCTCGGGTTTTCTTCGTTTTCCCCGGTTAAGGGGTTAAAACGGGGTTAAAGCCGCTCTGGCGCCAGGAGTTTAAATGTCCGTATGAGCAACTCTATTGGTCGTCAGCAGGGGGCTCGTCTGCCATTGGTTGATGGCAGACGAGCCCCCTGCTGGCGACCAATAGGGTCGCTCGTACAGACTGTTATACTCCTGGTGCCGTAATTGTCCGGCAGATCCCGCTGGTCTCCCTGTTCTATAATTTATTAACTGATAGAACAGGGAGACCAGTGGGATCTGCCGGGTAAGTTACAGCATTGGGGTTTTAAAAGTCTGCACGAGCGACTCTGTTGGTCGCTCGTGCAGACTTTTAAAACCCCAATGCTACAACTTACCCGGCACATCCCACTGGTCTCCCTCCCTGTTCAATTAATTAAATGTCCGTACGAGCGAACAATAAAGTCGCTCGTACGGACATTTAACTCTGTACAGGGAGGGAGACCAGTGGCATCGGCAGGGTAAGTTGCAGCATTGGGGTTTTAAAACCCCAATGCTGCAACTTGCCCTGCCGATGCCACTGGTCTTTAACTAATTGAACAGGGAGGGAGACCGATGCCACTGGTCTCCCTCCCTGTTCAATTAGTTAGTCCGTGCCGGGTTAAATGTCCGTACGAGCGACCAATAAAGTCGCTCGTACGGACATTTAACTCTGTACAGGGAGGGAGACCAGTGGCATCGGCAGGGTAAGTTGCAGCATTGGGGTTTTAAAACCCCAATGCTGCAACTTGCCCTGCCGATGCCACTGGTCTTTAACTAATTGAACAGGGAGGGAGACCGATGCCACTGGTCTCCCTCCCTGTTCAATTAGTTAGTCCGTGCCGGGTTAAATGTCCGTACGAGCGACCAATAAAGTCGCTCGTATGGACATTTAACTCTGTACAGGGAGGGAGACCAGTGGCATCGGCAGGGTAAGTTGCAGCATTGGGGTTTTAAAACCCCAATGCTGCAACTTGCCCTGCCGATGCCACTGGTCTTTAACTAATTGAACAGGGAGGGAGACCGATGCCACTGGTCTCCCTCCCTGTTCAATTAGTTAGTCTGTGCCGGGTTAAATGTCAGTACGAGCGACCAATAAAGTCGCTCGTACGGACATTTAACTAATTGAACAGGGAGGGAGACCAGTGGCATCGGCACTGCCGATGCCACTGGTCTCCATCCCTGTTCAATTAGTTAGGGGTTAACTTTTTTTTAAAGGGTTAAGGGGCCGTGCAAGTGAGCCTATTGGTCGCTTGCACGGCCCTTTAACCTATGGATTTCTGCTCCCGTTAACCCCTTCGATGCTGTGTTAACGCAGCATCGAAGGGGTTAACGGGAGCGGAAATCCATAGGTTCGCTGTCAGGGGCTACAAAGACCGTGCGAGTGAGCCTATTGGTCACCTGCAGGGTCTTTCTCTGGCATCAACCAATTGGTTGATGCCAGAGGAGGTCCCTGTAGGCGACCAATAGGCTCATTCGCACTGCCCTGTAACCCGTGACGGCGAACCTGCGGATTTCCACTTCCGGGAACTGCCGCGATGCCGCGAAGCCAAGACAAGGTAAGATGAAGGGGGGGAATGGTAGACGAAGACGAAGACAATCACGAAGATCTTCGTGGTGTGTGTCTTCGTCTTCGCCTACGTTTTACCGCCGCCGTCTTCTCTTCGGCGTGTCTTCGGAACGAACACGAAAACGCACTCTTCGTGTTCGTTTCCATGTTCGCCCGAAGACGAATGCACAAGTCTACTAACAACCACAATGGACATTTTTGTGTCCAATCAGCAGTCTAAACAATATTTTAGATGGAAGCGTCTGGGTCTAAAATTAGGCTGTGCTCAAAGCAATGCATAAACTATTTTACAGCCTTGTAGCATGTTGGTGCTTTACAAATATATTAATAAAAAGATATTATTATTATTACACCTATTGTACAGTGCTGTGGAATATGATAGTGCTATATAAAACAATAATCATTATTGTAAGGCATATGCAATCAAGAGATGGCATGTAACAGTAGGCCAGGAATCACAAAGTGGTATACCCTATGACCAGCACTTCTTTGAGCTCAAAGTAGGACTTTAGACATTTATATTGATGTTTGTGTATTTTATTTTGGCAGGTGCATTCATCACTTACTATCTGCAAGCACTGAATCAAGGTTCCAGGTGATAGGCTTCCCTGATGTCATCCAGTGAAAAAGTCTGCCATCTAGTGGTCGGACTATATTACTATTCTTTATTGGGTTTGATCCATTCCATTTCATTCTTTATTTGATGATTGTTTGGTAATGTTTAGTGCAAACATTAAAAAAATCTTAGAATTTAAAAGTACTCCCAGTCCCGAGTCTAGATTATGAAGAAGAGGGTAACCGTGTACAGACTTTAGGATTTCGTTTTTCCCCAAAATATGTATTTGCCTATTTTCAAAACAATGTCCTTGCTTGTGGAGGTGTATTTTATGTAACAAAAAGTGATACAGTCCCATAAAACATATACATTGTTTCCATAATCGAGACAGTTGCTGTGATTAATAAATTTATATTTGGGTTTCATTTCAGATATTATACATCTTTTGGGGGCAGTTGTGAGACCCAAAGAGAAAGAACACTCTGCACACTTTTGTTAATTAAATTTAACTGGTGCTGCAGCATGGGACACATTTTTCCTCCCGAAGGCTGAGACAATTTTTGTAATTCCTGCTACTCAATTGCCTCAATTGGCGTGAAAAATGTAAGGTATCACATTTACTTTCCAGAGGGACAATGGCTGCACCTGTAAGTACCAGAAATAAATTCACTTTTGTTTTGCATAAGCCTCTAGTTGCCCAGTGTTTCATTTATTGTTGGCGTGGAGTCATATACTGGCTTTACATCGGCTATTGACCCGTGGGAGCACTGGTGACTGAAGTGGGGGCTTGCATCTTGGAATCCGAAACAAGGTGGGACCTGTTCATTCTGTTCAACATATATAAATTTTGTTCATTTTTTTTTTTCTCACGACAAGTTCATCTATTCACAACACAAAAAAATACACACAAATAGGGGATCACACAACTTAAAAAGCATAAGCATTCTCGGGTTGAAATAAATTTCCACTCCCTTAGTAATTCTATCCATCTGATGTTGTTGTACATCCATGTAGATTGCACTCACATATGTAAGTGACAGTACACAACATATTGTATGGTAGGCACATATAGCAAGGCATAAATACTATAATTATGCCTAATGATATAACTGAAAATACAAATATACGAGTATGGCACCCTTTTTTGCACCCCTGGTTCACCCACTTTTGAGTGCCCATAATTAACATTATCTTCATCATCATTGTGTCGAAGGATTATCTAAATTGTAGTCCACAGAAGTCAACCAGCCCATTTTTTTCATCCTGTAATATCACAGTAGTTTAGCTGTAATCAGATATTTTCCCATCATTCCCCAGTTGGTTTCACAATGGATCAACATATTAATTTTTTTTTTCAAAATCAATTTTTATTCAATTTTCCAAACATACAGTAGGGAGGGGGGTAGGGATACAGAAAGGAAAAAGACGGAGGGTAGGAATGTGGGGGAATCAGGTATCCCCGGCATGAGACAATGGTATGCAAGATCACAAATCCAGGTACAGAATACAAGTACAGAGGTCGGCCAACATGAGGTAGCAATTAGCGTTACAAAAAACCAGTGTCAAAAATGGAGTACACAGATCGAGAAGACCAGACAGGCCGCGACAGACCCGTCAACAGAGCAGGTAAGAGCATCGGTCGGTCGAGCAACCGGGCAATACAGGACAAAGCAGGGCAACTACACATCGTGCCCAACAACAGAGGACAACCAGTAGAACCATGTGGCCATATAGGCCTCCCTAAGTTTCAGAGTCAAGGCAGAGAGATCCTCAACCCTCCTGATTTCCTCCACCCTTGCCACCCAGGCCGGTGAGAGGGAGGGCGAGGTTGTTTCCAGTGTAGGGGTATAAGGCTTTTAGCAGCGTCAAGGAGATGTCGGACCACCGACCGTTTGTAATGTGAGATCGAGTGGGAAGTGTGGTGCAGGAGCATGGGCAGCAGTTGGAAGGGGGGGGGGGGAGTCCGAGAGCTCCGAGATCACCCGGTGGATCTCCTTCCAGTAGGGTTGTAACAAGGGACATGACCACCATATGTGCAACATCGTGCCCACGTCCCCACCGCACCTCCAACACCTATCAGAGGTACCCGGGAACATTCTATGGAGCCTCTGCGGCGTCCTGTACCAGTTCGTCAACAGTTTATAGTTAGTCTCCTGTGTCTTAGTCGCTCAAGAGCTCTTGTGGGTGAAAACGAATATCTTGTCCCAGTCCTTGTCGGAGAGTCGAGTGTCACAGGTGACCTCCCAGGTCGCGCAGTAGGGCGGTCGCGTCGTGTAAGTCGCTGTCAAGAGTAATGAGTAGAGCAGGGAGATGGCCCTCTCCGGTGGGTGAGCCCTCGTGCACAAGGTCTCAAAGCCTGTTAAGGGCCGGTGAAGATGGTCCCCATGCGGTAAGGTAGAAAGGTAGTGCCTAATTTGGTGGTATGTAAAGCACTCCAACCACGTAGGATCGCGTCCCGGTATCAACGAACCCAAGGGCAGCAGCCTGCCCCCAAAGAGCGCCCGAGCCCGGAAAGGGGCAGGAACCCCAAGGAAGTCCAGTCGACCCTCCCCACGCCCCGGCGCAGAGTCCGGGTTCCCCCAAAAGGGCAGCAAGGGTGACGGAGCGGTAGAGAGGCGGGCGCGTTGACCCACCTCCCTCCAAACCGCCAGAGTCGCCAGAATGAAAGGGTGCGAAATGCCGCCGTGGCTGCCACACGGGCCCCACAAAGCATGGTACACACAGCCCCGCAACTCACCGAGCTCCAGGTCGACCCACGGCTTAGCGAGGGGACCCAGGGAATGCCACTCCAATATGCGAAGCAAGTGGGCAGCATGGTAGTACCCATGGAAATCAGGCAAGGCAAGACCGCCCGCAGCCTTGGGTCTCATGAGTTGGGAGAATCGCTGCTGAGGGCTCTTGTTGCCCCAGACAAACTTAGACACCACTGAATCGGCAGCGTTTGAAACAGATACAACACCCGAGGCAAAAGGTTCATCTTGATGACATTCACCCGGCCAATCCAGGAGAGGTACAGCGGTGTCCACCGCCGCAGGTCCCCGGACAGGATGGCGAGCAATGGTGTAAAATTGACATGGTAAGAAGTGCGGGGTCGGCGGTCAGCCAGATCCCCAAATACTTCAGCTTCTCTGGGCACCACTTGAAGGGGAAGCTAGGTAAGAGCGTGGTCGCCAACCGATGGGGCAGGGTGATGTTTAAAATTTCAGATTTCGAGTAGTTTATTTTAGATAGCCCGCCGTAGAGACGAAATGCCTCAAGAATATTCGGGAGCGTAACACCGGGGCGGTCAACAATAAACAGTAGGTCGTCTGCGTATGCCGCTACCTTATGATGTCTACCACCTTCCTGCAACCCCAATATGTTCGGGTCCGAGCGGACCTCCAGAAAAGGCTCCAGAGACAGCGCAAAGAGCATCAGGGACAGGGGGCACCCCTGCCTAGTTCCGTTCTTTATCGCTATGGGGGGGGATAGAGCCCCATTAATCCGAATGCGAGCAGTTGGTGAGGAATAGAGGGCCCCAATCCAAGCCAACATAGAGGGACCCAGACCCAGATGCTCCAGGGTAGCCCCCAAGAATACCCAGTCCACCCTATCAAAGGCTTTCGCAGCGTCGGTCGATAAGAATAAAATTTGGCGCGCCTCCACCCGCGCCTTATGGATTACGGAGAGAAGTCTAATCGTGTTGTCTCGCGCCTCACGCCGAGGGATAAAACCTGCTTGGTCGGGGTGGATCAGTAGTGGGAGGAAACGAGCCAAACGTAACGCCAACATTTTAGCAAAAAGCTTTAAGTCGGCATTGAGGAGCGAGATGGGCCGGTAGCTCTGACACAGACCAGGATCCTTGCCCTCCTTTGGAATAACTGTGATCGTGGCCGCCAATGAATGGGAAGGGAACTGAAGTCCCTCTCGGATGGCATTGAGCGCAGCAAGCAGGTGAGGGAAAAGGTGCGTCGAGAAGGTGCGATAGTACCCCAAGGGCAAACCGTCCGGGCCCGGACACTTACCCCGATGCGTAGCCTTCAGAGCCGCGGAAAGCTCCGCAGCCGAGAACGGATCCTCCATGGATTCCGCCTGTTCGCAGGTAAGCTTGCGCACACCGTGTTCCGCAAGGTCGATGCGGACCCGTTTATCGTGACGGGCACCACCATCCGAAGCCTGTGACGAGCCATAAAGGGAGTAATAGTAGGCGTGAAACGCATCCACTATCTTAGAGGGGTAAGGGGACAAATCCCCCGCAGGCGTCCGGACTCTATGGATATGCGTGTTGCGCTTAAGTGGGTTAATCATCTTGGCCAACAGCTTACCACATTTGTTACCGTGCTCACTGAAAAATCTCTGACTATACAGGGAAGTCCGGCAAAACCTAGAGTTGAGAATATCAGACAGCTGACCCCTTAAGGAGATCAATTCTGCGTAGGTCTCCTCACCCAGGGTGTCTTTATGTGTGGATTCCAAGTGCTGAATTCGCGCGGTGAGCCTATCAATCTCCTGCGCGCGCACCCTCTTTCTCTGTGTACCCTGTTGTATGAAGAAACCTCGCAGCACGCACTTATGGGCCTCCCACACCACCAGAGGGGACACCCCCTGCGTAGCATTGTCCTGGAAATAACGTTGCAGTTTCGTCTCCGTCTGAGAAACAAGAGCCTTGTCCAATAAGAAAGAGTTGTTAAGTCACCACGTCCACTCCCTGGCCCTACACAACGGAGAGTCTAGCGTAATGGAAACCGGAGAATGGTCTGTCCAGGTCATCGGCAAGATCATGGCCGTCTGCAGCAAGTCGAGGTAAGTCTGAGAGAGAGATATGTAGTCCAGTCGAGAATAGCAAGCATGAGGCGAGGAGTAGAAAGTGAAGTCCCGGGCAGTCGGGTACAGAGAACGCCAGCAGTCAGTCAATCAGGTGCTGCGGGAACACAACTAGAACCAGAGGAGGTTTCGGCCTCCGGGTGAAGGGGGACATTTAAATCCCCTCCCAGAATCACAAGGCCCTCTCCAAAAGTGGAGAGCGAGGCCAGAATAGAGCGGAGGGCCACATGTTGAGCTCTATTAGGGAGATACACGCTGGCAAAGGTGTAGAGAGCCTCCGCGATATAGCCCTTACCGAAGGTGAAACGGCCTGAGGGATCATGACAGTATCCTTAACAACGAACAGGACCCTGCTAGAAAACAGTATAGCCGTCCCCTTAGTCTTAGACTCCGGATTGTTACTAAAATATCCCAGAGGGTAATGGGAACTCTTAAGGTGGATCAACATATTTAACACAGCTCTAACCATAGGAGTAAGCAGTCATGTTTGGCTACATACTCATTGGACCAGTTGTTGGCTAAAAGGCAAGGATCACATGCTTTTTTCATTTATCACTCACAGTGGTATCATCTCTTCTCCAGATAGAGCCTTGCTTTTTGTGCAAATGCTAGGTTTCCACCCTTAATATAAGTCTTGCATATACACTTTTCCCACACAAGGCTCCCATAATGGAAGAAAGGCATATTCCATATGGAAGAATGGTAGATTGTCAGCTTAGCAGTCGATGGAAAGCTCTTGCACAGAAATATTGTGTATGTAGTTCGCATTCTAAGCACAGTTTGCCAGCTATATATGCTATACAGGTACTATAAAGATGGTTTAAAACAGATCTTTTACTCCTTCTATGGATCTTCAAAGTAATGTATTCAAAGACAAGCAGAACAGCAGAATATTGAAAACGCTAGAGTGAAATTGATCAAAACCGCAAACCAACACCTGCTTTAAAACCAGGATGACTATTCCTAAAGTGATGGAACATGCAAAGCTATTGTACATATAATGCCCTTTCCAACACCTTCTACGCAGTTTTATCACAGGATATAACAATCTGATTTCTAAGATAAGATAACGTTCAAGGTAGCATTTCCCATGGAGCTCTTTGCACCTCGGTAAATGCCTTTTTGCTGCTTTCCGACAGTCAAGCATACTTCTAAAAAAAAATTAAAAAAAATGAAAGCGGATCTATCACTTATTCGCTATTCCCATACACGGGTGTTATTACACTAAAATAAACAAAATATTGACATGCATTAGAAACCCACCTGATTTGTATTTTAGTGCAGGCAGCTACTCTGATACAAATGAATTCCCCTCTTTAAATTAACATTTTTTTCTCCTTATAAATAGAGATCCATCAATATCCATCTATACCAGGGGTGTCCAAGTTTTTTCTGCAGTGGGCCACTTCATCAGAATTGTATACGTGCGAGGGCCGCACTCATTTTTCACTGTGAGAAAATATGGCCTTTAATAAAATATGCAGATTTAAATAAAGTAAATGACACAAAATCTTTACCCTAACTGATTTCTGGGCCTAGAAAGTGTTGTGACTACAAATTCAGGATAATTAAAAATGAAATAGTTCTATTTATTCTAGGGATGCACCAAAATGAAACTTCTGGACCAAAACATTCACTTAGCCAAAACCGAAAATGACCCCCCACCTTTAAAAATAATAAAAACTCAAATTTTTTATAAAAGTAGGTAACACACCACAAATGGACAAAAAAAAGTAGCAAATGACTTGGGATGATAGGAGTGTGATTGTTAACAGCAATCACACTCCTATTATACCCAGGCAACAAGTAAATGCTGGTACCTAGGCATGATGGGACTGTGCTTGCTGTGATTGCTGTTAGCAACCACACTCCTAACATGCCAAGTCAGCCAGTACATGCTGGTACAGGGTCGCGGGCCGCATTTGGCCCACGGGCCGCATGTTGGACGCCCCTGATCTATACATTTGGTCTCTTTGCCCATCCCCCTCCCAAGCTCCTTGGCTGGTAAGGCCAGTTCCAGCACTGCTTTGAGCAAGTGTTCCACAAAGTCTAATGAGTCCGATTTATTTCAAAGGGAGCCTTTCCTGTGAGTAAATTAAGGTAAAGGTACAAGGCAGCACCTTACCTGTGCTAATCAGCAATACGTGAACATTATGTGTGGAAAACATGGCAGATGTAGTCACCGAATGGGTGACAAAATTCTCATGTGTGACACCAGTGCAGTAAAAAAGTCAAGGAGCACCAAACACCCTAGTGTAATGTTAATATTTAATTCTGTGTTGGCATGTGCAGCAATACCAGTCCCTAATACCCCTAATGACAGAAGTATTTGTAGGCCTGATCACTTTGCTGTAAATTCTGTAAGAGCCACTAGATGGCGATACGGCTTGTACTAGTAAATAAGACACACCAGCCACATTAGAATAAGCATTGTCCGAAGGCAGGAGAGGAACTAGGAAAAGTGAGCTAAGGAAGATGGGAGTAAGGCCGTCATCATGTAATTTTGTAGGCGTCCTTTGAAGGATCGAAGGCAGGAGGAAAGATGGATAGGCCGGGGGAGGGCATTCCAGAGGATAGGGGCAGCCCTTGGGAAATCTTGCAAGTGAGCATGAGAACTAGAAATCAGAGCGCAGGAAACCGAGATCATCGATTGATTGGAAAGACCAGGTGTGAGTGTATTTTGAGATGAGTTAGGAGATGTAAGTAGAAGACCCCCGAGTAAGGATCAGGGGCATAACAACGGGGTCCTGGTGCGAAAAATTGCCCGGGGCTCTCCAACTTCAACAGCTGGTCTGTGCCATCATTGCCCCCACACAACTGGTCTAAGCCTTCTTTGCCCCTTCCGACATACAACAAAATGTAAACACACTTACACAAATTACACACACTCCATTTCACCCCACTTACACAATTACACATCCATGCTCACAGACACACACAAGTATCGTCCGAAGGCAGGAGAGGAACTAGGAAAAGTGAGTTAAGGAAGATGGGAGTAAGGCCGTCATCATGTAAGTTTGTAGGCGTCCCTAAGGCTAGGTTTCCACTTGTTTGTTTGTTTTGCTAAAAACGCCCATAATAACGCCAATTCAGCCACACAGCTTTTTTTTTTTGTGAAAAAACGCTGCAGCCAGATGTTAGCTGTTCTTCAATAGGAAATCGCACAATGCCATATCCGCTTGGCGTTTTTCTGTTTGCCGTTTTTTCAGTCCTCTGTGGCGTTTTTCTGCTTTTTGTGGCTCTGTGGCAGTTTTTCAAAATCGCAGCATGTTGACACTCTGGTGTTTTTTGCAAGGAAATCTTGGTGTTTTTCTCCAATAGAAGTCTATGGGAGAGAAAAAACGCCATGAAAAAGCCATGTGGGTTTTGCCTTGGCGTTTTTTATGGCGTTTTTTTTTCACAGTTACAATGCAGAGGATGGACCCAGTATCTGTGTGTCCTACGAGAAATAGGCTGGAAACAAACAGTTTCACACAAAACAAAGTTCATATTGAATTTTACACCATTTGGAACAAACATGCCATTACAAACAAACATACCCAACTGGATCCTGCGTGCCAAAAGCAACAGCAAACAATTTGCACCATCATTTGGGGCCAATCTTCCTAGAGGAGCAGACATTCGGAATAAAGCATGCCTTACAAACCACAGAAAAGAGACAAAAGGGTCCGCCGGGGCGTGTTTAAGTAGAACTCTACCAAGGAAATGACATCAGGAGGGGGCAGATACTTGCCATTTATCCTAATCCCTTTTAGCTGGGTGACAATTAAATAACTTGTAAAGGCTGGAAAAACTGCCTAAGGTCAAAAAATCAATTTCCACAAAAAGGCTAAAACGCCAGAAAAAACTCCAGAAAAAACGCCAAAACGCAGGAAAATGCAGTGGCAGTTTTCTTGGCGTTTTTCATCAAGAAAATAACGCAGGACAAAAACCCAAGTGGAAACCTAGCCTGAAGAAGTGAAGTCTTTATTTGATATATACCTTCAGTGCTGAGATCACAAGTGAATTTCAATTACCGTATTTGCTCGATTATAAGACGACCCTGATTATAAGACGACCCCCCAAATCTGAAAATTAATTTAGGAGAAAAAAAAAAAAGCCTGAATATAAGACGACCCTATAGGAAAAACGTTTTACCAGTAAATGTTAATTCATGTAAACTATTTTTTTTAATAAAAGCTATGATTGAGAAAAATAGTTTGGTTTTATTTCCTTCTATTTTCCAACCTGCCCCCTCAGTTATGCACATCTGCCCCAGAAATGCCTTATACCCCCTATATGCCACTGTGCCCCATGATATACCTTTTAACCCTCTAAATGCCACTGTGCCCCATGATATGCCTTTTAACCCTATATGCCACTGTGCCCCATGATATGCCTTTTGACCCCCTATGTGCCACTCTGCCTCCAGAATTACCTTATACCCCTATATGCCACTCTGGCATTAAGGGGGTTAAAAGGCATATAAAGGGGGAGAGTGGCATATAGGGAGGTTTAAGGCATTTCAGGAGGCAGAGTGGCATATAGAGAGTTAAAAATGCCTTATGCCCCCATTTAACAGTCCCTCCCCCTCCCTCCTCCAAACTTACCCGTGCTTCTGACTCCCCTGTCATGTAGCCGGGCAGCGTGTAGAGCTCTACGCGATTCGCGTAGAGAACTTACACTGCAGCCGGAAGGAGGTGTGGCTAGTAGCGGGGGTTGTCTGCGTCCATCGCGCAGACCTTCCCCGACTGTCAGAGAGAATTCCCTGTACCGGTGCCGGTCCCGCACCGGTGCAGGGAACTCTGATCTCTGACAGCCGGGGAAGGTCTGTGCGATGGACGCAGACAACCCCCGCTACTAGCCACACCTCCTTCCGTTCCCCCGGTTGCACACCGGGGACTCAGAAGCACCGGTAAGTGGGGCGGGGGCGGGACTGGGTAGACAGGAGGATCCAGGTCCCCTGCAGCTGCGGGGGATCTGGATCTTAGTCAGACCTATTTGAGGTCTGATTATAAGACGAGGGGTATTTTTCAGAGCATTTGCTCTGAAAAAAACCTCGTCTTATAATCGAGCAAATACGGTAATCTATACATGCAAAGCTGGGTTTGTGTGTTGATGTGTTATATATATATATATATAAGTCCAAAATTAACAATTGCACTCCAAATGCCAAGTTTATGCCTGGTGCCAAATAGCTGCAGCAGTAAACAATATAAAGTCCAAAAATAGTTACCGGCACTCCAGGGACTTTCCAAATAACCACACAAACAACTTCGGTTTTCAAGTCAACGTTTCAGTCTTGTTTATTTCAGACTTTCATCAGGACATATTTGGAAAGTCCCTGGAGTGCCGGTAACTATTTTTGGACTTATATATATATATATATATATATATATATATGGGCAGCAGGGACTAATAAATGGGTTTAAGATATTTGGACAGGGGCGCAATTTCAGTGCTTGCCATAGGTGCTATTTTCAGTAGATACGCCTCTGGAGGAGAGGTGTTAGTAAAGGGATGAGTGAGTAAGATGAGTCTGGCAGCAGCATTCATGGTGGATTGTAGAGGGTGGGATGGGTATGAGGGAGACCAGCTAAGACATGGTTACAATAGTCAAAGTGGGACACAATGAGGGCAGGGACAAGAGCCTTAGCGGCATCATGTGTTAGGAAAGGATGAATGCAGGCAATGCTTTTAAGATGAGACAGACTGGATGTGGAGGGTAAATGACAGGTCAGAGTTAAGGGTGACATCAAGGCAGCGATCGTGAGGGGATAGGGAGATTATTGAACAATTAACATTGAGGAAAATTGTTAAAGTGAATGTTAGCATTGGAGGGAGGGAAGATAAGTGCAGTTTTGGAGAGACTGAGTTTTAGGAATGCAGAGACCAAGGCAGTACGATTAGTTACACGATCTATGAGGGAGGGAGATCAGGAAAGGATAGGTAGATCTGGATGTCATTGGCATGCAGGTGGTATAGAAAGCCAAAGGTTGCTAATTGAGGTAGCGTGAAGTGAGAACAAAGGAGGCACACCAACTGAGAGCGGAAGGGAAGTTTTACTGGAGAGGTTGACGATGAAATTATGATGAGAATGGAGGTATGAGGAAGTAGAGAGATGACGATAGTTGGATCCAGGGAGGGCTTTTTCAAGATTTGAGTTATGGTAGCACGGTTGAAGGAGAATCAGTATAGGGAACTAGATGTAAAGTGGTCGTGTATGGCTGTTTGTTTTATTCCTGGGAGCAAAGGTAAATTGTTATTGAGTTGGACTCAAGCCTAATAGGCCTGGTATCTATCCTTACATTCTCCAGGTAAAACTTCTGCCAACCTGATGGCACAAATCTCTCTTCCTTGTGTAATTTGCTGGCACTCCAGTGCAATCACCAAGTTTGATTTGGTATGCAGAGCCAGATAATGCAGTTTTGATAGGAATTACATACTAGCACCACCCAGTTCCACCTTGGATCCACACAATTATGGACATCAAATTTTAGTAGGGATAGGGGGAAATATGAGGCAGCAGCTAGACCCCTTGGCAATCAGTTCCAACATATCCTTGTGTTTGCAATGGTGACACCAGGTAAATGTAAAAATAATTCTCAGCTACTATATGCATTAAATTGCATACAATGGCTAGGTGTACGGCATAAACTGCGTCATGACCACCTCCTGCAAGAGTAGACTTCAGGTAGCTGAAGCCCACAAGTTCCCAGGTATGTGTAGAATACTTCCAACTTGTATGTCATGGTTTATATCCCTGCTTGGATTCAGGTGACTCAATTAACCATGGCAGGGTTTCTATGAGGACAGTTGATTAACACCATTGGGCTATTAAAGGGGGTTAACATTTAAAGCATCTCAAGTTCAACTCCTTTAGAATGTTCGAAGGTATGGAATATATGCAGTCACAGAGTTGATAAAAAGTTACTTTATTTTTAGGTCTGTCATGAAGATATGCTACACTGGATTACAATAATAGATTTACTCCCTGGCTTCTTAATGTACACAGGGTGTGGCATTCAGCTGTCTTGGAGGCACCATCTTTGTCATTTTTGCACACAGACTTATCTCTGACTCATGTGTTCTGTGGATCAACATCTTTGCAACTGATATAGCAAAAGACAAATGTCCCTTCCCTATCTTGGAATTGGTTAGCTCTGTAGCTTTTGCTACTGATGGTGCTAAATAATTTTGAGGTTGAAACGATTCCCAGGTTTACCGAGGCAGATTAAAATATGAACTCACTGTATACCTGCTCCTACTTGACCTGTACCCATCCTCTGCCAATCCTCTAGTTTTGACCCTTGGCTACATTGCTGGTTCTCCCTTCCTGGACTGCCTATTCAGATTACACACTATGGCTACATTCCTGACCTAGCTTCCAGTTACATCCCCTTTCGAGGATGGTTCTTTGGTTTTGGCCTCTTCTACATATTTGATCCCAGCTCTTTGCCATGCCTAAGCCCTGAGGTAAGCTCAACCATCTCCAATTTTAAAACAAAACAAAACAAAAATCCTTAAAAAGAAATCTTTTTTTCAGTTATTTTTTTCCTCTTTTGAAGCCCGAGGTGCCATACTTCCTAGCCGGTGAAAATGTGCCCAGAGTCAATAGTATTAATTTCTGGGGCCGCAAATGCCAGAGAGTTCCTAGGAGCTTAGTGAAGCATTTTGAAGCACCAGAGTTAACTGAAAAATGCCTTATGGGACAGTACAATTCACACTAAAGAGAACCAAACCAATAAAAGGTATGTGTGTGTGTGTGTGTGTGTGAAAGCACAGTCAAAAGACACATTTGTGGGCAATTAGTGACCTCTTAACCACTTCGTTAATCGAAGAGTTCATGTAGCAGACAGCTGCGTGACAGACTAACACTACATTGCGCAAAACCTACAATTAAATGTGGACAGGAAATGTTCAGGTATGGGCCGATTTGCCTATTCTGTTGCACAAGATAAACTACGCTTTGACCAAAGAGAAGTACTGATCTCTTTTGCAGAGACATGTCATCCCTGACCTGAAGTTATGCAGAAGAGGATTTTCCAGTAGAACAAGGATCCTAAACACACATCAAAGCTCTGCCAGGTGTATCTGAATTCCAAGGAAGCGCAAGGAGCGCTAATTTTCATGGCTTCCCCACAAGGGTCACCGGAGCACAACCCAATTGTACATGATTGAAAGCATTTGGAAAAGTAAAAGGCAAAACACACTGTGGCAACTCTAGACACCCTCTCGGACTGCAGCATTAATGTGGATTGTAAAATTCTGCACAAACTCATGGAATCACTGCCAGAGTTAAAGCAGCCATAAAGACAAATGGTGTTCATTTATACCATACATTTAGATTTTTTTTATTTTTAGTATGCAATAAAATTTTCTTCTTTTATTAGTAACAATGATGTATTTTGGTTTAAGAAATACTGTATATTTTAAGAAGTTGCTGAAATAAAAGCAGATTGCAGTAGTAGACAGACTTTTGGACCACTGTGTTTATACAGTATCTATATCATGCACATTTAAACTATAAGCAGCTACAGGCCTGGACTGGGACAAAAAATAGGCCCGGGGATTTAAGACTGAGCAGCCCATTTTTATCTATTTATTGTTAAAGCCCACCCTTCATGTACCATCTTTGCATTTCCCCAAATCACTTAAACATTCATGATAGACACAAAAACTTACTCACTCATTCACACAAATCATTAACACATTTTCATTAATGCAGTCTCACAAATCATTCAAGCAATTCATCCACACATGAATTCATTAATTCTCATACGCATTCACACAATTCATCCACACTTATTAATTCATTCTCATACGCATTCACACTACCCCCTCTCCTCCTCCTCCCCTTCTTACTATGTTCCCCCTTATCACTATGTACCCCCCGCCCCACTTCTCAATATGTACCCCCTCTCACCATCTATCCCCCCCCCACTGCAGACCCCACCAGGGCTGACCTTAGGGGTGTGCGGCCGCACAGGGCTTAAATTAAAACAGTTTTTTTGTTGTTGTTTTTTTTTTACTTTATTTAAAATCCTCCATGTTAAATAAAGTTAAAAAAAACTTTATTTAACATGGAGGATGTGAAATAAAGTAAAAAAATAAAAAAAACCCCGACGTTTTAATTTAAGCCCTGTGCGGCCGCACACCCCTAAGGCCGGCCCTGGTGGGGGCTGCCCGGCCCCCTAGAGTGGCGGGCCCGGTGGCAGTTGCTGCGGCCTTAAGGGGCAGGTGCCCCCTATGCCCTGCGTTAATGCGGCCGTAGAGGCTGCATAGGCCCAGTCAGTCCGATCCTGACTGTGCCTATTTCAAGGTAGGGGCCTGGAGCTTCAGCTCCATCAGCCCCTACGTCAATCCGGCCTTGGGCCACCCAGCCCGTGCCCGATGGCCATTATACTCCATTACGAACCCATACATTTATTCTAGTCCAATGCAGTTCAGAACCTGATTTTTAGCAACCTAAAAATCCCTTCTAGTTTATAGAGGTAGTATATTTTTTCATTATTTAATTCAGTGTTGTATACAGCAATTCAGTGTAGCACTTTATTTTAAATTGTTATAATAAACATCATTTATAGGCAGATGGATAGGCTACTATTGTACAGAGTGATATATTGGTGACTTTCCCTACTCCCGCCCCCCCATGGAGCAGATGGTTTATGGCAGTGCTAATGGCGTTGTGTTAATTTCCTTCATTGAAGTGTGAGGGTACTCCTGGGTGATTAAAGATGCACTCCAGCCATCACATACATTGTAAGGCATATGACAGATGAGTGTCAACTTATATTTACCCTTTTTTGCATCAGAATCCACTCTATACATTTGCTTTGTTGCAGGAGATATAATTGTGTGGGGAAAAAAAAAAAATGTACACTTTTAATTCTATGGATTTAAATAAGGATATAACAACAATCATCTGTTTCTTAGCAGGCCTAAGAATTAGGTAAATACAATCTCAGATGAGCAACATCCGCAATAGGATTAATACTTTGAACCGATAATTTTCTCCTGAAGAAGCCGAGAAGGCGAAACGCGTTGAGAAGCAGAGAAGAAAAAGAACTTTCACGGTATCATCCGATAAGTGCAGTTTGAGGATTTTTCCCTCTACCCCCGGACTTTTCTAGTTGAAGTGCCTTGTTACTTCTACGATCCTGTATGTGCATTCTGACTTTTATTCAACACTGCAGGAAGATATTGCACCATTTGGTCTTTTCTATTTTATTTAATTTTAGATTAATAGAAGAAATAAATAACTTTTTATTCTGAAGAGCCTCCTATACCAGCTGTGTTTGTGAGTGCATCCACATCACATTTATATTTTATTATTTTTTCTTACGATATTACACTATTGTTTTTTATTTTTTTCTCATCCCACATGTACATGCGCCCCTATATCTGTTGTATCTATTGCTGAACACGGAGAGGAGTGTATATTGGGCTGCTGCAGTATTGTGGGAAGTATCCATTTATTACTCATTTATTTACACTTCATTTACTTTGACACACGTACTGGTGTTTATCATTCACCTTTGGGTTTCTAGGATCCATGTCCCCTGCAGCGCTGGGGATACTTCGGCCATAATGTTACAGCAGGGCTCGAAGAACCCGAGGCGTCATGCCATCACAGGACGAGAAACGGTGGACACTTAGGCCATAATGTTACAGCAGGGCTCGACAAACCCCAGGCATCACGGGATGAGAAATGTTATAGAGTATATGTACGTTAATGTTACCAAGTGTGTATGTGTACGTATCTTACTGTTATTGGGTGTAATTATTTTAGTGTGTGTGTTAGTATGTGTATGAAAATATGTATGCTACTGTGTGTGTAAGTATGGTACTGTGTGTATGTTAATGTCTGCAAGTATATCAGTGTGTGTGTGTGTATGTTACTGTGTAAGTATGTTAAAATGTGTGTATGTGAATGCTACCGTGTATGTTAATGCGTGTATGTATGCTACTGTGTATGTCAGTATGTTAATGTGTGTATGTATGCTACTGTGTGTGGGGACCATTTACTAAAATGAAAGTTGTCAGGAAGATTTTGGATTCAACTTCTGCTCTACTTTTCATTACAAAGTGAACATATATAATGCATAATTCTACAGGTGAGAAAAACACGAAGAAGTCTCACCGGCTGAACTATTATACTTTAAAGTTGAAGTATTATACAGGGCTGAACAAGCTATTTCTGCAGCAGAAGCTTCTTGGGGGATGGCCCTTCATAATTTATAGCGGAGTCAAGAAGCCGAAACCACAACTGTCCCTTTACTAAGTAAACCCCTCTGCCAATGGAAGATAACACTTCTTTTGACAGACCAACAACAGAACGCAGGCCTCTTGTGTTTTATCTCCACCAGTCATGTACTTGCGTTATATTAAATGGAATCACTGTGAGTGCTTAAAGCTACATCCTCTTAGTACAAAAAAGAATGAAAGTGACACACACATGGAGATAAGCTTGACCTAACACAAAAGTCTCCAATGACTTGTTCTCTGCCAAAGCAAAAGGTAATTTCTTCATTCTAAGACTATTGGATCTCTCTGCTGCTTTTGATACTGTTGATCACCACCTTCTTCTTGACTCACTTGCTTCTACAGCCATTCGAGATACAGCTCTCTCCTGGATCTCCTCATATCTGTCTAACCTTTCCTTCTCTGTCAAGACATCGTCCCACAAGGCTCTGTCCTTGGCCCTCTGCTGTTCCCTCTTTATACTTCATCCCTTGGCAAACTAATCAACTCATTTGGCCTCCAGTATCATCTATATGCAGATGATACCCAAATCTTCCTGTCTTCTCCTGATATCTCTCCATCTCTCATGTCCCGTATTACCAATTGCTTGTCTGCTATTTCTTCATGGATGTCCCAATGCTACCTGAAACCTTAATCTTTCTAAAACAGAACTCATTATCTTCCCATATACCGTATTGGCTCGGATATAGGCCGCCCCAGTATATAGGCCGCACCCTAAAAGTTTGGTGCTTTTTTAAAGAAAAAGTTTTTTTCTTTAAAAAAAAAAGCACCAAAAAAACATGGTGCCACTCTGTCCCCGTCCCCCCGAGATATGCTGCCACTCCCCCTCCCCGAGATATGCTGCCACTGTCCCCCCCCCCCCCACTTACCAGAGCAGACTCCCAGGTGTCTTGCGGGGCCAGCGGGGGACATCTACACAATACCCGTACACGGAAGTTGTGTACGCGTATTGCGTAGATGTCCCCCGCCAGCCCCGCAAGACACCCGGGAGTCTGCTCTGGTAAGTCTTGGGGGCAGAGGTAAAACGCATCGTGCGGACGGTCACCGGCTGCGGGTAAACAACCTCCGCAGCCGGTGACCGTCCGCACGATGCGCTTAGACAACCTCCCGTGCCGGCACCCCCAGCCGTGGAAAGCGCTGGCAGGGGTGGCTGTCTCGGCGTATCAGAGAGTAGGATGCAGGTCCCCTGCACCGCTGCGGGGGATCTGTATCCTAACCCCGCTGCCTGCCCAGCGCCCGGGACTGCATGTCCCGGCCGTCGGGCGCTAGACCCCGAATATAGGCTGCACCCCCACTTTAAAGCCTTAAAGTGGGGGGAAAAAGTGCGGCCTATATTCGAGCCAATACGGTATATGGCTGCCCCGTATCTCTGGAATCTACTTCCACCGAACCTTCAGCATTCACCCTCCCTCCCAACATTCAAGAAACATCTCAAAACTCACTCCTTCAGAGAAGCATACCATCTTAGCTGCTAGAACCTCCTTGTCATTGATACAACCACCACACTACCTCTCACCCTTTCTCTGTGCCTTATGTTTGTCACCCCATTCCCTCAAGATTGTAAGCTTGCGAGCAGGGCTCTCTCCACCTAATCAATTCTCGTCTTGTCACATCCCTTGAATATTTGTATTGTATTAAGTGCTGCTTACATTGTTGGCACCATATAAATAAAAGATAACCTTCTATGCTAAAAAAACAACAGGGGGCGGTAGGAAACGGCAAATGGGGTGAGGGTTCTGCTGAATCCCCCCATGCATTTGCAAGGGGACATCACTGAGCATTTAAAGGGACAACAGTTATTACATACAGTCCATCGAATTCCTTATGCGGACTGGAGCATCCCTTTAAGACCAACACCAATATTGTGAAACCAAAAGTATGTTTTACTTCGTAAAATAAAACTACAAGTATTAAAACGTGAGCTTCCAGGAGGGAGAGGCGGAAGCAATACTTACGAAGACAAACAAGCCCTTACAAGTCGGTCCATATCAGGAATGGATTAAATCTTGCACGTATTCGGCAGGACACATTTCTGCACATACTTACATTTCAAATAAAACCCAGCTGGCGCTCCCACTAAAACATGTGGAATGCACCCAACCTACGTTTACCACAAAAGTATTGTTTCTGGTTAAGTGCAACACTCATGCCCCGCAGAAGCATGTTAAATACCAAAAGGTCCAACGACAAAAAAAAAAAAGAGGCGGTCGCAAGAAAAAATGTGCCGAAAACCCAGTGTATTCAGAGGCCTATGCAAACGCTTTTTAATAATTTGCGTGACAGTGTAGTCACAACTGATACGTAGCCTATCAATTGTTGTTTTTCTATTAAAAGATAAGCCGAGTTAAGTAAACAACTGTCGCCAAGCTCTTCTCTCAACGCCTTCCGGCTTCTGCCATTCCCAATATGGCGGCGGAGGAGGAGGCGCAGTTGACGCCCCGCACCCTGGCTGGTCGCGCATGCGTAGTTTGGCGGGCGGATCTGGTACAGTTTCCTCTATCAGGGCCGCGTCTGAGGAGGAATTGCACGGGGCCTCGCTGATTAGCAGTACCGTCCAGCGGGAGCCTAACCCAACGTCTATGGGCTGCGGGGCCAGGTCTCGTCGGAGTCCAGTCCATCGCTTTGGATTAACGCCTGGTCCATTGTTCTCCAGCTCTGCCTTCCAGCCCTTATAATTAACCCAGTTCCTCATCACAGAGGTATCCTACTATTTAACAGCCAGCCCTGTCCATCAGCCCCCTGTCCCATTCCCCTTACTTTACAATTACCTTGTAACCTGCTTATTTTACTCAATATCCACAAATAACATCCTGTTTACTACCCCAGCCCTTTGCCAAGTGCCTTTACTGTCAGTATAGGCAAGCCCCTTCATCTTCCCTTTTAACCCACCCTCGTCCATCTCATCTCCTGCATAGGCCTCTTCTCGCTTACCCATCCCCCAAATCGGTTTTTCAAACACCCCTCAAATCCACACCCTTTTAATGGTTTTACATTCAATGGAAGACCCTGGATGTATGCACCTTCAGGTAAGACCTCCATTGTGTTCTTGCCACATAGAATATATAAGTGTCAACTCCTTTTGCGTACATAAGTAATATTATACACATACACACACGTTCATTCATGCTCACACACACAGTCTATCTACACAGATGTGGAATTCACTCTCTTTGCCACCATTAGCTGTCACAGTCAGGGTAGGTTTCATTCGAAATCCATTTTCTCTCATAGAAGACATCCTTTTTTTAAACTTCCAAATCATAATACATTTAACATATCCTCTAAACCAAGCTGTTGTATGAGCTAATATTTCTTGGCTTGCGATACATTTTATCTTAAAGCTGATACATACTTGGGACGCTTTCACGTTGTATTAAGTTAAATGTATTGTGCTTCTCCCAAGTAGATTTAAATATTTTTTTTATTTTTATTGTCTGCACGGAGCCTTTATTATTTCTTTGTAATGCATTTTTATGATTTGAACATTTTGTGGTGGCTTGAGCTGTTCGTGTTCCCAGTAAAATATGAATTCAGAGGTGAAATATGTATAGTAATCGTCAATATGTGCTATATTACAAAAACGTCATGGTTGCAGAAACACAAATAATTTTTCAATGATCTTTATCTTCAATATGAACGAATGTGGCGAATAAGCATCTCAAAGTGTTGTTTCTTTTGTTGTTTTTTTTTTTGGCATGAACTGGGAAAAAGCTGGTTTGAAGTTAAACGTTTATGCACGTTCCAGCTATTGACACAAGCTCTTCTGAGGTTACGTATGGCATATATTCATGGGAAGCTTCACAGCGTTGCGTTTCTAAATAAAATACACTGGAGAATTTGTTTCCACGATGTCTTTCGGGCCACCGTGGAACGTGTCCAGGCGCTGCTGCGAGAGCCACACAGCGTTGTGTCGGGGAACATTGCTGGTTATCAAACTTCAGAGATCTGATCAGGCAATATCTAGGCGTTAATCGAGGCCGCTGATGAAATAAATGCTTTATTAAGCAGGCTATTTCATACTGTCTGGTACAGTTTTAAGTGAAATGCCACTTACAGGTTTTAGATTATGAGGAAAATTGCTTAAATGCTCTGGGCTGGCTTATAGCCCTTTTTAATATAAAATAATATATATATATATATGTATATATAATTTCAATTTACAAGTTTTCTTAAATATGGCAGTGGAAGGCTGGTAGATACTGCCCTTCTTTACTTTACATCTGCCAAGAACCTTGATGTACCAATAACCACGATGTACCAATAACCACCGATTGAAGTTGCTTTTGTTAGTTTCCTCCTATGAGCCACCATAGTGGTTGTGTAGCGGGCCACAACGAACAGAAATCTGGCCACTCTTACGGCAAAATATCGGTAAGCTCATGATGTGTTGATGACATTGCTTGGACAATGCGATGCAAAGAAAGATCTAAGCGTGTCGTGACCTTATCGGTCTAAGTGCCGTGTATAAATAACGTTATTTAGGAGGGAGAAATAACACAGCCTTCGGAGATTCCTAATGATAATATAATAATAGGAGGTTGTTGCGTGAATAACAATACAGCAATCAGCAGAGCTCAAAGGTTGGAACTATATATGTTATCTCTTAGGCCAAGAGCATGTGGTGAGGCTGTTTGCACAGTCCTGCTTTACACAGCACTTTACCTGTTTATGTCTTGAAATGACAGCAGCGTAGTGTTTAAACAATGGCACTATATGGGGAGGTCAGTAGATTTACTGCACGGGGTCTGTATGTCCGCTCTCTGGGGACGCATGTCAGATAGAGGGCTGGGCCTGGCCGTCTGTGCAGCTCCAGCTGTCCAGCTTGGGTTGGATTGAAATGCTCCTAGGGCTGCCTGTCTTATCTCAGGGTTATTTTTACTTCGTTTGACCGTATTTCCTTGTGTTTGGATTTATTAAGACATTCTGTGTTCACGTATATCTGCTTTGCCACGTTTACCTGTATTGTTCAGCCCAAAACTGGTGTTGCAGTGAATGAAAATAATTGAAAGTGTTTTCTTTAGAACCGCTAAATGAAGGGATTACAAGTAAAAGCCTTTTTTAAAGGGGGATTCCCATGAAAAACTTTCTTTTTCTCCTTGAGCATCAAATACGGTAACTGTGGTTAGAAAGATAGCGTTTGATGGCAGATAAGAACATTTTGGTCCTTCTAGTATGCCTGCTTTTTCCTGCATTAAAGACTCAAACCTTGATCAGTCCTTGGGCTAGTCAAGCGATGACGAACCTATAGTATGCGTGCCACAATGGACATGTCAAGGCCTCTGTTGTGGCGCGCAGCGAGGTTGCCGACTGACCGGTTTATTTTTAAACAGGCCCAAAATTAAGGGAGAGCGAGGTCTGTTCATACAGAACTCAGTTTCACTGCTCCCTGGCAAAGCGTGCTGGTTATTGATCCTGAGATCTGGGATATGATGTCAGATCCCGTCACTCGGCACCGTGATGGAGCACTGAAACAGAGGCCTTTTAGGAACAGACCTTGTGCTCCCACCACAGGAACTAAGAACTATAAGAGATGGGGAGAAAGGGAAGCGATAACGATAGAGAAAAGGAGAAAATAATGGGAAAGAGGAGAGATATAGTGGTAGCAGAAAATGGGTTCCATCTGAGAAGCCACCAATCACTTTGCACACATCCTGTTTAATCCAAATATATATACGGTGTATATATTATATATATATATATATATATATATATCTGCCAAGCTGTGTGATGTACAGTATGTTAGTGTGTGCATGTAAGGTAGTGTGACTATATGCTTGTGTGTGATGGATTTTTTTTTTTATTTCTTGAAGGTGAAAACAACACGGTGGTAGGCACCAACATGCAATGCTGGCACTTTGAGATCTTTGAGGTTTTCATGCAGAAAATTGGGGAAAACTGGTCTTTTAACCCTAGTATTTCTGCTTGAAGGCTGTGCCAAAAACATTTTTCTTCCTTCCATTGCATGAAAGCCCGCGATCCTCTAGATTATGACCACTTGTTCTAACATTTCTCCTCCTTTTAAAGTTTGCAAGACACCTTTAAATACTTAAAAGGATTCACCCCATCCCTTCTATCCCTCCAGGCTATACATATTTTTATCCCTTAGAATTTCCAGAAACCTGATTTTGATCTTTTTTTTTGTTCCAATGAAATTCCTTTATCTGGATACCTGGAGGCTGCCATGGTTTTCAGTTGTGATATTTTGGATGACTGCCCATGCACCATACTGAGCTCATTCTTTATGGCAATACTAAGGAAGTCTGTTTCTTCATACTTTCATTTAGTTATGTAGAGTAGGGTGATTATGACCGAGCCATTCTATTTTTGTCTAGTAGATTGAGCTTAGATAACAGTCTAGTTTGCCATGCAAATATGTAGAGGGATTCATCAGAATCCTCTTACCAGTAGACTTCTTCAGGAGGGCTGCAGTATCTCACAGACTTCACCTTACACCATAAAGGTCCAACTCCAGTAAGCTTCTGCTCCAATATTTGGAACGCTTGGGAATGCATTATTATGTAGGGCCACCACAGTCCTCCTTGTCTTGCAAACGTTTTTCCTGGGGACAGCCCTTTAGAATTTAACATGCATTCAGGGCGTTGAAACCACAAGTCTCCTGCCAACACCCTCTTTAGTGAATAAACCTCATCAAACTGTGCATGTTTCACCTCGCTCTTTGTGATAGATTTGCAAGGCAACGGCATAGGACAGGAAAACATCAAAAGGAAGTAACGACAATACCCTGGTATAACAGGAACCATACTGCACTGAAAGGCTAATGCCATTATTATTATATATTATATATTTTTTTTACACATATATAATTGTTTACATTTTAATGGTGGAAGTGGGGGGGGGGTGGATGTCTGAAGGTATACACTAGCTTACATGCGCAGATAGAAGTCGCTACTTCCTAGCACTCAAGGGGGAAAAGAAAAAACACCAGAAGGGAGTCTCCTATTTATAAGACAGCCTTTTAAACAATATACATAGAAGACCCAGAGATGCTTCTTGACAAAGATTGATAAAAACATGCAAACTCACAGTTTTAGGTACTGTACATCCTTTGTTAATTCGAATAAGGCTCAAACATTCTGGAGTGGGTTTCCCAAAACCTAGTTTAAGGTAGAAAGCATCCCATCCCACTATATATCAAACTAAAATATTCTCAAAATATCCAGTAGATGTGATTGCATATGCACAAAGGTCACGGCATAGCTCGAGGTCGGCACAAGTAGGAAAAGGGTTTAAGCTCTCTAATCATTAAGAGGACACATTTTGCATTATTTGCCCACAAGCATGCCAACCTGTCTTCCAAAATATTTTTGAAAAAGTTTATTTTATGAAATGTAATGTTTGTGTGCGTTCATTTTATTTATTTCGTTTTTCTCTACCATTGCATGTAGTGATCAGAGAAAGGACCCTAGACCCTTTTGGGCCAGCTACATAACATACATTTTTTTGCGTTCCCGGAGGATTTCTCCCTTCCAGCACTGAAACATATGGTAAAGCCATAACATTTGTTTAGAATATTAAATGCTTGCTGCTGACTTAGATCTCTCCTGTTAACATAGATAAAACTATAACAAATAAACAGCCAACTAAATCAACAATGTATGCAAACATGTCTATTAGGTTTAACAAGATTTTTTATTTTTTTTTAATGATTTTAGTTTAGGATCTTCGAGTTGAAACAAGAATATCCTCAGGCCCTGTTTTTCATAACCCTGTATAATTGATAACATAGTCTACAGTGTTGAGTGGTGGGATTTAACATTTTGTTATTTAACATTGTGGATTCATTCTCCTCATCGCTCGTTAAATTGTCCATTACAGTCCACCGCAAGCCTGTCCCTGCCCCCACTACTCCCACTCCCCAGGAAGTAGATTATGTAACCATTTCCCTGCTGGCGGAAGGATCATGGCCCTTTCTATACATAGCTGCCCATGCACCTGTAAGTCATCCAGGAAGTGCCGTAGCCTGATGCATCCTTTTCTATTATTGTATTACACAATTTATCTGGAGCCCTGTATGTGGAGCATTATTACACAGATTACGCATTTATGGCTAAAAATAGCCGCATTACGATTGTTCCTCATTTTCTGTTTAAATCCATTTTGCATGCTCCTGTTTTCACAATAGCAAATATTTTGTGTTTCTAAAACAAGCAAAAAGGGATGTGTAAAATGCTAAGTTCATTCTGCGTAACTATAGTAACCTGCTATACAAACGTTACACAAAGTATCACGATGTTACACAATGTATTTTTGGTATTGAGAGTCAAACAGTATATTTACTGAATGTATGCGTTGAGTGTTGGCATTAACACAGCTGTGTGTAGAAGTGTCCATTTTTGGATGTCCCTCTATAAACACAGATGAACGTAAACTGACGCTCTCTGACACAGATGCTAACATTTCAGCAAGCGGTAACAAGACAAACGGATATCCAGTCAAAGAAGTGATGTCTGCCCTTTTCCGCTATCTTTTCTGAATTGCTCCAAATGTTTTTATATTATGTTCACATGTTTTATATAATGTTCACATATCTTTACCGCCTGTCCTTATGCAATAATTTATTAATTTATCGGGTAGGTACTTCTTTGGTTCAGAGGGCTGGAAGTCTTGGTGTCCTTGGTCAACTGAGCTGATTCGTAACAGAAAAGGTCATAGAGACATATAGAGTTGCATTATGGCCTGTCGTGGCTGGCCGTTCATCTCTATGGTTCCTGTGGTTGTTTTTTTGTTTGTTAGGAATATTATTCCAGCAAGCTCTCCCAGCTCTCTGATGCCAGAAGTACAAGCGCAGAAAAATGTTTATCGCCTAAACCATAACAGCAGTTACTGTGAGGCAAGTGTGCTTGTAATATAGGAGATGTTGCTAATACTTTTTTTTTCTTCTTTTCATAAGACCTATATTTGGTTTTGTGGTTTTGTCACTTATTGTATATAACCCTGCTTACCCAACATTTTAAGTGTTAAACCACTATGAATAGCTGATTTCTTTGCATTTGTATTTGAAGGGATAGCTGCGATGTCTCTTTAAATGTATTAAAGCTACTTACCGCTAGTCATCACCAGTGTTGCCCGCGCGACTGCCGCGGGCAGAGACCCTTGCTCCAGTGCGTATGCATATCACTGCTGACACCCACCAGAAGTTCACTTGAGGACAGGAAAGCCTCAGCTGGGTCATTCTAGACCGGGCTCTCCCATTGCTTGCCTGCTGGCTAATTGCAATTTTTGCAATCTGCAGTGCAGGGCTATGAAACCCTGCTTGCTGATCAGCGTGATCAGCACAAACCTATCAGAAGGACGAGAGGGAGCAAAATCATTTAGGATTTAAGAGAAAAAAGTGAAATTTAGGATAAAGATCTAGCTGACTACTTTAATACTTCTGTTTTTACAGAGGAAGCTAAAGATGAGGGACCCTTATTAGCAAAGAGAAATAGGGTGTCGTGTAAAATAGATGTGTTTACAGAGGAGGAAGTTCTACATCTACTCTCCAAAGTAAAAACAGAGAGAAACAATATTATACTCTGGGACAGAAGGGGTTAAATGCTTTCTCAGTAGCCCTGTCTGTGATTTGTTAACTGCCCCTTTAAACATGTTAGCAGGGCATGCACTGAAAGTAAGATTATGTCCAACAACATCAATTATATTCACGTGGACGTTTAGTAGGGTGAGGGAATGTTTAGTAGGGTGAGGGAATGCTGTAGATTTTGTAAAGGTGCTGATACTTTGTTCACACTTGTTCTTCCACATTCATATTGTAGTCAAGTAAAAAGGAAGCTGGTGGTGAGCAATGATACATAACCACGCTGGCTGCTTGAATTACAGTATTCACATGTATTCTTTCGGTTTGCATTTAGTTTTTTAGCTTCGCCATTGAAGTTGCTGTGCTAACAGAGGTTGGCACACAGACTCTCGTATGCTAGTTCTGGAAGAGTAATTTTCTTCGTATGTAAATGTCCACTGTTATGTCGGAGCATCAGTTCCTCTTTTTTTTTTTTTTTTTTTTTTTTGCAAAAATTTGCATTTTAAATGCTGTCCCCACCCAACCCTACTTCCTCTGTCACCCCTTCCCTCCCCGCACAACAAGGAGTTGCACCAGCATCAAAATTCACATACAAGCCCCTTTGTGGCATCTCCATTATATATTTTCTTAATAAACTCCATTATAAATTGGAAAGGCAGCTACGGCTTTGCAAATCTTTTTCTTATGAGTTAAAAAGGGGGCCGTGATTTTCCTTGCTGTGCTATCGGCTACAAATTTACTGGCGGGCTATACATCTACCATGGTTTCTAAAATGTTAGAGCTTATCGTACTTCCGCTGATATCTTCCCCTTCAGAAATATAACTTTAAAAAAAAAATAAAAAAAAAATTATACATTGGGAGTTGTATAATTAAAAAAAAAAAACAAACTTCCAGAAGTTTGCACTGGAAGACAAATGAGCTGCAATATATACACTGTGTAATAAGTGGCCCGCTCTTCCCCGAGCCCATGTCTCCCTCTGATACAGGATGCTGAGCAGACAGAGTCGCAGGGCAGTGTAACAACTGTATTTTCACTCAATAAACTGTGACAATGGCCCAGTGTTTTCAGCTCTCTCAACCAGAAGGCATCCAGTTTACATGTACACACAGTCTCTGATCACTGGCGTATGAGAGTGTTTTCTGCTAACTCTGCTATGGGATGCTCGATACATGAATACAAAGATCTATGGGATGTGTATGGGAGGTGGACTTCAATATCCATTGGATTTCTCCGTTTCTGACATGTATTTAAACAAATACAAGTGCTCAGTAGAGTGCGTGAAAATAATTTATTTGCTTGACGTGTGAGAAGATGGCATAAATTGTTTCATATCACGAGCTTAAGAAAGAGAGAATCAGCACATCCATATTTATATTAAAGGTGCAAAATGGGCTAAATGTATCTTCCTCATGGGAAAAGCCCATAGAAGGCTTCTATCCAGGTCCTGTGCCAATCATTGTTTGATTCTTGGTTAGATGTTATGAAGGGAAAATATGTTAGGAATTTTTATGAAACATAAAGTCTAGAAACATCTACAAGTCTTAAAATGTGGCGGCAGGGTGTGGTCCACCTAAATGTCAGATAGTCTTGGCCAAATGCAGTTGTTGAGCAAGACTGAAACTTGAGTAGAACAGTTTTTGGAGTGCTCGGTACACATAAATAAAATAGCCTAATGTGAAGCTTTGGTACAGCAAGAGAGGAAACTTTGTCATGGTTTAAGTTCTTTGCCTAGTGCTCTTTTGTGGCTTTTGTGGACAATCCCAATAAGACTGAGCATAAATCCTAATTGTTGTAGTCTTGTTGAAATACAGGCCTTCATTTAGCCTATTTTCCATCCTTAATAAAAATATGGATGTGTAGAATCTTTCTCATGCTAGCAAACCTGAAGTGATCTGAAACAATTTATGCCACCTTTTTTAGGCAAGGACAGTTATTTTCACGTACTCTCCTGAGCACTTTTTGATTACTTGTTCAGATTTATGTACAGAAACTGAGAGATATAATGGGCTTTCAAGTCAACCTCTTCCTGTTACATGAATGAATGGCATTCAAATTGTGGGTACATATGAAAAAAAAATCCCCCAATGAATGCTTTGGTAATCACGCAGATCCTGAACACAAAGCTTGGTATACAGATGTTTTTTGTGTATGTTGATCAGATGCCCGTACATTTGTAAATATGAAGTCAGACTGTCTTGGGTGGAAACATCTGTGCAGATACTAAAACTCTGCTCAGCTTGCAGAACGTTAGAGGCATGCAGGAAATTGCACGACAAATGAATACAGATCTGTGACATAAAACCAGAGATAGGCAATTTACTCAGAAACATAGTTCATCTGCCACTAATGGGATTACCACCGCACCGACGCCAAACTGATACCAGAAACATACTTTTAGAAATAATTTATCATCATGTCGCTTCAAGACCAAAGTGCTTTCATTTACTTAAATAACACAGATGGCGCTTTTCTTTTCGACATGACCTCTGTTATATACATGTTTATTTTTTGGGCCTTAAAGAAAGCCCCATGCAGGGGTAATCTTGAAAAGTTACGCTTTCTGACTTCTCTTTTCTCATCGACATCAACAGCAGGAACTTTTTTCTACTATAAAACTTGTCACTTTGTCTGCCACATTTGGTTCATAGACGTTGAAGAATAATCTTTGATTCTACCTATGTGTGAGTATTCTGGGGATGTAAAAGAACGACTGCTGAACGCCGACACCTTGAAGGTCATAACATGTGGTGTATTCCGGCCCAGGCCGAAATATCCAGGTGGATGGCAGCTCCTCTACCACATCCCTGACCTTCCCAACCAGCCTACTAACACTATAGAGGGCTGTGTCGACTAAGCACAGCCTATAATGTCATTCCACCCATCTTCCTTTGTCCTGATGTAATATCCTGACTCCTAGTTGACGGCGGAACAAGCGGCTGGTGGTGCAGGACTGACTTAGCCCGGCAGCAGAGCCAAACATAAATACGCCATTGATCATAACTTTATTAATCAAAAGCAGTTTTATTCTAAAATATATATATATATATATATATATATTTTTTTTTTTATTTTTTTTTAAATAAAATATATTTAATTCTTAACACAAGTGTATTGTGTGAAATGAGTTTGGAGGTGCTTTGGTGAAATGTAGTCTTAAGTTTTAACAGGGATGCTGTAAAAGTTAGGAAGGCTTTTTTTAACAGTAAGAATTTTTTAATTAAATATAGAAAAGGAAGTGTTTTCCAACGCACGATGTTTATGCACAGGTCCAAGGGGGGACTGAGTGCACCTCACCTCTATTTGCATTACCTGGCTGCTCAACTTTCTCAATTGGAAGCCTGGTCCCTACCGCATGGCACTCTCCCATGGGTTGATATTGAGCGCGGTTTTGTCACTCGACATCTCCGACTCTTTTGGATGGATACCTCGGCCTGGTCACAAGTCCGCCCCCTATCGACGATGCGAGCGTCACTTGCTCTATGGCGATCCTGTCGTTATCGTTATTCCCTCGCAGGCAATACCTCCTCTCTGACCCCTCTGTTTTGCAACCCAGCGTTCCCGGCAGGTATGGATCCTCGAGCTTTCCAGTGGTGGCTTGACAGGGGCCTGGTGAGAGCAGGTCTTTTGGTACGTCAGCATGAGATTGTGTCGTTTCAGCTGTTACTGAGAAACGTTTTATGACACATCAACGACTGAACCCCGCAATTTCTACGTACTACGGTCATCTTTTAACAGTTCGTTATTCCACCGTCCTATAGACGCCGTTGGCATTCCGACCTCAACCAGCTCTTCCCGGTTGCAAAATGGGGGAAAGCGGCCTCCAATATTCATAAGCTCAGTCTGCACTGTAGTGAAGGAAAGGCTTTACAAAGTCATGGCACATTGGTATCTTTTGCCACTACGACTTTCTCATATGTTTCCGACCTCCACTGCGATTTGTTTCAGAGGCTGCGGAGCATCAGGAACTTATCTCCACGTGTGGTGGTCCTGCTCACTCATTCAGCTGATATGGCAAGACTCCTTTCATAAACTCTCTCAAGCGCTGGACATACCACTCCAAGGTTCTCCAGAGGTGGCCTTATTGGTGATGGACATGGAAGAGCGGAAGCTGTCGTCATCCAATCACGACCTCATACACAGAATTTGTGCTACGACCAAGCTCGCTATTGCGAGAAAGTGGAAGGCCCCCCCCCCCCACTACGAGCGAGATTCACGCTGCCACCTGGAACCTCATCGTTATGGAACACATCAAAGCTAAATTACGAGACGAGATGCACAAATTCACGGCTATTTGGGATCCTTGGCTTCTTAAGTTCATGCCTCGTACAGCTGGCTCCCGCTTACTGTACCTGTGACGACCGATAGTCTCGTCATGATGGTGTCTCCCTCCCTATTCCCTCTCCTGTTCTCTCCTCTCTTTCTGCTCTTTCTCTCACTCTCATTTTACTTTCCATTCTTTCTTCATACAACAAAAATGGAAAACTTCAATTGTGTCACTTGGCATATCACTTTTAATATTTAGCTACTTTGTTCGCTGTATGATACAAGTCACGTTTACCAACGTTTGCACATTCTTTCCATTGTATTGCTCTACATTATTTGCTGTTACATTATGACTCTGGATATGTTGTACCCATATTTTCTTGCCACTTTACTTCGTGACTTCCTGTCAATTTGTATTCTGATTTTTCTACATCAGTGACAATAAAAACGTAAAGAAAAAAAAGAAAAGGAAGTGGTTTTTTTTGGTTTTTTTTTTATGGAATGTCTGCTTCAGTCAATTGAGTTATCACTTCTGTTTAACATGAAACCATTGCATAGAAGCTGCAGTATTTAAAAATAATTTGAGTATTGGTTTAATGTAACCGCCACATAACCCCGTGGCACAGGTCATAACCCGGGTAATATGTGTGCAAACATTTTGCATGGACTCCATACATATACTCGCAAAACACTCATGTTCAGATAGCATACATGTGATTTGGTGGCTGCTTCTACTTTAACGGGGCTTTTTAAATGACTTTTCAAGAGAAGATTCCCTTGACGGCAGAGTGACGGCACGTAGTTCTCTGAAGCCGTGCCGTGTTTAACTAAAGACCTTCTTCGAATATCTTCTTTTAACATACACTTCTTGTTACCAAGTATTAAATTTTGCCCAAAGTGTGCCTTTATTTACCCAACCAGACCCCCTCTCTATACCAGCATTCCTTTTTTTGTCAGCAATGGTGCGTTTGGAGTCCTGCCGTTGCCATCATTAGGCATATGTTGCATCTAGGAACGAAAAAGTTAAACTTGTCCCACCCTCGAGCTAGAATGATCTTCCTCCTATCACTTAGATGCCATAACAATCACAGCCTTGTATGCCAACCAACACATAATGAGTATTTTGTCCCATTAACGGCTAAAGGAGTATGGAAGCAAAGTTAGAAAGAATGACTGTTGATAAGATTGGCCGCAGACTTTGCTTCTCCGTCCAAAATGCATTGCCAAATGTCCAACTTAAATGTCAGTAAGAAACACCCTTGTCGCTGACCGCTCAATCTACCACATGAGCCAAATGTAAATGAAAGGCAATGGGGTTTTGCGTATTTTCCTATACATTTTAGCCCAAATTGCATTTGCTTGTACTATCAAATCAATCATGTATTTCTTTCTATTAACTTATTTCTGTTTTCCAGCCTATATGTTTCACTAGTCCCCCCAGCCTTCGCATGCTCTGCAGGGTATTTTTCTGTGAAAGCCTCTGCCGAGGTGTTTGTTAGCCTCCTTATTAAGCTGTTGTGACAGATGGGTGCCTCAGGGATCAGACTAAGTCCATGATCCAAACACTGTGTGCACCGCTTTGTGTGTAGGGTCCCGTGTGTGTGTTTCTGGTGACCTGCACGACAATCCACAATTGGCAGATGTTGAGCCCTGTGGCCCTCTTCTTACCAAGGAGAACAGAAATCTATGGTTCAAATTTAGAATAAGCTAAATGTGTAACAGCAGGATTATTTCATTTTTTTTCCATGGTGATTACAGCACACTTAGAAATCCAGAATTGCCCTTTAGACTTATTCCCCATGTTTCTCATGCTTCCGAAAGTGCCGTTTGTCTTCTTTTTGTAAATTCCATTCCTTTTATGTCCAGTCCTAGCAATATATATATATATATATATATATATATATATATATAAGTGTTTAATAATACTTCTACTACCCCTTAAATTTAAGTGGAAGGGTTTCCATCACCTTTTACCCACCATAACTTATGTAATGATATTTATATAACATATATATATATATATATATATATATATATATATATATATATAATTGCAATACATTTGTTTAAAGGCTGTTCCAAGGCACCACTGCCTGTTCTGTAAAATAGTTCTTTATGTGAGACCTCTCTGGTTATCACAATCTGCCTGAAGTGCGATTTAGTGCAGCTTTGCATCACAAATACATTATTTTGGCATTGATTATGTTTTCTGTGTTAATGGACATGTGCGTGGAAGAGCCACAGAAAGAGATGCGTCTTTCTGTGCAAAGTTCAGTACTCGCCGTGGAAAAGTTGCAGAACTGCTCCTGCTTAGACAGCTGTAGGAATGTAAAGAATGGGGAGCCTCCGATCTTCCTAATTGACCCTTAACCATTCGTAGACACAGACCCCTGGAGCACAAGCACAGAAATAGTTTAGCAGAACATTGCCAAAAGTAAATTACGTGCTTCCAATTTCAAGAGTAAAATGTTATCCTGTAGCAGATTTTATTATTTACGTTTCATAGTAGTAATTCCTCTCTATCCCATCTCCTATCGAAACAATCTTGATAATAATGATCAATAACGCAAAATCTGTATCACCCTAATCTATAAAAAGCCACCTTTTGTGTGTGCTACGGCACTAGAAATCTCAGCTTCCTCGTTTCAGGATCTGCAAGGACCCCCTTCCCTTTTTTTGTTCTTGTAAAAAGGGAAAACCACCCAAAAATGTCAGATAAAAGCTTCTATACATTGTTTTTATAAAGTGTCCTAGTTTTCTAATCTACTAGCGAAGCTCTGACTCCTCATCATACTGCCTTGGGGTAAACAATAGAAGGTCACCCAAAATATAACACGGCTGACAACAATGGCACACTTTTGGTGTGCCGATAAAGGATGTTTATTAAAGAAAAATAAAACAAAAAAGTAACCTTCATTAATGTAGCAAGCCTTTTATATGGAAAAGGAGATTTTTTTTTATCGTTGATCTACAAATCGTAGATACGCTTGAGTGACATATTTACAGCAGAATCTTGTTGAGTGGTCAGTGCCCTTTAACACAATACAAATATGACCTCTTATTTAAATTGTGAGAGATGTCATTATGTTGTGTCTGCGTGTGAAATCTCTACCTCACCCTGAGGAATTTGTGATGAAGCCGTACAGAGGAATTGCACGGTTATACGGTTACAGGCAATCACCGGTAATAGAGGCTCTTCTCCAGTCTGCTAACAGAGTCCACGGAGTCCGGTGTCGGCCCACTGTAAGGTTCGGATACAATCGTCACTGCGAGAGAGAGAGACGCTTGTATGGAGCACCCTGGTGATGCCGGTGGAGGGTGTCAAGATGTCAGTAGTATATATATTGGAACTTTAAATACATTTTAAAAAATAATAATCTGAGGTTTTTTTAGTACAGGATTCAGTTATAATCTTATCTCAGGTCGGAGATCTGTTGCTGTGTGGGTTGGCGGTTTGCTTGGTATCGGATCCCTGCTGCCCCACCCAAACAATCGGGGTGGATGAAACCTTAGCATGGCCTTTTCATTGTATTTAACCCCGTCCATATAGTGGTATTTATAGAAAGAGCAGTTGTATACAGAAATATGTATGATCTCCGAGTGCTTTTCATCGCTAAAGAAGTGGCAACAGTTGCTTTAACAACCCGACAGATGGATGGGATCAAATTCAAAACCCTTAACTATTTATCATGAATTAGTCCTACATTAACTTTAGTAATTGTAGACGCATCACGCATGTGTTGGATAATTGTTACATGCGTTTTGTAGAACATCCCAAGCTCCATTGACCACTAGCTTAACACCAACCTTTTCTGTTACGAATAGAAATATGCATGATTTTGTGTCTCAAAAAATATTCTAAGCAAAGAAGATAGGATCCACACTATTTAGTTTTCTTTCTTTAAACCAAGACCCGTGTGAAGTAATAATAATCTTATCCGTTGGGAAAACATGTAACGTTTTACATGAACTCTTATCATGCTGCCTTGTGATAAACGGTGAAATCACCCAGACGCTGACACTCTAACTAAAATCCTGTTTGTGTGGAGGAAAGGATTACATTGGACTGGCACAAGCATGGCTGTAAAGTATCAGCTCAGTGTGTCGTTAAAACAGTGGAAGTCACCAGTAATGTCATATTATGGACAGCCTCCTGGTCTATAGATGGGTCTTCCCCTTTAAAATCACACAAATGGCAAGCAATCTGGGGAGCGCGGGCAGGTGTATGCCTGAAATAAATACCGTGTGTCCTTGGCACTGTAGCTCATAGACATCTAAGGCATCTCGGTTACTTCTGAATGCCTCAGAATCACCCAAAAATACTCCTTGTAATCATGTCAGGTTTTGTCTTGATGTTGTTGTGTGCACATCACATACGCTCGCCTGAGAGAACTTCCCGTGTCTTTTTATTTGGCTGTTTGGAATACCTTCTAGGTTGCAAGCTAGTTTGAGCAGGGCCCTCATTACTTCTTGTTATGTTACGAATTCCTTGTTATGTCTAGTTTATCCATTGTACAGCGCTGCGTAATATGATGGCGCTATATAAAACAATATATAATAATGGTGATCAAGGAAGATTCTTTAGAGTTTAGAACTGTACACATTTTTCTATTCCAACTCGCATTATCAGTAGTGGTAGTTCAGATCCTAAGCCGTCTAGCACGTTCATGGAATATTTTATCGCCAAGGTCAGTGGGTCTACACATTGCTGTCCTTTCCTATCCGTTCCTGCTGCTCTTTCTGGAAGCCCTTTTCTCTCTTGCCTCTTACGGGTTTTTTTCTCGCCCCCTTTTACCCCTCACGTTCATTCTTCTTTTAGGTTTCTCAAAGCGTTGCCCAAAATAGCAGCAAGCAGCTGGGATTTTGAAATGTTTCTCCTTTCCCCTTAACGGTCCCGGCTGTGGAGTTTTCGTCTGTATATTTATCCTCATACCATAATGTACTCTCTAGGGAGACTTCATTCTCTTTTAATAAGCTTTGCTTTTATTAACATCGAGGCCGCAGTGTAAATGTGAAGCCTCTGCCTGAGGAACGGCAGGACAATCTTTACAAGGCAGTCCATTATTTCTCAGACCGTAACACAAGTATATGCTGTCGGGACAGTCGTCAGTGTCAGTGACATATTCAGTGGCCCACTTGACTAGACAATATGCCTTTGGCTGAACACATCACTTGCTACTCATGCTCGTGGGCTGTAAACTCACTCCCACCCAGCTCCAGCTCCACTTCATGCAGGAGTTTCTGCCCCCCCCCCCCCCCCCCCGGCACATGTGCCGAATGTGTTCACATTGATGTAGAAACTGAAATGATGTGGGATGCTGCAGCTATTTTCCTTTATTTAACCCATTGCACCCAAGGCAGACCTTGGCGACTGTCATTCACCCCCATGCAGGTCTTGTGCAATCATGTCCTTTATGAATGAAGCTTCACGTGATGCTCCGTGAGGAGTGGGAGCTGCTGAACAAGAACAAAAAAGCAGTGCATGGAGCAAGCAAACTGCTATGGCTGGATGCTTCCTCCCCACCTGCAAATACAGTCACAAATAAAACAACAAATAAGAAAAAAGGAGCTACAAGCATATTTTTTTTTCTCTCAAAGAAATGAGCTGATGAGACCCTCATCACACTCAACCTAGCTGATAAGGATGATGGAAATTGTGGGTGCATGAGTAAAGCAAAGTGAAAGTATATCATCGTTTTTAATCTAAACTGTGTCTTGCATTATGTCATTTAACCCCTAAACTTGCGAGCAGGGCCCTCCTTGCCAAGTGTATAGGTTTTTCTTACTCTGTCTATTCTCCAAAATATATATCGGAGCTAATTTGTGTGGGTACACGAAAAAATAAAAAATGAGAATGATTAAAGAATCCTAATGTGAAAATGCAAAAAACAAAACCGGTTTTTGGGTAAAAAATTCTTCAGACCCCTGGTCTGCCCCCTTTAATCAGCTTTAGTATTCTATGCGGTTAGGATCAGGTTTACTGTAGGTATACGTTGGTCCAGGCCATGTTATTACGTTGCTAATGAAAATATGCTGTGAAGGTCGCACAATAAGGAGTACAGGCCGTGTAAAGTATAACCAGCCCCAAAACATGTGCGATGTGTGCTTTCTCTTGTATGCGTCCGAGTCCTTGGCGTTGTGATACGGACTTATGAAGTCCCACATTTTTCTACAGGCAGATTTACGTAACCGTAGGGCCACGTTTGATTTGCTTTGCTGCGAGTAGAAGCGGTAATCGAGCCATGATCTCCCCAGTCTGCGGGAGTCGGCGAGCCGGATCCACGCTGCAGCACTAAACCGCTTCCTGAACGGCAACTTCTTTTCAGATCACTAAAATAAACTCTGCCGTCTGTTACATCAGCTAGGCTTTCTTGCACAGAGTTGGCCCTCGTCCAGCACGTACATGGTTTTCTTTTTGTCTCTCTAACCAAATGCATGTTACGAATGCCTTGGCCTGACGACACTTGGCTTGCTGATTAAAATATGAATTGGGATGAACAGAAACTTAACCAAAGTCCACTCAATAGCATTTGGAGAAGGGGAAGGCACACGCGATTAAAGAAACGTTAATGTGTTTTACGTAGGGAAGGCACAGATGTGTTTGCCGGATTATGTTGTGTGAGAAGCAAAAAAGAAAATGCGTGTGGACTGTGGTGTGGATAAGCCTGATTTATATTTCATATTTTATATATTTTATAAATATGCCATGCCATTTACAACAGGCAGCAATACATTCTGGGTCTATAAACTAGAATTGTGGCTGTACCAAAACTTCACACAGCCACATAGTAACAGTGTATATTATCGTTACGATTTTTATAGAGCGCTGACAATGTACGCGGTGCTTCTTACAGCACACACAGCCAAAGGGTATGATGAAACTAGTATCGGCAGATTACGATGAATGGATACGTTTGGTAAAGATCCCTGCTTACAATCTAGAAGATATCATGTAGAAGCTCCAAAAATAGAGTATTTGAGTATTTTTATGCAAATGCCAGTGACCCCCCCCACACACACACACACAATGTATAGCTAAAGGGGAACACTATCCATAATTGCCATTAATAGTACTGTGTTAAAGAAATATCATTGAAATTGTCCAGCTTTCCATTTATAAAAGGGTTCTACTTTTTGCATAATGTTTTAAGGCAGCTTCATGTTCCTTTATATGTATCCTAGTTATGACAAAAAGTCTTTGAAGTAAAGGATTTCATTAGCATTACCATAAACAATCACTTCAGCGTGGTGTTTGAGCAGAGAGCCACCTCAATATCACATACTGGTTATGATTGTTAGGATCCAGAAGGTGTGACTTCCCCTTTAAAATATCTTCTTTAATGACCACAGCTTATGTTATTCCATACCATACTCTATTTACTTATTAAATGCACTGTAATGGCTATTATTTTATCTGCTTACGTTATCCCAATACACTAAAACCGAAGCTTCCCTACCTGCCCTTTGCCAGTGGACGAATTGTGACGTTAGTAGCAAATCTCAATTCCCCGCTAGGCAGATCGCTATGTTTTCAGGGATGCGGTGGGAGAAAAGAATAAATAGCCCCACCCTGGCCGTGCTCACTTTCACCCATCTATCGTCACCCATTGTTATGTCTATTCCCTTGCAACAAAGCCATTTTCATGGATGTGGTGTTGACTTCACCCACAAGCATTGTTAATTGTTAACTTACACAGCATCATCTTATGTACAAATAAAACTGTTTTATTCCTGTACTTCCCCTTATTGTTATCTGATCTATCAATGTCTCTGAATTAATTACCACGTATTCCACATAGATCATTTCCTTTCTTTCCCAATGCCACATAACACTATGCGTGTCCACCTCCTTCTTCCACATTTGTTTCCTATTTTATTGTTTTTATATTTTTTGTTCAAGAAATGGGTTTGCTTTACAAAAAAAAAATAGAACAATTAAGGCAGTGAGCCTAACTATTCGACAGCATAGTATTTAAAACCTTAACATTGCGAAACAAAATTGTCCTGGAGAATGGAACGGGCTTAACTAGTCGGCACATTCTTGTGCCAAATAGGAACTAATAATAGACTATGTCTGAGAAGGGACCGCCTCTGTCTGTGTTCGGGACTCAAGTGTGCACCATATGACCTCTGCAATTCAGGAGCCGTCAAACCGAAAACTCAAGCAAAGCCAAACATTGACATTAACTGTGCAGCAAAACATAGACCCCATCATTAACGTGCCTGGGAACTTCCTATGGCAGGCTACCAAGAGCTCTCGCTCTTCTGAAGGAGCTGTTTTATGAAGGGTTGGAGATAACTGGGCATGTAGGTTGTGTTACCCCCCCGCATGGGGTGGGACATGCCTTAATCAGTAGTGAGTTGAGTGGAGTGGGCATGGTGAAATGAGTGAAGTGGAGCAAAGCTTCACCCAGACACTTTGGGTCAAACCCAGAGAGTGCCCAGGTATGAGCATTAGCTTCCTGTACTGGAAACAAAGAAGAAAACAACGTATAGGGTCTTGTGAAAACATAAGCTCATTGGTTCTCTGTGACAAACTTGTAGTAATGCTAGTCATCATAAATTACCCCATTTGCTTTATATAAGATGACCCCCCAAACTTTTGATTTTAATGAAATTCAGGCTTAGTCTGCAGTTTTGCAGATCTGAGGTCTTAATAACAGACAGCTTGGCTTTTTTTCCCCCAGGATATTTTTACTTGCTCATTTTATAACTGAGCAAGTACAACAGATAATGTGATGGGGAGTTGAGCCGGTATTATTCCCACGCTGTGGGACCGAGTGGTTATAGTTGGAATCTCTTAGTGTTCCCTAGTGAACCTCTTCTCTTCTCTGTGACTGTAATTGGGTCAACAAACCTACTGAACCAGGAAGTTATGGAATGTATTTCATTATTTTATCTCATTTCCCTGTTACTCAACTATTATTTTATTTTAAACTACACACAGTTTTATATATGGGTTTAAGAGTTTCCACGAATCTGTCCTATATATAAAGTGTCTTTAAAAGTCTATGCTTTGTCTCCCACAGGTCTGATGATAATCTGCAGCATAACATCACTCTGAGACACTTTTTCCAGACCCCCCTCCCAACATGTCCGTGATGCAGGTAATACACGCCTTCACCTTCCTACTAACACGCGGTATACTCAACACTGTGGGTTGTCTGTGTGTCTTCTGGTTTTAATGGACTCAATCAGTCACAGCCACTTATTCTCTGTAACTTGCATTGTAATTGTGAAATCTGTTTGCTATCCAGCACTGTTACTAAATCACTGTATTTTTGACTTGTTCTCAGAGTGCTTGGCAGACTGGCACAGAATGCATTGCTAATTATGACTTCCATGGGAAAACTGACCAGGACCTTCCATTTACTAAAGGAGAGGTTCTAACCATTGTTGCGGTGACTAAGGTAACGGCAGACAAACTTCTAATTCCAGATCGCCCACTTAATTTGTTGCATAAAAAGGCTAATAATAATAATAATAATAGACTCATTGAGATTCAGCCTTCTATCCTTCCCATTTCTTTACATAAAATGATGTCTTGCTCACTTTTTCAAAACACTGCCTCTATGTTTATTCTCGGCCGAGTTAACCCACACACATGTCTGATGACAGTGATGCAATGCATAGACTGTTTAATGCCCTACTTGGCACAAACTTTTACACTTTTATTAATGTTTGTTGTTTTTGAGAGTTGTTGATGTTGCTCTATATGATTCAGGTGATTCTAGTCGATCATTTTTTTTTTTAATGGTCTCTGCAGGACACCAACTGGTACAAAGCAAAAAACAAAGATGGACATGTTGGTTTTATCCCTGCCAACTATGTACAGAAGAGAGAGGGTGTGAAGTGTGGAACCAAGCTGAGCCTAATGCCGTGAGTACTAAATAGTCTAAAGACTATCTTATTAAGCACGCAGGTAGAGCATCCAATACCTGTGTGAAACCTACATGACTGTCTGTCTGCTCTTCTAAATGACTGAGTGGGCCACAAAGAAATGTTAACGCATAGTGCTTTCCTCTACATTTATGTGTCAGTTCAAGTGATCAGTATTGCTATTATGATTAAGTCTTCACATGTATTAGTTTCTTAGTCTGTCTGTTCTAGCTTTCTCATACCTCTTGAATATATGTATTGTATGAAGCAATATCTAAATTGTTGGCACTAAATAAATAAAAGATAATAGTATGTCAGAATAAAAATACATGGTACAAATATACTGCCTTTGATATATCCCAATCATTTTTGAATGTGGAATATCTACTTGCTGAAAACTCAGGGTTGCCCTACTAGCACAAAATGTGTTTATTGCAGACCTTTAGAAAATGGTCTGTGGCTTTCCTGCTTAATGACTAGAACTTTATAGAGGGTCAAAAGCTTTTCAGGTAAGATTTTTGGCGTTTTTAGCAGTTGCCGTGTGTAAAATAACCAGTATTTCGATCGTCTAGCAGTGGTTCTTAACATTTTTGGTGTCGCACCTCCCTTGTGAAAAATCTTATGACTCACGCCTCTTGTGCTTCAACGGCCTAAAATTTGGGCTTAGGCAGGATGAGTTTGCATAAAACAATTTATAGTTGAGAGGCTACTCACACCTCATCTGGAGTTGGTCCAACCCTCCCCAGGGGAGACGTACCCCACAGGTTAAGAACCCTACGTTCAAATCATAACTCTGCCTCGGTTTCTCTTGATCCACCCAAACAAAATTCCATGATTTCTTTTTATCACACCAATGTTTGTCACTGTTTTTATAACCTTTAAGTTATGTGTATAACCCCCATTGAATACAATGTATTATCTTGCCGTCTCACTGATATTGTATCTTAGATACCCTTACTGTGGTATTACTCGTATTAGCAGGGCATGTGGTGCTTCAAATGTAAATTATGCTGCAGTGTATTCAATGTCATATCAGAGAAGCCATCCCCTGTAAGAAAAATACATCTTTTAAGATTATTTTCCTCTGATTTGAATTACTATATATTGCTTGATTATAAGATGACCCCCCCCCCAAAAAAAAAATTGAATATTAAGTTAGGAAAAAAGCCCGATTATAAGACTACCCTATAGGAAAAAAGTTTAGTAAATATTAATTCATGTAAACTATTTTTTCATATTTAATAAATGAGAGGAGGAGCGAGGTCCCCTGCAGCGCTGCGGGGGATCTGGATCTCACTCTTATAGTCAGAACTCTATTTGTGGTCAGATTCTGAGCATTTGCTCTGAAAAAAACGTGTTTTATTCAAGCAAATACAGTATACTGTACTTAGATACTGCTATTTTTATAAGGACCTTCTTCAGCAAATGTATAAATGTTTGCACATTTATAAGCTCTAAATGGAGCTGCAATTCTTTAAAGAATGCATGCAGTAATTGGGAATCGTGCCAAAGGTTGTCCGTTACTAATGTTAGAGGATTTCTGTAGCAATAGGTAAGTGAAGTCTTTAGTTGATGTTTAGTTGATTACCTGTTTATTGAGTCAATGCAGAAAAAGATGTAAAATTAAGTAAGCTTTCTGTACATCAGAGGGCTCTTCTTTAGATGGAATCAATTAGAGCCCTCTGAGATGTTTGCCAAAGGTGAAGTGTATCTGAGATGCACACAGGTCCCACATAATCGTATCTAACTTGGTTTTATTAAGTGAGGATCCTCTAGTCACCCTTATGAAGTGGAAAGTTAGTTTGCCTGAATAGGATACACCTGCACATGGATACAACGACTATAAATTCATGGTTAGCACAAGAAGTTTCTATGTTGATTCATCAGCGCGGTTAGAAATATATTCTTTTTCGAATGCGCTCTGTGATGGTGACAGGGCCAATCCTTGGTTCTAAATTAGATGACATGCAAATTGTAATGGCTTATTTCCCTTCCTTATTTCATATAGTACTTTTATTATTCGTGACAGTTCTGTTTTGAATAGCACATTAAGTAAGTTCGTCGTAAACAATCTTTTGTAACCTACGTCAATGCTTGTTTACTCAATGGTTTGTTAAAAGGGACAATATGTAATGCAAGCAGTGAATCTTTGTGGCTAAAACTATTTTCTTTTTTCTCCCCAATTTTCGGCCATCATCATTTTTGCAGATGGTTTCATGGGAAGATAACCAGGGAGCAGGCTGAGCGGCTCTTGTATCCCCCAGAGACAGGCTTGTTCCTTGTGCGGGAAAGTACCAACTATCCTGGAGACTATACGCTCTGTGTGAGCTGCGAGGGCAAAGTGGAACATTACCGCATCATCTACTCCTCCGGAAAGCTGACCATCGATGAAGAGGCATACTTTGATAACCTAATGCAGTTGGTGGAGGTAATGTTCAACCAAATATTTAATGTCGGGTGCATTCATATGTTGCGTATAACAGCCTTTTCTTTTGACTAATGAACCTTAATGACTTGGTTCTGGACACAATTCATTAGAAGCCCAGCAAAATAATACCAAAGGCCGTCAATTGAACATTGACAGCAGTATGAGGCTTCTTATTTTGCATTCTCCGAAATGTACTTTTGCTCTAACTTACAAAAATTCTATGCTGCGCTGCTAACCCCCTATACTTTGTTGCTTCGAGCACCATGGCTTGTCTAACAGGTGTTGATGGCTTTTAGTACAAAGGGACATTTTAGAACAGTCATGAAGCAGTTAATTTGGATAGATTGACAAATTCACTTATTAGACCACATGTGTCGGGTGCCTAATAATGTCTTCACTAGAAGTCATCCAGGTGCACAGATTATATGTAGAAGAAAAAGTAATATAGAGTTAAATGAAATAAATATGCAGTATCCCGTCTCTTTCAGCACTACACTAACGATGCCGATGGACTATGTACTAGGCTGATGAAGCCGAAGCTGATGGAGGGAACCGTGGCTGCTCAAGATGAGTTCTCTCGGAGTAGGTTTCAGCTTTTTTTTAGCTGATTGTGATTAGTGTGGCCGTTTCCTTTAAATACTTTGTATAAGTTGGTCTGTTGCATCCACGGGATCCAGTTTCTGCATTCAATGGAGTGTTAACATTTTTATTACCGATTCCTAATTAGCATCATACCACATTACTTTTACAGCTCTGCAACTTTTCTCTTATCCCTTTAGGTAATTCATCTTTTTTTTTTTTTTTCCTGTTCACTTTTCTCATTTCACTGGCCTGCTTCTCTTGTGTAGTACTCCTATGACTTATTCCGTCTATAGCTCTCTGTTTTTTACTACCATACACAATTCCTTATCTGCTTCACTGTTTCAGGTGGATGGGCCCTCAAGATGAAAGACCTGAAACTTCTGCAGATTATAGGAAAAGGCGAATTTGGAGGTAATATGTCAGCAAAATACAAACTTAAGCAAATATTATGTGATAAACCCTATTAGCTGAGGACCATAAGTGTCACTTTTAGGGATCATGAGCATGGTCTTCAAGGGCAATAAGACTCAGAAACACCTATATGCGGCAGTGCACAAAATCGGACAACCCAAAACAAAATCATAAAAAGTAATTCTAACACCTAATTGGGGCGTTCTCTAGCTATACTTTGCTGTCCAGGACTGACCAGCCTAACTGCTCATTTCCCTGCCAGCCTCTGGAAACAACCTCCTTACATTACACACGGGTCCAGGCAGGTTAGCCACACTTGGCTCGGGCCCTATGAGGGCCTATTTTTGCCCTGGGCGCACGGGGGACTTCCTCTTCCCACAACAGTCTTCCTGATTGTCAGGCTTCACGGGGTTTTAATTAGACTTTGGTGCCAGCCATCTTTTCTTGTTAGTCTTTGTGGGCGGGGGGGGGAATCTTTGTTTTCCACGAATATTTGCCCGTTCCTGTGTTCGGTTCGGGGTAATATTCGTGTACATTGCTCGTGTTGTTTTTACAGGGTTAACGCGGTACGCACTACGCAGCAGCTTTGGAGCCAGGATTTTAAAGGTCCATATGAGCAACTCTATTGGTTGCTGGATGGGGCGGCATCCCCTGCCATTAACCAATGAAGTGCATCTGCACTTCATTGGTTGATGGCAGACGAGCCCCCTGCTGGCAACGAATAGTCGCGCATACAGACTTTTGAAATCCTGGTGCCGAAACTCGGCCTGGGGAGACCAGCTAGCATGGATTTTCCACTGGAAGGGGAATGGAGCATTGGCCAACCCTGCTCTCCACCACAAGAACGTATAATATATGAATTATGTAATACCTGTGCCAAACAAATCTTCTCCATGGGGCTTACAGTGTTACAAGTGTGACCTGTTTTCTTTACTTATGGCAAAGACTTTCATTAGACCCAGACTTTCATCTGGGTGGTTAAGACGGAGCTGTTCTGTTTCCCGCAAGCATCATGATAAGCATCATGTTGCATTACTACACTTCCTTTGTATTTTAAGGGATACTTTTTTAATAGTAGTATAAAATATAAGGAAACGATACTTCACTGGAATAAGCATTGCACTAGTTATAAATGAGTGTGGCATTGAGTTTGGAATGTAAGCGGACGATCAGGACTGCCTACAGTAGTGACCTCCAGATCTACAGATAAACTCAGTTTGTTGCAACAATGACAAACAAAGCATGTCTCTCTTGAATACAGTAATGTAGTGTAGTACTGAATACTGAATGAAGAAAAAAAAAAAAGTCAAATGTTTAGTTTTTCAGAGACTTTGCATTAAAAGGTACAGTACAAATCAAATGCACTCTATAATGACTTGTAAATGCTGGGGTTATGTATAAATTGGCACAATGTCATCTTGCCGCATACTTTTAAATATGATTTCCAGGCTTTATACATATTTCTGCTGCGGATATGGTACTGTCCTCCCATTGTGGTGGGACAGGTAATATAGTGTAATTAGTTTTTCCCCACATGTTGAGTGCAATGGAAGTGCAGTATCTGTGTATGAGACCCTAATACAAACTTGTCCATTGTTCTGTTATCGCAGATGTCATGCTTGGTGAGCATGGAGGAACAAAGGTTGCCGTAAAATGCATCAAGAATGACGCAACAGCGCAGGCATTTGTAGCGGAGGCACTGGTTATGACGTGAGTCAAAGGGGTTCATAAACGTGTTTATTTTTTTTTATAGGCCAGAAGGAACAAATGTCTTCCTACATGTGCTGTGGGGAAATTCTTCTAGTTCTTTGGGGTCTATACCTTGTTCAGTGGGAGCAATTTCTTGTCACTGATTGGATGCTTAAGCTCTCAATCAGTGACAGAATTACTCCTAATAATTTCATTGGAAGACCGCAACAGGGTCTCTAACCTCGTACCGAGCCTGCTTTTATTACACATACCCAATTGTCTGACCTCCAATGCACAGGCGCATCGTTTAGATACCCCAGCCAGTGTGTTAAAATTGGCACTTGGCTACCTTCAGTCTGATAACGTAATGTTATTTTATGTTTCAGGCAACTACAGCATAAGAATCTGGTTCGGTTGTTGGGCGTAATTGTTGAAGACAAGAGCAGCTTGTTCATCGTCACAGAATTCATGGCGAAGGTAACATTAACCCTCCCCAGTGCTACACCTAGAGATTCTAGCCTGTTGAGATTCATTAAGCTAGGGCACATGAGGCCAGAATGTATTCTCCTCAATACTGGTTGTTACTGTGAGATAAAAACACTCCAACCTAAGTGTAAACCGTAGTGGCTTTCTCCCATGAGAAGGGCAAACCTGGCCTCTATAATGAAACTGTGTGTGTGTGTGCATATATATATATATATATATATATATATATATATATATATATATGTATGTGTATGTATGTATGTTTGTGCATATATATATATATATGTATGTATGTATGTGTGTGCATATATATATATGTATGTGTGTGTGTGTATGTGTATATATATATATATATATATATATATATATATATAATTTAGTGCCGATAATGATATGCATTGCAAGCTTAGAAAGTATTTTTTCATTTTGCAAGTTAGTTCTTATAAATGTGGAACTTAGTACTAAGTACAACAAACATACCATGTTTTCAGACTGTATAGATGTTTACCTGTCATATGTCACTAAATGGGGATCTCAATGTTTTTTTATCACTGATCCTTGACCTTACATTTAAGATTTATTTTTCGATGCAATATGTAGTTAAATATGGTGGGAATTCCAGCTCAGAATGTTTTTTTTATGCTTCTTCCAGGGCAGTTTGGTGGATTATTTGCGATCTCGAGGAAGATCAGTGCTGGGGGGTGAATGTCTACTCAAATTCTCTCTGTAAGTACTGTAAAACCTACTTGGTGTGGTACGTTCTAATTGAATAAAGCTCGATGTACTAAAACTCTTACAGTAGCGCACTCTACTGGCCAGATTAGTAATTGTGCTGTAGTCCCGATACAGTTAGAAGAGACCGTAGGACAAATTATTATTATTGCATCCATAGCCAGAACATTTTGACTTCAGTTAGTAAGATATATAGATTTTGGAGTTCTGTTTGTTACTCAAAAATACAAAAAAGTGAAGCGCAATATTCTAATTAACTATAAATATTACACCTTCTGGTGAGGCGGTGCCGCACAGACACAGGAACAAACTCCCCAAAATGTTCCAAATTAAATACAATCAAAACCACACAAGTGTCTGCGCACCCAAATAATAAGTGAGTAAATTATATGTGCAACACAAAAATATATACAAATATGTGGACAAAGATCCAGTGAGAGTTCCCACACACAGTATCCAAAAGGCTCATATTTAAAAGACAGGAAGTGTATCTTTGTACATATTATTTTTGTGTTGCATAGCAGTTGCATAATTATAGAAATAAATGAACCCTGCCAGATTTATTCTGCCAACGCCTGCCCTGCATTGAGTCAGTCGCCCATAGAAATCTGTCTGATTTGGGCATTGGCCACTATAGGTTCACTTTTTGAAAACAATACCTAAAAGCAGCAGCTTGTCTCCAGCCCTTCGGTATTTGATTGTATTACATTTTTGTGACATTGCTTTTAATTTGTGTGTTTATTTACTATTCTTTGTACAGGGATGTGTCAGAAGGTATGGAATATTTGGAAGCCAATAACTTTGTTCACAGAGATCTAGCTGCACGCAACGTATTGGTTTCTGATGATAATGTAGCCAAGGTTAGCGATTTTGGCCTCACCAAGGAGGCGTCTGCCATACAAGACACTAGCAAGCTGCCGGTGAAATGGACAGCCCCTGAGGCCTTGCGGGAGAAGGTAAGCACGCTCTTCATAAATAATACAACCTTTACATTAAGACTCATTTTGATATTGACATGAACAGGAATCCTAAAATCCACTGCAATACAATTTATATATTCATTGGCTAGAGGCAACACTTTCTAATTAATGTTCTCTCATCCTTTTACCATTTTATATATAACCACATGAACAAAATTACTGACCAAAAAAAAAAAAGAAGCAGAAGCAACCCAGTCAGGACTAGGTCCCCTTATTCATACGTATTGGACTTAACGGAGACCTTGCCTAGAGCGTCTTCATGTTAGATACAGGGTTCTTCCTGCCTCCCTGTTGTTCCTTGGGGAAACCACGGGGTATAGGTGAACCTGAAATGTATAGTCACAGCCCAAATCCAGATACCCAGTAGACTAAATGTTGGATGATACTGGTAGAATTATAGAGGATGTTTTTGCTGAAGGTAAGTATTGTCTGTTTTACCAGGAAGCCATGAATACCTTGTCTTCGACATACTTCTTGTATATTTGCTTCTACTTAGTTATACATGCTCTTTTCGTTGTAGAATTTTTCCACAAAGTCTGACGTGTGGAGTTTTGGGATCCTGCTCTGGGAAATCTACTCCTTTGGGCGAGTGCCTTATCCACGCATTGTAAGTGTTTGGTGGCTATCTTATCTAGTAGGCTACCTTCCAGAATGGGGATCTTGGCTGAGAACATACTGTTTGAAAATGGTCATTCTATTATGGGTATAGCAATAGAAAAGTAGGTTCTTGGGAAGTAATACCTGTTGATTATGAAAATATATTTACCATTTTATACATTTTAGTGTTTTGGGGCCTCTGATAGCATACCATATAACTCATGTCTGATAAGTTGTACTAGTGTTGCCAAAACTTAATGTAATTTTAGCAACCTATACGTTTAAATTCTAATAGTAAGCTGCACCCAAGTGGCCCCCAATCAACACATTGAAATATATGCAGTGCTTTGCTAATGCTTTATACCGCCGGCTGCCAAAACCTTTATGACAACTGGCATTGCATAAATGGTGTCGGTGTCCATTGTAGTGTGTGTGTGTGTGTGTGTGTGTGTGTGTGTTGTTTTTATATCATCCTTCCTCACAAGTAATGCTATTGGTTGTAATGCCCGTTGGGTAATAATTGTGTGGTCACACCAGGGCTTCCTCCATCAGTAAACGCAAACGCCTTGAATGTCTTGAACAGTTCATTATCTTTTCAATTAAGATTGGTAGTGAAATATAAATATATATTATACTATATGTTAGTGTAGTTGGTTGCATCATGCTGCTTTGAGATAAACCATCATTTTTTTTTCTTAAAATATTTGTAAGGTTACTTTTTTGCTGGTCTTTTAACCCTGCTTAATTTCATCCCAGGCCCTTAAAGACGTGGTGCCCAAGGTAGAAAAGGGATACAAGATGGATGCCCCAGACGGATGTCTTCCAGTTGTGTATGATTTGATGAAACAGTGCTGGCACCTGGACCCAAACCAGAGACCATCCTTCAGAAAGCTACGTGAGCAGCTAGAGCATATCAAAGGAGTTGTTTCAGTGAAGCAGATATAAGGCTAAAAGAAGTCTGCTTTCACTGTGGAGCAAGAAGAGAGAGACTTAGCCATATCAAGAATGTGGAAACAGACACCAACAGGGCAAATGTGTGTACAGTATACATACTGGGCACCCTGGAAACCCCCTGCCTTCTACTACCTGCCACCCTCGTGCCCAGAAAGACTGAACTATCCTGCTAGTCTGTAGAAGGATGCCGACGAGCCCTTAAATGGTTTTGCTGCCAAATTTTAATGTTTCTCCTCTTTTTTGCCACCTCTTGTACACTGTACAAAAAACGGTTAACATTAGGCATGGAGGCGATATTGATACGTTGAAAAGAGAAGGTGATCTCTTGGCTACCTTTTGCGACTAAAGGCGGCCTAACAAGAAAGCCTTTGTTCTTGTGTTGTCATTAATACAGAAAAGAAAGCATGTTACAGAGCAGGCACTTCTGTATCTTGTCTGCCTTATTTAATAGGTTTCTTATAAACTGACACACCAGGCTGGCTGTGAACGGAGATGCCCGTTAAAAACTAGGGGAAATGGTACAGTACCTATTGAGTTCTTATGCTTTTAATCTCTTGATTGTTGTCTATTTTCCTCCAACAGCGAGGAGTATTCCATTGTTTTGATGGATTTGCTCAAGTTTGGAATGTACCTGCTATGTTAGTTACAGACACTCTGTTATACTCCTGAACGTCTCCTTTAAACCCGATGCAGTCTCCATATGTAAGAAAAAAACTGAGGACGCTGACATTTCAATACAAGCTGCATTAATAATCCCCACTGTACATTTCAGGAACCTTGTGCCACCGTTTTGGTAAGCATGCTATACCCGCCACTAGTTTAGAGTTCAGGTAACCTATTCACTGGCCGAGTAGGCGGCAACACATTTCACTGCACAATACAGCTGGTCTATACCTTGGGTGTGTTTATACAGACTTGTGTAGCTTGGATATCGCTTTTGTATGTTTTAATTTTCCTTGTCTCCTCTTATTAGGACCATGAGACTTTTGGGGCTATGTATAAAAAAAGATGGACTCTTATAAAGTCATCTAATCACAGTAACAAGAAATTTAATTTTCCAACTGATTGGGCAGATCGTTGTTTGCTATGGTGAAAAGACGACTTTTTAAACTTTGCGCCGGTATCTCTTTTTATACATAACCCTCGTTGTGTTCCATAACCGTGTTTGGCGACCCCCGATAACTTACTGCCCTCATGCCTCACTTTACTTTGGTGTTCTCCACCAACGTACACACATGGGTCACTTATAAATAATCTGTTTTTAAGAAGCTGTCTTTGACCCTTTCCAAAACATGTTTCTCCAAGATTTTAAACGCTGGATTATGTTCATTTCAACACTTCCTGCTACATAAATCGACATGAAGGTTTTTCTTTAAAGATTGAAAAGTGCAGGTGATTGGGGCTGTATTAGATAATTATTGGTATAGAGGGAAGCAAGCGACTCGTGCTAAATGTTTACATTTCAGACAGGGTGAATGCACCCCCCATGTCTCGCACAACATAGATATTCATAATCTGGAAACCTGTTTTAAAGGAGATGCAATGAGTGCCACCGAGTACTGTTAATGCATACATACATCAATAATTAACGGGCGTGGAGCATGATGAGCATAAAGGTTCATTTTACACTCAATTTTCATTCATGTTTTTAGTTTTGTTTTTTTGGCAGGATTGCTGGTATTAGACCCATCATCAAAATTTGCTCAGGGAATTGGTTAAACCCAAAAGCTGCGATAGGCCTCTATAGGGTATGGTTTTATAGCAGACATCTCACCCCCTTAGTCCTCTTACAACTCGTATTGCACTTCTCTTGTATTTTAGGCCACATTTTCCAGAACATCTCAGTGTGGAATTATTAACAGTTCTTTGTTTGAAATTGACTATTACTTTGTTGAAACCGAATCCTTGGAGGGAACACACCTGAGCCACATTAGAACATACCTCCAAAGTTCGTTGTTTAACTCGAAAAGATATCCCTTTTTTAAATGTGGAAGAGGAATGGCAGTTCAGGGTCAGGGGTTTTTTGTGTACTCTGTATGCCGTTCAGTATTATTCAGGCATGGTGGGGAAAGAGTGCATCCTGTAGGCAAGGTGCCCTCTTGAATCAAGAGCCTTCAAACTTCCATCTCATTTGTGCGCTTGTGTTTTGGTTACAACGTTTTTCAGTTTATTCACTTTTTTTTTTTTTGAGTGGGGGGGTGGTGTAGGAAGGGTTTTGTCATATATATTTTTTTTATATTTTGTTGTAAGTCACAAAGATAATCTGTTTGCCTTTTCCGTTGCAAAGGCCTTTTACTGAAGTACGAATCTTATTTTTATTATATACAAAGACAGAAGAGTTGGGTAGGGCAAGGAGATACAATCACTCGGAAAAGGAGGGAACGCTTGGCTTTAATCGTGTGGCAATTGTGTGCATGCCGTCTTGTGTCTTCATTTCCAAAGGCCTTTCTTTTCTTCATTCCTGTCCAGTGCTTTAAACACATGTATATGCTGCATTTGGTGGGATTTAAAGTGTAATAAACCATTCCATTTGGGTGACCCTTTTCCATTGTGTGGACCATTTTTGGTAGCTGGTATAGTTGACGTCACACTCTTTATTTGCCCTTTTCCTACACCTACATTTTGGGGTTGATTCTGTAACATTAGAGTAAAATAAGCTTCAGCAGTGGGCTTTAGATCATTATTGCAGCCAGTGCCCGTTTTTTTTTGTGTCAAGTATTTTAAAATATACCTTCACATTTTTGTCTTCAGCCCAAGGAAGATGACATACAAGATTTACATTGCAATAATGGACAAACAATAACAATTTGATATTACACACTGTTCTGTGGCCCTTGGTACTTCGTAAATAATATGTGAAAACTTACTACTTTGCTGAATACCATGACTTTCCATTTGCATCAAAGACATTGGGTCAAAACTGAGGATTGATATTTAATTTATCAATTTCCTTAGACAATACCGTGATTAAATGTTAATCTCTTAACACTTGGACACAAAGTCTGGAGTCTATCACAGCTATTTCATTTGACAACACACATTATGTTGTATAATACTGTGCAATGGCAACTAATCCGCCGACTTGGATGACTATCTCCACTAGTCCACTAGTCGTTCCAAATGAGAAATATAAACTGTGGTTTCACCGAAGACTTGGTCAGACCTGCTGTGTATCATGTAAAGTAAATTCTGGAAAAGCCTTAGTTATTCCAGGTTATCATTAGTCCTAATTCTCACACATAATACGACATGTTTTCTACTTAAGTGCTTAAAATGTACCTATACCATTCCTGTATTGCTGTGCAATGTTGCTATAATGTGGCCACTTAACATGGTTTAAATAGGACCGAAGGTGTATGATGATAGCTTTAAGGAGGAATTACATAGTCATAAACATTCAGTATGGCAATACATGCACAGTCTGCAGGTAGAATCCAGGACACTGGCCAAAGCCGCACAATGGAATCTGAATTGAGGGTTCATCATACATTTGTATGAAATACCATGGTGGTATTTCGTTGGTGGGGAGACACGATGCCAAATCCAGAGAGCAGAAATTATAAAAAATACACCACATTAAATAAAACCAATATAACAGATCATAGAAGGTTTCCAGTGCCTGATTTTGGTTAATTTTATCATTTCAGGAAATAAAAATCCCTTCACATCCAAAGGAGGTATTTTATTTTGTACAAACACTGAGGTCTAACAGCAATGGACCCTTAATTTCAGGCTCATTTACCGATGTTTGTTGTCTTGTTATCTTCCAAATTATCTTGCTATTCTCTTGCAATTCATATAATTTTATGTTCCCCAAAGTCCAGTTTAGCCAGTTGGTACTCAACTGAGGGGTAGTGTCTGTGCGGTTGCTATGGAGCAAGAAAGGAATATATTTAGCATATTCATATTAGGATATTAGATTTGTGCTTTCTGATTTAAAAAAAGTTACTTACTTTAGCCTGGTTCCTGGTAAATGCATTTAACAAACACACCTGGTGCAAAAGCGAATACCCAAATAACATTAGCAGTAACATGATTTCTCCGCAAAAAGAAGTATACATAGGTCTCAGCACAGTGACTTTCCTCATGTAAAAGAATGTGCATTTTGACTATGGAAGTAACCGCTCTATCAAGTTCTGTCCCAGGGGTGTTTAAATTGCACTTTTTAATGCTGCTTATAAGGCCAAAAAAAAAAAAAAGTGTCTTAAAACTGTACAGCATCTGTTTAGAAAACATGGTTAAGGTCTACTGTATACATGTTCAAACATTAATAATGTGGTAATCACAAGTTACTGTTATGCTATGTATGGAAATTTGAAATACACTATGACCGAAAGCACCTGGTGGACACCTGGCCATCACACCTACCTAAATTTGTTGGACAGTCTATTCCAAAACCATGTGCATTAATATGGAGGTGGCACACCCGCCACCCCCTCTTCTGGGAAGGCTGTTAACAAGATTTTGGAATGTGTCTGGGGGTATTTGTGCCCATACAGCCACAAGAGCATTTGTGAGGTTGGATGAAAACACTTGGCTCCCAAAGGGCATTCCAGTTCATCCCAAAGGTGTTCAATGGGGTAAATGCCAGGGCTTGGTGCAGGCCTCTTGAGTTCCTCTGCATCAAACTTATTAAACCAAGTCTTCTTTAAGAACCTTGCTTTGTGTGCAGGGGAGCAGTCATGCAGGATTGGACCTTTCAAACTGAAGCCACAAACAATGCAATTCTGAGCTGTAACATTCATATTATTTTTCACTGAAACTCAGAGGCCTTACTCAAACCCTGAAAAACAGCCCAAACCATTATCCCACCTCTACCAAAATTTACAGTAGACACTACACATTTCAGTAGGTAGCATTCTCTTTTCATCTGTCAAACCCAGACCTCCAGATAGTGAAGCGTGATTGATCTCTCCAGAAAACACGGTTCCGCTGCTTCAGAGTCCAGTGGCGGTGTGCTGTACACTACTCCAGCCGACACTTGACATTGTGCATAGTGATCTTCAGCTTGTGTGCGGCTGCTCGGCTGTGGAAACCCATTTCATGAAGCTCCTGACACAAAGTGCTTGCGATGATGTTGCTTCCAGAGGCAGTTTGGAACTCTGTAGCGAGTAATGCTACAGGACAGGTGATTTTTTTTTTTTTTACCTGTTTCAGTCCTGCTTTGTCAGTATGTGTGGTCTACCAAAGTTGTGTTACTCCTCTTAATGCTTATACACCCAAGCAGAACAATTAGCGGCAATGTATTTGGTATCACTAAATGTGTTGCAATCCTTGCATTTTCACTTTTAACATAATCTTTGCAGAAACTGAGTTGTGAAAAGTTGCCCTCTGTTCTCCATGTTGAATTATGTATGTAACTATCTGCAAGTTCTTGGGAATATCCAGCTGTTCTATAGTTGCCCTTTGTGTTCCATCCAATCAGCAGGTGCCTGGTGTGCTCCTTTTTTATCTCCTCCCCGTGGTATCTTTAGGTTCCCTTGTTTTAACCTGTTTTCAGCTCACGAGCAAGTCTCACCACCAACTCATAGATGTCTTTCCCCAGCTGTGTCTTGTTTCTTGGGCTTCTTCCCTATTTAATCTATGCCCAGGATGAGCCCGCTCACCGCAGGTTTGAGTACAAGTACAGTTTCAAGGGACCTCACGTCACCATGCCTGATGGATCGGTGCCCTTCTGGGACATGTATGGAGGTAACACCCCATGTCATTTTCACTAATTGAATATATATATATATATATATATATATATATATATATACACATATTGTGTGCCCTGCTTTGCATTTATGTTTAATATGTTGTTTAAATTTTAAGTTGGGTGTTAAGCAAACACTGTATGCGTGTCCATTGCTAAAAAGGTTGTGTTATATTTGTTAACTATCCAAAGAGAGAATATCTGTCTCAACTCTTTATTAGAACCCTGTTTAAACCTTTAATTTTTTGGGACCCCTTTTTAGAACAGACACGGGACATGGCTGTACCCCTTTAAGTGGGCTTTTACCTGAGCACCTGCTTCGCCTGGCAGCTGTTGGGCATATTAAATAAGGCAATAACTGATGAACGTTTTTGCATTTGTGCCAATAAATTATGGTTTAATAACCACCCAGTGATATAAAAAATATCAATGGTATTTATGTAATTAAATACAAATTTTGCATCATAGGCTCTGGAAATACATATAATTCACTTGAACAATGATGGTGAATGGATGTGATGTTATAGTTCACATCTAATGGTATTATCTTGCAGTACATCCCCACACTCACAATGTATTACCCAAATGAAACCCAGTTATTTTCAGAACCCATGATTTCTGAGTTTTTTGTTTTTGTTACTTACACTTGGATGGTATTTAAAGGTTGTTAATATTAGAGCATGTGTTCAACTCAAAGTGTTTTTTAATGTACTTAGCAACACTGTTTATTTGGGGTAATTTGTAGGGAGATGCATCCCATTGCTCATCACAGCATTTGTATTACATTGTAACACTAAAGAGGAGTCTGTGTTAGTAATAATTACAGAAGGGGAAGTTTGCAGACTTAGAAGTGGTTAATAGATAAGGACACATTTCCATCTGCCAAGCATCCCACAATTTCTGTGCAGCTGAATTTCAAATCTGTAGAGAGAGAGAGAGAGAGGTTCAAACACGCTGGACACATTTCTGAGAATCTGGAATTTAGCAGGAGGCCAACTAATAACTGAGTTCCAAATGAAATATATATTTGGTAAAAGATGATAGGATCTGCTGGCCATGTGTTGTGGGGGGTGTCGGATGAAAACTGTCCATGTTTGTAACACCTCCTGTTGGTTTTCCGATAAGGAATATCTGTTATTTTGCCATGTGTTCCAGGTAAACAGTTCAACTAATATCTGGTAGTGATGAGGAATCAGCATTTTCATGATTCAAATTCTAGAAATGGAATTTTCTCTGTACTGCTTATTTAAATAAACTTTTAAAGAGTTATGGACAAAGTGAACTAAAATGTCCAATGGTATTCTACAGAGTCTAATGGGGAAAAAGATGTCGCTTTATTTTTAAGAGAGCATGGAGACTTTATTTGAAGTTGATACCCTTTCTTGGGCCCGTATAGAAACAGATGTAAAGTTACATATGCTGTCGGGGCTCTTCTTACAATTTGTATTCTTCATTTTTTGTAACAGCTCTACTGAGTCTGCTGTGGATCATACCTAAAATGTCATGTAAATGTACCCTAATTAAAAAAAAACATACGCTCCCGTAGTTTCCCCATTAACAAAAGTCAACATTACCATGCTAAATGCATAAATTAGAATTTTTTGGAATGTCATCTATTTTAAATGTGCATTTATAGGAAGCCATCTTAGACCTTCCTGCATGGGGACGGTGTACCTTAATAGTGCATAATAAAGCTTACATAATAAACGTAGTGTCTTGTCCACCAGAAATGCTGGTTTCAGGGTATATTAATATTCATATCAGAATGTGTGGAATCATTTATTCATGAACATGTAATAATGGGCTAAGAAACAGACATGACAAACCTCAGTGTCCCCTTCTAAAATTTCGCTAAATAAAAAAAGATACCTTTGTACATAAGTTATGGTTTTCTTCTGCACATAAATTTGCGCAACCTTTATTTCCAAAGATGCCCTACCTGGGCCAGATGAAGTTCGCCTAGTCCCCTCAATGAAAAACCATGCAGGATCAATGTGGACTACACGTAATGCTTCATTCCCTCACTGGGAAGTCGATGTGTCCCTGAGGATCATGGGACATGGGCGAATGGGCTCTGATGGACTGGTGAGAAGTGGGATCCTGGGTCAGTCTGTTAAAGAGCATAACATTTCTAAAGGCGGAGGCAAGTTTATATGGGCTCATTCTATTACTTTTGTGTGTCACACTTATGAAACAGTGGGCACAATTTTCCAAACATTTTAGTTCAATTAGATCTTCAGATTAGTGAGCAAGTACTTGCCTTAGCAATGGCTTCTAGCTCTAGCACATCTTATTGGGTCAGTCAGAACATTATTTGGCCTAAGGAGTTAAACATGTATTTACTCTAACACCTACCCTCTTAATAAAGATTTAAAAATCTACATTGCTAATCTTTGCAAGTGGATAATGACAGCCAGATACACTGAACAAGGAAATTGGTAATTTTGGGAAAATAATTGGAATGGGTGGTCCCTGATTTTCTTTTTTGCCAAAAGTTTGGCCCATAATTTACATACAGAATTCCCTCATAAGCTAAGGAAACCATTAGACCAAGGCTTCTAACTCACCAAGACGTAGTCAGCATGTGAAACTTTAGAGAGAGAGAGAGTCATTTCCGCCCCATTGGCAACTGTGCATGCATGTAATAATTGTGTGTCTTCGCTAGGCCGTTTGGTACACGAAAGAGCCTGGACGCACAGGGACAGTATATGGCTCTGCGGATAAATGGGACGGCGTGGCAATTATATTTGACACCTTTGATAATGATGTTATGGTAAGATTGGTACCAAATACGTTGCTTTCCGTCCTACCAGTACTTTTTCCTAACGTTTTGTAATCTGCTTGTACATAAGTGTTCGATTTACTTTGAGTTCTCTAACAAATTGAGATAAACGTCATACACAAATATAAGATCAATATTTAAGTCCTTACCAAACTGCCTAATAATACAATATGATGTCATCAATCCCTCGTGAGATGCATTTGAAGCTCGATGAGCAAAAGACTTTGGATCTACATTACAGTGGAGCTTTAACAGTATGGCTACTCAAGCAACTCAGAACAATGAGGTACACGTATTGTTTCTAAAAAGGGACTCTTTGGAAAGTTGAAAGGGCCTTTTTTATCACCATAGCAACCAATAGACCATAAGTGCCCTTCATGCATATTCATCATTATACGTAATCCAACTTTCATCAGGATTTGCACATGTGATGCGGTGTTCTACTGGGTTTACTGGTGCTTCCAAGGCTATTGAAAATGAAAGTAGTTTTCTACTAAGAGGTCTATAAGTTGGGAGTTTCAGGGAACGCAGATGTTATAGATAACGGTTGTGTTGTTAATGTTGTGTATCACTGTCTGTACCGTCTTAGTGATTTTAGGATGCTAGGAAAACCACATCTTCTGCACCCCCTCTCTGCATGCACGTGTTTGAGAAAATAAATTGGGCACATTAGTTTGATGAACGGCACACATCCACTAGTAGTTATCATAACAAACATTTCCTTTCTTGCAGGGGAATAATCCAACAATACTGATTGTGGGGAACAATGGAAAACTGAATTATGACCATTCACAGTATGTATTACTTATTTCTGGGAATCATAATCCAAACCCTCAAATATGCAATTTCACTAGTTTTGGCTCTCTGATTGTATAGGTGCATGAGCATGAGCATGGGGTTGAGGTCCATTGTGGAGCAAAAGGGATGAGCCTGGGGTTCTTTTGGTACACCCATGGGTGGCCATGGCCATATATTTATATAATTTATTAATTTATATAGTGCAATCATTTTACGCATACACCACAATGTGGAATAACCACTTCAGGATGGATGAATATTGATATGAAAACATTTAATGTAAAACTTACTTGAAGGGAACTGTGCTCAATCTCAACATTACCTGCAATCCCCTCCTCTCATGATTGCCATCATGCATCCCCCTGCCCTTGGTCATGTGACATTATTACATGATCTTATATGCAGGATCATAACATGTGATCTGGTCTACATGTAAGTCACAAGTATAGACAAACACAATATACTTTAACTAATAACACACACACAATGATAATCCTGCATGTTTTTACTGAACATACCCATTAAACATTCACAATGCTGACAGAAAAAGTAAGCTTCTTTTGGCTGCAATTACCTCAAACAAATGGACAAAAGTAAGCCTCTTTTGGCTGCAATTACCTCAAACAAATGGACAATGCTCAGAAGGGATTTTAGACCTTATTTCCTTACAGAACTGCTTAAGATCAGCCATACTCTTAGAATGTCTGGTGTGAAAGGCTCTCTTGAGGTCATTCCACAACACCTCTAATGGATGTGCTACTTAGCTTCAGCTGGGAAACAGCCATCCTGACATTATCCTGTATGATACATTGATAAACTTGGGAATTAATTGTCCCCTCAATGATGTCCTGGACCAGAGGCAGCAAAGCAGCCCCAAATCATGTTGTTCCCTCCACTGTACTTCACTATTGGGATGTTTTCATGTCAGTACTACATACATAGTACTATGTGTTATTCCTGAACAATTCAACCTTACTTTCATCAGTCCATAAAACATTTTCCCAGTAGGGATGCGTAGTGTCAAGGTGCAATTTGGCAAACTTCAGGTGCGCGGCAATGTTTTTCTGTTCAATGTTTTGCATATGGTAGACTTATGAACAGAGATACGGCGCCCCACTTTAGGGAGAATAGCCACAGTACTAAATGCTCTCTCTCACAATTTAACTGTGGACTGGTTGATATGTGAACTTGAGATTACTTTGTAACCCTTTCCAGCTTTATGCAAATCAACAATTGATTGTAGGTCTTCTGAGATTTCTGAAATGTACTCCGGTTGAATTAAAGATAAAATTGCAAGAAGGGTGTACAGATCTCCCTACTCCTTGACGCTGGACCACTTGGAGCAATGCCACTTTTCTTTTGAAATGTAATACTCAGTCACGGCATTACTGTGTTTGCACCACTGGGACTATAATATAGCAGACAAATTAAATGTTCCTTGAATAGATGCACTGCTCTCATGAGCAGGAACTAAGATCAACAACAACTGCTGTGCTTTTTAGATAGGCTATGCAGACAAGATGCGCCAATTGGTTCCTATCTGTCATTCAATTTATATATCTCTGCTTTTATGCTTCCTATTATGTCCCTAGAGAGAAGCACATGCCATATGGCTTCACCCTCCTTTCTCCCTAACACTCCTACTCACAATATCCCCACGCACATATGTGCAGAACTCACTCTACCGCTCCCCCTATCTCCTGCTATGAAGGCATAGATAGAATCTGTCTTCTTAACCCTAATCCTCTAGTAGCTTGGTGGGGTTTCATCTGAAATGTGAAAACTGCTACAAGCAGATACATATTTATTTGCAGATTCTACTGACTGTCATCTGCTTAATTCCAAACAAACTTCTCCCTGGGGAAGCTTGATCATATGGAATGCACTCAGTAGATTTGAGACTCCCTTGGCTGGAAAATTTAAAAATATAGAAGGGGACAATCTTCATCATCTCCTGTAATATTAGCAAATAAAAATGCGGAAAAATTAGAATGCCTATGCTAGGATTTTTTAAAAATCTACATTTGTCAGGAATACGGCCTGCCATCACTTTTAATATTAGGAAATCTATATAACATTTTGTATGAAGAATACCTTCAGAGTAAATGCAGAGACAACACCCGAGTTGTGACTGCCTTTGCGTACTCCACCAGATTTATTGTTGTGTTAATCCTTGAGTTTGTGGATCCAAGTTGTGGATTCATTAGGGAGACCCTGTATGGGGGGACCCTCTATGACTGACCTTTTTTGTTTGTTTCAACTATCTAAAGCCAGTACTTACAATAAACTGTTTTGAGCACAAATCCCATAATGAACCTATTTTCAAAGTTTATTGTAGGCTTGTATTGTTTCATATCTTTATATTGCTATTTGGAGCTACCGGGGCTCTCCAAATCATTGTTTCTGTGAAATTTGTCATACACTATATGAACAAAAGTATTGTGACACATTTCTTAATTATTGAATTCAATCAGACCCGTTGCTACAGGTGTATAAAATCAAGGACCTAGCCAAAAAATGGGTCGTTCTGAAGAGCTCAGTGAATTCAAGCATGGTACCGTGATAGGATAAAACCTTTGCAATAAGTCCGTTTGTGAAATTTCTTCCCTGCTAGATAATCCGCGGCCACTAGAAAGTGTAAGCGTTTAGGAACAGCTGCAACTCAGCCACAAAGTGGAAGACTCACAGAGCGCGGTCACTGAGTGCTTAGGTGCATAAAAGTCCCCAATGCTCTGCTGATTCCATATCTGAAGAGTTCAAACTTCCACTGGCATTAAGATCAACACAAAAACTGTGTGGCTGTTGCTTTATGTAATGGGTTTTCATGGCCGAACAGCTGCATGCAAGCCTCACATCACCAAGAACAATGCCAAGTGCCGGATCAAACGGTGCAAAACATGCCATCACTGGAGTCTGCAGCAGTGAGAACGTGTTCTCTGGAGTGATAAATCACGCTTCTCTGTTTAGCAGTCTGATGGGCAAGTCTGGGTTTGGCGGATGCCAGAAGAACTTTACCTGGCTGACTGCATTGTGCCTACTGTAAAGTAATGGAATGGGGCTGCTTTTCATTAGTAGGGTTAGGCCCCTTACTGTTTTCCGTGAAGGGAAAGCTTAATGTTTCTGCATACCAAGAAATGTTGGACAATACTACACTTCTAATTTTGTGGGAACAGTTTTGGGAAGGCCCTTTTCTATTCCAGCATGACTGTGGCCCAGTGCACAAAGCAAGGTCCATAAAGACATGGTTGGGATGGGTTTGGTGTGGAAGAACTTGACCGGCCTACATAGAGCCCTAACCTCAGCTACTTTCAAATGAACTGAAACAGAGATTGAGAGCCAGGCTTTCTCATCCATCAATGCCTGACCTCACAAATGCTCTACTTGGTGAATGTGCAATAAATTCCCACAGAAGCTCTCCAAAATCCTGTGGAAAGCCTTCCCAGAAGAACAGAAGCTGCAAAGGGGGAACCAACTACATATTAATGGCTCTGTATTTAGAATGCAAAGTCATAAAAGTCCCTGTTGGTGTAATGGTCACGTGTCCCAATACTTTTGTCCATATAGTGCACATTTAAATGTTTTACCACAGGACATGTTGAAAAACACTAAATGAATACTGGCTATATAACTTCTTTTGGAGGTCTTATGGGTATTTTTGTTCAACAGAGATGGCATGAATCAGGCCCTGGGCTCCTGTGTGCTCAGTTTTAGGAACACAATTCGCCCATTTAAAGCAAAAATATCATACTATAAGAGGACATTAAGGGTGAGTGACCTTATCCGCTTGAATGACTGTCTAGTTTTTTCCTGTCCATCACTTGTTTCTTGTATGTGGCTCTCGGAAAGTCCTAGCCTTCTATGAATGAAATATATGAGTTTCTAATAGGTCTTCCTATAGTACTACCACTTATGCTCTGAACTGGGTATACTTCTCTTTGGTCTCTGACTTTGAGTCTTGATTTAATTCCTTAAGGTTGAAGGCTTTTATTTAAACTCCAAAAGAAGAAACTAGATCTTTTTAGTCTATGAATGGTTACTTTGTAGATATCTTTCTTCTAGAATGTAAGTTGACCATAGGAAACAGACTAACTTTTTAATATGCAATGTTTCTCCAATACCCGTCCATAGTATAAGATCAATTATTTTTTCCTATCAGGTTTCTGTGCAAACTGGCCTATCTCCAAGAGGTGATGCGTATGAGTTATGTGCCCAGGTATCAAACATGGTGATCCCATCTACTGGATACTTTGGTATTTCAGCTTCTACTGGAGTCCTTGCTGGTAACGTTTTACTGACTCTTAGAGCAAATTACAACAATTATTAGCATATGAACTTATGTTCTTAAATCAGTAGTTAAATCGATTTAGTTCAATCAGATGGATTTCTTCAAAGTCTTCTTACCCACAGAGTTATGCATCAAACAAGGACAGCTCAGCCTTTTATGCTGGAGAAACATGCCAGTGTTGATCCTTTATAATGGATAGTGAATTTAGGGAATAGAAACCATAACTCTCCTGGCAATACTCTACATAGTGAATAGGCTCCACCAGTGCATACAAAATAGAGAAATCGTATCACAGTAACAGTTTTTGTCTTTTTTTAAAACTTTTTTAATCAATCTGATATTGAGAATTTTAGGAATTATTTGTTTTATTGGAAAGGAAACTGACATCACATTCCTGCACGCTGTATATTAAAAAAACAAGGCGCCTTTTAATGTCTATGGAGGCTGTTCTGAGCCAGCACAGCTTCCATAGCATAAATAGGCCGGTTTGGGGGGTCAATAATCTCCCTTTGTAACCGACTCATTGTGCTGCGGGATAGCAGGGTGTTTAATCGCCTAAGAGGGAGATCTGTCCTCTGGGTTTGTACCAGGAGCGTGCCGCCCTCAGGCCTTGTTCTTGTGTCTATTGCAGATGATCATGATGTGCTTTCGTTCATGACATACAGTCTGAGCAAAACCTGGGATGAGGTGCGTCTGGATGTATTTGTTTACATTATATATTAATTTTTGTTGAACAGGCTTACAATAAATTTAATATTTCAACCAATATATGCACTTAATTGAAGTGAAAGAAGAGATCAAGCTCCATTAGGGTTATATTGCAATGGCAGCTGGCAAGTCACTCTAAATCAGCTTTTTTAGATTTTTTTCTTAATTCACCCTTGAGCTGTAGTCTTGAGTGGTTCTTATTCGGAAGTGACACAAAACCTTAGTGTTTTCCTTGTTACGTTATACTTATGTTACACATGATGTAGTTGTTCAATTCTAAGTGTTGGTTGAGTTACAGTTACATGATATTATTCCTCAAATATTTTTGTTAAAATGTTGTTGATATATTTGCTTTTTTAATGCTGACAGAGCTGAACATTTTACACCTTTCTTTATCACCAGTCTCCAGCAGCAAAGATCCCTGAAGATGAGAAGGAAAAGTTCCTTAAGGAGTTTGAAGAGTTCCAGAAAGAATTAGAGAAGAATAAGAAAGACTTTCAGATGGAGCACCCTAACCAAGGTCAGGGCCCTAGGGTGACATGTGATGCATCTATAAAAAAAAAAGCAAATATATCTATGAAGGTAGTTAGGCTATGTACTAAATGATACAACCCAACACTCCCCAAATAGCCACAGACACCACATATAGATTGAAAACAGTAGCCTGTGCCCCCATTCCAGTAGGTTGTGTGACCCGCACAGCCGCCTGCTGGGTACCAGGCGGCCATGTTCCAGCGCTACCGTGGAACTCACGGTCAGCAACAGGGGACGGACTAGCTGGAACCACTTCAGCCTCCTTCTCAGGAGGGGCCGCCTCAGAATCTTTTGGCCTTTCATCCCCATGTACCTCCAGTTGTAGAACACTGTTCTACTTTTGTGTGGACTGGATAAATACATTATTTCTGTCACGTACCTAGTATTATATTTTTTCCAAAACGAATTAATAATTAATTGTAATTAATTAATTGTAATTGTTGAATAGGATTCTAATTGATATTTGTATTAATGAAAACATAAGCATAAACTTAATACTTGTAATAACCCTAGGTGTATTCTCCTGCATTCTACTTCTTTCACTCATCTCAATGAACTTCAGACATGCACCAGTTGAAGTCTTGTTGAAGTTGAGGTCACCTAATAAACTCAGAGTCCTGCTATAGTAGAATCCTATTTAGTTAATTATTTAAATTGCTTTTTACTTTCCAAGATAATTCGATTGTGAGTTTTTGGTTTCTTCTTTTTTTTGCTTTTCTTAGCATTTCTACTCGCTGCCTATTGTTGGATCTATATAACTAATATTCTATTATTATATCAACTATTATTATTAAATCAACTGTATATACAAAAGTAATTCTATTAGCACAGTCCCTCTGCTTCCTCACTACTTTTTCTTTCAATATTAATGAAGCTTTGAGGTGATGGATTTGAATGAATGAAAATGACTGTTTTAGTAAATAACATGTGGCTTTCATCCCTGTTAACCTTTCTTGCAGATGAGGACCTGTTTGAGTCAGACAGTCAGCGAGAATTGGACATGGTACTGAATGGGCAGGCCCGGCTGCTAGAAGAGCTGACAGTGCTGAATAAGAGATTAACCATGACAGTGGAAGAGCAGAGAAGGCATAGGGATATCCTAAGCCGATCTGCAGCTAACGAGACCACTACTGTAAAGGAACATGTGAGTAAGGGCTTACGCAGTGAGGGGCGGCTGTTGGAGACAATTCATAACATTAGTGCCTTGTTGGTCACAAATCAGCAAAAAAGGGGTGCTGCCCATGTACAGTTACCAGCAGTTTTGGGAAATCCAGACACTGGTGTGAACATCTGTCCCAGTGCTACATTAAGACCTTCTGGGTCCTAGCCTTGCCTTAGGTTGATGGTCCAGGGGGAAGTAGTTGCTCTGGAAATGTCAATCAGTTGGTCGATTAGGCCTCTCAGCGTGCCACTGCTCAAAGAGCTGGTTACAAAGGTGATCTATGATCCCCCCAACCAGCCCATTTACTACAACAACTTAATTACAAGAGCAGGGCCATCTTCTCCTTTGGTACCAGTTTTTCATTGAGTATGAATTTTAAGTATCCTACTGTTTGTAACAACACTACTGAATCTGTTGGCCCTATATATATATATATATATATATATATATATATATATATATATATATATATATTGTAATGTGATTTACACTATGGAAGACTGTGCTAAGCCAACACATCCTCCATAGTAAGCATTGTACTCCGTACTTGGCTCTGCACTTCTTTAAGACATCATATTCTGGAACTGAGGATGGCATCTGGGGTTTCTGCCCTGGGTTGGGCATAGGCAGTGCCCAAGGGAAAAACATCACTGCTAAAGGCAATCCCACTGATATAACCACTGTTCCGATTAATTGATTTGTATGAATAACTGTACAAATGGCAACTAATTTAAAAAAATATATATTCATAGTAACCTGTAGGACTGTGTTGATTTGAAATTGTGGTTATGACCACATCTGTCTAAAAGTAACCCTTAAAGCAAGTTCGACCAAAATTTTAATATTAATTATGAGATCCTTTTTAATAAGAACAAATGTTGATATGTCTGTTTCTAAATTTGTGAGCATGTAGGGATCGCAGGTGACTACTATTTCCAACTTACACAAAATGCTACCCCCTTCCCTCTTTCACTTCATTCATTACTTAGTGCACCGCGGTCTTAAACCGCTTAGGATTTTAAGGATTAAAAGCTTAACATTTTTGTTTCCTGTTTTTATTCTCCAGCAGAAGATAAAGTATTTTACAAAATGCAATCATTTTTCTGAAACTGTTTATATATAAATGTTTCTTATTTAGTTATTATTATCTTTAATATAAATATATATATATATATATATATAAATATATACGCACACACACACATATATATACACACATATCACAAACCAATCAGCACACACATAATAATTACATAATACAATTCCAATAAATGCTATTAAAACATAATAATCTAACACCTGGGAAAAGGAAGCAATTTGTTTAAACAAATCACTGTTAATAGAAAGGAGCTACTTTAAACACATTTTGGCTTTCCAAGTAACATGTAACAGTAAATGGTCCTCTTTAATGGTTTAATCCACAAAACTTCAAGTAGACCTAATCCAGACATTATCAATGGATTAAGTGTTTGAGCACATGGAGACTTTAACATGCTCCTACTCTGTTAAGCTCTATCCTCACTCATATTCTTATAACCTCAGCCTGGATGCAGTTAGCATGGACTTGTTGAAACTTGGTTACTAGTTTATTTGCACCCATGACATTACACTTGAGCTGGCCGCAGTGATGTAGACAAATGTTAATGTATATTAGCCTGTAGTTGGGGAAGGGACTATGGTTATTTATCCAAACCCCCCCCCCCAGCTACGTTACAGCGCTGACACCACCAAAAAAACATTCACAGTAATCATTCCTAAAGGGCCTGTCCAGACCTCCCTGAGAACCCTGATGTGGCTGATTACAGGTACTGCAATCAGAAATGGAGGGCAATGGAGCCCTGCTTACTGATCACTCTGTGACGAGTACCAGCGGGATCAAAGTGAAATTAGGAAGAAACAGTGTTCATCCCTCTTCAAAAAATATAAAGAAACCTAAAAATTTAAAAATAGTTAAAAAAAATAAATAAAAATAAAATAATAAAGACTCCAGTGATGTCGCAATGACATAAGGGGTGCCATCCAGTTCCAGGAGTGATTTCTGAGGTCTTTAAAGACATCATAGGGATCTCCAGTCCAAAAAAAAAATGTAAAAAAAAAGAATAAAAAAGTAATAATAAAAATAAAAAAATTGAAAACTTTAAAACGTTAAAATAAGTCCCCAAGCACCTTGTATCCTTAGCTCTGTGTCACAAAAGGGTAAATATCTGAAGCAAAACAATAAAGAAAAACTTAAATAAACAAGCAGCCAATCGATACTTACCACGTTGTGTTCTGCAGGTTCACAGTATCCTGGAAGTTGTAATGAATGGGATTCCAGATCTTCTTGCCATGACACAGGAGCTTAAGTAAGAAAGACCAGGGTAACCTCTGTATTGGGTCACAAGTCATTATCTTTTACTTGAAAATAATGTAACCAATTGAAGGGGGGCTAATTCACAAACTTTAAACTTTGTGAAATACTGTTGGGAAGGTGTTTCACTTGGGAGAAGAATCATGAAACTATGCATTATTCTGGGCCTATGAGGACCTCACTGAGTTTAAATGCTCTATATTATCTGAATAGTTAATAAACCTCCGGGTGTCCCACTAAACTGACAGAAAGAATGTATCATTTAGAGACACACAGCAGTTTCAGAAAAACACACATTCTCCAATGGGAAATTCCCAGCAAAAGAGACAGTTGTCCTTGTATTGTTAACCGAGAAGGTCTGGAATTGTCTACGTTTGGAATCCAGTTGTTAATTGTAAAACATGTCGGAGAATACACAGTCAAGATGCAATGCCTCCTTACTGAGCATTACAGCTTCTGATGGAGTCTGGTTTATGTGCACTAAATGGAACCAATAATTGCTCTATAATGTGAGGCCAGCTACTTCATCACTCACATTACGTTGGTAGTACAGTCTCCCAAATCTTTTTATCTAGGCGTGTTTAACCGAAAGACTCTGGTGCTGTTTAGCTGTGAGCAACCATGTCTGAAACATCTCTTACCGTCTCACTTCCTCATTAGCAGCGCTGCAAGTCAGGACCTCAGGGGAAAAAAACATCCAAGTGGCATCTCCAATGACCTTAACTGATAACCTTGAAGAAAAAAAGATATTTATCTTTTAATATTTACAATGAATTTGTAACCACAGATTATATTACAATATATATATATATATATATATATATATATATATATATATATATATATATATATACACCTTTTTGGGCTCTCCTCAATATAATTACAATACAATATAACAAGGTACAATGAAAGTAAATAGTAAAGCATAAACATTTTAATTAAAAAAGGAGTTGCCCTTACACTGAAGGAAGATAAGATAACTGAAAAAAGCAATGTTTACACATTTTTACTGATAAACCATGACAATCATGTATGTGTTCATATGATTTTTTTTTTTAACATATTTAAATATTTTAAGTAGGGATTCCATCCCAGCTGCTGCTGTGGCCGTTGTCGCCACTTGTCTAGCCTTCCTAATGCAATTACGTAAAGGCTACCGGATACATGCTGGGAATTAGTATGTCCTAAACTAAGATGACTAGATTAATTTAACGGAAACCAGGGATATTTTTAAGCAATTAAATAAGTAAATGAAACATAGCTGTCAACATTCCATCCTGGTATGTCAGAACAGAATTGTGATATGTGAATGCTTGACGAAATTTAATGTAACCTGGATACTTATCTCAAGTATATTATTTAAGGGTGTTATTATGTAAAATAAATTGGCTGGTGGAATTTTTATAATTTATATTATTACCGTATTTGCTCGATTATAAGACGAGGTTTTTTTCAGAGCAAATGCTCTGAAAAATACCCCTCGTCTTCTAATCGGGGTCGTCTTCTAATCAGACCTCAAATAGAGTCTGGTTAGGAGACTAAGAGCCAGATCCCCCGCACCGCTGCAGGGGACCTGGATCCTCCTGTCTCACCCCCCCCCCCATCATACACACTTACCGGTGCTTCCTGCTGTATTGCCGGGGCAGCGGGTTGACGTCTACGCGATCCGCGTAGACAACGTCCGCTGCAGCCGGAAGGAGGTGTGGCTAGCAGCGGGGGTTGTCTGCGTCCGTCGCGTAGACCTTCCCCGACTGTCAGAGATCTCTGATCTCTGACAGCCGGGGAAAGTATACGCGACGGACGCATACAAACCCCCGCTGCCAACTCCACCTCCTTCCGGCTGCAGCAGAAGGCGACGTCAACCCGCTGCCCCGGCTGGAAGCACCGGTAAGAGAGGGCTGAGAGGGGAGAGAGGAGAGAGGAGAGAGGAGAGGGGAGGGGAGGGGAGGGGGGGGAGAGAGTGTGTGTGTGTGTGTTAGTTAAATGGGGGCATAGGGCATTTCTGGAGTGGCGTTAAGGGGGCATTTAATAGAGCACTCTGCCTCCTGAAATGGCTTATACCTCCCTATATGCCACTCTGCCCCATAATATGCCTTTTAACCCCCTAAATGCCAGAGTGGCATATAGGGGTATAAGGCATTTCTGGAGGCAGAGTGCTCTATACAATGCCTTTTAACTCCCTTAATGCCACTCTGCCTCCTGAAATGCCTTATACCTCCCTATATGCCACTCTGCCCCATAATATGCATTTTAACCCCCTAAATGCCAGAATGGGATATAGGGGTATAAGGCATTTCTGGAGGCAGAGTGGCATATAGGGGGTCAAAAGGCATACCATGGGGCACAGTGGCATATAGAGGGTTAAAAGGCATATCATGGGCCACAGTGCCATATTGGTGTGGCAAGCCTGGGGGCAGATGTGCGTAACTGGGGGACAGGCTGGAAAATACAAGAAATAAAAACAAAAAAAATCTTTTTCTCAATCATAGCTTTTATTAAAAAAAATAGTTTACATGAATTAACATTTACTGGTAAAACTTTTTTCCTTTAGGGTCGTCTTATATTCAGGCTTTTTCTTTTTTCCTAAGTTAATATTCAGATTTTGGGGGGTCGTCTTATAATCAGGGTCGTCTTATAATCGAGCAAATACGGTATATATAATATTATTCTATTATAATTTCATTGCCTATGGTAAGGCAGTGGTATATTTACAGACGGGCTGAATGAATTGTTGTATTAACTTGGTAGGATTAAAAACCTGTTTATGACTGGGCCCTGCTAGAATCCATGCAAAATGTATTAAAATAGACATGAGCAAACTAAAAAAACTGCTAGCCACCAGAGATAATTGCCCCTGAGATAAGCTTCTACGCTGAATCTTCGACGAAACAGGGAAACATGATATATAGACTTCAAAGTCATTCGATTTCATGGGCAAGATGTTCAGCCAGTTTGTTCTACAAAATGTTCACAGGAAGGACGTTATTAAGGTGGCTACCAAAGTGAAAAAGTCTTCTTCGCCAGGAAAAGTTAAGGACTCCACAAGTCCAACAAACTTTACCGATGTCCATGAGGATTTCAGCAAGATTAAGAGAAGTCTGCAGAACTTGGTCAAAAATTCAGTGAGTACAGAGAATTGTTATGACTTTTTAATACAAATGAAGAAGGAAGAATTCATGATCTGCACCCAGCAGTTGTCCGCATAGTACATGATGTCAAGCTTTTGATAAGAACCCCAGTGTTGTAACGACCCAGAGAATTTCTGTGCATCATACCTTGCTAAACCCATTTCAATTAATGTAGTTTATTTTAAATACTATCAAGATGTGTGAAAATAGTTGTGACATGAGCCTCAGTTAATTGCATACAGATGATCCAGATCTTCTATGAAGTCATCTACAAGAAGGTTCGTTAATCCTTTTAACTAAAAGATTTATACTAATCATACTTAATCAGAAACACATTGCAGCATGCGTTGATGTTCAGATCTTTTAATAGAATTGTATGGCACTCTATTGCAGGCCAGCGCACAGAAGCCTCCGTGTTCCCCAATCCCTCTACAACCTTCCTGTTTGTCAGGTAGTATATTCCTGACCTTCCTGCTGCTTCAGACACTGTGCAGTATAGTATACATGATGCTCAGGTGAGTTCTATCACACACGGACAGCTATAAACAATGACAGATACTCCTTTAAGACTCGAAACAATGGTCATACAAGAAAGACGTTTCCTATGTTCTTGTGCAATTTAAGTCATGTGTTCTTGACAGGTCCTCCATTTGTTTTATTCTTATATCCTGCCCCTCTAGCACATAAGGGATTTGGAGAGAAAGCGTAATTCCTTAGCTGCTCTCTAGGGCCCCTGACAATCTAAGGTTCCTGTTATGGGAACAAAGAAACCAATATAGGGCTATGCATAGTCCGTTTAATAATATGACCCCTCCTGCTCTGTGCTCATGGCCCTTTTGGATCTTTAATCCATATCTGCTCCAGCTGTGAGCCAGGCTGTACAAAAACATTTTTATGGAGTTCTGTCTCCATGGCCAGAGGTGGTGCGTTTTATTGGGCCAACATAGAGAAAGATGTGGTCCTCTGAAAATCAAATGTGATACGCAGTGAACCTGAGACTGGTTTGAGACTTTCGATACTATGTGTCTTTTTTGGATTTCTGAACAATCTGTACCAAATGACAAGCAAGCGAATGTTCAGCAGGAACGCCTGCCAGAAATGACATTAATATATTCTGGTCACAGATGGTGTATATTTAAGGGTTCAATCTGGAGAGAGAAAATGTCCCCCTCCCTCACACCCAATTTACACATTTTCTCAGCAAGCGCACCATTTGCGTTCGCAGTCTCTACTTTGTTAAGAAAGTATCTTTGTCTTATCTTTAAGGCTGCTGAATATACATGTAGATGGGGTTTAAAATGATCATACCTTTATATCGATTTTATTTATGCTTTATTTTAATCCTCTCATCCAGGCAACATCATTAGTAAACCGCTGGCATTGCGTGTTTGTGTGTATTTTGCCTATTTTTGTTTCTGTAGACCCCGATACTAGACTCTTTCCTCATCTCTACCTGCATTGTTTTAACACACTGTACATCAGTAAAGCTTTTATAACAAATTACAAAAAGCATGATACAGCGGCAACACATCAAAAATAAGAAATGTGCCTTTTATATCAATTCCTAATTAAAAAAGAACATTAATATTCTGTTTGTAGGTGTATAAATTAGGATGGTGAATAATCTAGAACGTGAAAGTTCCTCTCTGAGTTGTGGATAAGAACGTCAGTGTATACTTGTGATATTATCAGCTTAATTTAGCATCTGCTAAAAATTCTAGGTGTCAGAAGTAAGTGTAATAACTCAGGTGTGAAATGTCACAAGCACATGGCTTGGGATAGATTATGGGAAGAACATGCTCTGGAGGATGGTGAGGTCAGGGAGAATTGGTTTCCGATGTTAAGAGAACTAGAATGCCACAACCCACTGACACACTTCCATCCCGGAGCCCAAGACAAGCAACATGGCTTGGTGATGTAGGGAACTAAAAACACATTTTCCATTCAAAGTTCACCTTCACAATTCAGAATATACTGTATGACTATGTAGAAAGCGCTTGTACGTCAAAAACTTCAGTACTACCTCATACATATCTCTTTTCCAGGATTTTGTGACTTACTTAGAGCTTTTTATGCAACTGGTACTTAAGAGAATCATATGCTTTATTAAACAATTGAATTCATGAACACTAAATCTGCTGTTTACATACAGATTTGCACAGTATTGCACATATAAAGAGTCTGGAGAACATGAGGTGGTAGGGGGCTGTTCAATTTCAGTTAAAGGAAAGAAAAACGGACATTTACTATCCCTTTAATAATTATGTCCTTATACAATCAGCACATTTGTGGGTTTAATTGACTGTTGCTTTGGTCCGGTCAGTACAATTAGAGTTGTCCTGTTATACTGGGCCAAATCTCCTCTCCTATTGGACCAACCTCATGGGAGATGAACGTTAACAATCGTTTATTATACACATATTTATTTTATCTTCTTTCTTACAGTTCCATCTTTAGCTATGGTGTGTAGTAGGGTAGATTATTATGTACACACACTCACTCACGTAAAGCCATTTATGTTTATCAAATCCCTTTAAAGTAAATAGGATCTCGTCAGTAAAATGGTTATCTGAAAAATTTCACTCTTTCTTCCTTAGAAGCAAAAGTGACTCCAGCTCTAAAAAATTATACTGAATAAGAAGTGGACGTGCGAGTAAAATTGTTCTGGTGCAATGGAAGAAGAGAGCAGCATTATAACTATAGTTCAAGCAAAAAGAATGAAAATGTGATGTGTGCCATCTCAACGCAGTTTCCATAACATTACTTAATATAACACCCTTTTCTAGTCTTTCGTATCATATAACGCCTACTGATTCATAAAATCTCTCCTGTGTGTATTTAGTACGCTGATCGTTTCCAATGCATTATGTGACACGGTCATTAATCATGTATAAGAAGATAAAGTCCTGGAAAATATGATACATTTATTGTTTAATGTAGCTTTGATAAATATATAGGTGTGTGTGTATAAAGATTCAGTTAATGCACTAAAGCATTTTTAACATATTGTTAACCGTTTAGTAGTGTGCACCATTTAATAAAGAAAGATTTAATGTGTTGTAATTGTATTCTTTTTCTGCCTTGTAGTAAAGGAGAAAGACAAAACATCATGTGAACATGGTAATAAGACATTTAAAAAAAACTTTAAACAAAACCATTCCTAGCCTTGGGGTGTATTAAATATTTTATTTTGGCGTACGGCTCTATTTGAAATGTCGGAGCACGTTTTTTTCCCCTGAGGCATATACAGTTATATTGCTAATACAATACAAAGAGACAGTTGTTAATTCCGATAACACATAAGCAGAATTAAATATAGAACAGTGGATGAAACCATATTTTAATGAGGGGGAGAAATGCAAGAACATAAGCCCTTTCTGCGATGATTCCCTTGAAGGGTTAGAACATCCACATGGGGGTGTTTGATTTGGTAAATGGTTTACTAATAGAACCTGCACTATAGTATTGGGACACCTGACCATTACACCAACAGGGACTTTTATGACATTGCATTCTAAATACATAGACATTAATATGTAGTTGGTCCCCCTTTGCAGCTATAACAGCTTCCACTCTTCTGGGAAGGCTTTCCACAAGATTTTGGAGTCTTTCTCTGGGAACTTTTGCCATTCATCCAGTAGAGCATTTGTGAGGTCAGGCGCTGATGTTGGAGGAATTCGATTCTGTTAAGGGGAGCTTATGCAAGATAAGGGAAGAAAGCAAACAAACAATAATAGTGTAGAGTGTTTACAAAAACATAAATAAAAATACGGTGTCAATTGCACTCACATTACTGCCAAAAATGTTTTTGTACTTCTTAAAAAATTTGTTATAGCTGAAAATATATATATAATATTTATAGTAAAAGCTTGTAAGCTGTGAAACAGATTGCACTCACAGGATTCCATGCACATCCATATATATGTGCAAACTGCGCTCAGGGAGGGACGCTCAGGGACGTCCAGGAGTGGTCTTCCCAGTGTACGGTTTCCAAAAAAGTACTGCAGCTTCTTCCAACTGGCCACACTGTCATAAATGGGAATGCAAGGCTGTGATTTTTCTTGGTTATTGTTATTTTGTTTCTCGATTAGCTGCTCTGTACCAAATTCCCATTGAATGGCGGCATTGTGAAAAAGCCACAGCCTTTACATTCAAACGCAAAGCATTGTCTACAGAACCCACATTTACTGTCAATATATCCTAAGGGTGTCTTCTTTGTTAAAGCGTGAATTTGCAGGAGAGTTAGAGTATAATCTCACAACTTCATCAATCTTTACTAGCTGCTACTGCATGAAGTGGTGAGCTGACCCTGAATATTACATAGTTCATAGAATGAAGTTGGAGAGTTGAAACTGTAACTCTCCTGTAAACTCCCTCCAGCGAATAAAGTGGCCCTCGTTGTATCGTTGTGACAAGCTATGAAATGTTCCGTGCTGAGTAATTGATCCTGATTTGGAATGTCCATGACTCAACTCCTACTTATGTCAAACATACCTAACTATATTTCTAGAAACATCAATAAAACAAGAAAGGAAGACAAAGCATCAGAAGTTAATGAATAAACAGTGAGTTTTGTTGTCTATTCTCTAGTCATTCTCTATCTCTAGAGATATATGACCATCATTTATACAAACTTTCTATTCAAACAACCAGTTGGTCATTGTGTTTGAGGAATCATTATAGCATATTATTGAAGCTTGGAGAAGCTCCTGTCGCTAGATAGTAGGCTTCCAGCTCGGCTGCCAGGCCTCGGGGACAAATACAAGCTCCTAGGACATAAATACTGCTTCTTGGTGCATGAAATGAATGCCTCTTCAATACGTCCTCATCAGTATAGAGTAGGAGTTGTTACAGGAATTTGTTGCAGCTACAGGATAGGAGTCAAACTGCATGTATTGATGCGATACATCATCTGCGCTAAACCCAGGTACAATATGCAACAGTGGCTCAGATAATGGGGGCTACAAAAACATGCAAAAATATAGAGCACCTCCTATAAGTATCTACAGGAGGCCATGACTTACAGATTAAATATGTTTTAAGTAATTAAGTGAAATCAGATTAGCTTTCTCTAAACAGCTAAAATAACGTTGAGCACCATTAGTCAGTTGTGGATGGAAACGTTTTAAAGAACGATCAATATGGAGTGTGTACGGTCCAGGGTTGCAGTAAAGGTCTTCTTTAGGGCTGCAACTAACGATTATTTTAATAATCGATTAGTTGGCCGATTATTTTTCCGATTAATCGATTAATCGGATAAAAAAACAATATGCAAATTTTTTGTTTATTTAACACAATATTTATGAAACAAAATAACCCCAAACATTCTGAAAAGAGGTGGACTATTACTGTTCAAGAAACTTTGCCCCAGCCCTGGCACTTTGCACCCAGCACTTTGCACCCAGCACTTTGCACCCAGCACCCAGGACTTTGCACCCAGCACTTTGCACCCAGCACTTTGCACCCAGCACTTTGCACCCAGCCCTGGCACTTTGCACCCAGCACTTTGCCCCAGCCCTGGCACTTTGCACTCAGCACTTTGCACGCAGCACTTTGCACCCATCCCTGGCACTTTGCACCCAGCACTCAGCACTTTGCCCCAGCCCTGGCACTTTGCACCCAGCACTTTGCACCCAGCACTTTGCACCCAGCCCTGGCACTTTGCACCCAGAACTTTGCACCCAGGACTTTGCACCCAGCCCTGGCACTTTGCACCCAGCACTTTGCACCCAGCACTTTGCACCCAGCACTCAGAACTTTGCCCCAGCCCTGGCACTTTGCACCCAGCACTTTGCACCCAGCCCTGGCACTTTGCACCCAGCCCTTGCACTTTGCACCCAGCACTTTGCACTGTGCCCCTGCACCCAGTCTCCAACTCTGCCCTGCACCCAGCCCTGCCCCCACATTCTGCCCTGCCCCCACACTCACACCCTGCACCCACTCTGCCCTGCACCCACACTCACACCCTGCCCTGCATCCCCACCCCCATTCTGCCCTGCACCCAGTCTCCTGGCCTGCCCCCACACTCACACCCTGCATCCCCACCCCCACTCTGCCCTGCACCCCCTGAAACCCCACCCCCACCCCCGCGAATCGCTCTGTGCGAATGGAGCCACTCGTATGAAGAATACTTACCTCCGGAACGCGTCACATCCGTCACGCAACTAAAGGAAGGCGGAGAGTGCAGAGCGTGTAGCAGAAGCGGGGAACGCTCGCGGAGGTAAGTAAAAGGAGCCGAGTGCTCCAACAACGAATCGATCACTCGATTAATTGATAACAGAAATCATCGACAACGATTTCCGTTATCGATTATTATCGATTTTATCGATTTGTTGTTTCAGCCCTAGTCTTGTTGCTCCAATGCAACTGCCAGTTAGAGGAAACCTGAAGGTGACAAGATGGACTAGTGTAATTATAACGTCAACTGGGCAATTACCTTTATCACCGATAAGTACAAACACACATATATATATATATATATATATATATATATATATATACACACCCACACAGTATATACTGTATATATACAGTGTGTATACAGATTCCTAGGGGTCTGTTTTGTGGCACACAGCTAACAATCTATCTGCACTGACATGTTACTGCTACTGTGTGCGGCTGGCGAGAGACAGAACAGTCAGTGTCATGCTTGGATGGGTAACTTCACGCAGATGGGAATCTCCAGGCGCACACACACTGAAAATAGCAGCATGGTCCTGACAGACAGAGCGACAAATTACTGTGTAACCACTTACATGCCACATTTACAAGTATGCATAATATATTCTATATCACACATACATTATATATATAGTATAGTCATAAAGGGTATACACATGACAGTGCTGTTATAGTTCAAGGTCTATTCTAATCTTAAATACATATTCCTATATAATGGGGACAGTGAGCCGGTAGCTTTCCAGTTATTGTGTGACTATAATTCTCATGAGGATCATCCAGCGCCAATTCATTTTTAAGGATGATGAATGGCCATAAAAGCTACCCCCTGACTCGCTTGCTGGGAAATACTATATATATATATACGGTATATATATATATACACACATATATATATTTATATATATATATATATATACATACACATACATGGCTTTATATGATCTTCACTTGGCAAAACAGAGCTATAAGAGTTAAACACAGATTATATCTCAGTTGTTAAAATTGTCCTGACAAATTAGGAAAGATACAGAACTGCGTGACATTCAAAATCTTTATCAAGCTCTTTTTCTTGAATTGAATATAATGCTGTTAACACTTCATATCTACTACTGCTGTATGTGTTTAGATGTAACATGCCACAGGCCTTTATATGTCATAGGAGTGTGAGCAGCGCATGTACTGCTCTGACAACCAAATGTGAATTTATTCACAACAGTGATGGGGCAGGCCCAGGTCCAGTAGGCTCTTGTGTGTGTCCCTCACCTTAGTGAAAATTAGTGAAAGCATTTCTTAGTTAGGGGACTACTGCAGTTACCAAAATAAAAAGGATATTAATAAAAAGAAGTTAGATGAGAAGTCAGACTTATTACAATTTGGTCCGGGCACCAAGAACCTAAGGGTCTGTGTCCACCTTAATACATACATCTGTGACATATCTAAAGAAGGGCTGCTCTTTAATGTGCATGTAGGAATCCCTTATCTACCTTTGTCCAGAGTTTTATATATATATATATATATATATATATATATATATAAAATAACGTATTTAACTTTTTAATTTTTGTTCCAAATTCCAACCTAATTATTCCCCACCACATGTTTTAATCTGCCAACCCAGTATTTTTTTTTTCGAGTCAAATCTAAAATATGCATTAAAGAGCGTGATTTTGGTAAATCTGAAGAATTTCTAAAAAATCCACTATGTTTCAACACACTTTGTGATAGATCTGTAACATGCTATGGCGCACACTCTTGGAGGTGATAATTGTATTATCTTCCCAAGGTTCTTGATATGTTTCACGCCTAGAACCCTACGGTGTCTCAGTATCGCAGGTGTGAACGTAGGAGCTTCAGAGCATGATAACTGAACCTAACACTCATGGCATTAACCCCTTGGCTGATAGAAGTGAGAAGCCACCAAAAATCCAACCTATGTGATGGGACATGTGGCCTTTTGATGTTATCACTATAAACAAGTGGAGCTATATTTAGAACACCAGCAGACAGGGTATGGGAGGGAGAGAGAATTGAGGATTTGAAGGAGTCACAGTTAATGGGAATAGATGTGTGTCTGTTGTTTCTTAAATGTGGGATCACCCAGCTGAGCTATGTGAACAGATTGGAAATGCTAAGTGCCTTTACTACAGCCAATGGCTTTCATGCTGTAAGCCAGACTCACCAGAAGGGACTGATTGGGATGTGAGCTTCTCTTTTTGCTGTGGCTTCTGTGTCTTTCCACCCCTCCTTCCCAGAAAAGTGTCTGAGAAGCCAAGGGGGCAGAGGGAGCTCTCCAGCACTGTGGTGCTGAATCAAAGAATAAACCAAGACGTCAGAATTCAAGACACCTTGGGATACTTTCATGAATCGAATGGGCTGTTGGAAGAAAATGCCTGGAGGGATCCACTTTACTTTTTAATCTGGTGATCTGCGTGGCTTCATTGGAACAGAAACTGCTATGAAGAAATCGAATGAACAATAAGTGTGTTGACTGCACAGTGCTGGTGAATTGAACAAGGTAATCAATCACTTTGAACCATCACACCATAAGACAACCGACTTAACTCAGCACAGAGAACTTCCTGAAGAACAAACTTTGAGCAGCCATCAAACCATGGCATTTATGGTCAAAACTGTGGTGGGAGGTCAACTGAAGAACCTCACAGGAGGTCTGGGGGGCAGAGAAGAAAAGGGAGAAAGTGAGAAATCACCTGCTGAAGCCCAAGGGATGACCAGGGAAGAGTATGAAGAATACCAAAAGCAGCTCTTGGAAGAGAAGTAAGTGTATGATGAGCTTCTGTGAGTACAGACAACCTTTAACCCAACCCAGACCTTCCTTAACCAGCTTTGTTTTGTCTGTATAATTATTAGGTATTTATGTCCCTTCCTTTTATAAACATCTCCTCTGCTGTCAGCTTCAGTCCTCCATGGAAACTGTGAGCACTTCTGATTCATTTAATGACATTTTGACTGCAGCCCTATCTGAATAGCAGCTGGTAATGAAGAAAACATTAATGAATTAGTTTCTGATTGCATCTAATATTACAAATAAGCCACTAACTGTACAAATGGTATAATTATTGGGGGTACCTTCAATCTAAAAAAAATTTGTATTTATCTCTAGCTGTAGCCTATAAGTTAAAACCTCTTTAGCTAGCCCCAATGTGAAATAAAATGTTAGACTGTTATGCCTGCTGATGCAGAATGTGTTTTTTTTATATCAGTGCAAATTGAGAGTCTGTGTGCTGGTGCCAGGGGAGGGATGGCAACCTCTTGGGGGAAGCCCAACTGTCATAGAAATATAGCACCCCACAAACATTTGGCAGGCTGGAAGGAAAACGCAAAAAATGTTTTAAAACCAACACTCCATAAAAAAACACACAGAATGTGAATGTGCATTGTGTCATGCCCAACACACAAACTCACACTAATTCCTCTCTATTTCATAATAGGAGAGCAGAGAAGACCCAGTCATGGAGTAAATGCCAACCATAATTATTGTTAATGTGGGCCACCCAGAGGATGTATGTGAAGCTGGAACTAAAGCACACAAAAGCTGGCTTCTTCATATATATATATAACATATGGTGATGGTAGCGGTAAATAAGTAGCTCCATTCAGATCAGTGGGAATGTAACGTGTAGAGCAGAAGGCTGATGGAATGGTGGGTCAGTTCACTAAAACCCTAAGCTGGTTTTAAAAATGTGAACAACTCCATTTAATGAGGTCTGCCGAGATCTCGGGGGTTAACGTGAATTCGTACAGAATTCCAGCCAAGTTCAAAGCCGAAGTTTCCATTTCAGCCTCTGGGGATGGTGCTTGGCCTGCTGTTTGTGGATTGACTTGATGGAAATCAGCTAAGTAATGTGATGTTAAAGTAGACCTCCCACCATTTCTTTTCCATAACTAGAATCATATTAAAAAGAAAGCATGTTTTAAGCAGTTCTTTTTTTCCCATAAAATAATGTTTTCTGACAGCTGCGTTGTAGCCATTTATATGTGTTCTAGCTTAGTTATCTTAGCTCAGTCTACTAGGCAAACATCACGATTCCTTATACTGATTGTCGTCAACAATACAATGGCTCTCTATCAATCACCCAGATGAACACTTTCATACAGGTCTGTGGAGGGACAGACTTCATTAACAATGCCATAAAGAATCAGCTCTGTGTGGTGTCTAAGAAGGGAAAGTCACCCAAAATGTCACATAACTGACAACAATGGCCGCCTCCAGGTCTACAAATAAAGGATGTTCATTAAAACAAGATAAGGTAAAGGCGCGTTTTTGTCAATGCGACTATATAACTGTATTTTATGAACAAAGGTGAAAATACTTTTCTCCCATGGGACTTCCCTTTCAATTCTAACTGTAAAGGAGTTAGTGATCTGACTCTGAGTCTATATCTTCAAATAATCCAGCATTCCTATATTATATTCATTTGTCTCTAACATATTACAGCAAAACAGAAGAAAACATTTGACATCACATTTACAAACTGGATTTATACATTTATTTGGCTTGTAAAAAGTCACTTAATGTAGATTCACGAGAAATAAAAGGTGGTAATTACCTCAAATATATATGCAGAACCAAGCAGGACAAACACTTCATTGCACATGTGTGTGTATTTGGCCGGACTCTCTCTGTAGCATTTGAATGAGCTATACCGCCCGTGTACATGTAAGAAACTGTACGTCGGTGGGTTTTATTCATTGATTCATTTAAGTTAAAGCTGACAACTGTAACACAGCAAACTCAACTTCCCAAATTACAAATGACCCTAATGAAGTCTACAGAACAAGATTCTCGGTGATTATATAACGGCAGCCCTGGAGTACATTTACAACTCTGGGTTTAATGAATAAATCACACCAGTTGTGTGTCTGTGTATTGAATTACTATGGGTAGTGCAACTACAAATTGCAGTATTAAAGACTGAGATTTAGATCTGTAAAAAAAAAACCAATAGATTCCTTGAGATTTTGATTTATTTTTCCACGTGGTATATTTTATGTTTTGCTCAAGGCAAGGATGTCATCGGTAGATTTTGTGTTATTCTGTGCATACCCTGGGTAATAAATCGATTGTTGATCACATATTTTGTGATTGTGATTTAATAATTCTCTTTGAAAGATATCACTAGGAATATTTTTTGCACTGTGCACATCTTATGTGGCATAAACATCACTGGATGACTGGTCAAAAGGCAGAGGAGTTTAAAGCTGCTCTATCAGTTTATTGTTATATGTGTATATATATTTATTGACTTATTTCTAATAGATCATCATCACAATATGAGAGTATAAGCAGGGGTGTGATAGGGCCGTTGTCGCTGGCCCCCATGGGCAAACGTATCATAAGCAGAAAGGCAACATAGGCACATGCTGCAGCAAAGAAAGTAACCTGGTAGCATGTGTATGGTTCAACATAAATATTAATTATTAATAAGTAACGTTCAGCAATACAGCTCTTACCTCCTCCCAGTGGTTTGTCAAATAACTTCAGGGAGGGACACAATTTCTTTTACAGCTAAGGTATTGAAGGACAAAATGTAAAACACAAAATGCCAGGGGTAACGTTGTAAAAAGCTGGATAGGACAAAACAGACAAATAACGTAAATCTAGAATACAACATGTTTGCTAATTTTGTTTCTTTTTTTGTTCATATGTGTAGCTGATAAAAGAATAAGAAAATAATACAATACTCCTTCAAAATAGCCATTCCGCTACAAGAGATGCTGGTATTAGACATACTCGTGTTCTAATAATCTGGGATGAGCTCAAGTGGAAACTCTGAAATAGGAAAGGACTGGCGGGAGATCAGAATTGTTTACTAGATGATGCACTTTTTTCTATGCAATAATGAAAGAATTAGCTATATAAATGCCTCATTTTGACAAAAAAGACAAGACAAAGCCATTCCAGCTCTTCTTAATATCTAGTGACATTACCACCATACAATTATTAGGTAACCAGCATATGTGCCCATCGTTAAAATGATTCTTTCTTCTCTCTCCCTTTTCCTCCCTCTTTTTCATCTCTTGTCCTCTCTCTGTGCTCCTCCTTCTGTCTTCTCTCTCTTCACCTTTTCTTTCCTCTATCTCTCACTCACAATCTCCAATTTCCTTCCTCCATCTCTCAGGCTTCTCTCACTTCCTCTCTTATATTTGTTCATTCCCTTCCTCTTTGTGTTCTCTCTCTTTCCTCTCCCATCTTCTCTCTCTCTTTCTTTCTTCTCTCTTCCTCACAACCCTGACCAACAGCTCCATCCCCACCCCGCATATAAAAGCAACACTATAATCAGCAACCTCCTCGCTGCACACAACGCTATTAACAGAGCCTGGGTGTGAATTCTCAGTAATACTGGACATCCTGCTACACAGCAAATATCCAATCATAGCGCGCTTTGCTTTCTGCTCCTCCCAGCGTGACTTACAATTCCCACTACAGACACATTACAATCTAGTTATGACATCACTGTTATGCAATACAGTTTTTGCAGTCTAGCTCTGACTACTGTATCACTACTGTAGAATATTAATTGTAGTCTAGTCTAGTTCTGACATTACTGCTTAAAAGTTAACAGGATACCATGCTTACCAGGGTAATTAAATAATTAGCCAACATATTTATATAAACCATCTTTTTTAATTTATTTTAAAACAATAGTATTTTTATATTATTATCTAAAGGCCTCTGTAGATTTGTTAGAATGGAATGTCCTGCATGTAGCTCTGATCTACTATACCTATACACTTAGTCCTTAATATATTGCGGTATGTTAAATGCTCTCAATCACCCAGCAGGACACTCTACCTAAAGAATGTTTAGGGAGCAAAGGACTACATAAGATAAGTAGGGCATGAGTAGCACTCCCATGAAACCTCAAGTCCAGTGTGGTGTTAAGGGGACATATCACCTAAATATCATATCACTGTCTACAATGGAGACCTCCACATCTATATGTATAGCTTACTACGGGAATGTGGCTGTCATTAAATACTATACTATACTAAATGTATTGCTTAAAGACAAATATGGCTTCTTTCGTAGAACTTCCTCTTTATGATGGACTGATCCTTAGAAAAAAACCTTGGTTCTCTGGTGTATTTCAGTATCAAATTAATTTAAACTGCACCTGACATCCTGAGAGAGTTGTGCATATATATATATATATATATATATATATATATATACTGTATGTATACGGTATATATCTACACTAGCTGTTACAGGATAATACCCGATTCCCCAAAAGGCAAGGGGACCCATGGGCAAATCTATCAAAAGCAGAAAGGGAACATGGACACATGCTGCAATATACTCTCGTATTGCATACCACAAATGCATAGATCAAATGTATCTATACATTTTATCTTATACCGCTAGAATAATGGCCTAGAGCTGTAGCGTACTCCTGTGCTAGACACCCAGTGCCACTTGTACAATCACACAATGATGGGGCGCACAGACCTACAAGTAAGTATTCAGAGTCACTGCTAGTACATTCACTGGATGAGAAGAGACGCCCGAGGTCCCAAAAACATATATAACTTTCTTTTTTTTTCTATGTTGGCCAAATAAAAGGTATCAACTTCAACTAAAGGCTACATTCACTAGCAAAGTAGGGGTTTAGCTTTCATCTGCTCCAAGGTGCAATCAGTCATCTGTGGAAGATAAATCCATTTTAAATGCTTGCGTTCTTCTTGGTCTGGATAAAGGAACACTATTGCAAATCTTATAAACTGTGTGATTCTGTAACAGGTTTAGCTGAACCCTCCTGTGAAAATCCTCTTGCAGAATCCAGTGTGAATCATCACTGCGTCGAGTACAGACCTGTCACATTCCCAAACGCTCAGCTAAGCTGCGGATGGAAATAAAGCAGACCTCTTCTGCAAAACGAAGCAGAGATGGGTAGATAACTAAATAATCCACGATCTGAAACCACGTGAGAGGCCAACATTGTCGACAATAAATAGGGGATTTTGAGACAAATGATGCAACATGTGATGTATTTCAGGACAATTAGAGTGCATTAACTGGGATATGGCCAGATATCTGTTGCGATAATTAAGTTTCATGTTTCCATAGACCCACAGCACTGATATCTGGCTTTCTGTAATATACAAAAGCAGAATAATATTATAAGGCACAATTTGTCCCGTCTATCCTGGCATTTTAATGATGGGTACATTACAAATACATAGGTCAATGAGTGCGAAAAAAGACAGACACTGTAACATTGTATTGTATTGTATAGTGATTGTATTATATTTCACATCCATATCTGCTAAAGGAACAGTTCATGGTGTTATGTTCATCCTATCCGAGTTATTGTGCTTTATTTTATTGCTCAATCCCAATTAAGACAGGCAAACACCAGCATGACAGAGGCTAAGACTGATTAATTCTGATTACTGTACATTTCCATTTTATTGTCTTGAGTCATAAATGTCCCTAAACATAATCCTCCCATCTGTCGCGTCAGCCCGAGAACAGTACATGTACTGCAGTGACTGACGGATTAGGTGCATGGGATGGACAGGGTGATCGCAAGTGTTTACCACACCTTGTCCATGGAGAGGAGGAACAAATGTGTCTTCCCAGACAGTGTGATTGGAACGGCAACACTCATCAACACAACAAAATGAAAAAATCATGCAAAAAATCATAACGTGAACATTTACTAATAATGAATAATATGCATAATGCAGGGGTCTCTGTTTAGTGGATGGCAAAGGGGTACTGTTACTGTATTATGATCTGGACTGGGGTGCATGCCGGTGTCTCTATGACTGGGGTTCTGGTTGTCCTAAGAGTTGGGCTCTTTACTTGGTGAATTAGAATGCCGACGAGGAGTCTATAAAACCTGCTGCAGTATACTACAGCAGAGAAAGCATAGCATAGTTGAACCCTGATCATGTATACGTTATACATATTAATTCCCATTACAGTGTTACTAAAAAAACGGAGAGCTTGCAGGGATTTACCACTAAAAGGAACTGGAGGAATAATGCCAATGCCGAGTGCCAACACAACTAATGATAACATACAAAAGCTCTAGATTGTAAGCTCGTTTGAGCAGGGTCCTCCTTATCCCTTGTTTCTGTAAGTCTACTTGTTATAAATTATTTTTCATGTTCTGTTTACCCATTGTACAGTGCTGCAGAATATGACGGCGCTATATAAAACAAAAGAACTCTTCTAGTGCTCTGCTACTAGAAAAGTCAGAAAACACCCATCCGATTCTTCAGTGCTGGACACTACTTTAATCACCTTTAGTTAGTCAACCCATACATTCTGAGCCTTTTCATAAGGTGCAATATGCTATTTCCATCCACTGGCACTAAGTATAATAAAACATTGAATCCGTTTTAATTCAGTATGGGGTTAGTGATTGTTATTTCTATATAGTGAAGGCAGATTAAAAGTGAAAAAGTAAGATGGGACCAGAATGGCTGAAATCTGGGAAGTAATTGGAAATTGCGCATATAATAATAGAATAAAAATAACAGATGACTCAGAAGTGTTTTCAGGAGGATTGGAAATGAATAAGACAGAGCGGATAGAGATGGACATAGAAACCTACCTTTTTATTATACATCACACTTAAATGTTAAAATCTTGCTGAATTTGAATTGCCACCAATTACTTGTGATTGCAGAATTCCTTTTATATAAGGTTGCAGAATGTGTTGGTACCAAATAAATAATAATAGGAATGAAGACGCACACATATGGCAAGCCATCAACCTGACAGCGCAATAAATAAGCTAAAAATAAATTATTAAAATCCCCTTTACCCAGTGCGTAATCCTTCTCTTAACATTATTGCTTTTAGTTCTACTGACTCCTAAGGAGCTTTTCCAATCACGCCTCTGCACACATGGTGTATTAAATAAGTAGTGGGAGAAAGACCGGGATTAAACAATATATTGTTGGGCACATTAGAATAATTTCAACTAGGGGCATTTCTAAACATTAACTATTCAGTATGGGTTCATCAGGATTGGTCAGTCTCTCTTAAAGGCTTGTAGTTCAAAATACTGCATTCCAGAAGGTGGGTGATGTTTTCATAAAATGAGAATAAACTACAAAAAAAAATGTTGTTTTGAAATAAACTACTGCTTAAACCTGTTCCAAACTGCATGGTAACCGATTATGGGAACAGGCCACATTGTACTGTAATATCAGCCCTTTGGCTTATTGCCCAGGCTAATGTTAAGAAGATACTACTTACAAGATGCCATACATCTCCATAAGGAAGGTCTGTTCAATAAATCAGGAGTTTGCGGGAATTTGCCAGATTATCATGGTCCATTCATTGCAACTTTATTCTGCAAGAAGGGGTGAGCTGGCCCTGCAAGATGCATTATGCAGTAGGTTATGTGACTTTAAGAAATCATCATGATTAACAAAGAATTATACTGGGCCAAAGCAAACCTGTAACCATTTGTTTTAGTGAATGGACCACAGGGCTATTGTCATTGTGCACCAAGTCCACAATATAGACAACCCACCGTAATTTGTGGCACATATGATTAAAATACTTACAAATTGCTTACTAACGTAGCACAAAGAGGAAAAAAACATCCTTGACCTTTATCTTTGTAAAGCTTGTTATTCCAACATTCCCACTTAGCTATTTCTTCATATTAGGCTGAGGAAAGGGACATGATGTTGGCAGATGGGAAATGTACTATAATGAAAATGTTGCTTTCTCTTACTGTCTTCCCCATCCAGGATGGAAAGGGATGCTTTGTACACACAGAGGAAAGCCGAGAGAGCCACACTCCGAACCCACTTCAGAGACAAATATCGCTTAGCAAAGGTAAATATATAAACAGAGGCTTTAGTAACAAAAGGTGAACTCAAGGGCTGGCTGAGATGGTCTGTACAGTATTGTAGACCATGAAAGGGATGTACCTGCATTTCTGAAACACAGCTAAGAAGTCAGCTTATCAACACATATACCAATAGAGAATGAGGCTTATACATTAGGTGAGGTCCAACTGGCACAGTGTTCTTCCAACCTAAGGGATTAATACATGGGCCAAAAGGCCAGCCTTGGCAAACCCTATGTAAATACATAATGTAAGCCTTAGCCAGGTCTCAATACATCACAGTTCCAACAAACATTGGGAACAGGGTGATTTACAATTTTCATAATTGCCTCATTTGTGTAACCCTTTCCTCAGAATGACATTGATGATGCACAGATCCAGTTGGCTGGAGGAGATGTGGAGCTGCCAAAAGAGTTGGCCAAGATGATTGAAGAGGACACTGAGGAGGAAGAAGGAAAGTCTTCTGTCATCGGACAACTGAGCAGCATTCAGAATCTTGATCTGGACTCGATTAAAGGAAAAGCTCAGTCTACATTAGATGACCTCAAGCAGTCAGCAGAGAAGTGTGTACTCATGTGACTTTGTCCCACACCATTCTGATGGCCCAAAGCAGCTGCCAGGAATCACTTGCAGCATACATTATCAAGATATGATAGAATTTTCAGATATAACAAGCCTAATCTTGGTGATAACTTTGTGTGTTCTGCAAGGTCAACTCAGGCAGTAACACGAGAGATATACCATATGTAACGTGGTCACACAACACACACTATAGTGTTTATGCCACAGATCACACTTCGCTCTAAAATAAATAACCAACCCTAACTTACAAGCAAATTATATGGCACAAAGAGTCCATTACTCTAGTCATTAGGAACATCACTAGCCAAGAGCTTCCTTCATTGAGAAACCAGTGATATCTATTCTAATTATTACTAATATACTATTTGACTTGTACCTTCAGTGCAGCCTGGGATAATGCCAATTATTGTACCGGCAGCTGAAGGGATAGCACGGTTCACAAAAAAAGAAGGCACCAGCAGATTTATAGCACTTGTTGTTTATGTATATAAGACTTGTGCACATGTACAAATGTTTTGTTTTGTTTTTGGTCCATTCGTTTCCATCTGTTTTGGTTTGGACAAAATTGGGTGGGCTCTGCCACTTCTTTTCTTGTTTCTTTGTCCCCTTCTCCCTAATATCAGCTCCATTACCCACATACTTCTGTAAAGTGATGGAGCCTCCTCGCACACCCTCTCCCCCAATCGGAGGAACAAGCGAGAGGCTGTCCCCGTGGTGTGTGCTGTGCCCTTTTGCAGAAGCCAGAATATCGCAGATAGATTTGCAAAGAACGAGAGGTGCAGAAGTGCTTCTCTTTCTCCATGAATCCATACACAGCACGCACCACGGGGACAGCCTCTCTCCCGTTCCTTTAATTGGGGCTCCATCCTTTTGCGTAAGTAGTGAAAAAAGTCAGAAGAACGGCAATAGGCAAGTTCCAAACTTCTCTGTTTGGTTACAAAGTTGCCAGGCAACATGTCTAACAGAAGCCATATTTTTATCTGTGCTAAAAAAACGATTAAGGAGCCTTCCCTAACAACTGCAGCAAACACTACTTCCAACTACTCAAAATATACAAAATGTGAAGAGCTAATGCTTTGCACAACACATCAGCTATTCATATTTTTTTCTATTAATAGCTTATCTTTAAAAATTCACCTTAAATTTGGATATTGCGATCTCTATAAAAATAACATATCCAGAGAATGCCTCTGTGATAAAAGATGATCATCGTGAATTTAACATGCTGCTGTGTCACGGTCAATAAAGATATATTTCTCTCCTTAAACCAACACATGTGAAAAAGGGAGCTATAATAGATGATAAATCTCCCATATTGATGATAAATCTCTCCTAAATGAAGCTCCTATTTCATAGAACTTTTTTAGTTTAATGATAAAGACTCTTGTCAAGGTTAAAAATGTCTTTGGTGCCAATATTTGCCAGTCCAAAAGCTCATCTTGCCACATCAAAGCATCCCATATGGCTAAAAGAAAACCCAGTAATGTTTAGAGCACATAAAACATGTCTGGAACCCAGGGCCGGCCGCCTGGGGCGAAGTTTAAAATGCCGCCCCCCGCCGAGGGGGGGGGGGCGGCATTATCTACCCGCCCCCCACCGGTACTTACCCTTAAACAGTCCTGCGGCGAGTCTCCCTGTGCTGCCACGGTGCCGGCTTGTAATGCTGAGCGCCGGAAATTCACGTCACTTCCGGCGCTCTGCATTACAAGCCGGCACAGAGACCAAACAGGGAAACTCGCCGCAGAGGAGAGAGAGAGGGGCGCCGAGCGGGTAAGCGAAAACCACTCGGTGCCCCTCTCTCTCTCCTCCGCTTCAAAAAAAACAAAAAAAAAACCGCTTGGGGCGGCAAAGTGCCCCAGTCGGCTCCATTGTAGGGCCGGCCCTGCTGGAACCTCATCTCATGTGCAGGACCATTGTTAACTCTAATGGTGGCCTGGGCAAGCCTCAATGGTCCCCCCACTCTGTCCTATTTGCCACCAGCAACCTGCTCTTATTGGTCGGGGTACTAGGGGAATACTTTAAAATTTACAGCATGGCTATGGAGAGGGCTAAGGGAAGACTGGAATAATTGCAGGAGCTAAAAAAAAAAGTATTACTTATAACTTGGCATAGATCAAACAAAAACCACAATCGCACTATTAAAAACTATTGGTCAGATGTTGCGACCTGAAGCCTAGAAGACAGACAGACCGACCGACCTCAATAAATACACAGCGTGATTCTGTGTTGTAAAACCTGTTTGAGATTATATCTAGTACTGTATTGTTTTGGGTAAGAATACACCCTGTTTTACACAGACTGTAGAAAAACCCCTTGGTGTGTATAATGTAAGTTGTGTGTTTGAAGGTCAGTATTGGTGTGTGTGTATAGGACAAGGTCAGAGATCTGTAATGTACAGGGTATTTATTATATTATATTCTTCAAATGCACTGCGATTAAAGCCATATTACTACCAGAGAATGTATTAACCTAAAATATATGTGCTGTTGGAGTTAGATCTCAAAATGGCATCATTTACAGAAAGGGTTGTGACGTCACACAACAGCTTTCCAGTAGAGAAACCCCTTAAATGCAAAACACACCTTGGACAGATATAAATGGATCCTTCACATAACTAAGTAAATGGGTCAGGACTTTGTGACCAGTGGGACACAAGATAACAACACAAGTCAGATTGTTCTAGACATTATATCAGATGGATAAAAATGTTTATACCCAGAAAAGCCCAAGTCAATATTCTTGGAGGTTCATAGGATGCATCCTAGAGTCATATTTGTACAACCTTTCTTTGCCTGTGTACCAACACTGTGTTTTGGTCTCATTTGTAGTCTGATCTAAGCTGTGATTTGTTGTGTTTGCTGTTCTCTTTTGTGCATTTTCAAAAACTCAAATTTGTAACCGTGATTAAAATGAACAATTTGGAAATATGTGTAATTAGCCACATTTCATGCGTAGAATGTGATTGTAGTCTTTATTTATCATACCATAAATATCTTATATCTAACTCCATACAATGTAAATGTATATTTCCGTGTGTAGAAACATTGCAGGTAAAAGGCACCGTCTCCATATATGATGCTGAAGACTCTATGACGTGTCAGTAATTACAGAGCAAAGGGTCATCTGGCCTGAGCACAGGCTTAATTTAGGGACCCGTGTCACCCGTTCCTTGGACACCCTCAACAGCCGCCAGCGGGGTTCCATGGCATAATATTCCAGAGCCCAGCATCAAATGGTGGTACAGAAGAGGAATCGCTAGAGAATAGGTCTGTGACCGCAGCTGCACAGACCATCGCCTCCATTGCAGTACCACATCTACTACTGGACCGGCCGGACGCACTGGGGAGGCAACTGAACTCCAGCAATACTAGAATGACATATCAACCTTTAAGAATGGTATGCAAATGTCAAAATGTGCTCTGTTTTATTTTTGGGTATCCCTAAGAGTTTGAATTTCTACAAGTATAATAAACACAATGAAGCAAGCAGTTGAAAATAATTTAATCATTGTTAGTTAATTTATAATCACAATGCAGTACATACATAAAAAGGAACATGTAAAATCGCACAGTAGTCGGTGTGCATCAGCAGGTGGTCACTGCAACGAACATGCTGTGAATGATAAAATTGAAGAAACTGTTACGGAGGAGAAAGGAAGGGCAAAAAAACGGTAAAAGAAGCAGAAAGAGCACATTACGAGGAAGTGTCAAGAACTATTGAAGGAAAACACAGAGTAATAAAGAAGAATGAGATAAAGCCATAGAGATGGCAAGCTGGGTAAAAGGCAAAACTGCTCAGTGCAGCGAAAGACATTATGTGTGTGTATATATATATATATATATATATATATATATATATATATATATATATATATATATATATATATATATATATATACCGTATTTGCTCGATTATAAGACGACCCTGATTATAAGACGACCCCCCAAATCTTAATATTAATTTAGGAAAAAAAGAAAAAGCCTGAATATAAGACGACCCTATAGGAAAAAAGTTTTACCAGTAAATTTTAATTCATTTAAACACTTTTTTTAATAAAAGCTATGCTTGAGAAAAATATTTTGGTTTTATTTCCTTCTATTTTCCAACCTGCCTCCTAGTTATGCACATCTGCCCCAGAAGTGCCTTATACCCCCTATATGCCACTGTGCCCCATGATATGCCTTTTAACCCTCTAAATGCCACAGTGCCCCATAATATGCCTTTTAACCCTATATGCCACTGTGCCCCATGATATGCCTTTTAACCCTATATGCCACTCTGGCACTTAGAGGATTAAAAGGCATATTATGGCATATAGGGAGGTTTAAGGCATTTCAGGAGGCAGAGTGGCATTAAAGGGGTTAAAAAGCATTTCACAGAGCACTCTGCCTCCAGAAATGCCTTACACCCCCCATTTAACACTCCCCCTCCCTCTTCCAAACTTACCGGTGCTTCTGAGTTGGGGGGGCGCATAACACAGGAGGATCCAGGTCCCCTGCATCTGAGCCCCCGGTGCTTAGTCCGGGCAGCATGTAGAGCTCCACGCGATATAATCGCGTAGAGCTCTACACGATACAATCGCGTAGAGCTCTACACGCTGCCCGGACTAAGCACCGGGGACTCAGATGCACCGGTAAGTTGGGTCGGGGGTTAACACAGGAGGATCCAGGTCCCCTGCATCTGGGTCCCCAGTGCTTAGTCCGGGAAGCGTGTAGAGCTCTACGCGATTGTATCGTGTAGAGCTCTACACGCAGCCCGGACTAAGCACCGGGGACTCAGAAGCACCGGTAAGTTGGGGGGGGGGGTTAACACAGGAGGATCCAGGTCCTCTGCATCGCTGCGGGGGATCTGGATCTTAGTCTCATAATCAGACCTATTTGAGGTCTGATTATAAGACGACCCTGATTATAAGACGAGGGGTATTTTTCAGAGCATTTGCTCTGGAAAAAACCTCGTCTTATAATCGAGCAAATACGGTATATACATACATACATACATACATACATACATACATACACACACACATATATATATATCTACATATATACACACACACATATTTATATCTACATATATACGCACACACACATATATACACATACACACATATATCTACATATATACACACACATATATATATATGTTACTACACTCACAGCCTCGAACAGACTCCGAGAGGCCTTCCTGATCAAGGGATTTAGACTTCCAGTCAGATGTCTTCATCTGTGGAAGAAAACAAGAAGATTTAGTTCACAAGCACCAAGCTTGTCATTGATTTTTATATATACCGTATTTTTTCCACCACTTTAGGTCTTTAAAGTGGGGGTGCGGCCTATATTCGGGGTCTAGCGCCTGACGGCCGGGACATGCAGTCCCGGGCGCTGGGCAGGCAGCGGGGTTTGGATACAGATCCCCCGCAGCGGTGCAGGGGACCTGCAGCATCCTACTCTCCGATATGCCGAGACAGCCTCCCCTGCCAGCACTTCCCTCGGGGGGGGGCCAGCACGGGAGGTTGTCTAAGCGCACGATGCGTTTTACCTCTGCCCCCAAGACTTACCGGAGCAGACTCCTGGGTGTCTTGCGGGGCCGGCGGGGGACATCTACGCAATACGCGTATACAACTTCCGGTGCCGGCACATCCGCTGAGTGTATCTCGGGGGGCGGAGGAGGACGACAGTGGCAGCATATCTCGGGGGGGGGAGGAGGAGGAGGACAGTGGCAGCATATCTCGGGGGGGGGAGGAGGACAGTGGCAGCATATCTCGGGGGGGAGGAGGAGGACAGTGGCAGCATATCTCGGGGGGGAGGACAGTGGCAGCATATCTCGGGGGGGGGAGACAGAGTGGCAGCATATCTCGGGGGGGACGACAGAGTGGCAGCATGTTTTTTTGGTGCTTTTTTAAAGAAAAAAACTTTTTCTTTAAAAAAGCACCAAACTTTTAGGGTGCGGCCTATATACGGGGGCGGCCTATATCCGAGCCAATACGGTATATATAAAAAGTCCCACAATGAACTGAAATTTGATCTAGTGTCATAAAGCTCACAAGGAGGGACATTTATTTCAAAGGAGGAGAAATGTTACAACAAGAGGTCATAGCAAAAAAATGGGATGTACATGTACGTCATGCAATTTTCACCGCGGGAGGGACACTTGTACACGGTTACGTAAGAAATTCCCAATCTGGCCTTTCCTTCTGGTAGGTATGACTGCTGACACCCACCAGAAAGTCAATGGAGCACACGAGAGCCTCAGAAAGGTCTGCCTAGAACCTGCTGGGATCTCTGATTGCTCACCCAGCTGGCTGATCGCACGCCTAGGGGCCTTTGCTTACCGATCAATACAGGGTAGATAGGAGGAAGAGAGTGAGAAACATTGTTTCTCCCTCTTTCCACAAAGTGAAAACCTTAAAGTTAAAAAAAAAAAAAAAAAAAAGAAAAGAAATATAAATGAAAAAATTAACAATACAGTGCGCTGTGATGTCATTTTGACATCAGTGGCATACACATTACATATTTATCCATATTGAACTAATAAGAGTTAAAAAAAGAGAGAAATAATAATCATAATAATAATAATAATAAAAGCCCTGTCACCCCATTGCCCCAAACCCCTTAATACCAAAAGTATTAAAAATACTACCCCACAGGGATAGATGTGGCCCTCTAGAAAATGTGGTGGGGGATATGTCTGTAATCAGGGATGTTGCTGAACATAAATTGGTGTTGGTACTTGAAACATGGAAAGGGAGAATCTTAATTAAACGGACACATGGTAAAAATTGCCAAAAAAAAATGTATGCTACGTAGGGTACTAAAACAAAGTAAGGAAATGGTTAAGCAAGACTTTGCTGTATTCACTAACAAAAAACAGTCTGATTTCATAGCTGGATTGTAGGCTATGAAAACCAAAGCAATGTACGGCCCCAGGTATAAAGCCCTGTCCGTTTTACTATTTTTTTGGTACTTTAACACTTACCTGCTCTTTTAGGAATTCTGCTCGTCTCATAAGTGTCTGAATCTGTGGGGGGAAAAAACCTTATCTGGTTTAAAAAAACAAAACACACTGACTTATACAAATATACTGGGGAAACCCTTTTACATCTCTAAAGCGATTGAATACACAGAGATAGTATGTAATATAGAGGGACATGAACCCTGCTACCTGTAATTCATATCGATGTGGCAATGCTGGAACACTGAAATAGCCCAGCAATAAATAAAATTCAGACCTTGATAACCTGCCCATCAAGGGCAACTAAATTATATTATGCGGCTTTGCTTGACAGGTATATTATGGGCCTTTGTGAATTTTACTCCTTTTTATTATATTTCTTAATTTTTATTTAAGCCTTTTAATGTTTTTTTCACTTCGGGATTATCAATGTCGGTATATGGTTATGCTCACCTCTGAATGCAATAGCTCTCTCCTCCTTCCAGGTGGCTCAGCTGCAAGAGATCATGACAGGAAGGCTCAGCTAAGTTATTTAAAAAGACAAAAACACAAGTTCAGCCTTTCCATTAAATATGTGAGATCTCATTGTAAGGTTCTGACACTGGAAACTGATCTCAGAGCAGATTATTTAGATTTTTTGTGATACATTCTAGTGGGCCAAAGCCCACCTAAGCCTTCAGGGGCCTTCAAGTAAGGAAAAAATACTAAAATAATATCCCCAAGTACAATGGGGGGAACAATATTAAAGAGTTCCTCCTCACCAGTTTCTCTGTGGAATTGGAAATCGATGTACCGTAAAAGTAACACACCACATCAAGTGTTAAATTAGAGAGGTTAGGAAAAGCTCTACGCTGTAACCTAGCAAAGTCATCTTTAGAGATTCACAATATATCAGTGCATCTCTCCATCAGTAGCTCTTATTGCCCTTTATAGTTAGGTTCCTCTATGTATCGATATCTATCATTATGTCTCTCCCCACTGACAAAGACCTCATGAGTTATTGCAGCGAGAAGCACCAACATCCACTTTAGCAAACAACTGCATTTGTAACTGTCAGATAAAACCATAGTAATCACATCGACTTTGGGATGTAATAATATATAAACACATTATATACATGTTATATATATATATACAATTACATTATAGCTGAAATTCAGTGATATCCTTAATTGCATATAGATTTGGAATTTGTTGTAACTCACCTGATAACATTAGTAGCAGCTCCCCCAGACTCTGTTGGTATAGGTCGAGGGCATCGACCATCAAACCCTCCTCATCCTGTAGACACAATGATGGAAGATGGGAGAAGAAGCTGAATGGCATTTAGAGACCCTGTGGGGTCACGTTGATCCTAGCCACGCCAACCTTCTTCTTTCAGCCACTTACCTTAGCAACAGCAGCCAAGGCCACGTCCAAAGCAGCATATAGACGCGGCTTGTCCTGGGCCATTTCTGAGCACCATGACAAGCATCAGCATAATACAATAATACAGAAGAGAGATTGTTAAAATGAAAAACAGCTACCCATATAATATATTATAATAGATCACCCAGATTACATCCTATGGAGCTGTGAGGCCAGTGTAGTTTGCACAATAGGCACCAGAAAAGCAACCCATCTGGTATAGTAGCCCAAGTCTAGTTACATATTTGTGTTATAGTAGTATATTGTATTATCATATTCTATGTAGTGCAATTCATCCAGTTGAAATACACGGTGTCTAATATCTTTTTATTTAATGTGCAAACTCTGGTAGGTAACACAGTGGTTTGGAACAATCAGTTTCCAGGCTCACCCCTCAAGAGTTCCCGTGATGAGTGGCCTTGCATCAAATGTGTTTTGTTACTTGAGGACACCAGGACCTTCAGTTCCTCTGCTCTAGAGATGTACTGGGAGACCTGCACCGACAAGAAGTGCGCAAGGTACGGGGTAAAGAACCACAATTCAATTTAAGAATACCCACATACTTAAGAGGCACAGACTAACATAGTCCTAGAACCCCTGGGATTAACCTCTAGAAACCAATGAAAAGACCCAATTGGCTGGAACATTCAGTTGGGTTCTATGGTGATCAGGCCACTTTTCAAACTTTGCACCAACATCACTTTTTATTTTAACCACACAATATACATTGTAAGTATTTCACCTCTTTATTATCAACATTACAAAACAAAAAGAACACCCTAAATGTAATGCTCTGTATTTGGAAAAAGACGGGGTGATATCAGGGCACCACTGCGTGGCTGCTAAGAAAGAATACGTCAGGGATGCTTGACTATGTGCTAATGTGACTGAAAGCAGCCACGAGATAAAATAATACAAATAGCCTGGGGTGCTTTTGAATGCTGGAGCAATGTCTTGTTAAATTGAAGATCCTTTAAAACTTTCAACTGTCCATACTAACCTTTGACCTCAAAGCTTGTTTTCTTCTGGCATCTGTTTCATCTACAAGACACACAACTACATGATCAATTAACATAGAGAAGGGCACGTAACCTCAAGTTACTCATATCAATTGACCAATATCTACCATATCAATGTAACTTTTGGTTTAAAGCTCTCTGTCTCCACTATAGCGCTGCAGCTAACAATTATTTTCATAATCGATTAGTTGGCTGATTATTTTTTCGATTAATCGGATAAAAAATAAATTTACATTTTTAACAGGATGTTAAAAACAAAACGGCAGAATAAAAAACTTTGATAAATTAACCCTAAAGACCCCATCAACCATAGCTGCCCTTAAATTAACCCTGAAGACCCAATTAACCATAACTGCCCCTAAATTAACCCTAAACAGGGGATATCCTGTCCTCCGATGAACTTCCCGGGTGATGTCACCAGTGACGCGACCCGGAAGGGAATGCCCGATCGGCATTTAAAAACATAACAGTTTTCCGGCGTTCGTGCCAGAAGCTGTTGCAACAGATCAGACAGCAGAAAGCCGGCGATGCTGGCTTCTGCTGTCAGGGGGGAGTCCAGGCTGTCAAACAGCCTGATCTCCCGTGCAGCGGCAGGGATGTGTCAGGACGCAAGAAGGGCAGGACGTACCGGTACATCCATAGGGGATTCTTGGGATGCGTTTTTTGGACGTACCAGTACGTCCATAGGGGATTGAACCACTACAACCCAATGGCAAATAAGCACACTTGGTAACTTTATAAAAGAGCTGCCAATCTAAATATTAACCCTTTAACAGTATATTACAAAAATTATTGTTGTGCTTCAATGGTAGTAACCAAATTATTCTAATACAAGGGCTTTATGAAAACAATTACTTCTTCCCAGCTAAACATATTCTTGTATCCAAATATTTTTGTTTACCTGATATAACAAGGATAACAGTACCAGCTGAGATGTAAAGGGCATGTAAAGCTAAGTTCCCCCCTGGACTCCCCACACACACACACACACACACACACACACACACACACACTAACGGTTACACAAAAAGTAACACACACTTACCTTGTGCACAGTCTGTCTTCGGAGCCAGATGCCCCTCTACTATCTGTGTGTAGAATTAGCAAAGGGCTGGAAGCCAGTTGCAAACCCCCCACCCTCTGGGCTAGCCCACCCCTGACTAAGCATGATCTATGAGGGATCCAGGCTGTGTGATCTTGAGAATTCAACCCTTCACACTTGACTGCATAGCGGAATACTATGTGTAACAATACAGTATAGTACATTAATGATGGTTATGAAGAAGTCCTTACAGTGCAGGGCAGGGATGAAATAATCCAGGGCTCTGCAATATAGTGTGAGCGCAGTAGCAAAATCTTCACCTGCATCCTTCTCCACGGCTTCAATAACCAGGGAGGCCTACGGGATCAATGGAGATTTAAAAAAAAAAAAAAACACAAGTATATGAGTGGTTTGTCAAATTAGGTCACTAGGCAAGAAAAAAAGGTTCATTTACGAAATAGCAAATTCCAGAATAATAATTTTCACCCAGCCTTTTCTTGTAGGAGAAATCTACCAGGTTTAGTACATCATAATGCAAATTAGCAGCACTTTTGTACACAATATTTAATAAATACACAGCTTCATATTATTTGTAGTAATTCGGGATGCAGTTTGGAGCTCGTCAGTATGCTTTAAATCTGTGTTTGTCCTATGCTGCTCTGCACAGAAAGGTCAACCCTGCCTACTGCGACAGAACTTTGAAATAGAGAAAACTATTTGTTTTCTAGCAAAACTAAAGAGGGGGCAACGGGCACTATAGAGTCTCTTAGTCACTCAAGAGCGTTTTCCGTACTGTACAGAATTTTATTCTACCTAAAGTTATAAGGAACCAAGCAAATGAAAAACAAAACAATGGGACTTCCCCATTCAAACAAACTTTAGGGAATGTATCTGATAAATGGGGAGCGAGCTAATGACAAAACTATATCTACGGCCCATTCCTTTACGCACAGCTTTCTGTAGAGACTCTTCACATGGCATGTGCTCCAGGTCCACAAATGGATGAGTGAAGAATTCTGGGAATGAAATTCGTTGATCGGGGTCTCTCTTCAGAAGCCTCTGCAACAGGTCCCTGCATTTAGGGGACACTCGTGGCCTGGTGGGAATCTAGGAGTTCGAAAGAATATAAGCGGAAATGGGGAATGGCAGACGGTACATAGATAGGAAAATAATTTGCTCTCTAATGTTCTGATCTATGTCTTTGTGGTGTTTATCCCACATTGCTTCATTTCTCGATATATGCTAACCTTTTGATTCTCATTATACTATTCCTTCTTATCCATACTAATGGTGTTCTGATACCCACAGTCACTAATTACTCATTCGCTTTCTTGGATTGTACACTTGCACTCTGTTTCCCTCGCCTTAATTGTTTCCTCATTCTCGCATTCCTGCCGCACGTTCCTGACTCTCTCGCCCACTACCTCTATTGTTCGGCCACTGCGGATTTTTTCCTCCAGTTCTGAGAAGGATTTGGATGCAAATGGTGCCTTCCCAAAAAGAGCCTCTGGAAAGAAAAAGAAAAGAGAAATGCATAGACTCAAAGTAAGTGCAATGGATGACTTATGGTACCTTGGGCCATTGTCCCCAGTACTCCCTCATATTTTGATCACAGTTAAAACACCTTTATTTTTCCCCATATACATTTTAGGGTTTTGGATGAAAACAGTGTCTTGGAACAAGTGGGCTTAGTGATGCCTTGGATGTAAAAATCCATTCATAAAATGTCTATATACCTATCAGGTTTGTTCTTCCTGGGTCCCACAGACTAAAGTAGAATATACAAGTGGAGTAGAATAACCCACAAACACACACTAGCCGACAATGCCCTGCATGACAAGTGCCACAACCTAAATATTTTTAGCATATTCAACTCTTACAAACGTCATAATTCATAGTAGACAAATGTTCACGAAGCTGACCAAGACAAGTACCGGCGAGCTCGTTCCGTAAGCTAGAAAATAACTTAAGAAGCAGCAGTGTCGTATAATCCTCGTTTTTTATGTGCTTTTTTCAGTGAGCCACTACCAGTGGCTTGTCTATAGACACTTATATATTTAGAATATTAATAAAAGCATTATAAAGTTGGCCTGATGAGGTTATCATATTTATCATTTAACATATTGGAAAGTCGTTCTTCCGTCACAATAATTTTCACCTCAATGGTAAGGGCAACTCACCATACAGAATGACGCCGACAGACCATAGATCCACCCTGGCATCATAGTGCCTGCTGCAGATCATCTCTGGAGCCATATAAAGAGGAGAGCCTCTCAGATCCTGGGTTTCATCCTGAGAAGACATGTGCTGAGCAAAACCAAAATCTAATGAGGAGATGAGATGAGGCTGAAAAGATCAATTTATTTACTTGCCTTATCACACAGCTTGAATCACACACTCACCAGACAACTTCAGATGAGGTCTGTCCAAGCTGTTGAGGAGAATATTCTGAGGTTTCAGGTCTAAATGGGAAATGTTTCTCTCATACAGGAACTTAAGAGCACTTGCTGCGGTGAGAAAAGATGGAGAATCAGAGAGCACAAACTGAGACAATAGTGCAGTATGCTAAGATGTCATAAGTCTGAAGACTTTCATTCCTATTAGAACAACATATGCACCCATTCTCTTAGAATTGACTCTCTCTGTTTCTCACTTGGTATGCTTGGTCTTCCCCAATAAATGGGGTGAAGGAATAGAATAAAGAATTAGGAAATGTAGATGGAGATGCAATGTGTTAGGCGGTATGATGCTAGGGGCAAAGGTTTGGCGTTGGTTTAAGACAGCGATGGGCAATCCACTGGGACAAATAACATAAGGAGCACTAACAGAGAGGAAAGATCTAAACTTGGTAGACTAGAGAGTAGATAGCAGAGTAGGTATCAGTATGAGATGGGAGCCATAAATGATCATAACTTTGGGAAAGCGTCAGTTATAAGGAAAAAGAAGTACAATAGGAGAAACAGGTGACCATACCATTTAGGGGGACCTGGCAGTTTATAATGTATCCATTCAATATGATAAAGTGCCCGTGGAGAGTAAAAAGACTACCAGCAGAATTAAGGGTAAGGGAAACCAAGAAGGAGCAAAGGAAAGGGAGCTCAAAGAGACATGGACATACCTAGCTGCTGAAGGAAGATCTGTACAATGTTTTCAGGAAGAATCCTACGCGTTCGGATAAAGCGTGATAGATCGCCCCCTGGACAGTACTCTGTGATTAAAAATATATAGTCCTGGTCCCACTGTAAAGCATGAAGAAAAACAGAAAGGGAATGGTAAAATAAAAATATCTACATATCTACAACTTATATAAATTACAAAGATTGTCACGACATCTGGTATTAAAACTATAGAGTGTGTATGTATACTGTATCTCGGTACATATTAAAGGAATTGTCAGTCATCCTGGGCAGAGCCTTTGGACCTTCGACGGCCAAGAATGCACACCAAGGCTCTGCTGGATAGAGTGACAATGAGGCTCATAGGTCCATATAGTATACAAAAATGTATAAAAGTACTTTAGCATCACAATTTCTCATAAAGAAATGAAAATGAATGTCCAAACCTAAGCTGACTACCTGGAAGTCCTTCAGCTCGAGGATATGCGGGTGACGAACTGTCTTCAGGATCTCGATCTCGGTCAGAAGGTTCTCCACCGATGCTTTGTTCAAGCTTTTCTTGCTGACACATTTGACAGCCACCACTTCACGTGTGTTCCGCTAATGGATGCAAATAGATATTTGATATATATATATTTCAAGGAAATTGTACTCCCATCATAATATGAAGCTGTCACAATCACCATACTTTTTTTACCTACAGCCAAAAATAACTACTTTGGCCAAAGTAGAAAAAAAGTGTAATATTTACATATTCTGAGCTTTAGGAACCTCAGGGATCTTTTTCCTCAAATAAAATCTGGGTATAGAAATGTACCATGTTAACCGTGGAAAGGGAAAAAAAGCAAATGGGGCCGATATGACACCTTTACTGGCAAACTGAAGAGTACCGGAATGTAAGGAATATTATCAGAATATGTCCGTTGGGTAATTTTTATTCTACACACTATGACATCATATGTACGTAGCAAATAAACTAATTTGGACCCCTTAGCGGTCACCAGTCTAGGTATTTAGCAGATATCGTCCTAAAACAAGTATGTACATTGACTTTTATGCAAAGCACACCGCAAAAAAATTAAGCACCTGAATTATAATCGTAGGAACCAAAACTCCGTGTCTCACCCGTTTATAGGGGGCACTTAAAATGTGACATGTTACAGTGGAGTAATACCGGGAAGGGAGGATATAACAGAGTTACAGCAGCTACAAGGAAATATTTAATACAATGATTTCTTTTTATTCAAATCACGTTAACGTTATCGGTGTGGTTCCAAAGCCACCGTCACGCGCAGGGCACCTCACCTTCCGGTAAGCCTTGTACACTGTGGCATAGGTCCCGCTGCCGAGCTTATCCGTCAGAATGAAGTCATCGAGCCGAGGAGGGGCCCAGCTCGAAGAGGCCATCACCAGCGGGGAACGCCACACTGCGCTTTACCGAACCTCCGTGCCGTTGCTCATGGTTAGGGCGCAGCAGGCGGCTGTACAGATACGGTTCTGTTCTGTTATGAAGCTGTCACCCTGCGCTTCACTTCCGTGATGCTATTAAAGTTACAGTGACTTCTGGTAGAGCCGAAGGCAATGGAGAGATTATACACTGACGCCACCTAGCGGTCCAACGGAGAAACACTGCAGCCACTACGCTTCCCTACACAAAAGAGAGAGCTGTGGTTCTAACTTTCCTATTCATTAGAAAGGGCCAATGCTGGTAAACGGCTCCAGCAAAAGGCAAAGCTGTATCATGCATAAGTCAAAGGGTGAAGAAATCTCACTCATTTAACTATATATTATACAAGGCCAGCCCAGCACTTCCTTCAGCAGAAGCTCACTGGAGCTTATCAGTGCCATCCTAACCCCCAAACACTCTGCCTGTGCCTTCTTTGCCCCTTGCAACATACACTCTGGCATACACATGTAAACACACACATGCTCACACACTCACTTATTCATACTAACACACATGTACACACTCATTCTAACACATACTCCCTCACACTGCTTATATATGCACATTCATGCTCACATGCAAACATAACACATTAACCCATTTGCTATCACAAACACACACTCATGCTAACACACACTCCATCTCCCACCACTTACACATTCTTATACACAAACACATTCATGCTCATACATACAAATGCTTTCACATATAGATTCATGTTACACACACTTATACATAGACATTCATTACATGGATGTATTTTGTTGTATTTTAGTCAACTGAACTGGTTTGGGGAAATTTTTTATAGCAAAATATATATATATATATATATTTTAAATTGTGAACTTCAAAATGCAACAAAACATATAAACTATTATAGGGGGCAGCAATGCTGTTGCTTGGCTATCCATGCGATGAAGCAATCTGGTGCTATAGATGGGATACTCCGCACACAATGTCACAATATGTGGTGATAGCTTTACATTGCAACATTCTCCACATGTTATGTGGCAGTGGCATGATGTCACAGAGCTGGCCCCCTAATCCATCAATCTGTGGCACTGTGCAGGCAAGGCTGGCACTTCTACTAATATGTGGGAAACTTGCCTTGCCCGTTTAGAATGGGGACTTAATGCTAAGTTAATTTCAGGTAGTAGTAGTTAAAGCAGTAGGCACTTTACCCTATGAAATGCCATTTGTACAAATGTATTGGTATAAATACATACAAGGGAGACCAATCCCCCTCCACGAGCACAAGTCATTAGAAGGTTTGCAGAGTTTGGTCTGTTATCAGAAAGTTTTTTTATTTTGTATTTTAATTTGCATTCTACATAGGGGCACCAGGGTGTCAAATATAACAAGGATGTTCACCAGTGTGTACACCATGACCTGCTTCCTGTTGGCACACAATGTGCACGATCCAACACGATCCTGAAAAATAACGCTTTTGTTGGTGTCATTACATTTTAATTGGACAACCTAACTAGGATGGCTCTTAGAGTTCACCAAACAGTCCCAAAACAATGAACGACTACTCTACAAACTTTAGCCGTATTATAGAAAAGAAATTTATTTAGATTTCAGCTCAATATGCCCAGTTAGGTTAAAAATTATCATAAAATGCTGGTGCATTTAAATATCAGTCACTTTTTTCGCCACCTTCTCTCACTCCCCCAAGTGAAGGGGGCTGATGCTTGCATGAATTTACACCCTGTTTTATTGTCTACATTCATCAATTCTGTCCATTGAAATTGCAGAAAATTATGCAATTAAAAAGGCAAATCAGGACAAAAAAAAATTTGCCTCTTACAGTCAAAGTCTTAGCCGAATTACACACACACACACTATTCCAATGAATTGCCAGCTGAGCTCTTAAAAGGTGGGATTATTACATAGCTTGTATTTGTGCTGTAAGCATTCATGAAGAAAAGACAGTGGAATTAAAATGGTTGCTGTGGCTCACCGGACACTGAAAATACATTTACAAGAGGGGAAGAGGAAATCTACATATGTTACAAGTTCAGTATATATTCAAAATGTTCTGTACACAGCAACAGACCAATCAAATGAACTGCATTACAAGCAGACAGAAGAAGGATTCACTGATCCATCCTGGGGCTTCCAAAATATAGCAATTCATTTTAATATGAAAAAACCTCTAATCATCCACCTTTTCTCATTAGTTCCCACCATAAAACATCCAAGATCAGAAGTGGGGTACATACCAACATAATATGATGTACAAACAGGTTTGTTTTTTCATCCCTACAGCATAAGAAAACCATTAAAAGGATCAAGGATCTTTTTGAATATATATGTACATATATATATATATAGTGAGAGAGAATTATGTACAGTCTCTTGTTTCTTGCTGGAGTGCCGAGATCCACCACGAGAGGCATTATATGTTTGGATTAAGCAGAACCAGCGTCTTTACTGGTTGGGTTAGAATGGTGGATTCTAGATAAGATGCAGAAGACTCAGTTTGATTGAAAAGCTCCTCTGGCTGCAGCAGTAGCAGCCCCTGTAGCTGCATTTTGGACGCCGCGGTTGGAAAGGATGCCTTGTGAAAACTCTTCCTGCGCTCTCTGGAAGCTGGCACCCGTCCTGCGATACAATGAGTGAACCTGACAGAGAAGAGAAAATTAGTAAACTGTATATCCTGACCCAGTATTAAGTACAGTCACCTGCTTTGAGTAAATAAAACGGTAAGGCCAAACATTTATTTAGCACCATCATGTCCTGAAGGGTTGTACATCACCATGTTACATGAATCTAAAAAGCGAAATATATCCTCGAACCCCAAATCTACTAAAAATATGTTAAAAACATCCTTGAAGCAAAGGGCAGCACTACAATCTGCATGATGTAGTCATATCTCACCTTCTTAAGCAGGAAGAGAGACAACACACTGGAGACTGTGAAGAATGAAGCCACTACCATCATTATGATAGCAACAGGGATTTTATGCAACATGGTGAGTGCCATTATCCAGCCACTGTAAGAGAAGCAGAGTGTGAGTGAACGCTCAAGGTGAGAAGACTACGTGATGCAGTAGGAACGGGGGGGGGGGGGGTCTCACCTGTCTCCCCATCCTGGGATTCCCACTGACTGGATGATGTAAATAACAATCTGGCAGAAGAAGACAATGAAGAACAAGAAGAAGCTGAAAGAGCTGTCAGACCTGAAAGGGAAATACAATAAAGTGGTCTCTATCAGTTTTACCATAATTGTCCATTCACAACGATTTGCATCCAAAATGTATTTAAAAAAAAACCAAATAAAATATATATTAGCTCATTATAGCTGGCAAGGATCCTGCTGCTTATCTCCACTTCCTTGGCAATAACGGCAGGAGGGCATAGAGTAGATTAACATGTAGAAACAATTAGCCTCATAAGGCATTGGGGGAAAAGGTAACCGTTCTTTAACACATGCAATGGAAGGCAGTAAATATACATAAAATAGGAACGACTTCCCCTGCTAAAGCAGAGATGTCATTAAAGGGACAATTTCGATACTAGTATCAGATGAAAGTAAAGTATTGTGCAGCTGCATATTTGCCATCTGTATCCGTTCTAAGCTCTGATCTTAGCCCAACCTACTAGATAAACACTCGTATTCCTTATCATGTTGCCTGTGGGGAATAGAAGGGCTCTATTAAGTCTGACCTAACACTCTTTACTAAAGACTATGGAGGAACAGATTTCATTAGTGCAAAAGAAAAAAAAAAATCAACTCAGTGTGGTGTTTGAGCAGGGAAAGTCATCCAAGGCCTCCAGGTCTGCCAATAAAGGAAGTTTATTGGAACAAATTTAGAAAAACCACGTTTTTATAAATGCACCACTGTATTTTATGGTCATATAGATGTTGTTTTCCATGGCACTTCCTCTTTAAGGGGAACAGCAGCTTTATACGTTTTCAAAACCTTTTTAAAATTCTCTTAAAGGAATGATTGAGAAACCAAATACATACAAAAAGCATACAAAACACCATAATAAGCTAAAAATAAATACAAATAACGGTGCAAGGGAAAATGGACAGTAAGGTCACGTGATGTGTCCATATGTTTTGTACACTCATCTTTACGCATGCACCAGTTCTAGTTCGGCAGAGAAACACACCTGAAGGCTTTGTAGATTGGCCGGTACCAACAGACAAAGGCACATGGAGTAAACAATATGAACCACAGGATGGACAAGCCAAAATCGACACCTCCAGAGCCACCACTGTTACCAATGAAGTAAGCCAGACAGGCCAGCAGATTCAGGAGAAGAGTGACGGCATGTACTTGAGAGAGAGAGAGAGAGAGAGAGAACCATTACAGCATTAATAAGGAAATTCATAAATAACGCTTCTCAGAATGCTTTAGAGTATCTTTATTTTTGGATCAGAGAGGCGCTAGCATGGTCAGTGTTCCATTGATATATATATATATATATACACTCACACATCCAAAGGTAGTAGAGCATTTTGCATATACGCTGGTAATCCGCAGGGATGTCGGCAGAGAAATCCTGATAGAAGCAGGGTTTGATGGGACAAAACGCAGGGAGGGGAGGCCAGTTATTTTGTCTCACTGAAAGCGTAAAAGGAAAAATATAAATGAACGCATCTTGAGTCTATAAAGTCACATAAAATACAATAAGCCCATTTACACACCAAGATATGCAGCTTAATTGGTCTCAGAATATAAAAACACTTGATAGTGAGGGGGCCTTTATGTTCCATGCCTAGAGAAGCCTGCATGATCGCACCCAGCACTCGGAGCAGGAGTTCAAAGTTTATTCATAAACATAACAAACAAAAAAACACAGGAGGCTCAACCAGCCATGAAAACAAGTAATCTTGGCATCAAACAGGTATACCATTAAAATATATTACATAAGACTGAAAGATTTGTGACGGGCCTCAGGTACCCCAGCTGGGTACACCCGTCAATTCTTTGTTGCTTCCTCCCGGAACCACAAGGGTTAACCACTTCCAGCTGTAGCCTATACTAGCGGGGAAGGGAGCAGGAATGCGGCTTGGATTCTTGGGTGAACGAGCACCCTAGCTCGCCGAAGCGTAACTAAATCCGGTGCTGTAACTGTCCTGAGAAGGACAGCGAGTGATCCAGCAAGCCCCTGAAGCATTAGAGAAGACTAATGTCCAGGGAAATGACGCACTTTATTGGGAAACACACAGGCTTATATACAGGTTAGGTGATAAAAAGGTCATAAATCAGGACACATCTTCCCGCCCTGCCCAGACAATCCGGCGCCGTGCTTAGGCTACCGAGCCCCGCAATGCCTGTATACTTTGGTTATTGTTCTCGGGGTGATCCCGACGGAGCAGCGGCGATCTTAGGGTTGCCAAGGGGGCGGTCGGGGACCAGGAAGATCTGGTCCAAAAAGCGGCGTGATCGGTCAACTGGGGCCCGAGCAACAACAGTTTAAAGTTTCCCCGGGACGAACCGCGAGATAGCCGGCACGCGTTCGGCAGCCGCGCCGGCTGTTTTCCGCTCCTCCGGAAGTCCCGGCGACCAGGCATTCAGGGGAGGCTTTTCCCCCTGAATTGGTCTTGCTCCATACCCCAACCCCGGTGGGTTAATAGCAAGGTAAATGGTGCGGTAGGTGAGGGCTTATGGCGTCCAGGATACGAGGGGTTAAAGTATCTGGGCAGGGCATGTGGAACATGGACAGGGGTGGCACGGGAGGGAGAACAAAAGCAAAGAAGACAGACACACAGATGGATATACATAAGTATCACAACAATGATATTAAACAGCACTTTTCAACCCAGGGTTGTGACAAGATTTATATAGAGACAAGGGAGTTTCATAAACAGTTGAAGCATAGAAATTGTATATATATATATATATATATATATATATATATATATATATACATACACATACATACATACATACATACATATACACATACTCTACAATAAAATATAATTTATTCCACGTGCAATTTCATATAAAGTAGTATCAGTATGAATTCCCATCCAAAACTTGATTATTAGGAAAAACTAATATCAGATTAAATAAAAATTGCAGTGTGGCGTGTCATAGGGTTAAATTCCATGGAACAACAATTGGTAGTCTAAGTCACCAGCTGAAAACATGAATCCAATCTTCAGGTGCTCAGATATAATATGAATTATTAATTAATTTACCTATATTTATGTTTCTAGGAGTGCTATTTTGGAATCGACTGTTTGCGAGACTCCGCTTTATAAACCTTTCAAATTGGGATGTAAGAAACGATAGACACTATTATTACAGCAGTATTTATATGGGCTGGACATATAACTTTATATATTGCATATAATGTAACTGTCTGGCAGCCTGCATGTTTCATAGACTGTGACAGAGGACATGTGTGGGCATTTGAGGCACTGTCCTGTGGGGCTTCACCTTCCACCATGGACATCTTACATGTTATACAACTGCGCACACCCTAGCCGGGTTACTGCAACGGGAGTGTTTTAATACGGAAAAACTGGTAAAATGGTTTTAAAGCTGGACCATTCTACTGGCTACCCTGACGATAAGGCCCTAGTTCAACTCAGAACCGCATCACCATCGTGCTTTGTAAATAACCCTTAATATTCTTAATTACATAAAGAATTGAAAGCATATCACACAGCGCGATGCAATAAGACATAAGTGCAGTATGAAAAACATCTAGTGGCAGTATGAAGGATCAGAGGTCTATGACGGCTCGATGCTGTGATACTCACAATCAATGTTCACGTTCCTTAATTCCTGCTCCTTCCTGTCCAATTCAGCTGCCTTCCGGTCCAACTCCTCTTGCTGTCGTAGAAGGCCAGCTTGTGCTGCCATTGCCACAGCCTGTGGAGAACACATTCAATTAGGAGATTACAATCTTAAAAAGAATATTCTAACATAGAACATTCTGAATGGATGGGCCTAGAAGGAATTTGGTTTAAAAACCTATTTATACTGGACTGCGATGGTATTTTGTTATGGTCCCATGGAAGAAAAATCCCAGTGCTGTATAATAGCAATGCAGGTCAACACCGAGCTGCTTTTATCTTCTTTTGTCCCAATAAACTTCCTTTATCAGCAGACCTGGAGGCTGCCATTGTTGTCCCTGTGTAATTTTTTGATGCCTTTCCCTGCTCAAATTCTTCCGTAAACTTTCAATAGCCAGGATGTCAGTGTCTGGCTGATCAGGACTGACCCAGTCTTCCATTGTTTACAACAGACAGTATGATAAGGAGTTAGCATGTTTGTCTGGCAGATGAATACGAGCTAGAACTCATACAAATGGACAAAATAAAGCTGTCCGAAGAGACCAGAGAATGACCAGAGACCTCCATAAAAATGTGAATGTATGCAAATAAAGGGTTTGAGCATTACACAACACTGATTATTCTAATGCTACATTTAGTTAGTTTAGTGATAAATGCCGCCAAGTAGGTGAAACAACACCTTTAATTCCTTTTCTTACTTGACTGCACCATGCTGTCCACAAATGAACTTTCTTGGCTACGCAGAACTGCATGATTGTATTAGGTTTTCTAATATTAGTTTATGCCAATTCCACATACACCGTGTGGATTACTGTACTGAGCAGCAGTTTTGGAGTCTGTCATCTTGTACATATGGGTCTGTCATAGGGCTGCAACAACTAATCGATAAAATCGATAATAATCGATAATGAAAATCGTTGCCAACGAATTTCATTATCGATTAGTTGAATCGATTTTTATCGATTATAAAATGAGGGTTTTTTCAGAGCAAACGCTCTGAAAAATACCCCTCATTATATAAACCGTTTCAGTGACTCACAGCAGCAGCTCCTACTTACCAGCCCCTCCCTGTAATCACTGTGACAACTGGCCCCGCCCCCTTCCTTCTCCCAGAAGGCCAGAACCACATGGCTGTGACACTCATCTAACTGCGAGTATAACATTAATATTTGGGCTACTGAAAGTTAGGGGAGGTGGGAGTTAATTTAGGGGCAGTTATGGTTAATGGGGTGTTTAGGGTTAATTTAGGGGCAGTTATGGTTAATGGGGTGTTTAGGGTTAATTTAGGGGCAGCTATGGTTAATGGTGTGTTTAGGGTTAATTTAGGAGCAGTTGTGGTTAATGGGGTGTTTGGGGTTAATTTGAGGCAGTTTTAGTTAATGGTAAGTTTAGGGTTAATTTAGGGGCTGTTGTGGTTCATGGGGTCTTTAGGGTTAATTTAGGGGCAGTTATGGTTAATGGGGTGTTTAGGGTTAATTTAATGATGAGGACTGAGGGTTAATTTATTAAAGTTAACTTAAGGTGCAGTTAGAGATAAAGGGGGGCAAACTAAGGGGAATCTAAATCCTGGGGGCAGTGAAGATTAACCCAGTACTTATTTATAAAAGTATGGTCTGTGACTCTATGAGGGGACTATGAGATATCAGGGGGGTATAAGGCATATCTGGGGAGGATGGAGTGACATATCTGGGGGTATAAGGCATATAGGGTATATAAGGCATATGTGGGGAGGGCAGTGTGGCAAGTCTGGGGAGGACAGAGTGGTGAATCAGGGTGTATAAGGCAGATCTGGGGCCACAGTGGCATATCTGGGGGTAGAGTGGAGTGGCATATGTGGGGAGGGCAGTGTGGCATGTCTGGGAGGCAGTGTGGCATGTCTAGGGAGGATGGAGTGGTGTATCGGGGTATAAAGGTGTATCAGGCACAGTGACATATGTGGGAGGCAGCGTGGAGTGGCATATGTGGGAGGCAGCGTGGAGTGGTATATGTGGGGGCAGAGTGGAGTGGTATATGTGGGGGCAGAGTGGAGTGGCATATGTGGGAGGCAGCGTGGAGTGGCATATGTGGGAGGCAGCGTGGAGTGGCATATGTGGGAGGCAGCGTGGAGTGGCATATGTGGGAGGCAGCGTGGAGTGGCATATGTGGGAGGCAGCGTGGAGTGGCATATGTGGGAGGCAGCGTGGAGTGGCATATGTGGGAGGCAGCGTGGAGTGGCATGTCTGGGAGGCAGCGTGGAGTGGCATGTCTGGGAGGCAGCGTGGAGTGGCATGTCTGGGAGGCAGCGTGGAGTGGCATGTGTGGGAGGCAGCATGGAGTGGCATGTCTGGGAGGCAGCGTGGCAAGCCTGGGCTCAAACGTGCATAAATTGGGGGGGGGGGGCTGGTTGCGAAATAAAGGCAAGAAATGCATTTTATCAAAGTTTTTTTATTCTGCGTTTGTATTTAACATCATTTGTTTATTACATTATTTTAAATAAATGAAAAATTTACATTCATTTTTTTTATCCGATTAATCGAAAAAATAATCGGCCAACTAATCGATTATGAAAATAATCGTTAGTTGCTGCCCTAGTCTGTCATAAGCCAACACTTTATACCCGTCTTTTAGTGCCATGCTCATAGATAGGGGACACTCAAAAACAAAAAAACACTGTGTTGCTGCATAACAAAGCAAATAGCATTTGCTACTCTGATCACTAAATGAGTTGTTTCACAATTGCACTGTACTATGAGACGTACATAAAACATATCCACCTTCATTATGGACACAAAACAGCTTGTGTACACAGGTTACCTGCGGTGTTGGTTCTACTGATGGCTGTAGAACAGCTGGCTGGGATGGTGCGACTTCTTGTACTGGGATTGTTTTCTGGTTAGGATTTGTCTGAAAGGAAGAAGAAAAAAACATTGTCAAGTTCCTAGCTACAGTCATATATGAAAACCAGATTGAATGTACTGAGCATTAGATCTGTCAAGAACAGCTAAGGAGAATGTTCTAGAATGGAAGGCCACAATGTAAACGCTTCTTAAAAAAGTACATGTTTCAAGTCACAGGCAATCATGCAAGTAAAACGCACATATAAATGGAAGGAAACCAACTAACGTTTCTATGCTTAAAATGCTTGAGGGTTCAGAAAGTATGGATTATAAACTAGTTGTGTCAGGCAACCGGTTTGTCTATCTGAAGGCAATCGGGACATTTGGGATCTTATTAGGGTATTGCATGTCAAACACAGGCCATTCACCTTTTGATCATAGAAAACTCTACATTGTAGACAATCTACACCCACTCTACTTAAAAATGAATGAATATAATGGAAATCAAGGGCTATAGCCAGAATATATGATCTATAGATAGATAGACATAGACCCACCAGGCGTGAACTTTCTGTAAAAGGGTTAAATTCTTCCAGGTTACTATGGGTGGTGGTGGTGATCTGTGTTACAGCAGGGTCCTGCGGGGAGGAAAGCACAAGAACATGTTACCAACTTGTCACAGAATGACTAACAGAAAACATTGGGCAACAAAGTAACCCATTGAAAAACAGATGGGTGACCAAATCACACGTTATGGCCCCATACGCCACGGACGGCAGTTACTGGATCTATTCACTTAAGGCGGCCTTGGCAGGAGAGTTGTGGCTTCAGCTCCCTCACTTCACTATTCATTAAGAAGGGCCAACACTGGCAAGGTAATCATTCCTGTACATGGCATAGTTCAATGTTTAAGGAGACTCACAAAATTATACAGGGACAGAAGCTCACTGGGGTTGACTCTTCATAATGTATACTGAAACACAGTTTCATATGACCGGATGGGATTTTTTCTTTGGTTTTGGACTGGCTGGTAAAGCAAGTCACATTTAATTCACACGTATAAAGATTACATTGGATAAACACAGTATTTGTGACAGCAGCTGAAATAGGATACCATCGTCATATAGTTTTTGGCAGTACTCGTATAGACCCGTCACAGCATTCTGAAAACTGAACCTTACACGAGGCAATCATACAATTTTCAAGATTCATTTATTAGAATACAGAGTATGCGGGTCACTTAAGGAGTAGGAGCAGGGACTAAAGAGCATGTCTTCCACCCACTGAGCCATCCTGTCTGAATGGTTGGGGGAATTGAAAAGATTTGTAAAATATCTCAAAGACCTGAAATCAAATTTCACAGACACGCTTCATATGCTGACCAAGCCCCAAACTGTGAACGAACAGCCTGGCAGCACATCAGATGGTTTCTCTCATGTGATCACAGGCAGCTTTCACATGTTTAGGTCATCCAACACTTCCTTATTGCTTGTTTTTCCAGTAAAGCTGGAGATTGTAAAAATACTCCCGGCGGCTCCCATTCTCTACTTTAACAAAACGGCAGTTCCAGGACTAATTAGTTCCTCTTGGACAGGTTTCTCCGGTCTGTGACTCAAACTGCTACAACAAAACTCCTGCCAGGAATACGTCACAAAGACTGCCTGATTAAAGACGCTTACACAGCCCACCGCTCTTCGTTAACAAAATACTACAATACATATAACACAACGATCACATGTTCCTGTATTGGTATGGGCCAATAACAAACTTCAGTCCGTTTAGCTTTTTCCTCTGTAGTCAACACCCTGACCCTTGTAATGTAACCTGTGGGTCTATACATGGCCAGAGCCATTAGTTTTCTTCTCATTGTATTCATGGGCAAGTTTAGGTAGCCATCGAGATGCTTCTCCACCTTAGAGGATTTAACGAAAACACCATGTTCTCTGTGTAAAAAAGTAACTATTTATTTGAAAACCTGGTGAGCTTAACATACTTTTTTCAATTATTCCGATCCCTTGTTGGGGTAAGACAGGGATTGAATATGGAAGCTTCAGTTTTCCAAGTATTGCAACATATCCCATTCCTTAACGGTTAGAGTAAACATGCTGAAGACAATTACAGGGCTTTAATAGGGTTCTCTAAGGTCTTGAAAGCTTTTGTGATTTTTACTCTATCACAAAATTATTTATACTAAAAGGATCAATATTGCAATACGGATTCTTGTGTTTCATTAATGACTGATAGGAAACACATAAGATATAGATAGCAAGACCTGTACAGGTCGACCCAAACCGAAAATATTACCCCAAAGATACCTAGGTATACAATAGGTACCCCAAGCCTATGATGGCCTGCGGCAGTACGAGAGAGGTAGTCCTATCACTTTACCGATCCCTGTTCAGACCTCACCTAGAGTATTGTGTACAGTTGCGGAGACCCCATCTCCACAATGATATGGACATTTTGGAGAGAGTTCAGAGGAGGTCTAATAAAATGACTTGCAGGATAAAAATTATCAGGTAAGACTAAGGGATCTCAATACATAAAGCTTAAAGGAATGAAAAGAGGGGAGATGTGAATTTCTTTTTAAAATACTTAAGGGATTTCAACAAGTACATGATGCAAGGTCATACTCTAAAACGAGAGGGTCAGAGGTTTAAGTGTAATTTAAGGGAGTTTCACTTTATTGAGAGGGTGATAGATACATGGAACAGCCTCCCATCAGGAGATGTAGAAGTTCTTACAGTGAGGAAATGTAAACATGCATGGGATTGGCATAAAGCTATCCTGAATTAAGGTCAGAGTCTTCGTCAGAAAATGCAGGTAGACCAGATGGGCCGAATGGTTCTTATCTGCTATCAAGTTCTATGTTTGTATGAAAACATGCATGCAGCATTAGGATATGCATAAGAAGACGCTCCAGGCTTTATACATATTTCTGTTGCAGAAGTGATTTTGCCACATTGTATGTGTATATATGTATTCATTTTGGCGACTTTGTTGCAAAACCTCGAACAAATATTTAAACATCCGGTGTGCAACTTTAAATGGCCTTATTAGATCTAAAGCACCAACAACAAAAAAACAAAAAACCTGTAGCTGCCTCTTACAGACGCTTAGTGCCTGACTGGGGTAGAAGACCACTGGTTCAGGCATCCTTTGATTAAGTAAGGAGGAGGCAGAGGATTTCAAAACAGAACCTGGTGAATTTGGTTTCCGTAGGTAAGAGGCTTTTTTTTTTTTTTTTTTTTTTTTTTAAACCCAAACATCTTCAAAAACAATTATCCAGAAGAAAAGAAAAAGCAGATGCCACATGTGGCTTTAACAACTGAATTTAAAGATGACATCATCTGCGCAGGTGAGTCTCCATCCACGCGACTCTACCGGAGGGAGGGGGCTGAAATGAAACATCTTAGACACTCCCTGCACAAAAACTCAGACAGCTATGACAGGGCTGCCACCAGCCAGAGGGGGTGACGTGGAACGTTGTCACATACATACACCCGGCCTACGAAATCATGACTCAACGGCACTGAGCAGTAAAACAGACTTAAATAGATGCAGCAGCCCGGCCCACTGAATGGGATTACCAAGTAGAATGAGTTCATGGCTTATTGTTTTACAAGACATAACCGCCGGACACCTTTGGACCCTGAGAATTTACCCTCCGTGTTCCCATTAGACGTTACTTTGGATTCTCTCATCTTAATGCATAAGCAAGGAGAGAATATCTCTTGTCAGTCATTATACACATCTAGAACGATGCTAAAAGCTGTGCTAATGACATATTTAGAAATTCCCACGCGAAATCCTTTGATGGCCAAGAGTGCCGCGCACAGCATTAAATAGTTTAATGCCGCATGGAGCTGTGGAATCTACTGCACCTTTGCCATAAGCAAACATTCTGCTGCTAGTGTGAAACTGTAAAAAGTAACAACCACACAGAACTCACCAGGGGCCGAGGGAGTTTATTAACACAAATGGCTCACATGCGGAGCAAAATGAAGAACAGGAAGATTTTCACGGATCTGCAGTTGATACAAGTTAAAATTGTTTACTTTAGTACATACATTTCCTAACTGTTTGGGTCCCTAACTAAATTTGTTCCATTTTAAAATTAATCTCTATGGATGTAACCGATTCTGGTTCCTAAAAACAAGGACAACATGAGAAACATTTGCCATGCATGAACAAAGCGGGTCAAACGGGATTACATTTTGTTAGAGAAACAGAAGCTGTCAGAAGATACAAAGCATTGGGCCTTCTAGCCTGACCATTTCCCCTGCTGTAAAAACCTCAGGACTTATCTTCTCCTGTTTTCAGGATAACCCTGTGCCTTATTACATGACTTTATTAACCTCTAGCACATCTTGGAGAAGGCTCTTCCGCTTACCGAGCATCCTCTCAGTGAAGCAAGACACTTTACTCACCCAAATGGACAGCTTCACACCTGGCTTGAGCAGGACGGTGCTCCAAGCAGAACCACCAACACATTTAGTTTCTGACTTAGTGTGCAGGTTTTTTTGTAAGACAGTTCTAATTTTGCCTAGAGTTTTTAGACAGCTGCATTTTAGCGATTTGTAGGCGTTCTAGCTCTGTTACATTAGCCGTTCTGGCTCCTTATCATACAGTCTTGTAGTAAACAATGTAACGGCTTGATCCTAATCGCCTCGCCCGACAACAATGTCAGCCTCCAGGTACGTACATATAGGAAGTGTATTGAAGCAAAATGAAATAAAACCAAATGTGCGTCAATGCCAACCTACACAACTATATACATTAGTGCAATACGGTATATTTCTCCTTTTTAAGCAGAGAGATATTTTCTGTGGGATTTTTCTCTTTAAGTAGAAGTCTAATATTCCAAATGTAACAACTAAAACGAAGGATGAAAAAGTGTGCTGGAGGGAAGAATACCAGTGAGAAAACAGATGAGCCAGACACTTAACTGAAATCAGTTATGCAAAAAAACACTTTATTTTCCAACAGTCTGAGGGTCATAAGACTGGTGACATAATGCTGAAAACAGCCCAATCCTGGATGTCCCGCAAAATAACTTTTCTATATATCACCCCATTCAAAGGACCCACCTGGTCACACTACCCACATTGCAGGTCGGATGCCCAGAAATCTCTGAGGGTTACAGCTGGTCTGCAGGCCTCTGCATCATATGCAGTTCAATACAGATGATAACACAGTGTCCTCTTTAAAGCTTAAAAAAGGCATGAAGGGATTTATCAGAAAGCCCCCCCCCATGCACTTGCCCTGTTTTCCAGCCCCCCTCAGCTCCTGCTGGCCAGTGAACATGCGTGCTCCAGTGCCAGTTTGCACAAGAGTTCCAGGGTAACAAGACCCCTGCGCACATGTCCTGATGCATTCCCATTGATTTCTGCCCTGGGTGAGCTCCTGATATCATATAATAAACATGGGTATATACCAACCGCTTGGTCCAAACACCCACCAACCCAAGGGTATGTCATATCCATGCTCTTAATATGCTGGACGGTAATCCAGCAACGGTATAGAGAATAAAATGTGACAACTTCCTAGGTGGCAAATGACATCTTCAATAAAGCTATCGGTCTGTGCTTATATACGGTAATCTGAATACCAAATGCGCTTGTCTACCAAATGATCTAAGAGTAAAATAGTGTAGAGGAAGTTGTAGGAGCACTTCGCAGTACTTTTCAAAAGTTGTTACAGATGAACTATCCTCCTCTTTCATTTATGTGGGTTCTTAATCATTCTGTCTTACTTCCGATCCCTTCTGTGTTTCAGGGTGCAAACAGATCTCCTTTCACAAGACCTTCAACTACAAAGCCTCCAAAAGCCTTTCATTTAGGCTGTATGTGATTAGAACACTATATGTAACAAGCCACAAAGTCCACACCTGACTTTTTTTTATTGGAGGCTTTTCCATCTTTTAAGTGCATCTTAAAAATAAAATGTAAAAAAACGCTCTCGTTGTATGATATATGCATTTTATCAGCAGGCTGTTACCTTTTGATCATACATGTTTAGATTAGTGAACTTCCCATAAGACAACTGCATGAGTTAGGGCAGAGACTTAAGATCGATGATCTATGTTGCAGAGTGGCAGAAAACACTATTGCCACTACGCACTGGACTAGAAGGGACTATTTACAGTTTTATATGGCACCATCATATACCGTAGCTCTGTACAATGGGTATCTCTGAAGCACAGCCCTACTAACAGCAGCTTCCAGGAAACAGATCAGATATTTAGAAGTACTTTTCTGAAAAACATTCCAAGCGCATGCAAGCCAATAATAATAAAAAAATATATAAAATAAAAACAAGTGTAAAACTTTACAGTTTTTATTTTTCCTCTTTGTACATGAAATGTTTTAAGATACAGGTTCTGCTATGTCACCTATAAGAGGCACTCGTGCCCTTTTCTTATAATTCTGAAAATGACATTTTGGCAATAAAACAAGGTAAAAAAAAATAAATCTATAGCCTACAATTAAGGTCACCACATTAACAATCGAAGAGTATATAAAAATATATGTTCTATGGCAGCATTAAAATAATTATATCCCTGCATAAAGCATTTTTTCTAAGTTCCAACTCGTAAAAGGCCAGTGAGGATGTGCAGCCTGTGACACTCCAGCTACTGTGGACATAAAGTCTCATTCGGCAGCGGTTGGCTGAGCAGAATAGGAGTTATATAGCGCACAATAGCTGAAAGGCCCCAGGTTGCCATTACTACTCACACCTGAACGCAAGGGTCATGTGTGCTACCTTAGCCCCGCCCTCCTCCACCTGCTCTGGCCTCACCCAGGTGCCCCGTTTTCTGATTGGTGGGCTGTCATTCGGAACCTGGTGCAAGACCCACAGGGACTGCTTCCTGTCAAGTTTTCTCGCTGACATTTTCACTGAAGCCCTCGGTCATTACCTGGAATGGGTTAACGTCCACAGGGTCCGCGAACGGGTTAGTGTCGTAGCCGGCCATGATTGCTAAGTAGCACGAAGTAAAGTATATGTGTGCAGCCTTCTGCCGGGACACCTCCTCGGCTAGGAATCTTCCGGGATGTGACGGGGCAATCGCCACAGGGCGGAATTAGCGAATGTCGGGAGGAGTGACTAGTTTTTCCCTCTCGGCCAATGACAGGCTAGCAGGCGGTAGAAGTTTGGGTCGGTACCCAATCAGAGCAAGCCTCTGATGGCAGAGGCGGGACTTAGCTGACAGGGCTTCTCCAACTTCTACATTGTAAGTGTTTCGGGATCAAAACGCTCAAGGGGTTGGACTACTTCTGGCCAATCACCTCTCTAAAGACCCAACAGAAGGCGTGGCGAGCACTGCTGGCAGGTAAAAGCTTGCTGCAGGTGAGGCGCTATGACGCAATAAACCAAAGTTTCGTATTCCTGCGTTATAAAGGTGGCAGTAACGTAACGTGACGTTGCTTGTATATGAAATATCACAATGGTATATACACAGACACACCAATGTATATTTGATACCGACGTATACACATGTGAAGTCTCAGCGTTATGTGTCCACATAACCGCAAACTACCCTTGCTGACGGGTGACACAGAATAAATGTAGTCATCCCAGTCAGGGAAGCCAGAAAAACGAACATTAGAAACGCCTGTGTAGGTGTGCGTACAACCCTGAGCTGATTGACAGTTGAGCCTAGCAAAGCTTTTATTTTCTGCACTACAACTCCCGTGATGCACTGCGCTGTCAGACTATTATAGTCGACAGAAACAGCGGAAGGTGGACGAAATGGCCGAGCCCCGAGGTTAGTAGGACAAGGGATGTGTAATAGAGAACTAGAAAGACTGTCCTGGCTACGCACTGGAGAAAATGCCGCGGGGAATGGGGGCGGCGGTTGCATGCAGTTGGTGTCGAAATAACGTAGACCGGCTTTTTTTCTTCTTCTTCACCATGTAAGGCTTTCTAGTGACGTCACTGTTGGTGTGCGTGCCTGGGACGTGTAGTCAAACAGCGTGGGCAGAATAACCTTTCCTAAAATAAAATGATATATATTATTTATAGATCTTTAATAGATTACAGTAGAATACACGCAGCCATTTGTCTATATTCTCCGAATGTGAGGTTTATTCCCAGGACACCTAGCTGTCTCAGAAACTGCAAAGTGACGAAAGTCCTGGGTGTCACAAAACCCCATAAATATATTCTAAAAGCACTTTTTATACATCTGATGCGTCTCCTTCATTTAATAATCATCATCCTTAAAAGTAATGATTTGCTGTGGATATGGGTGGGTTTTTCCCCTGATGGTTATGTACCCTACTTCCAATTTTCCTTTTCACTTTTTTTGTATACATTACACTGCATTTATATAGCGCCAGCAGATTCCGTAGCGTTGTTACAACTGAAACAGTAAAATCAATTAATAATACATTTATAACGCGGAATTCATGTTAGAAACCCCAAAAACCGACCTAATCTGTAATGGCTGTTCCTGGGCATCTGTGAACTGAGAATAGAAAGTCAGGGCTGGATCAGTCTAATTTAAAGCTCATATTTTATTAATCCTCTTAAAATAAAATAGATCTCTAAAATAAATGGGAAAGGCCAAAACAGAAATACGCGTCCCTAAATAGAATGAATAAACACCGGAGTTCCTAAAGCAAGTGTGTACAGTCCCCGAACTGTAGATACTGTAACCGGAGCCCATGGCGTGAAACTACCTTAGTATGGCCAGACGACTACAGAAAAATAAGAAGGACACTAGAAAGCTAGCGCCCTGCAGCTCCATAACCAGCCTACAAGGTGGAAGAAGGAGACAGGAATGTATGCAGTGCAACATCTGAGCTCAAAACAATGGCTGCTGTCTAGTACAAATTAACATCACTAGTATTTATCTGATGGCTTTCTCCAAACACACTCTCGGAATTAACGGAATCGGCAGCTGAGGTGACCCTGGCGGGATTTGGACCTGTAGCGGTGAGGTCTGAAGAGCCTCTGCGATCGGAGTATTTACCAACCGAGCTAAATCTAAATTAACAAACCCAACTCAATACACTGGTCGTTTTTCACAGCCACATTTGATTGCCTCTGATGTCATTACTATTCTGGTTATTCTGCGCAGAACACATCTGATCCCATCACAATAGGGTTTTTTTGACAGATATACTGGGGCGGTGAGGGCAGCTGTCCTCTGCTGTGTACTTTCTTGTTGATATGCATCTCTAGTAGGGTTTCCATGTTATGGAGGCCAAACAAACCCAATTTTGCTACCTTTGCGTATCTTCTCGTCCACAGAGATACTGGTCACATTTAACAACCATATTGTAAATCCTTATATGTTAACACATTCTACCTTTTGCTAACCCTTTTTACAAGAAGAAAAATATAAGGTAGAAAACACGTATATAATGCTAAAGGAAACCATAAGATAGAAATTAGAATGTAATCCCCATGTAAAGGTCTGTAACATCATCATACAGAGATAACACCTCAAAGACCATAGTTCTAGTTCATTTTGTCTTGACCATGCGTTATGATGTTCAAGCGTGTAGGATAAGATCTCTAAATAAATCAAAAAAGATCGCGCTCAGTCTGCTGAAAAAGACAGGTGACGTATAGGAGCGGCTAGTCCTATGAGATAAGAGAGAGTTGGTTATGTCTGTAGTTGGGCTATTCCCAAGAGTAGAAAAATTAGTCTAGTCGAGAGGAAAAGTTTTTCGTGGTTGCTTGGGTCTGCGGGTCTCCTAATAGGCCATCCCACTAGAACTGAATTCTAGACTGGAACATCTTAATGTGTCAGCTTCCCATAAGATTTAAGAAATACATCATTTAATGACATTAGATTTATTTCCTGGAAATAGCAGGGAGAAATTTTGGGGTGTCTCCGCTGTAACTGACTTTCTATAATCGTTATATAATGTCACAATGCCGTGTGTTGTAGATTGATGTTTCTTCCCTTGTGCTGCGCAGTGTTCCCTTTATCCTGTGTCGTTCAGGACTATGCTTGGGGGAAACTTGGTCAAGACAGCGAGGTGGCGCATTTGTGGTTGAAAGGTGGCCCTAACCGTGAGATAAAGCCTGATAAGCCTTATGCAGAGGTAATCAATCCACCCGTACCTCACAATATTTTATGTTCTTGCTTTTGTTTGTTTCTAACCAATGGGATTTTTTTTTATATCTCTCTCTATTCATTTTCTCTTTCTCATATTATCTTTCTCTTTCCTCTATTCATTTCAATTCGATGACCTCATCTCTGAATCTAACAGTTTTTTATTTTTGTTAATGGTCATTCAGTATCTCTTTCAGTCACCTTATCTTTCCATCTCCTTCATCTAATTCTACTTCCCTCATTCAGCTGTGGATGGGATCTCACCCCAAAGGAGATGCTCTCATCATAGACAACCGCATTAAGGAGAAGACCTTGGGTCAGTGGATAGCGGCTCACCCTGAGTGCCTGGGGTCAAAGGTCAGAGAGACATTCCAGGATCAGCTGCCATTTCTCTTTAAAGTGCTATCAGTAAGGCTGGCACTGTCCATCCAGGCACATCCAGACAAGGTGAGACATCTGAAATAAGAGGTCAAAAGCAAAACGATGAACACGAGGAGCAGGATACAATAGTGGAATGTTGGTATGGGACAATGCAATTTAGGAACTGATAGGAGAGAAGCAGAGGAAAATGAGGCTGTGTTTGAAAAAGATGTAATTTAAAAAGCATGGACATGCGAATAGGGATTGTTTTACATTATTTTCATTCATTTTCCTCTCCGTTGCACCTGGAATTCTTCTTCTCACAGCCTTATTTCCTCAGGTGCTAGCCAAGAAGCTCCACAGTCAGTTCCCACAGCATTACCCCGATGACAACCACAAGCCAGAGATGGCTATTGCACTTACCCCCTTTCGTGGCATGTGTGGCTTTCGGCCTGTCTCGGAGATTGTAGGTTTTTTGCGCGGTAAGTTGGGTGCCTTGCAGTAAACCTCACATGTGTGGAAGTAGTAATATCATTTTATATGGCATTAAATGCATCGTTGATTACCTAACAGATGTACCAGAATTCCACGCTCTGATTGGCCAGGAGTCTGCCAAGAATTTAGAGTCTGTTGCATCAGGTTCCTGTGATGGAGAGCAAGTGCGAAGTGCCCTGAAGAGCTGCTTCACATGCATGATGCAGAGCAGCAAGAAGGAGTGCGCGGAGCAGCTTAACCTGCTAGTGCAGCGTGTGTCCCAGCAAGGTGCAGCATACTATAGTGATGTATCTTCCATTCTAAAAGCCTACGCAACATCCCGTATTCATTCACTGAACTGTAGACGAATGCCATATTTAGTAGAACATAAGGCTTTCTGTGGGCAGGACGTATTTCATTACACTGGAAAGCCAGTGTCTAAGGCTTCTTAGTGAATGAATACGGCAAAGGCCTGACCTTGCACTATCTTTCTCTCAGCCAAGAATGGAGGCGATGTCTCTAATTCCATTGGAGATCTGCTTCTCACACTGCATTCTCAGTTTCCCGGGGATATTGGATGTTTCGCCATTTATTTCCTCAATGTCGTTACTCTTCAACCCGGAGAAGCAATGTACCTGGGAGCTAATGAACCCCATGCCTATCTGGAGGGAGGTAAGTACGTTTGGAGAGTCGTTGTTAACAAGGTCCCAACGATCAGGAACACTATGTATAATCATATTTACATAATTTACTAAATGCTGAGTGATTTGCTTTTTCATATGTCATTTTGTAATTTTTCTGGCTTTTCTATTTCATTTAAAAAATCAGAAAAATATGCTAATTGGCAATTCTACATAATTTTTTTTAATTAAAAAAATTAATAAATACGTCGCCTTTTAATTTGTGTGATATTTATCTGTTACACATTTGAACGGTGGTGCATAACATATAAGTATTTTTAAGAATATTGCCGATTTAACAAGATTACGTAAGGAAATATATTTTCCCAGTGACAAATTACAACTTTTACCTGTATTTAAAAAATGTATTTTAAATGTGACACTTCCCTATAATATGCATATGATCGCTGGAGCGGTCCTTAAAGATCTAGGCAGGGACCCTAAAAGCCACGTGCACCATAGCAATCTAGGTCTAAAGTTTAGGGAGTTTTTTTTTTTTTTTTGTTTTGTTTTTGCTAAGGGATAAATTGACCCAAGGTGAACCCCAAGAGCTCTCATCAAACACCCCTTGAGGACAGATGACCAGATTTTCTAGATTAAGCTTTGTTAACCATTTATATCCTATAATACACATCCACAGCTAGACTCCAGCTACTGCACCCGATACTCTGTGTTACAATCTGTGTTGTGTTTTTATTTTTTTACTTTCTCTTGAATTATGTTTTTAGTTAAGTTCTACAGATGTTTTCATAACATGGATATTTATGTCTAACACATACACTCTCTCTCTCTCTCTCATTATTTAGACTGCGTAGAGTGCATGGCTTGTTCCGATAACACCGTACGCGCTGGTCTCACTCCCAAGTTTATAGATGTTCAGACTCTCTGCGAGATGCTGACATACAATGCGGCTCCTGCCAGCTCCAAGCTCTTCCGTCCAGCACCCGTCAGTGGAGACCCCTATGCCATGCTGTATAATCCCCCCGTGCCAGACTTCACTGTCATCAAAATAGAGGTGAGGTTCAGAAACAAAGCACATACTTGAATTTATTGTGTAGAAAAGGGGATTATTCAGCCGAGCTGGATTTGGCAAGATAGCTGTGATTTTTGAGTCTCTGAATTCACTATGCAGTATAAAGGAACGTGTCTGACAAATGCCTGTCCAGACATGACCCAGCTGGTCCTGCAAAATGCATAGTTCAATCATCAAGGTCACTTTTAAGAAATCTTACTGATTTCATTTGCTTTATACAGGGCTTTCCAAGCTATTCTTTCAGCTGAAGCTCACCAGGTTTGGCCCTTCCTAATGTAAAGCAAACTCAGTGAAATGAAACTGCAGCTTTCCTGGGATCTCCCTCTTTAGTTGCTAACGTCTGTGGGTACAACACATTGCTGATAAAACAGCGATTGGATTCTCCTGTTAAACATAACAAATCGTATACCACTTGGGAAACTTTCTATTTTAAAAACTTCCATGAGCATTCCTCCTGTATTCTTGAGTCATTCCTTTCTTTTGGTGGAAGCCGATTGGCACCTTACTGATTTTATAACTATTACCATCTCTGTTTCATTGAGATAAATTAGAACATCATTTTAAAACCAAATGTCTTAAACAAAAAAAATTAAAAGTGTGATATTGATTGCACTCATGTACATACTGACTTTTAAATTCTCCTGAGGAAGCCGACATTGAAGTCGGCGAAACGCGTTGAGAAACTTTCTAATTTCGATTATCGATCTTTGGACTTTATATAAGGACTTACTGATCACCATCTCTGCTACTGTGGAGGACATCCTCACACTGCTTTTACGCATAACTTACCCGTTATGCCCATCCGTTTGTAAGTTTTTTACCTTTATTTATTTAAAAAAAAATAAAATCAACTTTTATTGCAACTCCAAGACAGAAAAGAGTCCGGATTTTTGATGAGCGATCATTTTCAAATATACTTGTGAGTGCAATCAATATCACACTTAAAATTTTTTTTGTTTGAGACATATTACACTATATTTGTTTACATTTTTTTTCCCACATACTGTTTCTAACAACACTTGTGAGGAGTGTTGATTTCGGGAGCAGCAAGATCTGTAGGGTAATTATATATAATTTTTACTATTTTTACGATTCACCCATTTGTGGAGGTGTTCCTATTTCTTTCTATAAAACCAAATGTCTCCTAAAAAGTATTCTGATCAAAAACCACAAAGTACAAGCCACATGTAGTTTCAAGCAAATGAATTGATTTTCTGTATATGATAGCCCTGATCTTATATTTGTATACCACTTGCATTCTGAACACTAAAACACTACATGTTGCTCTGCCAAGTGCACAATGACAGCTAGATCACCAAAGGGAGAGCTGGCAGGAGAGATGCACTTTTATCTCACTGACTTCATATTACATTGCGAAAGGACATCCCCAGTGACACTCCGCTCCGAAAACAGCCAGGGATATATTCAAATCAGTAAGATTTCTTAAAGGTCACCTCCCTGATTGCACTATGCGTTATGCAGGGCCAGCTCAGCCACTCTTGCAGACACATTTCTCAGAGATGACCCTTCATAATACATTTCAGAGAGGGGAGACAACGCTTTAGTGAACGACTACTGTTTCCATCATGATGACATCTTGGCGGTTACATTTTAAACCACGTGGGGCTGTAGATGCAACTAAAAAAACAAACCTTGTGACAGACATGGTCTGGCATCATTATTTAGGAAAAATTTGTGAAGACTTTTCTAAAGCTGTAAATGTGTCAAAACGACATTTCTTGAGAAACAAGGATAAAGGGACGCTCCAGCTATTATATGCACTTGAATACGTATGATAGCTGAGAGGTCCCTTTCATTTTTCTCTATACTTCCAGTCTAAGTACTCTTAATATGCTTTTAGTTTAGCTGGCATATACATCTGTCTCTTTTTGTACGTACATATTGTTCCAGTGATTATATTGTAATTGGGTTTAATGAGTGGCCCACGGGAGCAGACGGGTACTATTTTGTGCATTGCTGACTGTGAATGACAAAAATGAAAAATTCTCTGTTTAGGATGATGTCACAGCACTCAGATTACCTAATGCTTTTGTGTATTGTGATGCATTGCAATGACTCTTCTACAGAAGCAGCACGGGCTAAAGTGGTTGTTGCAGAGATGTTTCTGCAGTGTTTGAGTTCGGTTTCCTGATGCTGGCGGCTTCCTCCAGTGTTGCAGCCGGAAGCCGAGTTTCCTGTTCAATAAACCACTATTGAAATAAACCGCCACTTACAGAGGTTTAGTCCAATAACAAAAAACTGCATTATTTAATCCAAAAATAAGAAAAATAAATGGGCAAGCAGGCATTAAAGTGTCATGCCTGTCAAGTAGCCTGATAGACCTCCTATATCATACATTTTACAGCTATCTTCCAAACTGTGAGCTTAGAGGACAGGTGAAGCATTTAACTTCACGTTATGAAGGGCCAACCTTATTAAGCTTCTCCTGCAGAAAAGACTGAGCTATTATCATCCTGTCTTATATACTATTGTTTGATGTGGTATTATGCAGTGGTCATTAAAAATGTATTAATATGGTGTAATCACACTTTTTTTTCCTTCTTTGAAGCCGTTAAGGATTTGCAATGAACCTTTCTAGAATTTGCATTCATATAGCCTTAACACAAGAAGTGTCGCTACATACCTTATTTTCATGTTCTAGAATGTTAAACTTCATGTAGCCATCAGTTAATGGTTCCAAACTGTCTTCCTGCAGGTACCACCTTCCGTGTCCCAGTACCAAGTGGTGGCTTTAGACTCTGCTAGCATTTTGCTGATCGTCCACGGTCGAGCCACAATCCATGGATCACAGGAAGGCCTGAGCCTTCACCCAGGCTCGGTTCTCTTTATATCTGCCAACGAGACTTTAACCCTTAATGTAGGTGGTAAAGAGAACCTTCTTATGTTTAGGGCATGTTGTTTACTATAATATGGCACATTTTATAGCGATATTGGTTTTATTTCTTAATAATTCTAGACATGCTGCGCCATGAAGCGCAGTTGAACTCGGTGTTCCTAGGGACGGGGGCTGTATTGAAGCACGCAGATTTTATCGGGCTTTCTCAGGTGTCGGGTTGTTAGCTATTCTGTAAGCTGTTCCCTTGCTGTAGGTGACCATTGACATCCAGACATGGATGCTTTTTTAGGGGCAGTTGATCTGGTAGAAGATTACTTCTGTAATACCAAAAATGGGTTTTAAAAGGGATAGTTCACCTTTTCAAATACATTTTTAAATGTAATTGTCAATATTCTTACATGGGTTCTGTAAAAAGCAGTAGTTACCCATTATGGTAAATCATAGCCAACTTCTCAAGAAATCTTACCTAAATACTAGTTAGTAGTTAGGTACAACTGCTTTAATTTTAGGTCAATAATGGAATAGACTTGGCATGGTTTCGTTGCCTGCATAATTTACCACTGAGAGCTATATTGCTGTGAGATGAACTATTTATTAAAATGGGTGAACTGAGATCTTGTGTCTTTGTCAGCATTTTTCTTTTGTGTTTGATATTTCACAAAATACCAAATAGCGTTTAGTAACCAAAGCCTTCTACCAGACTAGCCAAAAGAAACACACAACATTAACCCAATTCAGCTAAAAGTAGATGGAGGGGTCTATTCCCTAACGGGAGATTTGGCGAGAGTTATAATTTCAGCTTTATATGGATCAGGGATCGTGACTTATTATTTCATAAAAAAAAAATTCGATCCCAAAGACTCCCAGACAGAATACTAATGAACACAAAAGCTGGTGCGCCAGAGATAGAAAACAGTTGAGAGATATATATATACACATATATATGATGTTGTGTCTTTGGCACAATTAGAGCTTAAATTCCATATGTGCTTTGCATGAGCAAACCGCTTTCAACTTCCGTAAAGAAAAGATTCAAAATACACAGAGGACATTAAAATGTCTTTAATTAACAATATACTCTCAAAGGTAACAGAAAAGCAGCAAAGTACAAAATAGTAGAGAACTGTTTTGACAAATCCCTTTAACATAAGATGTATGCAAAATTCTATAAACAGACAAAGTTACAATTTCCCTATCCTAAATACATAGAAGAATGGATAGTGACAGTCCATAATAATGTCCCTGGGAATAGGATTACCACACCGCTATTTGAAAATCCTTACATCTGTGTTTAAGTGTCTCTTTACAGGGATTCCGTGTGACGAAGCTTTGTATCACCCATGCCATCTGGCACACTTAACAGATACCCGGTGGTTCGCTCCCCTATACTTGCTCTGCCTCTCAGTTACAATCAGTGCTGCCATATGTATATATAGTAACACAAAATGCAAATGCACATATCCAGCCAGTTCCTACACTTTGGGCCCTTGGTGACCTTTTGCCTTAAAACAGGGTTTGACAAACCCCAGGCTCCATGGCAACCAGAAATCCCTTCCTGGCGCCTAGGGTTTTGGAGAGTGCCGTCACCAGCACCTTACCTGCTCCGTTAAAGTCACCGGTGTAACGGAGGCCCTAACATTGCAAATGAGTCCCAGAGCCGGACCGCATAGCACTGGTCACTCTCACTTAGTCCCTGCACGCTGACTGAGTCTGAGCGTAGGGCTATGATGTCATTTTGCGATGTTCAGATGGAGTCAGCGTGTGAGGGCCGCAAGGGAGCTGTTCTGAGCCAAGGCAGAGGTTAACAGCCTCCATTAGTGTGTGTTAATATGTGCACATACATTACTGAATGTGTGTATCTCAGTGTGTGTGTGTATGTATGATAGTTTGTATTGGCTCCTACATTTTTGGTCTTCTAGAACCAACAAATGTGTAAATTACCAGTGCTGCCGAGTCATCCCCAGTCCATCCCTGGAGGGGACCTACATCTGGACTCTGACTCTTATAAAATCTGTGTATATGTCTGTAAACATGCCATGCGCAATTTCTGATGTGAAAACCCTTTCAATAAAAAAAAAAAAAAAAAAAAAAAAGTTCTAGAGAACAGTAATGTAGCACCCAGGATCAAGAAAAGACTACAATTAACAACAAGCACAACTTCAGTGCAGAATCTTGTCTTTCAGGTCTGTCCTGTGTGACTATCCACTCCCCTGCAGGACGCGGGTTCACACAGCAGCGAGCTAAGGAGCAAAAATGATTCAACACATGAAGCATTGTACATTTTAACTATAATAGCTTTCTATCTGAGGACCCAGTACATCGCTGTTCTATAATGTAACCTATTTACGGTCATAGAGCCTCCAGTATATAGTATAACCAATAACAACCTTACACTGGAAATGTTTAGTATTAAAGTGTGTCCTACACATAACTTGCTAGAGTGTGAAACGTGGTAAACCAAAGCCTACTGGCTTAAAATCCAGCATCCACATGTTTAGGTATGTGTGAAATATGAGCAAGTTACACACAAAACATTCATTCCCACAAGTATGTGATCATTAAGAAAATAACAGGGATTATTTATAAAGAGTGATATTGGGCACGTTTTGAAAAGTGGTCTGATCAGCATTGCAGAACTCATACTACTAGCAATGTCATTCCAGTGATTGCAATAGAGATGAGACCGCTCTTCAAATGTCACAGTCCCGTTTCATACATAACCCCCCCCCATATGTGGCAGCCAAAAGATCAGTCCTACCAACATATATACAGCTGGTGGATGCAAATATTTACTCTCCAGTCCCCTGGTTTGTAAACCGTAATTTTCACTAATATACTAAACATATTTACAAATTATACAATTATAAAGTATAGCCAAAAGCTGCTCGATTGTCTTAAGCATCATATGATATATTATAATAGTTCCCACATTTTAAAATCAAGTTTCTGTAAAATAAATACATTGATTAATGAACTCAAAAGCAAAAAGGCTTAAATAAATACTTCTAATAATGCGTCAAGCTGTGTACGTGACTGGTTCACCTTAACTGCCATATATTCCAGCCATGCCTAGCCGCATAATAAACTCTATGAAAGTAAAAAACATCTCTCTAGCAAATTTTATATAGACAGTTTCTGTCTCATGGTAGTCAACGTCACATCACTGCCAGCATTTCAATCGCAGGGAAGAATAGAATCAGTGCAATTCATTCTATTGCAGCTGGATTGATTGATTGTTTCTTTACGCTGCTCCACACTTTTTGGTGCATAATAGAAGCCGCATGTTTTTTTGACAGACACAAGAGTGTCTGCAAGAACAGCTTCTTACAAAAGTCAGTGCATTTTGTTTGAAATTTAACATATTTAATTACAGAACAGCATACGCTGTTCACTTATTTTAGAGCTCGTAACATGATGGTTGGTCTAATATTTGTATGTAACAAGATTGGTTTCTCTGCCTGCTTACCACGCCTTTGACCATTAAGTAACTTCATTTAGTTATCTTGTTGCTGTAACATGTAGAGTGTTTGCAGTGAAACCACGTTCTGTTGCACTAGACAGTCTCGTTAAAAAAGGCTGACAGATTAGATTGATTCAGACCCCCAGCCATCTAAAGCGACATACTCAAACAGGCAAAGAACCAGACTTAGGACCTATGTAGAATAGCAGGTGGTCCAAAATGAGTCCATATGTCCTACTGCTAAGGTTGTGAGGTATAGGCTAACCAATAGTCTACGTTCACAGGTGTTACTGGATAATAATTACACGTGACCTTCAATATAAGACGCGAGTTACACCGTGTGAAATCTGGCCTATACAAAAAGGTACAAGATGGAAACTCTTAACTAGAAAAATCATTTCACCTGCTCATGTAACACAACCAAACCACCTTTGGTAAATGTTTTGTAACGTGAGAAGTACAGCCCCCTTCAATTTTTTGGTATATCAGGTCACCCTGCCACTTCTACGCTCTCTGATCAGTGACCTTAAAAGTTGCGAGGTGGTAGTAAGAGGGTATTTTTAGGACTTAGCAATGCAACCTTCCCATTTGTCATCACTGGATGGTGCAGGACCAAGATTCCCCTAAGCAGCAGGAGCAGGACATGGAGCGCACAGGCTTTGGAGGAATTAGATCAAGGTCCTCATCATCTGGAATCTCATCCAAGTGATATCCATCCTGGAGTAGCTGTCGGTTCAAGTCTTGTGATATCTGCTGCGGGCACACAAAAAAAGTCATAAAAACCATGGGCATCAACCAGCTGGAAGGAAAATTCTTTAACGATATTTACCATTGGTAATAAATTCTAATTTAATATTTTTATTGTTTTTAAACCACTGGAGTGTTGGACAGTGACTTGTTCCCTCCTTGGGCAGCTCCAAGAACACATCAAAAGCTAAGCTTTCTGTTCCACCACAGAAAGGTTAACAGACTGAATGTTATCTGGTTTTCTCTCTGCTCCTCGCCATATTTCCTATTTCTTCCGAGTAATGAAACAAAAGCACACATATATATCTACATATCACTGGCATATAGAGATTGCAAATAGCATTAAGAAGGCACAGTTACCTCTGAGATAAAACCATAACGAAACCCAACACTGCTAGTCATGTATTTGTTATATTTATATTTATCTTAAAACCAAATAAATGTATGGATAAAACACAGACCTGTTCCTAGATAACCATATTGAGAAACTGAATAGTAACCTCTTGAAAACAATAATACCAATACATGTTCATGTAATAATTGAGCTCACCTCTGCTGATGAATACCCAGAGGAACATCTTGATTCAAGCTCACAATCACTATTGCAAATATAAAAAAGAGAGCAGGCAGATGAGAGCAAGTAGGACGGGTGTGCAATGAACATACAGGCTCCTAATTTATCGTTGTTTAGGAAAAGATCCCTTTTGTTATTGCCTGTTTGGTCATCAAAAATGCAATATTCAGGTGAAAAAAGGGTGGGTCGTTCGTGGGGAAATTTGTTCGATAGGGAAAACCCTAAAAAATATATAGGGTAGTTTTCAAATTAGAGCAAGTTAAATAGATTTTTGATATTTTAAATAATAGTAGTAGTAAATAATTTATATATGAACTGTGAAGGTATTTCTTTTTTATGGTTTCAAATATAGCCCTACTTGCCCCCAACCCAAAAGAAAAAGCAATATATTATCTCACTAAATGAGAAAGAGGGACATTACAGTTGAAGACAGCAAAAACACAACATTTCATCCCTTACTATATTTATATATAAGCAAACCTAGAATGTTGGTGTTCTCAAACATCAAAGTTGCCTAGCAACAACACACAAAGCTTCACAGATATGCTATAAAGTCATAGAATACGATAATCACTTTTAAGACCTAACAATCATCTGACCAACATATAGTATATATGAAATATGCAAATTCCAGGTGACTGAATGGGATGCTTGCCTGTGCAATAAGATATGGTCATACCAACTACTATAGCCCTAAAATCAAAATCAAATTGCATTATAAGCACCTTCCTTCATCCAGCAGTAGCACCATAAGATTGCACACCATCACCCAAAATATACTCACCTATCCGAGTCCAGAGATACAAGTGTTTCATCAGAGGCTTGGCTTAGGGCTGCATATCCCTTATTAAATTTTAAAGACCTGCAAAAGCAAAGAAGTCATCAATACCCTACGAGTGCCAAACTTAACCGTTATCCATCTCATCTCAAAGCACTCATACCTTTGGGACGTGGCCTTCCCTTTGCCAGATGCTCCCAGCACTCCTTTTTTCTTTAGGGCGGCTCGTGCCAATTCCCGTTGCCTTTCTGAAAGAGAAGCCCAAGACATTGCAGCGTTCGGAAGTGACACTGTGCGAAACATATGGTTGTAAAGTTAATTAAAAACCTGTATAATGCATGTTTTGTTTTGGGGTTTTTTTCCCCTCATCAAGTCCCTTATTTTCAACATTTATGTAACAAGGGTCGGCCTGGAAATGCCAGATAATCCAGTTCTTGGAACCAGTTGTGCAAGAAGCTAGTCTGGAACAGAATGAGGAAAAAAAGAAGCTTCCGGCAATATGCTAAACTAAGCATGGCATTAATAATATCTGCTCCATGCATAATACCCCTATAACGCGTCATGCCAAAGCATGGACTACATAATTAAAACATTAGATGTGTTAATACAGGGCTCGACAAACCCCGGATGCCAGGTCGCCATGGTGACTAGAAACCACTTTGCGCCCAGGGTTTTGCGGGACAAGGGGGTAGAAACTAAACAGGGCTACCATTGTGAATCTGGCACCCCATGCTCGCCTACGGGGGCACGGTGAAGCGGGTGCTGCGAGGTGCCCAGCAGGCTCACATTATATGCATTACGTCACCCCGCGGGGCACCCACTTCACCGTGCCCCACAGGGAAGCAAAGGGTGCCGGATTCACAATGGCAGATGATAGGCAGCAGCATAGTAAGTCTCTACGAGGTGTGTGTGGGAGAAGTAGTGTACGTGTATACCGTAGTGTCAGTGATTAGAGCTACAGTCAGTGTGTGTGTGTGTACTGTAGTGTCAAAGTCAATGTGTATATGTACAGTGCAGGAGTCGGCCTGTGAGTGTGTATACTTTTGTGTCAGTGTGTTTATGTATAGTGCTAGACTGAGTGTGAGTGTATACTGTAGTATCGGTGTGTATGTGTGCTATATTTATAGTGCTAGTCAGTGTGTATGTGTGTGAATGTATAATGCCAGAGTCAGTATGTCTACTGTATTGTATTACCAGATTCAGCCTGTATGTATGTATGTATGTGTGGTTTTTCTATATGTATAGTGTTAGTGTGTGCATGTGTATAAGTGTAGTGTTAGAGTGTATAGTGTTGTGTACGTTACAGTATGGCACTGGCATGAGTGTGTATGTCAGCATACAGTGTGTTTCAGTGTATGGTGTTAGCATGTGTGTACACGAGTGTAGAATGTTAAGTGTGTTACTGTAAGGCGTTACTGTAAGCATAGGACATTAGCATGTGTGCATCTGTTACTGTATGGCGATAGCGTGTGTAAGTGTAAGAATAATTGTTAAACATACAAGCCTTATTCTTTATAGTGTAAAAATACCTGTACAAAGTGGTGCACCACTGAAGAAAGGTGGGTTTTATGTTGTACTGCCCCAATAAACATATTTTAACTGCAGACCAGGGGATAATATGAAAATAAAAACTGTAAATTGTAAAATTGTAGTTCAAGAAAATAACCTTATGGTTACTAATCACTCCATGTAGCGAGCAATAGCAAGGGGGGGGTGACACCTTCAGCACGGGGAAAAATTGAGTCATGTAAAAAAATGTTCCAACTTATAAAGGCGAACGTAACATTTTCATAACTAAATACAGCATTCATAGTGGCATTTCTGAAAGTTTAATTCTTTGTCATTAAAAAAATACTTATTCATGTACAACTGAGTGTTAAGTAGCACAAAAGACAGAACAGGCAATCTACCCTCTTATAACTTGTCAATAAACAGAGATTTGACTAAGAAGAAAAAAAAAAAAAGCAGGCAGGCTGTTGTCATAGAAACAGAAAACAGACAACAGACAACTTTTTAAAGGGGAACTCCCACTAAAACTTTTTATTTCTAGTATCACATAAAAAAAATAAAATAAAAATGAAAATGTTTTTGTAAGCTTTTCATTTAATGTTTTTAGCCAGCAGCATATTATTAACGCATGTGATTTAGTTGTTACATTAGCCCAATCTACTAGACTATTGTACTGGCTTGTGGTAAACAATATAACGGCAGAGTCATTTTCACCCTGAACAACTACCTTGACTCATTAAAGTCTATCGAAGAAAGGACTTCATTAGCATCGCCATAAAGAGTCGGTTCAGTGTGGTGCTTGAGCCACAAAACATCGCACGATGACCTACGGATAAATATTTACAGGAACACACGTTTGACTACATTACTCTATACGGCCCTATTGTACGTGTCCAAAGAAAAATAATTTTCCCACCGGACTTTTCTCTTTAAATGTTGTTTTAATGCAAGGAGGAACAGAATGACAGATCTGCTAAGAGTTCTTCCTTTTCAGATGTCCAGATGTCTTTTGTTATTCGCTCTCTGATAAGGACTGACACATAACGGCACAATGATGCGCGGCCTTGAAAAAAATACATTCTGACCTAACTTGGTTAATAATTAAATCATCTTTACACAAACTATTTCCAGTATTAGAGGTAAACTTCAGTTCCGCTGACAATTTTAAATACTTACGCAGCTTGGCCTGAATCGCTGGCCCCTTTCCCATCAGATATGGCCCCTTCTTCTCTATGCTGGGCTCCCTGGACTCCATTGTCCTCCCCTGTTTATTACAGAGAAATGTTAAGCATTGTATTAGCGTCCACAACACAAAAATCATCATGCAGACACAGTTACATTACCTGATTTGAGTATTCTTTGTAATATATTCGTTACATTTATATAGCGCCAGCAGATTCCGTAGCGCTGTTACAATCAGTGGGAAATTTAAAGTCACTTACAATAACCAACTGGCGCGAAAGGAGAAGAACTAGTTTCAAGTAGTCTAATAAAAGCAAGAGGGCAGGGAAACGGGGTAAAGGTACAAGAGAATGCTTGGGTCTCCCTACAGCGCCAGATTTGATTTTTCTGGAAAGGCTAAAAGGCATTCCAGGCTGGATTCGCGAGTTAATTATTTTATGCTAATTTCAGCGCTAATACTCTGCCTAAGAGGTTTTAAGACTCAATGACCAGATGTTCCCTTTAACCAGGGACACGTACAAAATGCAACATGAAGTACGACAACTTTAATACAGCTTATCAGTAAGCACCCATTGTTAAAAAAAAAATATGTTTAAACAATCAACAAGGAAAATAATAATAATGAAAATAAAACATCAACGGCTCCCATTCTAATTATAGGGTAAGGGGCTTTAATGCAATGTATATTACACCAGGAGGGTGGCGGATATATAAAACAGATGCGGTATGGTTTAAAGGGGTAGTCATGACCCTTTCCCCAAGAAGTTACCAGCGAAGCAAACAGAAGAACCGAACGCAGGGGTAATAATGGAGAGCTGACCCTTTTTAAATAAAAGGTTCAGGGTGCACAGCAGGGCTTTGCATAGACATACACTTTTGACAGGTGTGTCCCTTTAAAACATTAAGGACAATTAAGGTTTGACTGCAGGTAGGAAGGTGGTTATGTGGAGCTACATTCGGAGTCTATGCTTGTAGTAGTTTGTGATGTCTTGTAGTGGCTCAGCGCAGTGATAATGAACACCAGATACAACGAGAAGCCGGTACCCATAAGGCCTTGCCTAGAATATGTGACTATATGATATTTTATTAATCCGGTGCCCGGTTAGAAGGTATGACAACATGCTAAGGTCATTATGCAGTAAAGCAGTCGGCAAAGGCTGTAAACTACTGTTTGTTGTTTAACTTGGAGCTCCACAGCCGAACATACAGAATTAGCACAGGTAATGATTCCAGGTGTGTGTGTGTTACCTGTCTGTTGTCCCCAGCACAGGATCGGCGTCCCGTGTCACCGCCAATCCCAGGTCCTATCAAGCGCTACCGGGCCAAAACCTCCCAGTTCACGGAGCGTAGAAAGCAATCCAATCAGTGCCCCGCGTTCACCTGCACGTGATGTCTGAAAGGTGGGTCGTAGGAGCCATCTTAGTAGTGGCAAGAGTTGAGAAACTACGGAATCCCAGTTGGGGTTGGTTGCCACCTCCTGGTAGGGGCTTTGAAGGTTTCTGACTTGTCGTTTCAGATCGCATTACACTACATATTATAGTATTTAGATTGTAATGTCACTTTGACCTTATTGTGTTAGGACGGTTCTCCGTTGCCATCACGGGGGATGTCAAGCACATGGATGGCGGAAGTAGCCATCTTGTGGTTGGGATTAACCCCTTTCGTTAGTTTCCTCCAATAATTTATAAATAATGATTTATAAGTATTTTTTATGATGCTGGCTTGACATTTAGAGGCTTAATTATATTATTAACAATATGATTTTTGTTCTGTTTTTGGCATGTCCCCTATAGCAAGATATTTTGGTCAATTATATACTTCCTGCTTTGTGGGAACAGTTTGGAAGAAGGTCCTTTTCTATTCTAGCGTGACTCTGCCCCAGTGCACAAAGAAAGCTCCATAAAGACATGGTTGGGTGTATTTGGTGTGGAAGAACTTGACTGGCCGCATAGAGCCCTGACCTTAACCCCATCATACACCTTTGGGATTAACAACTGTTATAGCTGCAAATGGGGGGGGGGGCTACATATTAATGTCAATACATTAAGAATGCAACCTCATAAAAGTCCCTGTTGGTGTAATGGTTAGGTGTCCCGATACTTTTGTCCATATAGTGTGTGTACATTGTAAGATGCTTGTGCTGCCATCTTGTGGCCACGTCTCTTCATGAAAGAAAACATTTATATAAGTGCCACCTTAACATATGAGGATCAAACCATGAGTATCCAAACTCCAGTTCTTGAAACTGGAAAAGTTACCACAATGTTAGTGTAATTCATAAAAAAGGGGAAGCTGTTTTAATAAAAATCGATCCCAGGCGAGTAAATGTCCAGTCTACAGTGCCTAGACTCGGTGTGCAGACTCTTCCAAGCAGCTGCTTTGTATGGAATAGCTTTAGCCTTTTCGGCCAAAGTGGATTGAGTTGCAGCAAATGTATAAAATCAAGCACTTAGCCGTGCAGTCTGCATTAACAGACATTTGTGAAAAAATAGGTTGTTCTGAAGAGCTCAGTGAATTCAAATGTAGTACTGTGATAGGATGCCGCCTTTGCAATAATGCAGTTTGTGAATTTTCATCCCTGCTAGATATCGCACAGTCAACTTTAGGTGGAATTATTGTAAAGTGTAAGCATTTAAGAATAGCAGCAACTCAGCCACAAAGTGGAAGACCACATAAAGTCACATAGGGTCACACGTGATGAGGCACATGGTACCTAAAAGTCACCAACGTTCTGCTCATTCCATACCCGAAGAGTTCCAAACATATCAGCACAAAAACCATGCGGCAGATTCATGGAATGGGTTTTTACGGCCAAGCAAATGCATGCCTCATCTCCAAGTACAATGCCAAGCGTCGGATCGAGTGGTGTTAAGCACGCCACCACCGAACACTGGGTTTGTCTGATGCCAGGAGAACTGCAACTATAAACTATAAAGTTTGATGGAGGAGGGATAATGGTGTGGGGCTCTATTTCAGGGGTTGGGCCCCTGACTTCCAATGAAGAGAAATATTAATGCATACCAAGACTTTTTTGCTATGCTTCCAGCTTTGTGGTAAGTTTGAGGAGAGCGCTTCTCCATTCCAGCATGACTGTGCCCCAACGCGCAAAGCAAGGTCCACGGTTGGAGTTTGGTGTGGAAGAACTTAACCGGCCTGCAGAGCCCTGACCCTCAACCCAATCGTACACCGTTGGTATGAACTGGAACAGAGATTGTGAGCCAGGACTTCTCATCCAACATCAGTGCATGATCTCACGAAATGCTGTACGGGATGAATGGGCTCAGAGTGGAAGCTCTATATTTCACCCCACCAGCACTATACACACCGACAATATTACACACACGCACACAGACTCCAGCACTATACATTTACACACATGCACACACACTCCAACACTATACACACACCTCATGGAGACATGGCCACACTACTGCCATTATGAATCCAGAACCCCAGTGGGGTCACAGCACCCGCTTCCTGCATATCCATGGGTCCCAGGAAGTCGTTTCTTGCCGTCACAGCACAGGGGTTTGTCAAGCCCTGATTTAACTTTCACACAACTTAAGTAGCTGAAGACAATTACCCCAAAATATTTATTGCCCCGATTCAAAAATCACCTCATATGCTCAGGACCTTTTAATAGCTTGTAAATAAGGCAAATACTACAAGGTGAACTGGACTTTAAGTTGTAGATTTGGTACATTTGATATGCTAGCACCGCAATTTAGCTGTCACAGAAACCAAGACCCAGGTAATTGGGCATATAACTTCACTTTAGGGTACAAAACACCCCAGTGAGGAATTAGTTACTTTTGTTATATACATTTCTCTCTCCTCTTACTCAACCCAATGCCACAAAAAAAAGTAGGCATTGTACAATGCATGCTTAAATCAGATTGCCTCCAAGGAATTCAGCTTGTGCACAATGAAGATGGATGGGCTACAATGGAAAGCAGTGTGTGTAATATATGCATTACACACACCACACAAAAATAACTGGTACCCTCATGTTTATGATTCACTAAATGTGTGGACTAGATACTTGACTGTATAACTTTATATTTCTAGCGTTTGCAATGGGTAGGATCACCATACTTGTAATTTGCAAGACAACTTTTTGGGGCATGAGGCGATGACTTCCCATTTGTCCAAAAGGAAGGAACAAAAAAACAGTCTATTAGATAAACATCTTGCACAATAGAGTCTTCAGAAGCAGGAACACAGGGTTTAAACAATGTCCCTTTATTAGGTCCGACATAATATTACACACAATAGGACTCAATAAAAGAACAGTTTGTCGTATTTTCATCTGAAATAAGGTAATACGTTAACATCTTTGCATTTCTGGATGGCTGTGTACAATCAAGTAGCATCATTGATAAAACGTTTGGATGGAACCCTGTTGAGAAAAGAATAAGGGGTTAAGAAACAGCCAGGTTTATATTGCGGAAAATACAATAAAGGAAACCACAATTTGGAGACCTTTTGGATCCAAAGGTTTGTTTGACGGCAAAAACACATTTGTGTAAAATCAGACTGTAAATGATCAATAAAACAGTTTTTAGAAAAAAATTTCTCACCTTTAATGCTTATGCTTTATCCAAGCCCAGCTCTTCTGGAGTGGAGATTCCAAGCTCATCTAAAGTTGGTCTTAGCTCTTGAATAACATAGGGATAAATTTCCTTATGGGGTCCAGCCTTGTCCTGGCAACACAAGGAAAGCAGGGTTTTGGCTAATTCTACTTAAATATTCTCAAATATATTCCTGAGTAAACTACAATTTGTAGGTTGCCTAAAATTAAGTTATAAGAATAGAGTTGAGGTGATTTAAAGCACTTAATCTCTTTGGCTAGACCTCCACCGCTACCAACAATGGTTTTAATACAGACAGTAAATAGGCAGAGTGATTGTGTGTGGTCGTCCCCCCTCATAGTCGTATCACACAGATTATTTCTTTTAAGGTGTATACATAGCAGCTGTGCAATGCTAAACAGCAACTGTTACAAAATGTGCTACAAGCAAAGCCGTTTACTGCACCAAAGGTTGGTGGTTTGTTAGCAACAGCCATATATTACCCACCTTCACGGCTTCTAGAATGCGGACTGCACTTGCTAAGTCGTTTAACCGTCTGCATGCACGCAATGCAGCATCAATAATTTTTGGTTCTGGCACCAGATCATACCCGATAAGGGTGTTCATGCCTGGGGTAAGAGAGAAAGAAAAATGTACCACAACATCTGAATAGAACTAGGAATTTAAACACTGTTCAATGCTGCAAGTCACTATTATACTAATGTTCCAAAAAAGAAAAGCTACTAATCATACAATTGTTATTTCAGTCTTACATTAAATGGCACCTGATTTGAGCAACATTCTTTCCCATATAACCTCTGTTCAGCTCAGCAGAGCTTATTGTCACAAAGTCTTACAATACAAAATTAACTATGTCACAACAAAGCCTTACCTGAAGACACCAGAGATCTGTTTTTTCTGTTTTTGTTTTATTTTATAGGTAGGCAACATATAGCAGACTACTTGCAGTGAAGTACAACTTGTAAAACTCAGCCAGCATTACACAACATCAGTCTCCCTCCGCCGTGAAAACCGGGAAACCATTTTGCTGCCTTTTATTGACCTAAACACGCAGTGTCCCAGTGCAGCACCACATGGCTTACTGTGAAAGCAATCATACCCTATTATCATCACAGGGCTCTCTCCACTACTGACCCATCCCGCACAATACCACTCTAGCCTGCTGTACATGTAATGATACCCAAAGGTGGAGAGTCAGGAGGCTCTGCAGTGTTTCACAAACCTTCTAGAGTAGGGGTGCACAAAAGTTCTCCATGTTGAATGCATCACGAGTACGCACAAACGTACAGAGTATCCTCATGACCCCTCTATGCATATGGATGAAAAAAGTAAGCTATAAGGTGAATCTCAGCTGTCACATGCATTAAAGAGCAAATGATAGCTGGGATGTACATCTAACGCCATATTATTTAACAGTGTCCTTTTGATTACGACTCACCTTTCCTCAGCTCCCAGGCATCAATATCTGGCTTGTTGAAGTATGTCACCCAACGAGCATCAAACTCCTCATCTGATTCATGTTTGGCATGAGAATAGCAGCGAGAAGCTACTGCAGCTGTGGGCGAGAAAAGGTAGAGTATTAAGCATATACTGAAATGATTGTTGTAATCAAATGTCGAGTGCTTGGTAAAAGTTATTACTCATAGGGCAAACTTATATTATATGTTCATCAACGATGGTTGACATGGGGTTACAGAAATGAGATGTTCATAGTGAGTGACATTTCGAAATGTACGCCATCTCCAGCACTGGCTCTCATAGGACCCAAGGGGTCTAACAAGACTTCTGCTTTCATTCACAGAAAGCACTAGCACTTTTTTCTTTAATGCTCTTTACCGACTGGTTGTTTTGTGGTGCATTCTTATACAGAGTGATATCCAAACGTACCAAGTACTTAATACGCGCTGCTTGCTTATGAGGCTGGATGAGACATTGTCTCTTTAGAAACCGTCTTGCCAATTTCAATAGCCAGCCTATTTCCTAGCATTCAAGGACAGCCGCAGAATCTACATCTCAAGCATCTGTTCAATTAGATTAAGCGTAAAACATTAATCTAAGGCGCTAAAGTGACCGCTGAGAAATCTAATTTCCTTTCCTTAATAACACCTCAACAAACTATGCAGACAGGTAATTGCATGATACAATGGTTGTCAAAATCACTAAGTGCCTGCAAGCACAGAAGTAACTATATTATGGAGGCCCCATACATAAAACACACCAAGTTATCAAGACAGAAATCACTCATGTTGAAGTGAGGGAATATAAGCATACACAGACCTACGACACTGGCAACACTTTAAAACAGTGAACATTAGTATCGAGACCCCATGCCACACGCTGAGCTGCCTTTCCCTAGACAAGCAAGAGACGGTGAGACTGATGACCAGAGCGCTAGAGAATCCACATCACCCCTTTCCCGGTTTACAAACACATTAAACATAATCCACACATTTTACCATTTAACATAAGGCGTTTTTCCCTAGCACAGCCTTAATACAATGGGCGGCTGTGCGGATTTTTGTTAAGTTGCAAATACCAACTGGTTTTGAAAATAGCTACAAGGATAAAATATAGACGCGCATATTTGATTTATATAACGCCATCATACTCTGCAGCGCTGTACAATGGGTAAAACCAGAAATCTTTGCAAAGCATAGAAAAAACCTGAATACTCTTTCACCGTTCCGTACTATTTTTAAGCATTTAATTTACCGGCTACATTGTTGAATATCATGAATTAAAGTAACATTACATAGTGCTCATATAAAATATATGTTAATCTGCTGAATTAGATTTAGGAGAATATTGATAATGCAGGAGACTGCCATGATCTGTAAATTAAAAAAGTAAAAAAATGTACAGATTAAAATCAAGGCAGACTGGAGGAATGCAAGGAACCTGATACAAAGACCAATGATTATATTGCAGTATCTGCCGGAAGGGGAAGAGAGCTAAACACAGTGAGCCTCCAGCTCCCCTTCACAACATTGCCGCAAGTTCCTCAAAGTCACCTTCCTTCCGGGTTTCCTATACAGCTCCATCAGCTGCTTTCATAAACACACGTCCCACATCGCTCAGTATGGCCGTAACAGAAGATATACGCTGTCGCTTATACTACAAGTTAAATAGATTGTAAGCTCTTCTGAGCAGGGCCCTTCTCACCGTTTGTCTCTGTTAGTCAGTTTGCTATATTACAAGCTACTTGTTATGTCCTGTCTACCCGTTGTACAGCACTACGGAATCTGATGGCGCTACATAAATCAATAAATAAATTGCAATATACATCTCCAGCTAGTTAGGTATAGCCTAAAACAACTGATTTATTAGCACGGAGGCCGCTTTATTCCTTAAGTCATGGTTTTAGCTATGTAAAAATGAATTTCTTGTCGTACACATAGCATTATTTAACACCTTGTTAATGCAACATATAAAAGGCGGAAATTATGCCTCTTATTTTCTTTTAGTCGCCATACTCAAGATATTTAGAAGCATGGCTTTGGGCAGGTTAATGCATACTGATATAATTAGAGGATGACATTGTGAATTACTAGAGTCCCATACAGAACCCTGACTCCTCTGGCACTTCAACCCAATTAGTTTAATTGGCTGTGTCTTGCTTCGCAGACATTATATCAGCGGTATAGCTTCAGCGAAAGGCCTGCTGCATACGAGGGAATGTTATCCACTTTATCTGTGACAGCCTATCAAAATAACACACACAAGCCCAAAATATCAATATATCAAGCACTGGACAGAAGCCATGTTTTATCAGGAAATAATTACTCATTTCTAGTTAACGAATGCAACTGACAGCCGTGTAGAAATAACGTCTGAAAGCAAAGAGCTGTGACTTCAACGGCCCATTCATAAAAAATATATTAAAGCAGGCGATGCGTACGGCATTCGCTTTGTATGAATGGGCTATGCGGCGAACGCAGGACATGATCACACAGCACAGTAATAAACCCTTCCTCTCAACATGAAAACTGCGGAGAGAAGGCCTCATCTGAAGCCTTATTCGGTCATCACAAGGGCAATGCACCCTGCGGCGACGGCGGTGTAATACGGGGGCAGAGGGAGGTCACACCGGTGACAAATAGTAACAGCGCTGGGGCTCTTTAAATAGAAATCCCACCGGCAGACAGATTTTTTTGCCGATGCCGCGCTTCATGAAGTAACAGAAAACCCCGGTGTGCGGCTGGTGCGGTACAGCCAGTAAATGAGAAACGTAAGCCCGGGCTTTGCCCTTACTACTTTTTCAAGGGCATGGCGGCCGGTTGAGAGTCAAGTGTGCAGGCAGGAGGCTCACCTGGGGTACATGCCGGTGAGGGCTGCAGACGACAGCGGGGCAGGCTCCGGAGCCCTGAAGAGACACATCGCCGAAGGACAACAGCACCGAACATGGCGGCAGCAGTCTATGTGTGAGAGGTGACTGGAAAGGCTGTCGGTTGGCGAGGGATACGGGCCGGAAGAGGATGGAACGCGCGCACACACCGCACGCTCAGCCACGCGCCAGCACAGAGAGAACAGACGGACAAGGGGAAAAGTGGGAGGAGCGTAGTATGAACATGATGACCATAGAGATGAGATGCACAGATAAACCAGGGCAGCTATATGTAGCGCCACATGCTGGAAGTTAAAGTGATCATCACGCTTGTCTTGGAGAACAGAATTAGAGTTTATTCACTAAAGAAGGACTTGCTGACTCGCTGAACTTTAGGTTCATCTCACCTACTTCCATTTATATTATGAAGGGCCAACCTCAGTCTGTTTCTGGCCCAAGAGTAGTTTGGATGCTTCTGTATAAAGCAGATTTAAATCAGTAGAAGTTCCTGAAAGTTACTACATTGAGCTATGAATTATGCTGGACCAGCACCAGCCAGTCTTGCATAGAAATTGACCAGGGTTGTGAACAGTGAATTTAAGATGTTGAAACTATGCCAATCCCACTTTAGTGAATAAACCCCTTTTCTATTGGCTTCCACAAACCAAAGTGAACCACTGATTCCCAAGTGTTAGTAATGCATTGGTGACAAAATGATTGCATTCTACTGTCCGGAGAAGTCGGGTTAGAGGTGGTCTTTATGGAAGACTTGCGCCCAAAGCGCCTTTCGATGTGTAAACAAGACCAAGCGACTTTACTAGGAAGAAAAATGGCAGCAGGTGCTCTGGACCAATGAGTCACAATTTGAATGAGTATAAGAATGAGTGTTTGCAGGCAACCGTAAAGCATGGTGGAGGTTCCCTTGCAAGTTTGGGTCTGCCCTCCGTCAAAAAGGGTTCGGGATTTAGTCAGGATTAATTATCCCCTTAACACTGAGAAGTATAGGCAGATCCATCATGCTATACCTTCCGGGAGGCATCTGATTGGCCCCAAATTTATTCTCCAGCATGACAATCATACCAATAATACAGCCAAAGTCATTAAGAGCTATATCCAGCGTAAAGAAGAACAAGGAGTCCTGGAAGTGACGGTATGGTCCCTACAGAGCCCGCTTAACATCATCGACTCTGTATGGGATTTCATAAAGAAAGAAAAGAAACTGAGGCTGCTTAAATCCACAGAAGGTTTGTTCTCCAAGATGTTTGGAAAAGCCTACCTGCCGAGTTCCTTAAAAAACTGTGTGCAAGTGTACCTAGAAGAATGGATCCTGCTTTAAAGGCAAACGATGGTCACACAAAATATTGATTTGAATTCACTCACTTTGCATTCTGTTAAATGATAAAACTAAACTATTAACATGTCTATTTTTGAAAGAATACTTATACAGCACTGTGTGTGTATATATATATATATATATATATATATATATATATATATTTATAATCTCTTCTTTATTTGGGAAGGTTCAGAATCAGACCTCAATTTATTTTTAACCTTTTTAAATATGCTGAAAAAAGGAGCTAGCTATGGCTCTGGTACTGTGCTGCGTAATCTGTTTGAGCTATGAATAACAGATAATAATAATATATTTTTTATAGCTCAATATTGTTGTTCTCACCTGCTGATTCCGGTTTCTTTGTTTTGTCTTCGTACAATGATGCAGGTTGCTTGAGCCAACCATTGACAGCTCCTACTTCACATCTCACCAACTAACCCTGCTGAAAATGGAAAGATGTTGGCAATTAGACCCAGCCAATAGTTTACTAGCAGGTTGGTAAGAATGATACTTTTAGTCATTAATCACATCAACTGTTGTTTTTAGAATGCCTAAAAACATAATTTCAGTTTAAAAAAGATGTCACATTTCCAACAGCATTTGCAACATTGCTGTTTTTGTATTCCTCTATGACGCTCAGGAACAAAACGTATGAATATATAAAGCAGAGGGTTTTTATAAAAAACAGAACATGTGTAAAAACATATTCTAATAACTAGTTTGTAATAGATGGCATGTGGTTGCAGAAGCTCTAAATCAAAACATCCATTGATATGTGCATTTTTTTCTAATCAAAATATGACAAAAATGCTCTGTGCACAAATCCTATGATTTTTGGATTGCACACCAATTTTCCTTGCAGTTATGTTGATTTGGAGTCTGATGAGTCTTTCTGTAACAACAGCTTTAATGCCTCAGTGCCTCTGAATCATCACACTTGGGTCTGTTTGTTGAAGGCCAGATGAAGATGTCGTGTCCCTTGTACATAGGATCTGTGGTTTACCTTATGCCGCTACTTGTTCATTTTACTTAACCCTTTGAAACTCAAATTTTAATGGACGAGGCAGGATATGCACAGGGCAGATGACAATTCATGTGACCGTACCTGACAGTTTTAAACCATGTTCATATTGCCTTATAAAATTGTGCTTCCGGGTTGAATTTAATCAAGAGATGTAGTGCACAAAGTGTAAGTATACCAAGACTAAGTATGTCCACAGCTTAAAACAGTCTCTGTAAGGAGGACTATTAAAAAGATATCATCGGTTGAGAATAAATGCAATGCCTGTGATGTAGCCGCAGCACTTGAGCCAAGCACGTTATATACCTATGCCATTGGCCGGTAGATGCACTTATTAGCATTAGTATCCCTGGCTTGCTGGCCATGCCCATCCTGTACAACATATCAATTCTAATATCCCCCCCCAAAAAACCATCACAAAACTGGCCCTAAATTATGACACTGCATTGTGATGTGATGCTTACTGAAGCCAAAGGTGTCACAGACAGTAGATAAAACTGTGCTAAGCAACCTATAGCGCCAATAGTCAAGGTATACTTTTTTGGAGTTCAATGGTGCCAAAAACATAGATTTTTAATCAAATAAATTTGTCACGGGGTCAGGGAGAGAGGAAGGATCCTACTATGCAGATATGCACTGTGGAGAAGTCCAGTATACAGTCCGTAATCAAAATTGCAAAGGCAGGCAGCGAGGTCAAACGTATCCGAGGTCGAGGCAGGCAGAATAGGAGCAAAACGGGTAAACAGGTCCGAGGTCGTAGGCAGGCAGCAAGAATCGTGGTCAAAAACAGGCAAAGGTCGGTACACAAGGAAATCGAGATAATATAGAGAAACCAGCACACCCAAAAAGCATAACACTTTGAATGGGTGAAGACTGGAGAAAAGAATGGGGTTTAAATAGGTGATTTAATTACAAACTGCTGTGTTGCGCACGCTGCGTAAATTGCGTACGCTGCGGTACATTCGACGCGGACCTTCGTCGCGTCATAACCGCGTTCCCGTCGGGGGACGTGCCAGCGCGTCCACGGCGTGGAGGCGCGATCCCGGCCGAGGTGGAGGAGGCGGGACCGCGACACTGCCGTGTGCGCACGGCGGGGACCGCAGCGACGGAGGAGTCGGGACCAGGCGAGGCAGCCCTGGCGTCAGAGGTAGGAGCCGCGGCGCGCGTGACAAAATTGAGGTTGGCACCAAAATAATAATTTGCTTAGGTCAGCAGAATCTTTATCTAAACAAGCTCTTTCTTATGTCTGAAATAAAAGCCAATTAGCTGAGATTATGGCTACCTAGGGGCAACCAAAGGTCCTCTTTTTATGAAATACAGCTATTTATAAATACATTTTGTTCTCTGTTTTGCAATTTAAGCATAATTACAATGAAGGAGCAGGTAAATGTCAGCTGTGTAATGCTGTGGAGAAATCTGTGACCTATTGTCCACACTACGAGAAGTCAGTCCATTAAAGTGTATAAGACCTAAACGTTATTGTGATCAAAATATTGCTGTCAATTTTAAATATTTAGTGTTTAAAATGGAATTACAGGGCATTAACCTGGGATGCAATACATTACTCCAGGGTTGAACATACAATACATACCTAGTAGAAGCAAAACTAAACTTTCACAAGGGATGAACTTGGTGGATAAGCCAGCTAGTCTTAAAGGGGTATTAATGCTGCCCCTTGACTTAGAGATCAGTGAAGCAAATCGTCCAGACGGATTGAATAGTTCTACTTGGTATGCAACTATGTGGGTAGTTAGTTTACCAACGCTGCAAGCCCTTTGAAACAACCCTCTCTAGATTTTATTTAGTTTTAGATGGAATCTAACCCAGTGTTAAAAAAAAAGTTAGAAAATTTTTGCACTAGTGCTTTTTTTTTTTGTAAGTACATAAAAAAATCTATTTATTTTTGTTAGTAATGTAAAAGATCACAGCCTTTTGGCTGTAAATATTTGTGGGCTGCGAGACTGTTCCAATGTAATCTGTATTATGCAGCTTCTGCGATCTCACGTTTTCAAAGACAGTGAGGTATTGTATGTTTGCAATGTCCTCCAAGGCCTGGCGCACAATAAAACGTAGAGGCTAATCGGGAATCGGATTAAAATCTCTATCCCCCTATCTCCCCACAGCAGCTGTGAACAGGGATGTATTCTCCAATAAACAATTGTCTTCTGGTCTAATAATCAGACCGGGCTCATCCTCTTCTCGTAATCCCTTATCTCCTTTCACTCCTTAGTTTTACAGAGGAAGAAAATAAAGCAGACTTTACTGTTTATTAATCTCTGGCAGGGGTAAAACATATGGAAAGTCAGTGAGATGTAAAGGCAGGCTGATTGTTATTAATGGTTTATTGGGTTATGTTATTTTAATACTGTATCAAGCCTTTTACAAGGGATATGCTTTTTATCTCATGCTGGATGGACAATCTGTGGTCTCCTTTCACCTACAATAAAAAGGAAAATGGTTAAGGAGATTGTGGATGACGGTCTAGTTTTTGTTTTTACTGCATATGGCTGTTAGGTATGATAAGACTGATGATTAATATATTTGTGCCTCTGTAAAGTCTTGAATAAAAAATTCAATATTTTTTTGATGGACATGGAAAAAAGAACTGTTTATCCAATACAGCTTTCCTATTGCTTTACTTGCTGTAAAACCCTTCAATTTATATCATGGGCCAGAGCCATTTTGATGTCCTTTATTAACATTTTACCACTTTTTCTGGTGGCAACACTTTCCATGGCTGTGTCTGGACTGGATTGTGTAGAAGACTTTGTAGGTGTAGCATAGGAAATAAATGAGCCAAAGTGAGCCTTCCGAACTAGAATCCCCTTCAGAGCTGAAATTATTTACATGATTTTAAAAATGTGAGTTAAAATAACGCAACTAAGTAGTGAATCTAAAAAGAATAATTATTTTAATATAGAAACATGTTTTCAGTTATTCTAATGTATTCTTGTAGTAGTAGCCCCTCCTCTGACTAAGTAGGACATTTTACAAAGAAAAAACTTTAGGGGATTATCTCGAGCAAGTAATCTTGGGCCAATTTTTATATTATAAGAACAGTATATATTGCTTGGGTGCTGCCCTAACCTGCAGCCGTCTTCTCGTTGGACATTCTATACTGACGCTCTGCCTGCTGTTAGGAAAGATCTCAGATCTAACTGGCCCTTTGAGTAAGGAGTACAAATGGGAGCTAGATTGTCCAACAGAGCAACCTTTAGCAAAGGTGATGCCATCTCCCCTAACCCCAGACCTTCATCCAACTGCTTGGTTTGGGTATTTATTAATTATTGGGACATTTAGGGCTGTAGGACCCTGTGATACACTCATTCCAGCTCCCACATAGGAATTTGGGTCTGTCGTTCCTAATGAATGCTACTGAGGATGTGTGTTGCTTTCATATTTTGTTAACATTTTACCACTTTGGGTGTCGGTAACAATATATTGATATGTAACTGCTGAGGGCTATGACCGCTTTCTACTTTACATAGCACAGTGCAGCCCAGTGCTTCGTATGAGCAAATATAAAAATACTTCTCCCGTCTTTATGGTGTGCACAGGATTACTTTTACAGACACTCATAAAACCATATCTACTTGCAGGCTGCACAAGATAAAACATAAGGTTTATGTGTGCTTGTTTGTGTGCATTGCGTTTAACGACACAGTCATGCCCCCTCATATATACTTCTTAAGGAATCAATGAAGCACATTACCTTTCTGTAAAACAATGATCCCTTACTGGGCTACTGCAACATCTGTTATTCTGCAGCACTGGGTCTCTATGCTTCAATGTGCTTGCACAGATATCATCGACCTGCATCCTGCCCATGCCCCTGGCCTATTAGAAATACATTGTATATAAATGAACTGATGATTGCAGTGCATGCAAAAAACAAAAATAAACGAAAGAAGGTAGTACATTTTTGTTTTATATACGTGCTCTGGATCCCATTGTGTACGTTAATGTGGGGCACGCCTGTACGGTGTTCCTCTAACGTTTCCACACCTTGGGTCATATGTCTATGCTGAATATATAATACATACCAATATGTTTAAATTGTCACACAAGTGAATCTATGGCACTGTTTTTCCATGATGTTTGATCCACAATAGCTTGCATCAAACTTTATGATTTTGTGAAGAGTTTCACACATGTTAGAAGCTTAAAATGATATTGTATTAATGAGAGGTGTAATCCAAAAAGGCAAACCTTGGGGCACAATGACCTAGATACAACAGCTCCCTGGTCCAGCAAAGGAAGGCAAATAGAGCGACAAGTGTCCTACACAGATACAGGCATACATTGATTAATGAAGAAAAGAGCATAAAGGATATTCGATCACAACCTCAATGTTGTCAAGACATTAATATTAGTTGTATGCATCTCCCTTTGACTAAGTTCCCTAGACCATTGTACAGTAACTGTTGAAGAGCTACAAGGAATGTGGCTCCAATAAGTGTACCAGTCACAATTTTAGATCTTCAGTTCTTCTGTAAAGACTACTTTGATTTGGACATTGTCCTAGCACTACTGTTTTCAATTTGCAAGCCCACAATTGCAATCACTGCTCTAATGATAGGGTTAAAAGTAAATGTTTGAGGTAGCCAGAGGGCAAGTGAAGCGGGAGGAAATCTGTGAGATTGGACCCAGCTGACACCATCATCAATAACGCTGACAGCAGCTCTGTCACAGGAGTCGCAGCTCTAGTAATGAAGGACTGCAGGCCACAGGCTCTTAGTGAACTCAAGCGTCTAATGCCTCACACAGTTGTAGTGATAGAGGACTAAAATGTCCATTCCACCCCCCAAAAGGAAAAAACACAATTTCCAGATGAGATTGGAAGAAGGAATGTTGAGGGTATGTTTAAATAATGATTGTGACAGTATATGTACCAATTGTTTTGTGCAATTTGTCCTTTTCCTAACTGTTGAAGGCCCCAGGTCCTATATGATATTTGGATATGTTAACTTAATGTACAGGGGACTCCATCATGTCTGCCTTTTCCTTAATCTCTCACTTTTTTGACAATATTATTTCTTTACATTTCCCCTGAGTCTGTTATTCTGCTTCAGCAGATTATATTTGTCTAACAGACTGGTCCAGTAACATATTGTATTTTTAAAGGAAAATCGGTCTCGTTAGTATATAATGCAGCCATGAAAAGAACATAAGTGACAACACCACCATAGAATTCCATGCTCCTCTGCTAGGTCACACATGTTAGGGCCACCTAGAGCATGTTTGCCATTGGACCATTGTACAGCTTATTACTGCCGAAGGTGCCCTGTAGAATTGAGAATTTCCTAGAAACTTTTTGGTGGCCAGATTTTACATAATGTCTCCACAACTAAGACATAATATGTACCAGAATAAAAAGCAATCAGTGCTTCCAGACTCAGAACAACTTTATGGACAAGATGCCTTCAACAACAGTGATGATCGTCTCTTTTTGTCAGACCTTCAAAATTAACAAGCATCTGGCATTTGACATAGTATAGTAAGCAATAAGGTTTACAAATATAATGAGTATAGTATTTTATTTGGAGATTATTTGTTTGCAAAGTAAGGTGTTATTGTATCTTGGGGATGATGTGCTTGGTGGCACAATGTTTAGTCTGGGCTTGCTGTGCTTAGGGTATACTTGTGGGTAGAACAACAGGGGGCTTCCTCAGACAGGTCTTCAAGATACCTGGCATTTTGTGATACACCTCTTGTTATTTGTTTTAAATGTATTATATCTGTGTTAAAGTACATTATCTGAGGAAAGCATCAGTACTTGTATTCATTACCTATCAGGCTCCAGAAATAATTTTACAGAGATATACTTTTTAACATTTTAGTATATGAAAACTAGGAAGAAAATTATTTTTCATTCACATAAAAGCATTTTTTCAGCAGGATTATCTTTTTCAGGAGACATTTTACCCGTATCTTCAAATTATACAATAATTCAGAGATCATTTAGATTTGCAGTCAGTTTAGTAGGTGCCCTCTTAATATTATAGCCATTTGAGTTTTAGTGTGAGATTATAGTATATATACATATATCTTAGATCCAGAAATGTGAAAAAATCAGTTCCAACATGACTTAAGCTTTACCATCAAATTCGTAATGCATGGACTTTACAAAAAATTGTATTTAGTCTTCCTAACAAATCAGGATGAGTACTCTTTACTAGTGTTTATGTATCCAAAACTGCACCAAGACCCTACAAACAATACACATAAAACCCACCATTTGTCTCAATAACATTAACACTAATCAGGCATATCATACATTTGTTATGTAACTGTACAGAACAGCAGTATATACAAGCAGGCAGAGTCCAATGACAACCATTAATACTAACCTGCCCAACATGAACTAGCAAATAGTGATTATGGGTTATTTTGCCTATTTAGGTATATCCTAGTTAATTTATTTTTATCGGGTACCGTCTTAGACTCATCCGGTGCTCACTAAAGACATACACAGTACAAGAAACACAGACATTTTCACCTGCATCACCAAAAAGCTACGTGGCACAAAGTGCAACCACAGGAGCATTGCCTTAGACATGTCTATATGTTATTAAAGGTGACTTGTGTGACCAGTATAGAGTCAGTTACATCATATCCAAGTCCAAAAATGTATCTCACCAGTCAATGAGACAACAGGAATTCAGAAATAACAGACTAGTCCAAAACTAAGAGGGAATTATGGCTGCAATAACTTATGATGCCACATGTTTCCTTTCCATGCATGCCAATGTGACTTGTACAAGATTTTGAAGTAGATGCTGCTCATTCACAGAGATTACGCCATGGTTTCTCTTAATGTATTAGTGTGGAAACCATCTTGAAAGTCAGTCTCACCCATTACCATCTTCCACACTTTCATGTGCTTTTTTCCTTTTGGAATTTACATGTTTGTCATGATCCACAAAGGCCTTCTTTAAACTTTGCGTTTGAGGTATAGGCTGAGGTGGTTGATACCCATCTTCCTGGGGATCAAGTGGTACTTTGGACAGGAGTATAGAAATAGAAGGATAACTCTTATGTACAGTGAGGCATGGTGCTGGGTTTTTGACATTTGGTCCTTTCTGCTCCCAGACCTCTTGCAGGAACTTATACTGCAACTTGGTGACCTGATGAAGTCCTCCAACTTGCCTCTTCAGTATTTCTACACAAGTAATAGCTTTAGTCACTGCCCGACCATAGGCACCGAAGACTATCTGTCCCAAACTCTTTGATCCCATGTGAGCCATTGCATAGCCAATGAGATTGCGGATTTTGCTACCTTCTTTCACTTTCATATATACCACATCTGGAGTAAGGTCTTTGAAAGGCACATGTTTTCCATCTTCTTCATCTGTAGTTTGTATACGACGTAGATTTTCCATCCTGGTCCTGGGAAAAAAGGGCATTTTCAAATAGGCATTCAAAAAGGGCACTTTCTTGCAGAAGAAGTGTTTTCCTGCATAAAGAGACCTCCTTCAAAATGATGTATAGGGGTGAATAGCAGACATGTCATGTTGATTACCTAATGAGTGAATGTTTCATAGTGAGGACATACTATCCATTACTGTACCAGAGTGAACGCTAATACATTGCATTTAGCATGAATGAAGCACCATTCCTTTTCCAAGTTCTGTTGCATGCTGTTTAGGTGACAGTTTCACTTTAACTATTCAGTCATTGCAGGAGAGATCATGATAAGCCCATCTGCCACCGAGTGCAGTTGGAATCACTATTCTGTATAAACGCTGGGGCATTTCTCAAAGCAATGTGAATGCATCTATTACGGCTCAATCAAATTAATGAACTGCAAGGTAGCTAATGTAATTGCTTATTTAATCTGTCCCTAAGTGAGCTGTAATCAAAATGAATACCTTAACCCTTTGAGTTCAGTGCTAGTCCTATTGGGAGTTTTAGGAATAAAAACAAGAAGAAATTGAAATACATTTAAAGCCAGATGTACAAAATGGGGTTGTTGTGACTGAGCTGGATCAGACCTGCGGTACTTAACAACAGTATAACTTGGTGAATGGTCCATAACCATCTATTTGGGTTAATAGTTTTGCCACTGTAATCTGGTAATATTCTTGCTGATGAGTTGAACATTTCAGCTTCTTGACTTTACTAAGAATTTTGAGGGTCAAACCCCTGAACCACTTGTGAAAGAAAAAACAAGCTGGTCCTGTGTAATATACATGTAGATGGGAAATGTATTGAAGGTCACCTCACCGATTGATGTATTATGAAGGGTAGGTAACATGTCTGTGACAAGGCTTGTCATTGTCACTAATGGGGCATTTAGTAAAATGTCCTTCAGAAATAATAAGGCTGGCTTCCCCTGTGTATTATGCCAATTTCTGCAAGATACATTTTCAAGGGTTTGCCTCTCATAATGTCTAGTGATATGAGAGAGTTGAAACAGACATCTCTCCAAACTTCTGTAAACTACGTCCCAAATTCCTCTCAGTGCTAATAGTTGTACCTGGTTCAAGTTTGCTCTTGATACATGATGAATTCTCTGAGATGGATTAAAAAACACATGCATTGCTTGTACTATCACTGAATAAGACCTCTACATACTATAGGGTATATTTACTTACCTAAACGGTTATTGTTGGTATGTCAAATGACATATATCGACTTTGCCAAAAATACCTCAGTCAGTTATCCCAGTTTCGCCTCAAAGTAGAGAGTGATCTTCTATGTCACTGATTTCTGATTCTTCAGCTCATACGACTTTTGGTTCTAGTCTTCTCTATAGCATTTTCACAACGGTCTCATTTGTATACAGGATTCTTGTGTTTTCTGGCATAGCTTCCAGTATGAGAAGTATGGTACCGTGCCGAGGTCTCATTTAGAAGCTCGTGCTTCTGCCTTATGAGTCGAAGTGCTGTGTCTGATGCACTTTGAGAAAATCCTCCTCTTTCTATTTAATACTCCTCTCCACAACAGTGGGCGTGAAAGAAAGGCAAGTGGAGCCGTTACCTCAATTGTGATGCTTTGCTTCTGCAAGGAACTGGGGAGTATTAACCATAATTATAACCCTAGTCCATAAGGACCTAGTCTTTGCTTTATAATCATCTTGTCTCTTAGCAGCTTGTACAATCTCGTAGTCTTTCCAGCCTCCCTATCCTCCCCCTTCATATGTTTCTTATCTCATCATTTCTGCCTTTCCCTCAGTCTTTTCTATTATCTCTCTGCAGAATCCCCCTTTCTTTACATGCAGAAAAGCCCCCTAACCTTTGTCTGTTTAAGATTCATCCAATCCTTTCTTTGTAAATCTCTCTCAAATTCTTATCACTACGCCGATCACTATAGCAGAATTCTATTGTTGCACCTTAAGAAAGTAAACTGTAGGAAACATGGATGGGCAGGTGTGAACAGCCCTTCCCCTCACTTTATTGCACTCCTCGGAGAGAGATACATTTAGATGAGTGAATTGTAAAGCATTCAAGTGCCTATTTATCAGAGTCAGGAAATCCAGATGTATTAATATTCATGAAGGTTTTATCTGGGAAGTTCTGATGCGAAATACAAGTGGAAATAGGCAGGGTAGAAAATCCACTAAAAGGCTCTCATTAAGTTTCAGCACATGCGGTTTCATGAATGTTAATATATGCTGCCAGTTCACAGTGGTTGCATCGGATGCTCATCCAAAACACTATATGCTAGAACTGCTGGAAAACAATTGATCATAAGTGCAAACATCTATAGCTGAAAGAGCCACATGTGTATGTGTGTGAACTTATCTACAGTATTGGCTAGAAATAATGCAATAGTTAAGAGAAAATTGATTATTTTCTCAAAACATCTTAGCCTTCCAAATATTGATTATTGGGGTTCCTACACTCATGATTTATCTTTTATACTGCAAAATATACTCCCTCCCAGTGCACTTGGTGTATAGATTTGTGTCATTAAGGCACATAGCCAGTGACATATTATGGCCTTGGCTGACTAGGCTTGGGGAGCAGGTCCAGGGGGTGGCAGCCCCTTTGCCACAAAACGGGGGAGGGTGTAGATCGACTTTTTGGGCAATTCCCCCCGCGAAGATGTTGCCCTTTGTCCTTATTTTTAAGAAAGGTCTGGATGCTTTTCTGGTTCAGCATAACATAAAGGGCTACAACTGTTAAAGTGTAGTTTTAGCAAGTTGATCCAGTAAGTAATCTAACCAAGTAGGGTTTTTTTGCCTTCTTTTGGAGCAACTTTAGAACTTTAGAAGTGGAATGTGTGAATGGTTGAACTTGATGGACTGAAGTCTTTTTTTCAACCTACTATACTATCATTGAAGGTATAGATCAAATAAAGAATGTATGGAAACCCTAAACCCAGATTGCATCCACAGGACTTCCCCAGCATCCATATTAAGGCCATCCAGTCTGCCTGCTTTTCTTACTGTAAAGACTGAAACTTTAATAAATCATTGGCCTCATCTTAGATTCAGGATACCCATATGCCTGTCCCATGCATGTTTAAATTCCCTTACTGTACCAACCTCTACCACTTCTGCTTGGGAGCCTTATGTAGCACTCTCTCGGTAGAGTACAAGTCTCTCATTAAAGTAATAGCATACTTTACACATGGGCCACATGAACAAACTAGGTAAAGCAGCTGTAATTTTAATATTTGGTTCAGAAGTAAAATGTATACTTTTGAACCAGCTTCAAAACTCTGTATCTCCCTCTTCTTTTCACTCAAGGACACCCACTTCTTCTGTATCAGCACAGCTATCTGATTCAGTCTAGTGATTCTGCCTGCCCCAGCCTCGCACAAACTAATTTATAAAGTGTCAGGACTGCAAGAAGCCTAAGTATTCAATTTTTGACACACCAACGTCTCTAGATTTTATGGTAGGATGCATATTTTTTCTTCATTCCTTTAGCTTAAATGTAATTATTAGCTGATGTAATACAGAAGTTGCGTGCCATCTCTGGTGCATCCGTAATTATGTTTATGTGCTCCCTGTATGAGGTGGAGAGTTGTATTGCTGTGATAATGTAAGCAAATGCTTGGGCTGTATTCTCTTAAGAAGGAGTTTTCAGTAGACTTGAACATTTTAGCTTTCTGATCACACTCTGCATTATCAAGGGCAAACTCCAATGAGCATGTCTTGGTAGAAGGTGTGTATAGGTCTTGCACAGGGCTGCATTAATACGTGGGCAAATTCTTGGCGGGCCTACCCTGGTGCTTTAAGCCCAACTGGTGCCAATGAAGTAAGCAATCCTTCCAACTGTCCTGCTTTGCGTGGGACAGTCATGATTTTGCCTCTCTCTGTCCTGCCAAGCTCTACCTATGTCCCGCTTTTCTGGACAGCAGTATTGGGAACCTCAATACTGAGATCCCGATTTCATTCTCTAGTGCCTGTGCAAAATTGTTCCCGCTGCAACTGAGAAAGCACTTGGTATTTAATTTATATGTCATTATACAAACCCTTCTCCAATGTACAGGTTCTGATATTGCTTATGGAGTTAACAATAGTTTTCACAAATGGACCCATAGGTCCAGACTATGTATATGTGTTAGGTGCAGATAAACATTAGTAATATGAGAGATAATCTTAGGGCCAAAGCTGATGACTTTAACTGAGCTAATGGTAGTTGCTGTTGCTCAAGGTCCATTTGTCTGACACAACTTTGACTTACGTTCTTAAGAAATGTTCATAAACCAAGTTGCTAGCATGCAACCTAGTATGTCCAAGATTGTAAATTTAGTTTTTTTGGTGAGGAAGAGGCAGGAGTGATATATACAGTACAGTAAGCCTTTGGTAAACGCTTTTTACAGATGGACCCATTTTATCTATGGCATCTAGGTGCCACAACACCTAGCCAGAGGAACCATGTGGTAAGGTACATCTCATACTCTTCAGCTGAGAAAAGATCAGCTCCTGAAATAATCTGTTTTTACGTTGGATTTTATAAACAGCAGAATTAAAAGGCAATTTGTGTGTTGTGTTTCATTGTGAATAAGATGAATGTATGAAAGTACATCACCGACATATTTTCGGACTAGGAGGGAAGTCTATTTAATATCGTTGGAGTGCAATACCACCAGGTCAGCAATTTAAAAGCCACCTCTTGGACATTAGTACCAATAAAAACAAGGCCAGAGTTTTAATGTATTTTACCAGGGTACGTGACTTTGAGGGACCCAAATGTCTGTCCTTATGTAGCCTGTATTCATTTTTAAATCTCTGCCACCATTGTATGTATCTTAAACACATTTAGACCCCTTTCTCACCTCACCCAGCAGGATTCTATTGAATGTACTTAATTTAAAATACTAATCTAGTTTTAGTCAATTTGGCACTGTGCCTTTAAAACAGAATTGGCATTAGTAAATGTCATGCAGCATCCAATAGGCTGGTTTACGAGATAAAAACAAACGGGGGTTGCAAGGCTATATGGCAGATTTTGCGTTGCATAGTGTTTCTTTTCAAAGTGTTGTAACGCTGATGTGAGGATATGAACAAATTCGATACTGCGGCAGTTGGGTCCCTAGAGATTATATATTCTTTTTGTGCCCCAGGGTATAACAGATGTAAGTTACAACAGCTGTGACAAATTCAATTGGAACAAAAAAGGCAACAAGCAGCTAAATAAAATCATGCAGGCCCCGAGGAACAAAGAGAATAAATGAGGTAATGTATGCAGTATCCTAAAATAAAATGTGTAGTGTTTGCAGTTTATTGGTTGGTAAAGCGACCGTGGCGGTGCCAAACCAAGCTAGCCCAGGCTGTATGTAAGTGAACTACCTTCAAGATACACAAGCCTTTCCAGATACTTGAGGGTCATTCATTCATAGCAGGGCTGTCGTACCTGCATACTCAAGAAGTGATGATACCATACCTAAGAAGACAAATGAGATTATGTTTTCACTTTACCAAAAGCCAAGTTAACCTGAAAATAGACTTTGAAGGATAAAAAGGTGGTACTCTCCAAGGTCTGAGGTAGCAAAGGATGTCCTCATGTATCGCTTATGAGAAAGGTGAGTCCTTAGACAAAGGTTATGTCAAACAGAGAACAACTACACCCTAGGCTTGATTCGTTAAGCTGGATATTTGGTTCTTGCATTCGTCTTGCAATACTAAAGTACAAGAGGTATTTTCGCTGGCTTGACCTTGACTCTTGACTCTTCATGTGCTAGACTCCAACCCCAACTCTCCCAACTAAGTAAACAGGTAGTGATTGGGAATTTCTTGGTACGTGGTAACTTCACAGAGTTACTACTACCCTAATGAAGGGTACACATTATATTGTGGGTCAAAACCTGAAACATGATGTTTTTATATCAAAATATGTTTGTAAGTCCTACTATTGTCATCAGTCTATCCAGCTTCTCCCGTATAATTTACATGATCTTTGGGTCTATCTAAAAAAAAGGAGATTCTGGTTCAGACTGCATTAAGAGTATTTATTATAAAGTTCACCAATATATACATATATATATTCACATTTTACAGTACATTTATTTATAGAGCCAAAGCAGATCTTGTAGCACTTAGATAATGTGGAACAAAAAAAAAGCAACAATATTGACGATATACAAAATGAATAATAACATGAACGCACACTGGTACAGATGGAAGTGATGACTCTGCTGTTGCAAGTTTACAATCTAGTAGGAGGCTCAGGGGAAAGGACTGCTTGGGATGAGGCTGATTTGATTGTAGAGAAAGTCATGTGCAGGAGTGGCCCTCTCAAAGGTAGGAAAACTAGTTTCTTTCTGGAGTGTAGGTTGTGGGTATCAAGATGATAGGTTGTCTGTTTCACTAAACAAGCTTTAGTAGGTTAGGATAAGCAGGGGACATTCTGGCATATAACTGTTAAAGAGGAAAGGAAGCTTTGGGCAGAGCAAAATTACAAGAGTATTTGGCAATAAGAACAGAAGTATAGAGTGTGGTGGTACAGGACACCGACACAGGTAGGTATGCTGTATTTCTAACCATGACCATAACAATGGCAATTGGACAACTTCACTTGTTGCTATAATGATAGGGCTACTTTTCAAACTAGAATTGTTTTTATACGCTCACTGGCCACTTTATTAGGTACACCTGTTCAATTGCTTCTTAACACAAATAGCTAATCAGCCAATCACATGGCAGCAACTCAATGCATTTAGGCATGTAGACATGGTCAAGACAAGAAAGGGGATTTAAGTGACTTTGAACGTGGCATGGTTGTTGGTGCCACATGGGCTGGTCTGAATATTTCAGAAACTGCTGAATTTACTGGGATTTCCATGGACAACCATCTCTAGGTTTTACAGAGAATGGTCCAAAACAAGAGAAAATACCACGTGAGCGGCAGTTGTGTGGATGAAAATGCCTTGTTGATCTCAGAGGTCAGGGGAGAATGGGCAGACTGGTTCGAGAAAAGGCAGAAAGGCAACAGTAATTCAAATAACCACTCGTTACAACCAAGGTATGCAGAATACCATCTCTGAATGCACAACACGTCGACCTTTGAAGCAGATGAGCTACAGCAGCAGAAGACCACACCAGGTGCCACTCCTGTCAGCTAAGAATAGGAACCTGAGGCTACAATTCACACAGACTCACCAAAATTGGACAATGGAAGACTGGAAGCACGTTGCCTGGCCTGATGAGTCTTGATTCCAGCTGTGACATTCAGATGGCAGGGTCAGACTTTGGCATAAACAACATGAAAACATGGATCCATCCTGCCTTGTATCAACGGTTCAGGCTGCTGGTGGTGAGGTAATGGTGTGGGGGACATTTTCTTGGTACACTTTGGGCCCCTTGAGCATCGTTTAAACGCGACAGCCTACTTGAGTATTGTTGCTGACTATGTCCATCCCTTTATGACCACAGTGTACCCATCTTCTGATGGCTACTTCCAGCAGGATAATGCACCGTGTAACAAAGCTGACATAATTTCAAACTGTACTTCAATGGACTCACATTCACCAGATCTCAATTCAATAGAGCACGTTTGGGATGTGGTGGAACAGGAGATTTGCATTATGGATGTGCAGCTGACAAATCTGCAGCAACTGCGTGATGCCATCATGGCCATATGGACCAAAATCTCTGAGGAATGTTTCCAGCACATTGTAGAAAGTATGTGACAAAGAATGAAGGCAGTTCTGAAGGCTAAAGGGGTCCAACCCGGTACTAGCAAGGTGTACCTAATAAAGTGGCCAGTGAGTGTATATAACCAAATGTACATCTGATACTTTGCTATTCGTACACACACTGATAGAAGTTAATGGTCTATCTAGATCTAACCATGAGCAGGGAAACAAAGTCTACTCATTCTTTTGTACTCAATACACAAATTGAGGTATTATACAGCATGCACCCACTGATAAGATCACTATAATGGCAGGTAGTGTGGAGCTTATAGAATTCTTTTGGTGGTAACACTAGGGCGCATTGGTTCTAGCCAACAGTCATGTAACCAGGCTGGACTTTATGGCTTAGCTGCTGCAAAGTTTCACTAGAGATGAACCAGACCAAGTTATCTCACAAGCGACGCAGTAACAGCCACAGAAAAATCCGCAGTGCGTCAACAGACAGAGTATCTCATTTTTTCTCTGTTAATCATTGTATAGTTTTCTAATATTTTGTACATCAATTTCTGTTTCCATCCTGTGCTTTTTCTGTTCAGTGTCTGCATTATAAACTCTACGTCCTTTCTATAACTTCTTTCCATATCGCCTCCTATCACCCCCACCTTGCAACCCGTGTTGACCCCCCTTTCCTCTCTTTTTATACAGTTCTTCCTCACTCCTCCACCTCCCCTTGCATGCTCTTTCTCCGCAGTTGTGCTTGTAATGGATTTCATTATTAGCATCTCTATTGCTAATTACCATCCAGAGCTATTCGTTAAGCTGTCAGTTTCTTCGCTCGAGGACAGCAGACAACGCTGTCAGAAAGTGCTTAACCACTTCACTGCACCATGATTGCTTTTTTAGTGTTTGCTGAAAACATTGTGTAACCCCTTCACTGCTGCAAACAATATATAAAATGCCGACTGTGCATATGTGAGACCGACTCCCACTACGATATGTAATGACATTTAACAGGCAACTTATACCTTGGACCGTAGCATACTATTGGCAGTAACAAGCCTAAAAAGAAGCTAGCACATCAAATTATGTGATAATTAGAAGAGCAGGATAACTAATCATGCAAGAGCTCATGTATTGCAACCGAGACAGCACTAATTTGATCAGATTTAATTATATGTAATAGACCATCTTAAAGGGATCAGCACCTCATTCTCAGAGGTAGATTAACCACAAGTCACTGCTAGCTACAGGGGACACATTGCTGTAAACAGTATAGGTCTTTAACGCTATAGGCTCATATATAGTTTGTTGAAAAAATGTAGGAAGAGTGTTACAGCTTCCTATTTGTTCTGACAGTAGGATTCCAATGCAGTGATCATAAAGGAATCATGGGAAATGGAGGTAAATTTGCATAAAGTGCCCTGGCTATGCACTTTATGGATAGTAGATGGTTTTCAGTGCTGTATTTAGTAATGAGGTAATAGTGAATTAACCGGTGCAACATGTTGTTAGGACAGAAGTGTCATGCTCTTTCTACAATGTTGTAATCATTATGACATTTTACGTAACATACTGTATCTACTAAGTGGTAACTAACATTCCCTTTAGGGGGGTCGTCCATTGCTTGTTTCCTCCTCTGATGCCCCACTGTTCTAGGAGCACAGAATGTTAGTTGGGTAGGAGTGTATCACAGTGTTCTTCAGCAATAGAAGTCACAATAATGTAAATAGAATCCAGAGCAAGATGCCTATCAATTATATTATGTACCTAAAGTACTTTATTTTTCTAAATGCCACAACATTTTTTGGAAAAAAAACCCTCAAATTAGCCACACCTTTTGAAATGCTAGGCAGTATGACATAAATCCTTTTCACTTCCTGTAGAAAACCATCTGGAAAACCAGATAGTAGATACATATACACCATACAGCCAACTTAGCAGGGGACCAAAGATGTCAAAAACATTTTCCTGCACTGACCCAAAGTTATCACATTTACTTCCCCTGGAAATCTCCACTCTTCTTTTCTATATTCATAATCCTTCACCCACCTGGCCCTGTTAACCCCGCTTATAATAATTTCTTCCTCTCTCACTTTTATCTTCCTTTCTTTTCCTTTATGACAGTTGTAAGGGGGATCAATAGGCTTAAAGTCCTGAGTTTATTTTAGAAGTTGTGGCATTTAGGGTCATCAGTTCATAAACCAGAGGGTTATCGCACCCAGTGTGTTTTTATGAGATTTACATTGTGTGCTGTGGAGCGTGTATTTCGGCTGTATATAATGTTTGGAAACGACTGTGAGCACAAACACAAGACTATTAATATAATTAATATAATAATATAATAATATAATTAATATAATATTTAATTGAAAAAAACATTATTTTATGTTGCCTAAATCATCTACTAGGATTCAATCCACCACAGCAGCCATATTCACTTGTGACACCTGCTGTCACATCTCTGGAACCTGTTACAGGCAGACAGGCTTCTGCCAGCAGACGCAAGGGTTCTGAGCAGCGAGCACTTACCCAATTTCAGCTGGCTCCTCGTTCCAATCAGTACAGGAACACCAAAGGCATGTCAGGAGGCAAGGCAGGCTGGGCGCCAGATCTAAAAATCTGGAACTGCTCTGCACAGATTCCCTAGCGTGGTCCTGCTATTTGCATCTGACCCTCAGCCTACTTGACTACTCTTCTGCCTAGTAATCCTGCTCCTGATTTGCCCTACCTGTATACCATACCTGTCTTGCCTGACAACCTGCTCTGTGAATGACCCCTGGCTTGATTGACTACCCATTTAGTGAACCGAACCCTGCTCTGTCTGACCATCTATCCTGCATTAACCCCGGACACTCTGTGTTACCTGCTTTGGAACTCTACCTGTAGCTTACCTATACAGGTGTCTGGCTATTCCACAGAGTTATGCCATTTATACACAATGCATTTTATATACTATGCCTCCATTGTGTTGAGATCATCCAAGACCCTGTTCACTTATTTTGGGACTCAACGTGCTCGTAAGGTGAAAGGGGATGTGGAAGCCCCTTGGATTTCATCACCTACTCAACAGTGGAGTAAGGCTGGAGGAGATTCTAGGGTCAAGATTAGGTGGTAATAGTCTATAAGCCAATGGTGTGGCTCTAGATCGATGCACCAAACTCTAACTTCCACAACTGACTGGAACAACTACTATAACAGAAATTAATCCGGAACTCCTTCTCTAACGCAAATCCATGGAACTGTGCGACAGCTAGGAACCGCCGAGGTGCCCGCCAACAATTCGAAATGCTTCACTACAGACACCTTTTGTCCCACCACGTCGCTGTTTCGGGGTTACACTATGCTCTTGGTGGTGGTTACGGAGAGGAAGCTCTTTTGGGAACCCTGGTTTTATTACCCATCTTTAGGACTGGGGTTTGCCCAGCCACAGCTATGGAACGTTGGCCCTGGGATGTTTCCGACGCTGTCGCTCAGGATCCCGAGGTGGGATCAAGTCGCTTTTTTGGACATAACATGCTCTGACTCTGAGCTCTCCTTGGGTTCCCCTGGGATTGATGCGGCTCCCTCGAGATCTCCCTGAAAATAGTGACTTTTTGTTGGGTGGCCATAGAACTGTATGGAGGCGCCGGGCTGTCTATTAGTTTATGAGATTATACTCCCGATCCAATTATGTTATCTGAATAAATATCTGTGCTGTTCCCAATAAAGTCAATTCCTGTTTTACCTCATTACGAGTTCTATCTTGTTATTAGGGTAAGCCTCGGCGCCGTTCTTGCCAAGACAGTAAAGCACTGTTTTGATATGCTACAGTGCCACTGAGGTTCCTGATTGTATTAGTGGTGGCTATGGGCAGAAGGAAGCAACGTCTGTCCGGTGTACCCAGTCAAGGTACAGGGCGTCCCGTTACACAAGGAAACCCGTAAGGAACCAATCTTTTTTGCCTTGATTAACAAAACTGCAGGTACGCAGGTACCCACTGGCACCAGGCACTAAAGGTGATTGTCTAGTTCACTTGTAACAGGTAGTTCTCTTAGATGTCTCATGTCTATGGTTGTTTCAGTATCAGTTGTTTATGTAAGTATTTGTGCTGTGCGTATAATACATTTCAAATTACATTTTACTCCTGCTCTTCATTAAAGGTTTATCCCTTTCTATTGACAGCGTTTTCTACAATGTTCAGATATAAACAAGGCATTCTTTGTACACAGTCCGAGTGCCCATGTCTGTAGAGAGACTAGAAACTAGTATATATAATGCATCAGAGTGCTATTTTTTATGATAACTCCTTTTTAAATAATTAATGTTAAATGTTGTGATCCAAATTATCCATTATAAATCTGGTAGTTTGACACACGTTAAACATACTAGCAGCTAAGGTTAGAAATGTCTGTATTTTAAGTCTTTCTCAGGCAAGACTGCCCCCTATGTGTTTGTACTGTGATGGCTGTGTTGGATCACTATTCTTCAGTGTTATTTTTAAAAATGGGAAAAAATAAGAAGAGGAAAACACATTTAGTGCATGACTCATATATCTTGGGTTCTGATTTGTTTATGATCATGGTTTCTTTATACGGTATGTATAATATATAGTCAGATGCATTTACATAAGTTCAGTGGTGGTGGTGGGGACTGTTTATTTTTAAAAAGGCATAGACTGCCCTATATGAGTTGTAGCAGGACTAACAATACCCAGATTCCAAGCCATTTGCAGTGTACTAACATGCAGATGAACTCTAAGCAGACTGCAGACAATCTGTTTCTTGGAGCTGAATTATTGTCATTAAAGAGGAGAAGCCACACAAAGTTCCTTAAAATCTTAATTCTTACACCTATACGTAGCATGTGTAGAATTTCCCCTTTCAATTAAATATTAGAGTTTACATAAAGTGATGTTGGCCCCATAATACATCTGTGTAAATGCCAATCATAGAAGAAAATCTAATCCTGATGGCATTTAATTGCATATGTGCCACGCATAGACAACCAATCAAACCTTTCAGTTGAGTCAAAAGAATTATTCTGGTGAACACAATAGTGAGTATCTTGGTACAGAGCACTAGGGAATGAGGCAAGCATGCAAACAGGAAGGTCAGCTGAAGGTCAGGGTCACTGGCAAATAACCAAAGTCCAGAAAGAAAAGAACACAACAGGAGATGAAGGAACTATGATAATGCCAGACCCTCACTATAAGAGCACTAGGACAATTGAACACTAATGTAATGTCCTTCATGAATAGGTGATGACCAACTCTAATGGATATTGCATCAGTGCTTTCTGTGATTTCAACAAAACCTTCCTGAGAGAAGTATTTGAGAACTAGAGCCTTCATACAAGATGACAATGAGGGGTAGGGATGCCAACATCATGAGAATCGCATTGTGACAGAACCCTCCATCACTGGGGTCCCTGGAGAGGCCTGAGAGCCAGCCTCATCCCTATCGACTATGGGCCCAGGCCTTGTAGAGACTTCTGTGTGTGGATACAGGGGTTCAGTTTCTGCTGATGTTCCCCATGTTTTAGCACTCAGTGTCTCAAAACTGTAACGTCAGCTGGACATCCTGTGGTAGGAAGAAGGCTGATTGTCTTAGCATTGTTAATTGTATAGGTGTGAAGTGTTTCCCCTGTTATTGTGTGAGTTAGCCCTTGTCTTAAGACCCCCTGTAGGTATGACTAGGTGTCACTGCTGCATACCTAATTATCAATTACAGGTAGCTGTTAATCCTGTGAGCTCCTGTTATCCCTGTGTCCTGGCCATTGTCTGTTTTAAGCCAACTATATGTCTATCGTCATTCCACGTCTACGTCCCAATTAATGTAATTGTTTATGTCTCATGTCATTCTGTCCTTCCCCCGGATATTGTGTTGCAGGATTTGATCTAATTACTTCCTTCCTGCCATGGTAATTAGATCATGTGATATTTGTCTTGCCCCTTTTCTTACTTGTGTATATATATAGCTCTGTCTTTGGTTTTAATAAATGAGTCCTGTTTTCATCTCAACATGAGTGTTGCCTGATGTTTGGGGTGGGCTGTAGCCTCGCTGTGTAGCTAAGCTTTGGATAGCCACAGTGCCAATGCAGCTACGGTGCAGCAACGTCCCCCCTTCTATCTACAACGCTGGTTCTGCCCGGCGCTGAAGGGGTTACTTGTTGGTGTCCCGTCAGGAGGAAGCAACGTTTGGCGGGAGTGTCCAGTCGGGGTACAGGTCGGTCCCGTCACACCCATATCATGTTCAGGGGTACTATTACTCTCAAGGCTCTGGGTCAGCGGTAAAGTGCATCTACTATTCTCCTGCTCTTCCAGGCTAAATTGGGCCAGTGCCGCCTAAGCTGTGCAATAAATTCTGCCTCCAAATAATGTGCTGTTTGTGTCAAATAATACAGAATGCTTTATCTGCTATCACATCTACACTTATATGAAATGCTTATTAAATACTCTGTTTTGTTAGTATTAATAGCCATATCCCTAAGCACTGCTTGTCACGCTCATCATTTGTATGTCATTTTTGTATATTAAATCCCGCAGCAAAATATGTCAGTGCTTCATAAATAAATAATCATTTAAGACATGAAATCATGGTGAAGACTGCTCTAGGAACACTGGGAAAAACTGAATATCTGGGAGAAGACTGCGCCTTTCACATTAAGGCTAGGTTTCCACTTGTTTTTTTTTTGCTAAAAACGCCCATAAAAACGCCAATTCAGCCACACGGCGTTTTTTTAGTGAAAAAACGCTGCAGCCAGATGTTAGCTGTTCTTTAATAGGAAATCGCACAATGCCATATCCACTTGGCGTTTTTCTGTTTGCCGTTTTTTCAGTCCTCTTTGGCGTTTTTCTGCTTTTTTGGGGCTCTGTGGCGGTTTTTCAAAATCGCAGCATGTTGACATGTTGACAAAAATCTTGGTGTTTTTCTCCAATAGAAGTCTATGGGAGAGAAAAAACGCCATGAAAAAGCCATGTGGGTTTTGCCTTGGCGTTTTTTATGCCGTTTTTTTCCACAGTTACAATGCAGAGGATGGACCCAGTATCTGTGTGTCCTACGAGAAATAGGCTGGAAACAAACAGTTTCACACAAAACAAAGTTCATATTGAATTTTACACCATTTGGAACAAACATGCCATTACAAACAAACATACCAAACTGGATCCTGCGTGCCAAAAGCAACAGCAAACAGTTTGCACCATCATTTGGGGCCAATCTTCCTAGAGGAGCAGACATTCGGAATAAAGCATGCCTTACAAACCACAGAAAAGAGACAAAAGGGTCTGCCGGGGCGTGTTTAAGTAGAACTCTACCAAGTAAATGACATCAGGAGAGGGCAGATACTTGCCATTTATCCTAATCCCTTTTAGCTGGGTGAAACTTCTAACTTGTAAAGGCTGGAAAAACTGCCTAAGGTCAAAAAAAGCAATTTCCACAGAAAGGCTAAAATTCCAGGAAAAAACGCCAAAACGCAGGTAAATGCAGTGGCAGTTTTCTTGGCGTTTTTCCTGGCGTTTTTTCATCAAGAAAATAACGCAAGACAAAAACTCAAGTGGAAACCTAGCCTAACAGTTATGTTATCATATTATATTTGTTACCCTTGGAAGAACTGTTGTGACCTTTAAAACGATAAGAACCACTTGGACCATGTATTCTGCACCTTTTTTCTTGCTGTAAAAACTTCAAACCTTGTTTGACCCTTGGACTTCTATTTTATTCAGGATAGCTTTACATCTATTCCATTCATGCTTAAATTGTAACCACTAACACGTCTCCTGGAAGTACCACTCCGTAATGTCCCTTGATCAGCCCAGGGAGCTGGAAAATGATTGGAGGATGGACCTCCACTGCAGCTTCCATGTGGCCATCTGAGGACTGCAAGCTGTATGGTGAGAGGATGGCAACTCCTAGGCCCAACCAGAGCCACTTCTGAGACTAGCTCACCAGTTACCACCTCTTGCCTCACCCCTCAACACAAGTAATGCCAAAACCTACTTCCATAATGGTTTATTCTGGTAACACTTGGTAAGGAGTAGGATACCTAACTACCTACTATCCTGATTTCCATGGGGAAATGTCAGCATTACTTGTATTTGTCTGGCCAGCTGCCCTGGCTGACCAGCTGCAACTTTGTGTGTCTGGCCAGAATATTCTGCTGAATAGCTGTCCTGTTGGTTGTACCCAGGTTTGGTATGGATGTACTGAACATATTTTAGCAGTAAAAAATACAGTGAACATAATAATCCTGCCCAGGCTTGTACGTGGTGGAGTGAGGTATGGAACATGGGCAAAACAGAACAATGGAGGGATGATACATCTTCCTACCACTTTTTTCAATGTACACAACTCCCTTAAAAGCCCTGTCAGTGTTATTCCTGAAAATTGTGTGGTTAGGAAAGATGTAGGAATGTAGACAACAACCACCACAAGCATTCGTACCCATGGGATACTACAGTTTAAAACTAACAAATTCATAATAAAGGCTAATTTACTGAAACTATATATCTCCTTTTGCTACAAGGATGGTAATGTCTGTTTTTTTTTATTTGCCTTACTGACTCCTATATTCCATTAGAACAGAGAGTGCTTCTCTTAATTGATGTCAGTCCAGCAACTCTGATGGCCTTCTGCTCATTGCAATCTCACAATCAAGTGGCAACACCTATATGCCATGACTTTTTCTTACATGATAAAACATAATTTAATATATGTTTGGTGAACAATCTGTAGCCCAACTTCTCCCCCAGTGAAAATTCAATTATTGGTTGTAGCTTTTCCCCCTGAGAAGGTGCTGTGTTAACCATGTCTGGTATGGTCTCTTGCAAGAGCCAAAAGGTAAATTATTAAGTGAGCGAGAATCACAGAGTGAATAAACTTGTACTGCCATCTGCCACTTACTTGGAAGAAAACACACAGAACTTACTTGGAAAGCTATTCAGTTAATATCTATATTTCATGAGCATTTGTTGCTCCTTTTGCAGATTTGGTGCAGATTAATTATTTAGTGTTCCACAGAGACACAAAATCTGCATTGATAAGGTTTAGCTCTGAGTTTTAGCTCTTTGAGATTTTTCTTTTCTTTTTTAAAGAACCAAAACAGTGATATTTTATGAATATTTCTCTGTGAATCAGGGCAAGATTTTTATGTAGAGGGGAATGTAAGAATGGGCTATTTCAAGTGGTTCAGTGTAGCTTGCCATTTCTTTATATAACTATTCTACTTCTACTGATAAATTCACTGGTTATATGGAACAAGTAGAACCAGTAATATATTCACAATTGGGATTGCTTTTGGCCCGAGTCTGGGCTGCCCCTTACTGGGTCATAGCTGTAGTTCTCATTGCTGAGCACAAGGATTTTGATGTCATATCCTGGTGATCTGTCTCTTAAAGATGCATGGCACCTGGCAAACCTTAATGGAGGTTTGGTGCCATAGTGCTCCATATTGTAACAGAGGCAGAGGGTTCCTCCCTAGCATAGGCTTAGATGGCCTAGTATAGAAAACGCCATTTGACATGTGTGAAGGGCAATTCACAATGTTGTGAATTATATGGCACCATCATATTTTGCAGCTCTGTACAATGGGAAAGCAAAACATAAACAGTTTAACACACATCAGTTTGGACTTACATAAGAAAAAGATGAGAACAAAAATACAACCTAATGTGTATAAAATGTGAATAGAAATGATTTCCTATGAATTAGAAGCTTGGAAGATCTCCATAAATTGTACATGTTTTGCAATTAGGTTACAGATATCTTTATCTGTCTACATAGATTTAACCTTCTCATTGACTGTCAAAGTCTAGAAAAGTAATTGATGTTTTAAACTCTGCTGCTGATATAGTGTCTTTCTTTTTAAGTATTCTCATTCTCAAGACAACTCCAACTAATCTCATCTGCCACAAATTGTATTCCAACACTTGACATGGAACAGGGGCAGAGAATATGCTGGTTAACAACAACTACCATAGTGCTTAGCCAGCTTATATTAGCCTCTGCTAGAATAACTCTGCAATATGCTAAACTGTTTTAACCCTGCTGAGTCCATTAATTTATAACAATATCATTGTTGTTACATTTACCGGCCAGGAGATGGCTCTGTGACTATTCCTAATAGCTTTTCAATCCTATCATCTATTGGAAATGTAAAGAGAAGGTGCTCTCCTGGCTTCAACAGTCTGGGCCTGCTGACCATATTGTCTTCGGGCCATTGCTACCAATGTAGAATGTAAATTATTCTTTCCATGTGCTAACTTGGACAACAGATCCATCCACCTGTGCTAGCAATGAGAGGGAAAAATGGCTTTCTAACCCAATTAACCCTTGAAGGACAAAAATGCAAAGTATTTGCTACTTATTAGAAAGTTCATATCAAAGTATTTGCTACTTATTAGAAAGTTCATATCAAAGTTTATACGTTAATCAGCATATAAAGTCCTGCTTTGTAGCACGGGGATGCAAGAGGACCTAAAACAATCACTAACACATGTAAATGTCTGTAATTTAATATCAATGAAAACTGACCTTAAAGATTATTAATGTATTGACAAGGTGACACCAGGCACAGGCTGGACATTGGTCAAACCAGGCAAATGCCTCGTGGGCCAGTGCCAGGTGGAAGCCTGAACTTTTCTATATTGTTGCTAGTGTTACACTACACTTATACACAGGTTCATAATTTTATCAACCAATGGCCTTAAAGTAGAAGGGCTGATTATAATCCACAGCCTGGCCCTCAATGACACCCTATTCTGCAGCGTGGTACAATGAAGCTTGAAATATGGTAATGTAACTACAGGATCTTAACTTAGTTTAGTGACCTCCCTCTATCGTGTTTACCAGTAGAAAAAGGGCACCCACATAAATTATCAGGTGGATCTCATCTGATACTGTATTCCACAAATCTCTGTAACTTTATTGGTGCTATTCTTCTAGCTTATAACTTTATCCAAACTTCTAGAAACATACTTTAACTGAAATATTTCTGTTTCTGTATAACAAATATGGGGCGGTATTATTTCTAAGGATAGAATCAAGCACAAGCATTTGAATCCTCAGGATGATGGGAAAATAGCGGAAAACACAGGACCCAAGATCTATGAAGGCAGCATAGGTGGCGAAGGATCCGATTCAAACAAGGGTGGAGGCAAGAAGAAGCAAGCATTAGGAACACCAAATAAGCCAACAAAAAGATAACAATGTCATACACAGAGTTTGTGGGAGAGCCAAGAATGAATTAGCATGAATGAGGCAGCAGTTGTAATAACTTGAAAACACCTGGCTTTTATTGTGTTGCTGTATACACGTTTAAATCCACTGCCATATGTGGGTTTATTTAATTCCATGTGTGGGTGTATCTGTTGCCTATGTGTAAATACAATGAATATGTGTGCATGTGCAGTGCCATGCGATCCTGCTGCTGCGACCCTGACACTGTAAATAGATCTACAGTTAAATTGTCTTTGTTAAAATTAGGTCCATAAATAAACAGTAGTTTTTTTCACTTTTTTTAAAGACAGCAACTGGTGTTTTGGGGGTTTTTGCAAACCCCAAAACCTTCTAAAAAGCGTTTGCCCATACTGTGAAATATGTAGGTCTTAATTAGCTCCAGAAGCCCAGTCTCAGAAACTGATCATGATAAATCACAGTTGAAAAGATGGACATTACCACCAGCTTAGTTGGACCAGAAACAAAGGTGCAGATGGCTTGTCTCAGCAGAAGTATTTTTTTTAAGGACCAAATAAGAACGAAGACAAAGAGCGACAGTTAAAAATTAAACAGGTAATAGATGGTTCAAATTCATTGCCCTTCTTAAAGAAAGGTAGCCAGGAGCTGTATATTTATCCATTTCAAAATGGTCAAATCAGATTATTTTAAGCACAACCATTGGAGTCCTAAATCTTAGAGGATTAATAAAGTATCTAAACTTTACCGCTGAATTTACAATTCATTTACAAATTGAATTTGTTCTTGGGTACAAGGGATTCTATGTAAACAGTTGGTGTTAAAGGTGAATGGAAAGATGTGGTTTGAGATTCAATTCATAACTAAACCCCAAAGTAAGTTTGGGGATTCTAGACTGTGGTCATTCAGAAAAGTTAAAACAGTTAAAATGGTATAGACAAGCTTTAAAATACATGTACGTTCTAGAGCATAAATTGCTACATTTAATGCTCTGTAGGAATATGAAACAAACAAAACCAGTGTCAACTTTATGCTTTCAATGCCAACACATGGACTGTAGCAAAGGAAAAAGAAGCTGTTACAGTACGCCTTGTGAAAATACATGCCACTGAATTGGGAGGTATATATATACATAGTTATCGCCTCACCCAATTTACAATCACCTCCATAGAAATGGCTTCAATAGCCAATCGTATATTTTTACTTTTATCCAAATATTTGACACATAAATGTAAATATGTTCTTTTTTTTAATCTTAAATATATCGGATTAGTATATATTATTAGCTGCAAAAGCATATACATGAAAAAACCATCAGCAAACATAAAGGTACTCACACTAATGGTTTTTTTTTTATCACATTGGCTGAGTAGTGGCAACAACCTGTGCTAACATCAATTAGTGGTTTAGAGTTGATAACATTGCACAATGGGGTATGATTATCAGATACTCTCAAAAACCATGCACTTGCATTGGGAATTATATTGCTTAAAGTGAGTATGATTTTAGCATGTGATCTACATGTATGATCATAAATCAAGCCTAAGGTACTTGGTAACTCATTCCTTTACACCAAATGATGTCACATCCACACATGTTCAAGGAAACAGGAATATGGTAGACCCACCACAAATTCACCACACTAGGTAATCACCCAGGTCACATATAGTGGGGATGGAGGTGCTTTGTAGGATTGTAAATATTAGGTTTAACGTTCTCTTTCAAAGTTGTATTATTCCATCATTGTATATGGTATATGATATACGACATTTGCTATTATGCCCCATGGATTACAAATGACACGATGTATTATGGGACCACTTCACATAGCTTTATACAGAGACTCATTCATCAATCATTCTTTCTTAAATAATAACTTTTTGCAGAGAACACTAGAAAATAGAAACTCTTGTAGTGTCCCTGAGGATCATCTACTTTCTGTCTAGATACTAATTTGTATACAAAAAAAATGGGAGGAGGTTTAATCGCACCTCCCCCAACACATTAATAAGGTTTTGGTAGCCGTATAAACTGCTTTGAGTGCCCACTATGTAGTAGGTGAGAGTAGGATCTCACCCTATTGAGAGTGTGCCTTGACGTGGCGGGTGAGCTTAATTATGCTTTGGCCAATTCATATAACCAAAACCTCTCATTTATATTATGTTTATATATGTGTTGCCAACTTTATTAGGGTAAGAAGCGCAGACAGTATTTTGTTTTTTGTATACATTGTACAGCCAACACACTGTATTTGCAGCATGCTCACACTGTTTGGTAGGCCTCGTATTACACATTTGTATTATTTGAGCCTGAGACTAGCTTAGCGCACCCACATTTTTTCTTTTCCCTAGATACTAATTTGTGTCAGAGTTTTTGGCTCACAAAAGTAAGGTCTCTTTAAAAGTCAGTCTGGGCATGCGTCCTGGATCATTTGTATGCATTACTATCCAGTGTATTACATGTGGTTAAGGTACAGTACTCTTGGAGTTACTCCCCATACCATTATGTAATATCAGAATTCCCCACTCACATTTCCACATGATGCCAACTAGTTGATACATGGCAAGACATTAATTAGCTTGGAATATCAAGTAGGTCCTGAGGCCTAAAGGGATTTCATTACTGTGTACCATTATAACATAGATCATTATTTTTGGGTGTGACAAAACTATGTACAGCCACGAATTCTGAAGCAGTGTGTTTTGTTTATTAAAGTGTATGTGCAATCACTATAACCCAGAATATTTCCTTTAATTATCAAAGCTTTCTTCTCCTCTGCTGCAGTATGCAAATATGTGCTTGTGTGAGCATTTGAGCTGTAAAGTAACACTTTTAGAGTTGTTTTTTAATTAAAATTTTGTGGAGTGTTTGCTGCTACCTTTTTTGTCTGGCATAAACGGACATAAAGTCCATCTGTTAGATAATTGTTTTGCTTAAATGTCTAAATGTCTCCATGGCCAAATATCAGTGGAAACCACATCTTCTAAGACTTCTTTAAAAGGTTAATTTATTAAACAAAGCAAATGTATTCACATAGCACCAGTCCGTGACAGATAATAGCAACACGATAAGGGAACTTGAGTGCTGTACAGTCTTCTTTTTGAAACAATGGCAGAGAGAGTAGATGGATAAAGGGTGGCCCCTATGTCAAAAATCTAATAGTGCTGCCCGCATGCCTAGTATTGATGCCACAGCTGTGCTTCCACCTGCCTTTACCGCATGGAACTCCAAACAAGACAAAAAAAAGAAAAGAAGACCTTGCACACAAGATTTTTGTCATGGTCTACATGCCCTCTAACAAATTCTTTTACCCTTTTTCTACATCGGTCAGGTTGAAGTGATTACCTTTTATGGCAAGGGCTTATCTATACATTTGACTATTACATCATCTTCCATAGAGCCTTTTTCAGTCCCTTGATTACAACACATGTTTATCTCACTCATGTTTCACATATACCTAATGAGAATGTACATTTGGAATAAAGAAATCATGGATTTCTTACACCATCCAACTGGTTTCCTGCAGTGGGTTGACCACATCAATCTTCTTGTTTACCAGGAGACATACATTTCCTGTCTTGCTCACCAGCCCATGTAAAGTAACAACCTGCAGCATGAGATATACAATACATAAACTATAGTGAATCAATTACTAAAACTCCACATATGAAAATCTAAATGTGTCCTGCCCTTTGTGGCGCCCCTAACTCCTGTGTGCCAGAAATCTGAACATGTGAGTATGCAAACTGCCTTTTCTGAAGTATAGATTTTAGATGAGTTATACAACCAACTCAATATTTCTTATTATCCTTATAATTCTTCATTAAGCTTATATCCTAAAACATTCTGCCTTTTTTAACCAGTTGACCAAGTACCTAAACAGTAAACTAATTTTCTTAATAGGGGCATATTTGCAATTGTATGTGCAGAGGAGGAAACATTCATGGTGATGGGCACAGCTGGAGAATGCATGCGTTTGGATAATAGGTAACAACGTGAGGAAGACATACAGAAAATGAAAAAAATATTAGTGCATCCGATAATAGTCATAAAATATAATTTAGTGCAGAAATCAAAATGATATTGTTGGAACATTTGGTGAAAATCATTCTATAGGTATTTTGGGAAGGGTGAAACAATGGATAAGATAGGATGGACTCTAAGTGATGAGGTAAAAGTAGAGGTCTTCATCTATTACAGCGCTACGGAATTTGATGACGCTATATAAAACAATAAAAAATAATAAATTACGACCACTATGGCCCACAGGTGTTGAGGTCCAAGGTTTATGTGGCCTTCAGTACTTGATCTACTAAAGTGCAAGGTACCAAGAGAGTATAAAAGGCAAACTGAGGCTGGTACATGGGACTACAAGAACCAAAAAGTAATAGAGTTAGATGTAGTTACAAAATGTAAACATAATTGTGCAAAAAATGAAATGTAAGCCAATGTCGGCACCCCTTTCCTCCAAAAGATTTAAATAATGAGACCGTACAAAAGTTAAAATTTAACATGTTTATTAACATCAGCTAATGGATATTATTGTCCACAGTGCAGTCCCACTTATAACTCTGCACCAGGTTATAAGGTCCATTGAGGAAGGGTTTGGCGGAGCTGATGCAATGCAGTGGCTTCAATGGAGCTGGTGAGATGGTGGTGACAATGCCACCACTACGACCTGGTGCCTGGGCTTTTGTTGAATCCTGTGTTAAAAGCTTTACCATTCGTGAGGCAATCCTTTGGACGTACATTTTTGGTGCATCTTAATATATGACTATGGTGTCTGATTTTTGCATGAATATGTATTCGCAAATTTTTTTCTTTACATGGGTCAGATTCCATTCCACAAATAATACTTCCCAAACATGAACTCTTCTGCTTAGGTGCTTTCCATAAATGAGACTTGTGCAATCATAGAGGCATACTTTTCTAGAAATGATCTCCAAATAGCGGAGGACAAGAAATATAATGTGGATACAAGAACAGAATATTACTTTGGAAAACGGAAAACATGTGTGACAATGACCCAACGTGTATATCTATGAAGTTGTCATGGTGACAGTGTAAGCTATTATTAATTAAATATGTAATGGGATTGTTACATATTCATGATTTGCATGGATAGGGCTACCTCCAACTATCTGTGGATGACCCTGTGTGTAATGTAATGTAAAGGATTACATTCAAAAATTTGAAGTGTGATTTATTAGAGAATATGACACCAGAATGAGACTATTGTTTCGTTTCTTGTATTGTTCCTTTCTTGTATACTTGGTGAATATAGTCGGAAAAAATTGTGTTTGGAAACAGTAGAAAGAACGGAAAACATTGCAGCATATCAGTCCCTGTTTGAACAAATTCCCTTCTAGCCTCTCTTCTTTAGTTTGCATGCATTGGTGGTATTTTCTGGAAACTTTCAGAATTTATAGTCAATATATGTTCATAAATGAAGACAAATGTCTATTAGCATCTAATCTGTCCCATTGTAAATATAAATATAAACAGTAATTATGTTGGTAAACTCTGCATATTTCAGATTTAACAAGAACTTTCAAGCTTATTTATTGTATATGACAAAGCAACCCAAATGCTTGTGATTTTTTTATTTTATCAGTTTAATTGCTTTAGACACTTGTTTTGCAAACAAATATTTCCTATAGGCAGAGATTACCGTAGTAACATGAAGGGCAAAGCCTGAATAACTAATAACTTTCTTGTCTAGAAGTTTCCTCCCTTCTGTGCCAGAATCAACCTGTTTTCACTTAACAGGGTAGAACAAATTAACTGGAAGGAACAACAAAGCCAATCCTTTCCCATTAAGACATTTAATCATACAGATATGTATTATACTATATAGAAAATACAATTATATAATAATCAGATAACATACATGACGTAAACAAACAAAATATGTATGTATTAGTAAATTAGATGATTAAGGTTTCAGTATCCTCTAGAAATATTTTTTTCGGGTAATGTGCTGCTGGCCCAACTCTAAGACAGAGATCCATTGGGACCAAAAAAGTAGCCTAACCCTCTTGTGAACCCAAACAACTGATGACTCATTAATGACCACAGACTGATTAAGGTCTGAGTTTTTACATCAGTAAAAATGGTCAGATGAGATGTCCCTTTGGAGTGAGGGAGAGAAAGATACATATTGGAAGTTGTTAAATAGGTTCCCAGTTTTTATAAGATATGTGGCACCTGGATTGAACTGGTTTTGTTGTTTTTTTGTTAAAATGTTAACATGACATCTTGGCAGTTTTAAGTCTTCTTAAGTATTCTCATCCATGACAGTACCTCTTTAAAGATTCACTCATATGGGCATTGTGTAATGAAAGTATTCGCTGCAGAGAATATTTCTATATTTACCTGCTTATTAATTACATGTTTTGATTTTGAAGGCAACACAGCAAGATGGAGTTCACTTTTCTGATTAAATTCATTACAGTACAAGAACGCATTTTGATTTTATTACACTCCTTCTATTTTAACACTTGTGTCTTCTCTAAAGCACTAAAACAAGAATACACCTGATCCCTTCTCTTCTAAATCTCATTAAATTGACTTCACCTTCTCTTCCAGACTATTGACTTTATTCATTCTTAGGCTGAAAGACGTGAGGTGACCCTCCTAATATCTGATACTAAAGGCTACATACTTATATCTTGTCCTCTACCTGGACTTTCTGCCTCATTGCTCCATGACAGATCCCATTAGGTGTCTAATAAATAACAGATGGACCTTCCTTAGTTCATCGTGGTCCAGGTTCTACTCTGCAGAGGTCCCTGTCACATTTTAAACATCCCACCTGGCTGATATTATGTTCAGTATTAGCATCCAACAAATTATCTTAAAGATGTAACAATGTACAGGCTATCAGTAAATTTGGCAATATTAAAGCAAAAATATCCACTATAAAATAGGCAATTATTTCAGGGCCTGGAAATGAATTGCAAGTTAAATTTCCTTTATGCTATCTAGATATACACTATATGGACAAAAGTATTGGGACACATTTATTCATTATTGAATTCATGTTTCAATCAGACTTTTTGCCACAGGTGTATAAAATCAAGCACCTAGCCATGCAGTCAGCATTTACAAACATTTGTGAAAAAATGAGTCGTTCTCAAGAGCCTAGTGAATTTAAGTGTGGTACTATGATGGGATGCCACCTTTGCAATAAGTCAGTTGATTAAATGTTATCCCTGCTAGATATTTCACAGTCAACTGTAAATGGAGTTATTGGAAAGTGGAAGTGTTTAGGAACAGCAGCAACTCAGCCACGAGCGGAAGACCGTGTAAAGTCACAGAGCAGGGTCATCGAGTTTTGAGGCGCATTGTGCGTTAAAGTGGTCAACGCTCTGCTGATTCCAAACTTCCACTGGCATTAATATCAGCACAAAAAATTGATGTGGGAGCTTCATGGAATGGGTTTCCATGGCCGAGCATCTGCATGCAAGCCTCATGTCACCAAGTACAATGCCAAGCGTCGGATCGAGTGGTGTAAAGCAGGGCCGGCCTTAGGGGTGTGCGACCTGTGCGACCGCACAGGGCGCCATGGTTGCAGGGGCGCCTGACCAGGACTTAGATGAAAGCATCGGTTTTTTTTTAAAACTTTATTTAACATCATTCATGTTAAATAAAGTTTAAAAAAAAAAACGATGCTTAAATCTAAGTCCCGGTCAGGGGCGCCGAGTGGTTGCTCGTGAAGTTCTCGGCAACCGCTCGGCGCCCCTTACTCTCCGTGACTCCGTCGCTGTGCCGGCATCTCATGTTGAGCGCCGGACTATTCCGGCTCTCAACATGAAATGCCGGCACCGTGGCAGAGCGAGAAGACGGATGCCTCCCGCTCTCACCGCAGGACTCCGGCAACAAGGTAAGTGGGGGGGGTGTAGTTTGAAGGGGCAGAGGGGGGCTGTAGTTTGAAGGGGCAGAGGGGGGGTGTAGTTTGAAGGGGCAGAGGGGGGGGTGTAGTTTGAAGGGGCAGAGGGGGGGGTGTAGTTTGAAGGGGCAGAGGGGGGGTGTAGTTTGAAGGGGCAGAGGGGGGGGTGTAGTTTGAAGGGGCAGAGGGGGGGTGTAGTTTGAAGGGGCAGAGGGGGGTGTAGTTTGAAGGGGCAGAGGGGGGGTGTAGTTTGAAGGGGCAGAGGGGGTGTAGTTTGAAGGGGCAGAGGGGGGGGTGTAGTTTGAAGGGGCAGAGGGGGGGTGTAGTTTGAAGGGGCAGAGGGGGGGTGTAGTTTGAAGGGGCAGAGGGGGGGTGTAGTTTGAAGGGGCAGAGGGGGTGTAGTTTGAGGGGCGGTAGTTTGAAGGGGCATGGGGGGGTAGTTTGAAGGGGCAGAGAGGGGGGGTAGTGAGGGGGGGCGCCAGAGGAGTAGTCCGCACAGGGCGCCACAACGCCTAAGGCCGGCTCTGGTGTAAAGCATGCCACCACTGGACTCTGGAGTGAGGAATCACGCTTCTCTGTTTGGCCGTCTGATCAGTGAGTCTGGGTTTGGCGGATGCCAGGACAAAGTTGCCTTCCTTACTGCATTGTGCCAACTGTAAAGTTTGGTGAAGAGGGGTAATGGTAGCTGTTTTCAGGGCCTGGGACCCTTACTTCCAGTGAAGAGAAGTCTTAGTGCTTCAGCATCCGAGACATTTCGCACAATGCTACGCTTTTAACTTTGCTAGAACAGTTTTGAGAAGGCCTTTTCTATTTCAGCATGCCTGTGTCCCAGTGCACAAAGCAAGTTTGGATGAGGTTGGTGTGGAAGAACTTGACTGGCCCGCACAGAGCCCTGACTTCAACCATTAAGTGACCAAGGTTGGCACAACCGATCACACTTGGAATTCCCAGGTATGCTAACTTTGCAACTTTATTTTTGTGCGCTTCAGGCAAGGGTATGATAGTTAAATGACCGCTTTCTGGACTGAAAACCATAGGGTTTCTCCCTGCCCAATATGCTGGCAGGGTGTTAATCCAACCTTTTTTAGGCAATTTTAACTGAATCTGCCAAAACCAATTCACTTGGCAATGTATTCCACATCCTAATTTCCCTATAAATGTCCATCTCTTGTTTAACATAAATCTTTTAACTGTAACCATAGATGATGCCCCATGATACTTGTAAAGTTTTGTAAATGAAAACATCCCCAGACAGGTCTTTGTATTTTCATTGAATGCACTTGTATAATGTAATCATATTCCCAAGTAACAATATTTTTCCCAACACAAACAAACCTAGTTTGTTTAGTCTGCCTTCTTAGTTGAAATCTTCCATCCTTAAATTAATTTTATTGTCTGTATCCAAACCCTTTTCCAATTTCATGATGCATTTTTTATGAACTGGTGCACAAAACTGAACTGCAAATTTAAGGTATATATATATATAGATAACATATAAAGAGGAAATAATATGTTCTTGTTCGGTACATTATTTGCCTTTTCAATACATGATCACAACTTGCCTGCTTTTGCAACAACTCTCAGCAACCCTTCAAATAGTTTTCTCACTGTGGGCTAGTCTTACTGGCCTATAATGTCCAGACTCAGAACTAAACAAAAATCTAATTTCACCGTTCAGCTTTCTGTAGATGACATTGTATAGACAATGCCATGCCCTACACACTACTGGCATAAGTTTGTGATGTTTGGAATGGTGGGTTATTATCAAATACAGCTACGATCACACTGATACTGAGAACAGTAAGGGCAAAGGAAATCCTCGTGAAGGCAATTACAGAGTGATTACCAAAGGTACAGAGTTGGACCCAATTGATGTTGTTTTCCAGGTTGCTAGGAGTCTTACTGGAATCCAATGGAATAGATATGAATGGACAAGACAAAACGATACCATGGACTGTTTGTGCAGTGGGCAAGGTTTGGAGTTTTATCATTTGGGATTATTAACAACTAGAATGCCCTCCTGTGTGCCTGACATACATGTTACATGTAAAGTGATGGCATGATAACAGCCACATTACAGTAGTAGAAGACATAGGAGGATACCGGTGTGTAATGTGTTTTCACAAGCTAAGATACCACAGCAGCTCTTATAGTAGACCAGCCAATGTATAAATAAGTTATCCTATATGTGAGTAGTTAAGGGAGATAAACCATCTCAAATAAGTAGTGATATTTGGTGTTGTTTTCATTGGCTAAAACACAAGCATGCCGGTGTTTAGAGACAGTGTTGGGCTGCTAATGGTTAGAATCTTTGCAGCTAGAACTTATCTGCCATTAATACAAATCTCCTTTCTCCATATCTTATTTTTCTGTATATCATAATCCCTGTAGAGTGTATGTTTGTGGGCAAGGCCCTCTGTACCTAATATAGCAGTTTGTCTTAGACAGTCAATTCTAGTTTTATGTATTGTATGCATTGCAAGAAGAGCTGCGTAAATTGTTGGCGCTATGCAAATAAAAGATAATATTCAAAATATTGAATAGTTCAACGGAAGTCATTACCTATAGATATACAATGTAGCGTTGGTGATGTGCTAGTATAACTGGAAGATTAAATTAGATGTAAGGATATCCCATGTCATCTGGTGTTTTAAGATGGACATTTAATTAAATGCCTTTTTCTGAACCATGGACCGCCATAATCCTTGTTATAGACACTTTGCCTTGCCCTTGTTATATTTTATTATTCAATAATGGGTTATGTGCTGCCTCCAATGTGTTGGGGCTACTGTTACTATACAAGCACATTAAAGCATTTAACGATTACTTTTAAAGCCCTACGAATGCTGTTCTAATCTGCATTTTTACATAAAATAAAGTCCTATAAAATTATTCTTGCTAACTGGAGCACATAGTTTAAATAATATTATTATTTGTTTAAATAAAAAACACAAATGCATATCATGTTTCGAAAAGCATCAAATTGCAATATAGATATTGAGCAATGTCTTTGTCACATTGAGTCTTTCTTTCATTGTCACCTTGTCTAAGATCCTAGAACACAGCATAGACATGATTTGCATTGTTAATGCAGTTGATGCCAACAAAATGGGACTGTAGTTGTGATAGGCTCAGAGTCTCTATTCTTTTCCTATACCGATCAGCCATAATATTATGTCCTCTGGCAGGTGAATAACAACGATAATCTTGTTATCATGGCACCTGTCAGTGGGTGGGATATATTAGGCAGCAAGTGAACATTTTAAAGTTAATGTGTTAGATGCAGAAAAAATGGGCAAGCGTAAGGATCTGAGCAACTTTGATAAGGACGAAACTGTGATTGCTAGATGACTGGGTCAGAGCGTCTCCAAAACTGCAGCTCCTCTGGGGTGTTCCTGGTCTGCAGTGGTCACTACCTATCAAAAGTGGTCCAAGGAAGCCTCCAAAATGATTGACCCTGACTAACTCATACTCTGAGTGACTTTTCTTATTAAACTTTTTTTGTATTTTTAAACCATACTTGGTTTTGCCACCTTTACTTGGACTCCTCTTAACAACCATATGTTTGAAAGGCTATACAGCTTCATATTTCATATTCACAGTGAAAGGCTACTGTTTTTCCCCCCGACGACACCCTGGTTAGCCTTGATGCACACAAGGCATTTGATAGTATAGTATGGCTGCATAGCATTTGAAACCTCAAATTCTGCTATTTTGGCACTAACTTCCTCCTCTTTTTTAGGAGCCTTTATTCCTACCTGTCCACAGGTATTAATAGCCTTGATCAATCTGACTGGAGTGACCCATTAGACGTGTTCCTAAGAGGAACTCTCCCCGGTTCATATAGACCACACCGTTAATCAAGGAGGGGTAAGACGATGGCTGACTCTAGATGCGTCTTTAACAACTACAGACTTACTGAAAGCAATGGATAAACTAATTCACACTATCCCTACAACCTTCTATAAAAATGTTTTTTATGAGATTGTACATAGAGCATATAAATTTCCCCATCTTTAGTAATGCAATGAGCAGATCTCAAACATCCTGCTGTCCTAAATGTAGTCGCTCGAATGCTGACTTGATACACTGTTTTTGGCAATGCAACAATATCCAGACCTTCTGGAGATCCATTTGACATTTTGCCGTTTCAGCATTTAAGCTTATATTCCCTCTCACACCGCTTTTTACAATTCTTGTCATTACACAGGAAGGACTCAGGCAGACTACTCTTATGCGTACAATCATAGCGGTAAATCTCAAGATTATCTTGCATAAGTGGATCGAACCTTCGGAACGTGCCATGGCTCCTTTCCAGTCAAAGCTATTTTTTATTTTTCGCATGACCTGGCTATCGGTTCAGAGAACCAACTCAGAGAGCATTGGAAAAATGTTTACAACTTGGCAATCTTACATTAACATATTACCCCTTAAGACCATACTCCAAGTAAAATCAGTATTCCAGAACTCACCCTGACACATGATACAACTTTTACATGGCAGGGACTCAATTCCTACACCCACCTTTTAACTCCATGGGTCTTGGTGTGACTGTTTGATCGAACATTGGCCAATATCCAGTGGGAGATAGGAGATATAGGGGGATCAACCCACCCACTTGAAATTGTCAAGCACTCACCTGACAATTCCTGGACTGTGACCGATTCACGACAGGTAGTATAATAATGGGCATAGGTTGGTTTTTTTTAGAGTTTTTACTGTTTTGGGGGTTACTTTGTAACACCAAAAAGTCTATCACATTGAGATATTTCAGGTCAATAAACGGATGGAATAAGTTTAAAAAAAAAAATACCACTTTTTATGCAGCTAAAGGATAATCCTTTAATAAAAGTTTAAGGTAGACTTAATGCAGATCTTTTAAATTAATTAGCTGAATTCTCACTCACACAACAACCTTTCCCAGCATCCTCCTGACATTGATTCATTGTGTCCTCTGTGTATTAATATTAGCACAGTTTAAGCTCTCCTTAAACATCTTCACTCCCTTCTCTATTACAAACTGATTTTTCCAAAGACATTTGGTAAATGTCATCCAAGAGAACTCCTATAGTTTCACCACATAGATAAAGAAAGAGAAGGAATGACAGATGATCTCAGAGTTGAAATAAAAACACTATAAACCCATTGGGACCACCTGTCCCAGTAACAGATATATAGAGATGACATATTACATTGTATATACTTCCTTTCAGCCGTGTCATGATATTATTAATATTGTCACAAGTCAATGCTTTGTTTTTGCTTTGTCCCTAAAAAGTATGCCCTTGTATTCATGTACAACAAAGTTGCGAGAGGACAATGTTTTCGAGAAATGTGTTGTTTTGTTTTTTAAACAATGTTCTAGTTTTTGCATAATATAATGTTTTCAGGCAGCTGCATGTTAGCCATTTGTTTATGTTCTAGCTCTGTTATCTAAGCTGAATCTACTAGACAAACACTCTGACTTCTTACCAAACTGCCTGTGGCAAACAACATAATGGCTCAGTCTCAATCACCCAGTCTGACACTCCGACAAATAAAAGTCTGTGGAGGTAGAGACATCATTAGCAATGCCATAAAGAATCAGCTCAGTATGATGTCTGAAAACAAAAACTGGGAAAAAGAAAAAATGTCGGTGCACCTGTTTGGTAGGCCTCGTATTATACATTTGTAATATTTGAGCCTGAGACTAGCTTAGCGCACCAACATTTTTGCTTTTCCCTGTTTGCTCATAGTTGAGGCTGTTGGCTCCTCATCGGTCTGGTTGTATCTTGATGTCCAGGGGTTAATTGGGAGGAGGATTATTCGCACCTCCCCCAACACAGTAATAAGGTTTTGGTAGCATTATAAACTGCTTTGTGTGCCCACTATGTAGGAGGTGAGAGGAGGTTCTCACCCTATTGAGAGTGTGCCTTGACGTGGCGGGTGAGCTTAATTATGCTTTGGCCAATTCATATAACCAAAACCTCTCATTTATATTATGTTTATATATTTGTTGCCAACTTTATTAGGGTGAGAAGCAGAGACAGTTTTTGGTTTTTTTGTATACATTGTACAGCCAACACACTGTATTTGCAGCATGCTTACACCTGTTTGGTAGGCCTCGTATTACACATTTGTATTATTTGAGCCTGAGACTAGCTTAGCGCACCCACATTTTTTCTTTTCCCAGTATGATGTATGAAAAAGGAAAGTTAGTCAGAATATCATGACTGACAACAATGGTAGCCTCCAGGTCTGCGATAAATAAAGTCTATTGCAACGAAATGAGATAAAACCATTTTTGTCAATGATAACCTAGATTACTGTATAGGTAATTGTAATTAATGCTAATTCAGGGGGTAGTTGCTCCCACCTGCTTCATCAGCTTTTCCCACAAGTCAATCAATTAGGTATTAATAAACACCTCACTTGGTACTCAGTTATTGTACTCTCCTGTACAATAGTTTGTGTGTCCAGTGTTCATGGGTCCTGCTTTCTGAATCCAGAGCTTCTGGTTTCAGACCCTAAGTTCTAGCATTGTTGGTTCCTGTCCAGTGTTTGGGGTTCCTGCATTCTGTAGCATTCCTGGTTCCTATTCAGTTCCAGCTTCAAGGTCAAAGTTCCTGTTTCCAACATCCTTGGTAAAACCTGCTTCTATGCTTGGTCCTGCACCATCCCGCCCACTGGGGTCTAGCGCCGTTCTATGAACTTTACACTAAACCAAAATAAAGTTAACAGCTGACTACAAAGGACCAGCACTAGTATTATTATATGCTATTTTGCTATAGTGCTAAATATATGCCAAACCTGTAAACCTGCTAGATGCAGAAGGTACTATGCACTGGCATAACAGAGGCCTCCGCAGGCTGTTCATTGCAGGGGGCAGCTTGACACCAACACAAGAACACAATTCTGAGGGGCTTAGGTTAAGTGATCAGCGGTCAGAGTATTAATTTGCAGTTTTCTGCCTTTAAAATATTAGCACCGCTTGTCTATAGCTCCTCATCAGTAGCGCTAGTGTGATATCATTTAGTTTGCTTGTCTGTTGTGATGTCTGGAGAAGTGAGCGTGCAACATATTCTTGTCTTCCCACCATGGAAACCTGTATTGTTACAGTATACAGACTAAATGTGTTTGTGAATACACTTAACACACTCTTTTTATAATATGGTATAAAAAATATGTACGATTTACAACCTATCATGTTTTATGCATTGTTATTAATAATATTGGATTATTTTGAAAAAGATAGAGTGCTCCTCTTGGAACAGGACACAGCTGCAATTCTGAAAACGTTTTAGCACAGTCTGAAGTGTCAAATTAACAGTATTACATTCTTGTGTCTCTGTCTACTTGTGGAATACAAGATTATAGGTTCTTATCAGTCTCTTCTACTCCACTCCACTGCAACACAGTCCATCTTCGCAGTTGTACAATAATATCCAATTCAGGTCGTAAGAGAAGACTGCTCAGGATTACACTAGCGAGCTGGCAATATATCATGTCCATAGATAATTTAATTTGTTCCAATATCCTCTAATTATGTCTTTAATCCATTTGATGGCAGGTGACAAAATACTACCCTAGATAATGTTAATATGATGAAATCTCGTTCAGGTCATCAACAGCTATGGAGGGTAAGTAGCACTGAAGGAACCCTTTAACAAAATCCATACAAAAACACACAGTATGTGCCTTTATTAAAGGAAGTTCTGTGTTTGGAGGGCAAATTGTAGAAAAACTTTCTTATGTCTTAATAATGCTGTTATCTATCCATGACACAAGAAGTTGTGTTATCTTTAACATGTTTGCATGACAGTATTGCTCTTCACTGTTTATCAATGTGTGGCTCACCATTGGTGTCCAAGCTTCCCCTAACAAAAGGGTCTCCTAAGGTCACAAAACTAGACCAAAGCTTCCTTCTACTGATTAAAAAATAATAAACTAAAAGAAAAATCCGGCAGCATCTCTGGCATTTTACATATTTTTTTCACCCAAAGCAGTTTCCACAGAAAATATGCTTTTTAAATGTCTACAGAAAGTGTGATTTATATCTTAGATGAAATTTCATTTATCTCTGGAGAATTTCATGTATTCCCTGCAGAGAATAGTTTTGAAACGTCGCACAGTGGGGTCTTAACATTATTAATGGTGGTTTATTAATTGTGTTAGCAGCATGTTATTTGGAGGTGGTATTTATAGTGAAATAAAGTTGCAGCTAACACTGACAGGAAGGGTCCCTCTGATTGATATGTTTAATAACAGCAGGCTTTCATCACACAGTGCTTCCTGTACTCACACTGACACTGAAAACCAGCCTAAATTTGCACTTCATTGTTACTGTTTGCAAGCTTCCTTGATATGTTAAATTTCCCAGATTTTTTTAAACTTTCTATACTGTATATGAATATGGAGATTACATTAGTAGTTTAAAGGAACCAGGGGCACGTTAAGGCAGGTGCTGCGGGTTCATGGCGCCCATTAGGGTCACGCAATGGCAGTATGGCAGCACAGGCCTTGAAGCAAGGTAAGGCGGTGGGTAAGGGAGAGCTATCAAGCGAGTGAGTGTGTGTGTTAGGATGTGGTTCTGAAGATTGTGTATGTGTAAGTGAATGGTGGTAGAGTGTGTGTTACTGTATGGAGGAATGTTCACGTATCAGTGTATTATAGTATATGGTGTTAGTATGTGTGTGTTTTAGTTATGGGAGGCGCCATAACACAGGCATCACTAGCTCTAGGTTCACCCATGAAAGGGACAGTTAAGATGCCATACCAATGAAGGATGCATGTTACATCCTCTAATATGCATTCTTTACCTATAAAAAAAATAGAAGATGCCACAGCTCCAGATCAACACACCATCTCTGCTATTCATACCAGTATTGATGGCATAAAGCTGCCATTCATCGATAAGAAACTTCTCTCTTTAGAATCAGGAGCACTTTTTGTGCATGCATGGTCTGTTTAGACCATCAGGAAATCTCACAGAGCAAGGGCTGGAGCTGGCTGGATGTGTGTATCTGGACATGCACATTATTGCACAGAAGATGCAGCTGAGCAAATTAATTGTATATACTCCAGACAACTGGAGCGGGCAGCACAAATGCAAAGAAGGGGTTCTGATGAATCTCTCCATACATTTGGTGAAAAATTGAATTATGACACCAGGCTATCATATGCATTAAAGTGCACACTCCTTCTATGTAAATAATGTATTTAATAGTCTCCCTGGAATGTGCTTAATACCTTCCCATGGGTATAACTCTGTTTGTGGTCCCTGTAGTAAGCAAATACTCTCTTTGATTTTCTGTGACCTGCTATAATCTGTGATTCTCCCTACTATGGGAAACATTTCCCAGAGTGCCTGGGACCCTACCTGGCACACCTTACACACATATTTGGCCCACTGTTTTTCAATGTTCCTGGCATGTGAATGGAGTCTTTAGCTGAAATTCATACCTTTTATTGAGCAAACAAAGAAAAAAGATGGAATGTCACAAAAGCATTTGAGACCTCAGAGGTATCTTTCTACAATGGAATGATTTTAAGAGTATTCCTGGTATATTAATATTTTTGATGACTGTTTGTAACACTCCTTGGCATGTCAACATTCACAACAACTTTATGTACTGAAAATGCTATAGTAAAAAATATCAATGGTCAATAAACAAATGAGCTCTATAGTAACTTCAATATAATACATACATACGTAATAAACAAATATGAACTGAACAGTGCTGAGGATTATAGTTAGTTAAGTATTTTTTTTTAAAGTATCTCTGTAATCGTGTAACACTTATAATAGCTTACCCAACATAAAATTATATACTTAATTACATTATTCACCCTAAAAACCCCACTAATGTAATCACCCCTTGTCAGTTTTTTTTTAGATTGGCTGTATCCTGACAGACTGATTATTGTATTTACATTTTTAATCATGTAAATGAGTTGTATAAATAGCTCACTGCACCTTTAAGTTTCCTCTGTCCTGACACTAAACTCTAGTCCTCATTTTGGTCTAAATCTGAACCCTACGGTTAATAGAAGGTGTGACTCAAACAGATAGATTTTGGACCCTACTTTATTTCCACTCCGTTGAATGGTACTGGAGATGATAAAAAGAGAGGAAATAAAACCAATTAATTAATTCTGCCACTCCCAAACCACAAAGACAACCCAAACAATGGTTTAATAAAGTGCACAATTTTACTCAACAAAATTAATTATATGGACATCCAGTTCCTATTGGACTTTAAATTGAAGTTGATGATAGAGATGTTTTTTTTTCCTGCTAGTAAACATACCAGTAACTAGGGCACTGACTACCTTGATGTGCTCTTCAAATGAAACTAACTTCCTTCAATTAGACTAAGACAGCTAGACATGTAAAGAACAGACATTGGTCAATGAGATTATAATCATTGCACACTACAGTTTTTTATGTTTTCAACTGAATATTTTTCTCTTAATTGTCTAAGTCTAAGAGTATAGAATAGGTTGTAAGGTTACCCTTATCCTATTAATTCATTCCTCAAATATGAGATAATCTACATAAGCATGGGAGGCTTTTTAAATCAAGCACTAAATCCTGGTTGAGGGAGAGACCTAATTTACTAAAATATAATAAGCATATTGGTGAGTCTATATTTCAATGGTGCTGCTATAAACTCTCTCAACTATTTTGATAATAGAATGAATTTATGAATGAAAATGCATTCTTTTGTTAGGGATATTAATGAGACAAAATAGGCAAAACCAATATTTTATCACACACGCAAAATAACGACGCTACCAAAGATTGTAGAACCACATCCACAATGTTAATTTAAGGAGATACCCTATATTTTATCTCCGATCCTAAATCCTTTCAGATCGCCGAAAATTATAATTCAAATTAGATATATATATCACAATAATAATCAATCAAAAATATTATTTATTGTAAACACAATTTATAAAATATCTATAGGAGTCACACAGTGCATGATTTAAAACACAAAATTCTTAAAACATGTCAAATTGAATCAGTTCCAATTACAATATATTATCGATAGTTATCAATATAAATGACTACTTTATGAGTCTAACACACACAATTAATTTCCATCCCACTCAGCAACCAAAAATGATAATCAGGGCGGTAATAAAAGATCACTAACTCTATTATATTAGTTCAACTAATATGACAGATTAAAATAATTTAATAATGTCTAAGAGTATTTAGTGAAATTCCTAATAGATGCAAATAATGTCAAACTTCATCTACAGGTAAAAATACCTTTTCATTATTGTCACTATCACGGGTTATAAGCTGCAGTCTCACAAGCCGTCATATACAATAATGCAATATATTATTTATTTCCCAGAAACAGGGAATTCTATATGAAGAAGACAAAATTTATCTCTATTCAGCATAATAAAACAATTATATTTACCACCACTTGTTGCTGTTGTCCTATTGGTCCTTGTAGAAGTTAATCCAGGTTCAGTGGCAAGAAATTAAGTGGAAAGAAATATACTTTCTAAAAGTTATATAGGTTGGGACTCAAAGTAATTCTAAGAGTAAGATTATGGTGCCAGGATCTTGAGATTCCAATTCTCTGGGGTAAATTTAAATGAGTCCGTCAGGGTCTGTCTGTTTCAGGTCCGTTTCTTTTTAAGGTCCGACCCTTAATTATTAAACCTAAGCTTTTAAAGACAGGGCTTATTATCATAGCCTCCACCTCTTGATTGGAATTCTCCAATCATAATGGTGGGTTTTACCCATTATAATTAGGACTTTTACTCGTATTTACATCGTTGTAATTTCTTAATTTACCTGCGAGAGACGCTCTGGTCTAAGAAATAACTTAAGACCATTACATATGTGTTAGGAATTTATCCTTGGTCACCTTATCTTTAGATTTTACCTCCTAGATAGTAAATCAGGTCTTTGTAGTCACCCATATCTCCAGACGTTGCCTCCTAGGTAGTAAATTAGGTTTTGGTGGCCTTACGACAGTATCCCCCATTCCAATTTACATTCCTAAGGATATGTAGTGTCTACTCCTTAACTTTCTCATGGAAGATAACGTTAATTGGATCATATATACTGAAACATCTATATACATGAATACTTCTTTGTTCTCAATTATAGAGGGAACAAAGATAGAAAGAAATAATCATTCTATGATTAAGTAAAATAAAATGGCTTTGACTCCATTTTGTGCTCATGTAAAATACAGAATATATAGAACCTAATTTTGATGCCCCCTGTATTCCCCTTTGTGCACCGCTCTTGGATCAGTGATGTGAGCACATCATAGACATGATTCGCCCATTCAACCGCCCCCCCTGCGTGAGTTGACGGCGCCTAAGCCTCCTCTGTCACAAAATGTTGGAGACAGGAGCCTGGAGGATTTCTTTATATAAAGAAGCAGAAAGCTTTTGATCTCCCATTTTCATTATCTCTCCTCATCTTTCTCTCTACTTTCTAACTCTCCTCTTTCTTTTTTTGTCTCTCTGTATCTCCTCATTCTCTTTCTCAATTTTTTTTACCTCTCTTCTTCTTTATCTTACTCTTTTCTCCCTACATCTCCCCTCTCTCGTTTATCGCTCCCCAATTTCTTTGATTCCTCATTTCTCATTATCTTTTATATTTTAATCTCATCTCTCTCTCTCCTTCCTCTTTAACTCCCCCCTTTCTCTCTAACTCTCCTCTTTCTCTTTTCCATCTCTGCTCTTTCTCTTGATCGCTCCCCTTTATTCCTACCTCTCCCCTTTCTCCCAATCTCTGTCCTTTCTCCTCATCACTCAGAATCCTTTTTCTTTATCTCATCTCTCCCTTTTCTTTTTAGCTCTTTTTTCATCTTTATCTCTACCTCTCTTGTTTCTCTTTATCTCTTACTTTCGTCCCCATCTCTCCTCATAATCTCTCCCCTTTCTCCCTATCTCTCTCTATTTTTGGCTTTTCCTCATCTCTTTTCTTTCTCATTATCTCTCCCTTTTCATTCTCTCCCCTTTCTCACAATATCTCCTCTTTCTTCTACTATTTTTCACTTCACTCTCCTCCTTATCGCTCCTCTATATCTTGGTCTTTCTCTCTCTCCATTTTGTTTTACTATTTATTCTATAATATCTACCTCTCCCTTTCTCCCCATCTCTTACCTTCATGAAGCCCTGTGGTGGGAACGCATCTTCTTCCAGGACTCTGTTCGGGGCTCCGTTGTGGTACGTGCGACCTCACTGCTGAGTGGCGGGATATAAAGTCATATCCCAGCCCTCTGCATCGATTGCCAGTAGCATTGCGAACGAGCAGTGAAACGCAATCTCACAGACCTCATGCTACCTTTATTTTGAAAATCTGCACTCTAGGCTGGCTCCTACCTTGCTTATAGCTAGCCCCATCCTTGAATGAGATGTAAATATAGCCTTGGAATTCCTTTCCACCTGTGACTTTGCACAACCAGAAGCTAAAGGCTTCTTCCATGTAATTGTTTGGAATTTCTAGACCTATTCACAAAGTACACTAAATATGCAATAAATACTGAGAGCATAGGCTCCAGTCTGGACAATTTCCTCATTACTGGGTTACAAAAGGCCTGGTTTGACCTGGAGTCAAAAAAACTTTGGCTAAAAAACCCACATTTGGAATGTGAGACGAAAGCCCCACTGGAATTTTCCTTTAGATCATATTCCTAAACCGACCATATATACACCCTAAAGGTACTATTTTACAGGCACAGTTAGTTGTGTTTGGCCAGTGTAATAAAATATTACCAGCCAAGTAATTCCACTTTTAACAGCAAAACCATGTTTAGCAGTGGGCCAAGGAAATTGGACTTTACTTTTGGCACCATAACTTTGGGCCGCAGTCACTGATCTAAGATTGTTGTTTTTTTCTGGAATCTCTATTTTTGCACTTGTGTGTAAACTGAATAAATTGTGTTTATGTCACTTGTTATGCTTTATGCCTTCACTTTAAAACACAGATACACTTCACCTCTTTTACTAAAACGGAACTACTCACCATATACACAGGTGATAGACATTCCTGGGAACTTCTCGGCTCCGGCTACCTGGAGCCTTCCCTTACGGGACAAGGCCAGGACTGCACACGGGGCGGTCCCGCTGACGGTGGCGGGCGGTCCCGCAGATGTCAGGGGGGGGTTCCCGCTGATGTCGGCGTCGTTCCAGCTGACTTCGCCGGTGTTCCCGCTGACTTTGGGGGAGTTCCAGCTGATGTCGGGGGAGTTCCCGCTGATGTCGGGGGAGTTCCTGCTGGTGTCGGAGGAGTTCAAAAATGGGTGGGAGTGGGGCGTGTCAAGACCCCACTCCCGCGACCCGGAGGATTCGGATCTTGACCCGGTGAACCGGAGGAGCGGCGTTCCCAGGTATGGTGATAGACCAACTCAGGTCTAGTCCACCATCATCTGCAATACTTAATTTATGGTGACAAGACAAATTATGTGTTACTTCATGTGTCCAGAAAAGGGCAACCAGTTAGGCAAGGTATAAAAAGTGACGACTTTTTCTAACACCCCATTACATACATCTCTGCACATGCTTCCAGTTCTATTGTATAAGAATTGTTCATCTATATAAAGTTTACAAGCAATCAATAGGTCTTATTTATAATACAATGTATTTTCTTAGTGTGGCTTTAAGCAAAGATTAGAAATTCATATTTAATCTTTAGTCTCTTGCGCCCTTACTCTAATTAAAAAAAAGGTTTTGACCTTTTCAATGCAAATGGGTTTGGTATTTAATGTATTTCTTGCTGCATTGTTAAATGGTTAACATTTAAATTTCTGTTTCAAACCTGTCATATTTGAAGACAGTCTTTGAAGGGTCAGTAAGCTTTAAAAAAAGTTACCTATTTATGTAATACTCATTAAATTATGCCATACCTTCACCAACTGAGCTTAGGAGATGGTCGTTGATAGCTTCCTGAGCTCCTTTGAAGCATATGAATATGGTGAATGTGATCGATGAAGAGCGCGATCACACAGGGCCCCTGCATCATTTTTGGTGTTATGGTGAATGCCCCCATATCGAGACATTGCGGCAACACTGTTTGAGCGAAGAAAGCAATCATTGATTCTTAACTGTATGTTTTTACGTGACGTGCCTGGCATGTCATTGGTCGTTAAGGGTTAAATATGTGGAATTCACTACCTACATGGGTTATGCTATCACATTTAATGAATGCCTTTAAATATTAGCTGGATGCTTCAGTGTGAGTTTTTTTTTAACCTTCTGGATAATCAGCAAGGGTTTAACTTGATAGACCTGTGTCTTTTTTCAACCTAAATTCTATGTTACTATGAGCCAAAGTAACTGATAGCTGATAGTTACCTCTCCAGAATAACCTTTTGTTAGGAACCAATGTAGAGGATACAGCTGTTTTTCTAGCTTTTAATGTAAGTGGCAATGTACTAACAGTGTTGAAGTGTGATGGTACATGGCAAATTGTAGAAAAGTGTACACATAAATGCTGAAGTGCTATGTTTTTGCATAGGAAATTAGGAACTAAATCTGTTTCATAGCAGTTCCTGTTGGCTTTTGTTGTCACGTATCAAATGAAACACAGAGCAAAAATCTCCAAGATCTGTGATATAAAATGAAATTTGTTTTCAAGAATTGGGTATGCTAATAATGTTACAGTTATTTTTTAAGTAGGAGCTGCTTCTTTTGAGAATCAGGCATGTTATTAAATTGATGGCAGCATTTTCATTAATGGGTGCTTATCTGGTACTTTTAAAAAGCTACAGCACAGTGGTAGAATATTTCATTAATGGCCACTTTATAGCTGATTTTAAGTGGTGCTTTAAAATACAAAAACAGCTGAGCATTTAATATGCAGCTGCTTTTTTTCTATGGCTATGCCTGAAAAATACAATTGATTCTTAGGTTAACACATCCTAAAAATAAAAGTAGCCATCACTTCAACTGTTAATAGTTAGCAGATATTAGAAAAACCACACTCCTAGTGATTTTTTTTTTATTGATTAATTTAAAAAAAAAAATTGGCAGCTGATAAAAATTAGGTTAAGTAGAATAAAAATATAGATAGATATCACACAGCAATGATGTTTAAAATGCAGAGGAGAAGAATATTTGAGTGGACAGGTGGTAGACAGACTAGGATGATTAGAATCCATGGGGTTAGAGGGCAGAAGTATACTCAGAAAGGTAAAATGTTCGGTATAGTTGAAGAGAAAGAAATATGTTCCATAGACCTGCTTCCTTTCTGTTTCTTTGCCCCAAGTTCTAACAAATACATATGTTTATAAAATTGCTGATACAATGATGATAAAGAGAAACACCTAAGCTAACACAAAAAAAATTTAATCAGCCTGGCGCAATCCAGTCTCCAGGTACAGTAATGCCCACATAACTCCAAGTCAATGTTTTCGGGGTGATTCTATGGGGGGTGTCACTGGATAGCTCCGGTCCATAGATTTTCCAGTCTAAATAGTGCCCTGATCCTTGGGTAGGACTCCGAACGGCAGCAGTGGAAAGTTCCCCAGGACAGTCTGTGATGCAACTGGTCAGAGGATTCATAGCCGTGGCTGCTGAACCCAGGTCTGAAGATGGCGATATAAGGGGGTTCCCCACTGAGCTCCCTCTCAGTAACCACCCCTGCCCGTAGCATCCAACAGATCCACAAAAGAGCACTCTGGCGGAGCAACGGGCATCCAAGATAACCAGGGTCAAAATTCACCAAGTTTTTTTCCGCAGGGCAAGGGAAACAGGGATCCAATTGGCAAACAAGGTAAATTGGTAATCCAAAAGGGTCTGGACACACAAGGGTGTGTGATTATATTCCTTTCGGGGGAAGGCACAAGAGGGAGAAAACAAATCTAATGTAATATAATTTACAAATTAGATGTCACCAATAATCCAGAAAGCCATGTCAATGTTTCTGTCATCTGTGGTTGGGTTCCTTAATGGGGAGACAAATTATTTTTAATAATTTAATTCTTCTTTTGAATGAAGGTAAAAGAGGTAGAAACGTTTTTACTATATGAATACAGAAAGTGGCTACCAATAATTTTCTTGAGAGCTCAGTTAATATTTTGTATAGGTGGATTAAGTCATAACAAACTACTAGGCGTAGGGCCTTAAGAACAGCATAGAATCCAGTTTATGAATCCCGAGTGAGATCTCAGGAGAGACACACACACTAACACACACTAACACAATAAGACCCTCAAACTAACATAACCAAACACACTAACTCACATGCACACTGACACACACCACCAGACGCTCAACACTAACACACACACTAATATACTCACAAACACACTTACATATTGTTAGAAAAATGCTTGTTATCGTAAATATTATTGCTGACAAAGACATAAGAAAGTAGAAAATGTCTAGTCTATGATATATCCACGAGTTCACGCCAACATATCTACTCTGTTATTATATATATATATATATATGTGCAAAGGGTCAAGTATAGGCCATTCTTAATTATGCAGCTTAAAGAGGCGTAACCTGCTTGAAAAGTAACCAATCAGAATGATGCATGCTATTAGAAGTAGATAAGAGGTTATATAAACCATGTAATCCAAACATGTAATCAGACAATGGTTCGACTTTTGTGTGTTGTGTGCCTTGTCTCGATTATGCGCATGATCTAAATAAAGGAAAACTCTTTCTGAGGAGAATTCGACCATTATTTTAACCAACACATATCCAGACACTCAAACTATACACACTAACACACACCCAGACATATACACTAACAGAACCAAACACATTAGCACACATTCACACTGACACACAGAACTAGACACACAACACACAGATACACACACTTGCACTCACACTAACACACACACACACACACACACACACAATAACGTACCCACACAAACATATCTAGGCAGACACACTAACATACTCAGACACATACAAGACACCAAGACACACACACTGATACCCCCCCACACATACATTACATACAAAATGTCTTACATAATGTACTACATGATTGTAGTACCCACATATATCCTATAGTAATGATATTAAGATGTATATTGGGATTATGACAGCAATATTGGTTAGGTAATGAACAATGTTTCATGGGTATATTAGAATATCCTTCTGTAAGGATCAAGTTAATGAGATGTTTTTAGAACCCGTATACAGAAACCGAAAAGTTTTGTTGAGTATATTTCTATTACGATAAAACTTTTATTTACAGAAAATCTGATTATCTCTATGCAGTGAGATTAGAACTTCGTTTATACGTATATTATGAATGCATATTATAAATGGAAATGTGCCTTAACAGGGAGATTATACTATTGTACTCTAGAGATTAAGGCATCCTTACGCTGAGAGAGCTTTGTCAGAGATTGAAAATGCTACTGCCAATCTAAAAGAGACATTCATTTTGGAAATCAGTGTATTTCTAGAGCTTTCTCTAAATTATTTTTACCCTTTACAACAAATATAATCAATCAATGCCATTTATTATTTACTGTACCTAACATTTTCACCACAGTCTATGGATATGGCTTTCTGTCATAATAAATCCCAGCACTTCTAATAGTTTACCTCTAGCGCTGTCAGTGGCCATGTGCGGGAACTGCATTTATATCTCACTGTTCTCTGTATCTCTCCCTCCTTCCCTTCCTTACCATAGAGTTGCATTGACACAGAGACAGAGGGAGTCTATGAGCCTCCTCCCAGCAATATCTAACATTGGGGGGATCCTAATCCTCAAGAACCTACTACATCTTTATTTGGGGGGAATGATGGATCCTTGTTCTCCTGCTAGCCCTGAACCAGCCTTGGAAACAGGGATCAACAAGCCAACCCCCAAGCCCAGGGACACCCAGGATCCTACAAGAAGAGGAGATCAGACAGGATCAGCAGCGAGACACAGCTACCCTATAACCACCACAAACAGAGGTACCATCCCCAAATTAATTTAGGTTCTGGAGAGACAGATTCTGTGAGAGAATGGCTGGAATTCTCATTGTAGCTTCGCGGAGAGAGAGGGAGAAGCAGAGATGGCAGATTAGTGAAAGAGGAGAGCAGAGCAGCTTTGGAGAAACTTTGACAGCTTGTTTTTTTTAAAGGGAGAGTTAACCCATGAAGTACTGTGCAGTCATGTCCTTCTGGTGTAGGGTGCTTTAGTTAAATGATGTAACATCGATTCACTGTCACCAAAAGTTTTTAAATTGCAATGATTTAAGCTGGTAAATACAGCAATGTTGTTTAGGAGGGTTGGATTGACCTGGGTACCACTCCTCCCGATTCCTCTACCATCACTCCATCATTCTATAGCTTTCTGCTGTAATGAGATCCCAGTGCTGAACAGAGGACAGGTAGAGTACAACTACTTTTTCTGTAGCAGGCTGGCCCTGGACAGCATCCTCTTTGATGTCAGATATTTGATGTTTTTAGAAACTCCTTGATAACAACATGCATTTTGCAGAATGAGAGCATTAAGGGAAAATGTTTTTGCAGTCATAGATGTGTTTTATTTATTTTTGTTTAAATGCCATTTTTTTAGATGTTTTGTACTAGTCTGGGAAAGCAAGGGTGCAGATGTTATTCCTACACACTTGGCATAGGGAAAAATCTAACTTTGGGTGACTGAGTGAAGTGTTCTGTGTCCTTCTTACAATTTACAATGTGTTCACAATATGATTTTTCTCCTAACATTGTCTATGTACATATTTTATGCAAAATATTTTGCAGTATAAGTGTGTGCTGTTTCATTTTTTTAATTTCAGGTGTGTTTGACATATATTATCTATATCACTGGACATCCTAGTAATTGAAAAATACTACTTTCTAGTGTTTTGCTGGGCAATGGTAACACAAATAAACATATATTATTGGTGATAGCAAAGAAAGAATGTATTGGCCCATTAGCCTACCCTTATTCACCTTTTTACATATTCACTCTTTATGCACATCCTTTTCTTAAATTCCTTTAGTGTGTTTGCCTGGACTACTTCCACTGGAAGGGCGTTCTAGTAATTTATTCCCCTTCCTGTAAGGTCAAATGTTCTCATATTTATGTTTTTCAAATGTTATATTAATCTGTATGATCATTATCGTTGTTAATAACATGCTGATATGAGTGGCTAAAAATGACATATGGTGATAATATATATGAAAATATATTTAATGTCATCACTGACGTGCCAATCGGCTGTGAGTGTTCATATTAATTAACATCTGCTGTAGCACTGCCAATAGCCTTCTGTGCAAAAAAAGTTATGCAGTCTTCATCACGCTTCATCATGCTCTTATATTTTGTTAGTTTTCTGTTAAATTTATATGTTGAGCTTTGATTTAGTTACTGATTTTATAATTGAGTATGCAGACTGAATTCTGTACCTCATAACACAGAGACTCAAGGTCTCATACAGTGCATGAAAGTATTGTTTACAGTAGGCATGCTGTGTTGTTTACATGCTATCGGATATTCACACCTATACACTATAAAGCTAATAAATTGTGCAAGTAGCAAATAGTCCTAAACATTGAGTTTCAATATGAGTGAAGCGATAATTGCGTAGTCATATGTACTAGCAGCACTTCTATGATGTCATCGCATGGCTTCATACAGTATACAATAGTATGTATGGACGTTTGGTGTTGTTGTAGTTGAAATATATTCATGTTAGGCTGTTCAACATGGATAAACCACACACAATGTAAAAACTGAAAACCAAATTGGGATCTAGTTCAATTGACCTATAGATTTACCAGTACTGTGTGCTCATGTTCTCATAAAATTTTATTGGAGGCTCAAATTAAATCAGACAATGTACTGCATATATTAAAATGTGTTAAATGTGTGCGCCCATGATTGGTATTGACAGGGGGTGGATGACATCTGAAAATGGGAGGAACTGCAGATTAAAATCAGCAATGCATTTGGAATATATAAATAAAGAATTTGAATGCAGATGAGAGCTGTTAGGGACATAGTGTTTCCATGTATTAAACCCACTGTATGATCTCAAGCCTTATTCGACCCTTGATCTTGTCTTGCTGCCTCTCAGATAAACAATAAGTTTTAAGAGGAACTCCAAAAAATGTTTTATTTTAAGTATAACATTACCAATTTTTTTCAGGCACCCATTTGCATGTTTTTTAGCTTTACCCAATGTTCTCAACAGACACCCTGACTCCATAACGCACTACCTTGAGGTAAACAATTGAATGCTCATGATAATTACCCAACTGGACCCCTTGGTTAAGTCTATAGAGGAAAGGACTATAGAGTTGGATAAAGAAAGTTTATTGGAACAAAATGCAATAAAACCACATTTTATTCAATGCTAATCTGCATTACTGTATACTGTACTGTATTTACTCAAAGAAAAATATTTTTCCCCTTTATATTTGGTATAAGGCTATAAATATCTAACTTCTCACTATGACCTATTGTTAGAGAGGCTTTCTATGTCAGTAGCAGATTGGAGCACTCTCTATTCCCAGCATGAAAGGGTTAATAGAGTACGCTCCAATCTGCTACTGACATAGAAAGCCTCTCTAACTTTGCCACAATACCTTCTTAAATTTTGCCACAATACCTTCTTAATGCATTCTGTATTCATCTTGCGCCGTCCATTATCTTTCCTCTAGACATTACATGTTGAGATCCCTTGTTCCTTACTGCAGATTTCTATTTTGTAAATCATGTACTGTGCACCATAGTCTATGTAAGATCCCCCAGAGGTTTATATGTTCACCTCCCTCGTCCTTCTAGACGTAATGTAAAAAGAAAAACACTTAAAAATATTTTTGTAACAACTATGAAAATATGGATTTCATATTTCACAAAATATTGTTTTAGATATTGGATTGGTGATTTTATTTACACGTTTGTGCTTCGACCTCTTAATGTGTGTGTCTTCGTACATTCAGATCTTTCCTCACTGTATTGTTTCAGCCAGGTCTTGTTAGTATCTTTCTCCCACTGGCCGTATATAGTGGCTTTTGGGAGCCATAGTTAGAAAGGCAAGTTCTGGGACAGAGTTAGAATCCAACGGTATGTCCTTTCTGATTACTTAACATTTACCACCATGCCATAGAACTGTTCTTTATAAATATGACCCATTGTTTATCTGAGTCACCTCAGTTCAGAGCTGGAATCTTCAACAGATAGATTGGCAAGTGGGTGACATTAACTGGATGGAATAATAAAAACAAAGAGTAAAAGTAGAATGAAGTTACTAAAATAAATATTAAGCTACTGTTTTTTGTTCTGAACAAACATCAAGGTGTCTGGTTTGCATTGAGCTGCTCACCTCTCTGACAACGAAAAGGCTAAATTATGTATATGTGATTTTTTTTTATTTTAAATTGAAGCTATGCTTTCTGCTGGAAAGTCTTCAGAACTGGAAATGTGGGGAGCCATGGCCTTGGAGTCTGAAATTGGACTGTGGAGATATATAATTTATTTCAAGACAGAAAGTGATGCTAATGATTAAGTATCATATTTTGTCCTTTTTTGTTGGATTCTAGTAAATGCCATTGACATTTTTCCCTACAGGTGAAAGTTTACATCTTTAAAATGATTGTATAACTTATCCTTTCAGTTGCCCATGATATAACCTGTGTTCCTGAAAGCGGACCTCTTAGAAACCCTAATCTGTTACTATGTAGCGATACTCTCAGTTCAGTCATCTTTTATCAAGTAGGAAATTAAGCAATGATGCTTGTCCAAAGAAAGCATCAGATGGAATGAATGGAGCAACCTTAAATAAGAATTGAGGATGAGCTCAGGATGGAGTAACCGTGAGAACCTGGCTGTGTATTTTGAGACCTGAGACTCAAGCATGCAAACTGGGTGGGACGCGTAAACCGTAGCCCATTAAACAGGGTGCTGATGGAACATCGTTTACTATTACGTTGGTGAGATGTTTGTGGCAACATGAATAGGAGAAATGACCGTTTCTTGTTATAGCAGCTTTTTTGCTTCCATATGATACCGTGCTTTGTGGAATTCACTGGTCTGGAAATAAGTCACCACTCTCTGTCTTTCCAGCCTAGAAAGAATAGTTGAAGGAATGTGCTATGCATAGTGGGAAAATAAGCCTGCAAGTTTAATTATTCTTATAAATAATGTATAAATCAGCTCTGGCTTTCAGAGAATGCTTGTCTTCTCTTGGCATTGATAAAAGAAAAAAAATCTTATGTTTAACCCTTTTACCTAGCATAATTTTACAAGCAGACTTATGGCACAAAATAGACAACCTCAGTCATAAATCATATTTTTACATTGTTTTTTTCTCTACATATATGTACGTACATATAATTTAATGTACATGCATCAGTGGACAAATGCAAGAAAATGGAATGCAATGATGGCTATGCTTGTTTAAATGCGGGGCTATGTTTAAAAGTAAAGGAAACTTAAAAAGTATGTACACTTATACATCGTCTTGTATTTTGTTTTTCATGAACATACAAGGCCATATCCCATGAGAGTAGTTAATGGGTAGTAAAATAAAGTAGTCTATCAAAACTGTACAAACCTTATAGCATGGCAATGGCGTCTGCACAGAATAGGATGGGTAACGGATCTGGTATTTGACTTTTCATAATGGATTCCAATAGAAAAAGCACCTTGAAGCGTTTTTGTATTTAACAGTTAAATAGTTACCTATTACTGACAAGCCTTAAGTGCTGTTAGAACCGATGTCTTTTTTAGTATATGTTATAGACTAACAATTCTTAAGCTGGTTTGTATTGTAACTGTGGTATTAATAAGGGCCGGTTGTAGGTGCTTCATTTAAAAAGCACAGGTACCCAGTGGTAATAGTGGATTGAAGCTTAGAAGGGTTAAGTTGTCTGGAAAGGACTGTATGAAAAGATCCATAAACAATTTCTTTAATTAATTTTTAAGATTGTTCTGCGGTAGAATATGTCCCATACATTTCTCATGACTGCAATGTGTTCATAAATAATGTAACTTGCATTAATTTTTCACTTAACTTTTCTTCATCACTTAAAGACACAGAAAAGGATGTAGAAAACCCAAAATAAAGGGGCACCCCAGCCATCCTATGCAATTTAACACCTATGATAGCTGTCACCTTTAGACTAATATTTATCTCCTCTGTTTGCTCGCCCCTCAGCTCCTTGACTTGTTCAGTTGAACACAAAGCCCTTCTTATCGGTGCACACATGTCATATATTCACCAATGTTTCCAGGGGGACTAATAAGACCCCCTTTTGAATGTGCCCTGACTTCAAATGGAACACTTTTCTGCCAGTTGTTCTGTACTGTTGAGGGTAGTAACTATTAAAAATGCTCTTTAAAAGCATAAAAAGCATGCGTCTAACCTTTATAGTTTTAATAATTTTCTTTTTTTCCCCAAAGTGCAGGCCTAGACAAAATTAAATAGGGACCAGAATAAGGGTGATTCATAAGGATCTGTGTAAAATAAAATAAGCAATAACTTTTTGGGAGCCATACTCCTGACCTCTGGGATATGCCGAGCTATTTGCAGATATTCTGGATAAAAGGCGTTGTGCCTGTTTGTGTAACTATGTAATTGTGTGTATACAGCCATATACACAATCTGTCTATGGTTATCTTATGTTCCGCATGTAAATGTTATGAACTATACGTACCAGTGTGCACTGCTGCATATGAACAGAATTAATAGAAAATATGGTATTAATAACTTAAAGGTCACTAAGCCACTGGCCACCAGTGTGATCCACTTGTACATTCAGAAATTTGAATTCTTGCCATATTGACAATGGATTAAAAGATGGCTGATGTTGTGCGAGGTCTGCGTATGGCATTAAGGAGGAGATTTAACATGGGTGATGTTTGGGAGGGAATTCTGCGAGAGGCATTCTGTCGAGATTCCTGGCTGATTTGCTTTCTGCAGGGGGAGAATTTAAGCCAGAGGGATTTGGGTGACTGAAATGCAGGATTTGGAAAAGCTGGTCTGTTATGTAACCAGGTTCAGGAGGGGAGACAGAGCTAGGCAGATAGAAGAAGGAGGGGGAGGAAAGAGCAAGGGAAAGAGAAAAGGACAGAGGGAGGAAGATAGAGAGAAAGGACGCAGATTAGACGTGTACAGAGGCATATATACATGCGCTGAGAAAAGATCCAAGTGTATAATACATACACTTCTGACAGATACGGATAAATAACATTTGTATTTCCTGTAAATAAACTTAACGTAAATGTCGGAAGCCTATTCCGTATGCTGATGAATTGTGTTTTAATAGGGGATTATATGTGATCCGGGTAACGATTTATGCATTACTAATACACTTGCCGTTGAATTTGCCCTTTCCTTTTTAGTACTGTTGGCAGGAAAAAAAATTTTTGTGATGAAATGAACAAAAGAACTTTAAAATATAGTTTTGATTTTCTTCGTAGCCTTCTTAACGCACTCCCTTTATTAAAAGAGTAGCTAGCCACTGAATGGGTGGAAGATTCAGTTTATCTCTGTTCCTAGTACTTGCAAAACCCTGGTTTCGTTTTATTTCTATGGTTAGACTATGGTTCTATGGTTAGACTATGGTCAGTGAGAAACTGATTGAAAAAAAAAGAGCCACGTTTTATCGGTATAGTGCCTAAAACATTTTTCTTAAGGATCAGGATGAAAAGAAAACAAATATCGAAATACAAAACTTTGCAAATACAAAAACATTAAATAACATTAAATAAATAGGTTTTTTTATCAGCAAGTCACTGTTTAGTGCTATTGTTCCACTGGTGGTAATAAAAGTATTCTAGTTGTAATCATTGTAAACACTTAATGTTTTATACAATAGAAAACAGCACTTTATGAAATTAAAGGGGCACACCAATTAATTGAAAAGCAAGCAACTCATGGGTTCATTAATTTGCAAGTTTCTTTTGAGGGAACATGCGCTCCCCTCCCCAGAAAGATATTAAAAAAAAAATAAGAATAATAACATACCCTGTTTATCATGGATGATGACAATCCCCCTCTTGTTCCCTCCGTGTGCAGTGAGGCAGGAGGTAATAGAGTAAGCCTTGGAGGATTACAGGCCCCAACTATATTCACCCATCCTCTCCTTAGGGAAATGGAGGGTTTGTGATATATTTGTGATAAAATACCCTATGCGAGACACGGGCCCAATTCAGGACCTCCCTGTCATCCCTATGCTGTTTTGGGTAAGGGGTAGTTTAGAGTAGATGCTTCCCTTGGGAGTGGATACTGATTTTCCTATTCATACTTCTGCCACCCAAACAGTGCTTGGTTGGACATCATGCTCCCCTACCTGTGGAAGATGGGATAGTTAGTTTTTTTTATAAACTTTTATTATCACTATCCTCTCCATCCCACATGGCAGGAATAGAGGGAGAGAAAGAGGCATGGGGTGTCGTTGGTGCCTCTCCATAAGTGTTTATGGAGTCCCCTCACCTCAATGTGGGGGGATGAGAAGAGGCATAGATGCCTCCCAAGGCTATTAATTAATTTTAAGTCCCCATCTACAGGAATTTGGTCTGTACTTCCTTGGTTTTAAGGGTGTCCTTGGGTATTTGTTTAATGTGTGTTTTTATAAAGTTTATTATTTAAATGTATGTGTTATTGTTCATTTGGCTTTCCTTACTTTACAGTTAGAGTCTGAACATAGGGCACTTTCCTATAGATAGTTGGTAGACTACAGAAAATAGAGAAACACTGAAAATCAGTGAACAGGAGTAAGAAAGTAACGCTGTCATGACCATCGTCACGTCTTACTTTTGGGTGGCTGGGGTGCATTCGTGGTTACCCCTTTCCCCGTATCTGTCTCTATTTCACTTTATTACTGCCTGCCTATGTTTTTTTTGACTCTTGGACCGTTTCCTGATTTTGTTACCCAACCCATGCTTGTCATATCGTTTATGAGATTGACACCGCCTGGCCCGATCTTTGCTCGTCAAATAGTTTACGAGAGTGTTGCCACCTGCCTTGCACCTCTGGATCATCCAACTATTCTTCTGGCTGTTCCCCTTTTGTGCTGCGCTTGGCTTTCACGATTCTGTTCTGGCTACGGGTTTTGTGCAGAGAGTTTGTTTCTGCTTGGGTGATCCATTAACCAACTTACCATGCTGACAAACACACAAATATACAAGGAATACAGCCAACATATACCTTCAAGCCATTGAGACACTGTTTCATACCTAGAGGTAGCAGACACCTGATCTTTCGCTGCCATTGCATTACTACTGAGGTTAATACAACATTTGACAGTCAAACACATGGAGGCATACAGGTGAACCCAATTGAAAGCAAATCTATTAGAGGTCTGGTCCTGCCTCCAAAGGCTTTGACAGTTCGTTGTGACAGTCCTACAACATGTTACATCCACCTGAGAATATTCCACCCTATCCAACATTTTTCTCACCATGAAGCTTTTATACCATAAACACCCCTTTTAATTCACTTACTTCCACAGACATCTTAACCTTTTGTGGCATTAAATTATGTTTTCTGTCATATAGTTTGTTTCATCTCATAAGCTTAGACATTTGATGTTTCATTATTCCATCTTCTGTCAGTGGCGTCTCCAGCTTTCATATTTAGGGGGCACATGGGGGACCAGGGACCAAAGTAGGGGGGCCAATTATAAAACGGTACATATAATAAATATATATATATATATATATATATATGCGTTAGACGTGCATTTTTAACTACATCATATGTACTTATCTCTTTGAAGTGATTGAAATATGATTTTAAAATAACAGCTGAACTGGCAGTTATTTTTCATTCTTTAATATTAGCCCATGCTGCCAATATATATATATATATAAATATTAGACCCTGCTGTCGATATATAGCAATATTACACCCTGCTTCCGATATATATTAATATTAGCCCCTGTTGCGGATATATATTAATATTAGCCCCTGCTGCGGATATATACTTATATTATACCCTACTGCCGATATATATTAATATTAGACCCTGCTGCCAATATATATATAAATATTAAACCCTGCTGCCAATATATATAAATATTAAACCCTGCTGCCAAAACATATATAAATATTTGCCCCTGCTGCCAATAAAAATATAAATATTTGCCCCTGCTGCCAATATATATATATAAATATTAGACCCTGTTGCCAATATATTTTATAGTGAAAAAATTGGACCCTACCCAAGCATTTCCTTGAGCCCCGCTCAGTGCTCCCTTGCATGCAATCACTCTCTCTGCTACCACACCAAAAAAATATATTTGCCACACTGACTGCAGATCAGGGGAAGACAGTGCGAGTCAGTCCTTCTGACTGCACCATGACATTGAGAGGTCCTCTCCCCTGTAATCATCCCTTTGTCCCCTCATTCACTAAACCATACTGATCTTTTACTTACACATGGAAACAGCACGTGCATGTATAGATCAACTGAATAAGAAATACAAACCCTGTATTTGCAGGTCTACATAAATAATGTATGGAAGCATAGCATAGCAGGTACAGATCAACAGAATAACACACAAACCCAGCTATGCAGGTACAGATCAACTGGAAATCACATAACAACTAAGCATTAACGGTATAGATAAAACCCCCTAAATTACAGACATAGCTCACAGGATGCAGCTCACCAGCCCTGGTGTCCACACTGCCCACATAGAACCCGACCAGCACCAAGATAACATTAACAAATTACAGTCGAGAGTTAGCCAACTTTGTCCCCAAACAGCCCAGCGTGAGCCAATTTTGTCCCCAAACAGCCCACCCTGACACCAGTACAGGCTCTGCAACACTGACACCCAAACACACACACCAGGACAGGCTCTGCCACACAGACACCCAAACAGACACACCAGGACAGGCTCTGCCACACAGATACCAGGACAGGCTCTGCCACACTGACACCCAGACACACACACCAGGACAGGCTCTGCCACACCGACATCCAAACACACACACACCAGGACAGGCCCTGCCACACAGACAGCCAAACACACACCAGAACAGGCTCTGCCACATCAACACCCACACCCACACACACACACACACACACCAGGACAGGCTCTGCCACACCGACACCCAAACACACACACACACACACACACACACACACCAGGACAGGCTCTGCCACACAGACAGCCAAACACACACACACCAGGACAGGCTCTGCCACGCCTACCCCCAAACACACACACACCAGTACACGCTCTGCCACACTGACACCCACATCCAAAATGCTTTCCACACTGGTTTGCTGTTTGTTTGTATTCCCCCCCACACCCTTGTGTATTGCCCCATGTGGATTTGTGCCCCCAGCCAGCCCCCTTTGTACATTATGCGCCAACACCCTTGTGTATTGATTTATGTGATGTTCCCAGCCAGCCCCCCTCCCTTGTGTATTGATGCCCCCCTTTGCATTGTTAATGACCCATGTATATTGAACCCAGCCACCCACCCCCACCTTTGTGTATTTATTTAAGTGGTGCCCCATTGTGTACTTATACCCCCTAGCCACCCCCATTTTGTATTTAATTGTTGTCCCAATGCAGCCCCCCTTTGAATATGGCTCCCCTTCCTCCTATTACCCCAACTTTTTCATTTTTTTTTAATACTTAATGTGTTTTTGCCGCATCCTTTACTGCTGCTGTCCTCCAACGTGCTCTTCTGCCTGTCATGAGGAACCGTTCCGTGTGACTCTGCCCCCTTGAGCGGCCCATCACATTGACGATGTGACGTGCCGCTCAAGGGGGCGGAGTCACACGGAACAGGACACTGGGCGGCACTGTGCAGGCACGCTGGCCGCTTAATGATTTTAAAGCGGCCAGCGTGTCTAACCGCCGCTTTCAGACTTGCAGCCACATGGACTGCAATGGTATCTCGTTGTGCCGGCATTAAAGACGGCCACTTAAATGGGCGGCTGCGCGGCCGTTTAATGTACATTCAGGGCGGCCTGGGGGGCAATTGCCCCCCTGCCCAGCCCGCCCCTGCCTCCGCGTCTATAAAAAAAAAAAAAAAAAGGCGTTTCAATTGGGGGGCACACGGGGGGCACAGCATGCTGTAGGGGGGGCCATGGCCCCCTCTGGCCCCCCCTGCCGACGCCACTGTCTTCTGTCTCACACTAAACCACATGCCTCTAGTATTCAAACTTATGTTGGTGACATGGAATAAAAAAAACATATTTTCAAAAGCTAATTGATCAAATGTAACTATCATGTGTCACTCAGTACTGACTTATGAAATGTTTGGGTTAAGCAGGACAAAACAGGCTGCTAATTTCCACATTTGGCTATGTTCCTTAAGTTATGCGTTAACAGAAGAGTTAAACATTTCACCTCACCTATCTATGCATCATGAAGGGCCAACCTACAGATCTTCTTCAGCCATTGGATTTGCATTCCAACTTATCACAATAATCACCTGGTATAATAATCATTACGCCGATGATCTGTCAGTTCTTCCATCTGAAATAACATCAGAAACTCCTTGGCACAGCTGGCAAAGCCTATAGAAATAAACATTGACTACCAGTATGAACAGGTGCAAAATCTACGGTTGTTGCTTATGCTTAATTTCAGAAACTGAGTTAGCCATGCAAGTGTATATATATAAGTTTATATATTACTTTATGATCCGGTATGGCACAAATCCAAAAAAATATCACAGCTTCAACCGGAATTCCTGCTAATTTTAGGATTTTTTAAACAAATTTAAAAAAGTGATTTTAAAAACTTTAAACATTTCCTTTTTTTTGCGTAATATAATGTTTTCAGACTGTTGTATATTAGTGATTTGCATGTGTTATAGGTGTGTTATTTTAGTCTATTGCCAATCATCCAGCCGGACACTCTTACTAATAAAAGCCTATGGAGGAATGGCGTTCATTAGCATTCGCCTTAAAGAATCAGCCCAGTAAGGTGTTTGAGCAGGGAAAGTCACCCAAAATGTCACGTGATTGACAACAATGGCAGCCTTCAGGTCTGCAAATAAGACAATTTATTGGAACAAAATTAAATAAAACTGTCAGTGTTAGCCTACATTACTGTATACAACACGGTATTTAACGCTCTTAAAACCATGCACATAGTTAGAAGGGATATCTCATAATCACAGACCAGCGTGTGCTATTTCAACATCTAAACCACACATTGCAGCCAATGTGGTACACCCTGTAGTATGAGTACGAATGTGGGTAATATTTGTTTTGAGGCTTTTTTTACCTCATGTTAAATCAATGTATTAATTAGCTTTTGCACCTAATGTAAAACCATATAGCTAAGTTTCCAATACAGGTTTCCAAAACAATATATTTCTATGCTTGGATAAGACAATATCCCAATGGAAGTGACTGTGAATGCGCTGTCATAATAAGTAAGTTTATGTAATTTCCAATTCATTTGCATATTGTTAGGGGCTTCTTTTTAGGTTACAGTCCATCTGTTGCCATTGAAGGGATTAAACTGATATATTGTGTTTTTTTCCTTCTGCACATTTGCAGTGGGTTTATTTTGGCTTTTTGTTGCATTTAGTGCAGGTGTGTCTAAACACTTCTAGACAAACTTTAGTGTAAAAAGTGTAAAAAAAAAAAAAGGTAGGTTAATCACACACTGGTATTTGGCACAATGGTATCTTGTTTCTACACTCTAAGGATTAATTTTAATTTTATCAGGCCCGAAACCGGCCATCTGGCACACTAAGCATATGCCCATCTTCTAATAACAATTTCATGTCATGAAGGAATTGTTTAGATGTGTGGTCAGCCCTTACAACTAAAGTTTTTGATCCCTTTCATATATTTAGCTGACAATGACAAGTGGGTAATATATATTATTCACAAATCGTAACGCATACATGAGTACATTGAAAGGTTGTTGAGGGTCAGGCCACCAGCTGAATTGGTGCCAGACAGGCCCGGACTGGGACAAAAAATAGGCCCGGGCATTTAAGCCCGAGCAGCCCATATTTATTTATTTATTTATTTATTGTTAAAGCCCACCCTTCATGTACCATCTTTGCATTTACTCATTCACACAAATCATTAACACATTCCTTAATGCAGTCTCACAAATCATTCAAACAATTCATCCACACATGAATTCATTAATTGTTATACGCATTCACACAATTCATCCACACATTCATTCATTCATTCTAATACGCATTCACACTACCCCCTCTCCCCATCTTATCTGCCCCTTCTCACTGTTCCCCCTTTTCACTATGTACCCCTTTTCACTATGTACCCCCTCTCACTATCTATCCCCTCTCCCCATTTCTCACTATCTAACCCCCCTCTGCCCCTTCTCACTGCACCCCCCTCCCTCACCCTACTTACCTTGTTGCCGGAGCAAGCAGCAACTGCGGCCGGGCCCGCGGCAGGACCGGACTAACTGCCCCTTAAGCCCGCCGCAACTGCGACCGCCACTCTAAGGGGTCGGGAAGCCCCCACCAGGGCCGGCCTTAGGGGTCTGCGGCCGCACAGGGCTTACATTAAAACATCGGGGGGTTTTTTAACTTTATTTAACATTCTCCATGTTAAATAAAGTTAACAAAAACTTTATTTAACATGGAGGATGTTAAATAAAGTAAAAAAAACAAAACCCCGATGTTTTAATTTAAACCAGCCCGGTTTGCCCGATGGCCAGTCCGGGCCTGGTGCCAGATCCTTGCTCTCGTCCACACAGACCTAAATATCCAAGGCCAAGTCAATTGTTGGGTTTAAGCCTGAGCTGGCTTGCAAAGCTACAGCCCTTTCTTAGGGCAGTATAAGAAGGGTTGCGTGGACAGGAAAATATTTAATTTTTCTTCTTTAAAGTAGAGGATGCAGTTGGTATTGCCTGCAAATACTCCCTAGTTTGTCTTTCAGTTTAGCTTTCCTACATCCAAGGAAGTAGTTATATAAAGAAAGAATCAAACTTAAGTCATAAGATTTGCATATGTGGCTAAATAAGCGTAAGAGAGTTTAATATACCTGTATTTACCTACAGCTTGGAGTTCATGTTATGCTCTTGTAGTCTTTAGTTGAAGATCATGCATTTTACTTGGCCAACATAAAAAAGGTGTAAAGTTACATAAACTTTCCATCAGAAGAAGAGTCCTCTGAGATCCGGAAAGCTTATGTAACATTTTATAATATCATACTGATAATACTATAGTACTTAGTAACTTCATTTTACTCTGATGCACAATCATACATTTTTTCTATATGACATTGTGTCTGTAATTTGACTAAACCCATGTTGACATTATTCTGAATCAATCTATCTATCTATCTATTATGCACACTATATATACATTACTATTATTCTTCATTTAATCTGTATATTGAAAAACTATAGTTGTTCAGTTTAACAGTTTTACAGAATTATTTCTCTGTGTTACAGATTGTAGATACGTATTCGCAGTTTTTCTCTTGTGCATTTAAATAATTGATTTATAATCCAAAGCCTTTTTTCCCCTGAAGGGGTTAAGCAGAATCCTGGTGAGATCTGCTGGTTAATTCAGAATGTGCGCTAGACGGATGTGTTATGTAACTGGATGAATACGCCAGGTCAGAAACGGGGAGGCCTTTGATGCTCAGTAACAGGAAAAGCTCACAGAAATTGTACCCACAGCAGCTAGATCTCTCTGAATACAAATTGAAAGAAGGGAAGAAGTAGTGGACAAAAGGCAAGATAGGAAGGCGCTATAGTTTCCCTTTTTGTCCCTGTATGAAATACTTAACCCTTTAACGTGGCAATGTAAAAGACTGAAAACAAATACAAGCCTTCTTTGAAAACGTAGTTATATAGTTCCTTTCTAATAAAATGATTGAGCTTTCATTAACCCCTTAATGACAGATCATAAATATACTTGTCATAATCCACCTGATGACTATACTAATCATTTGGAAAGGGAATGCTATCAGCCCAGGCAGACCATTACCAGGCGATCCCCATTACTTCCACAATGCCTTTGTCAGTCTTAACCCCTTCCTGTCTCCTCTGGGACTTGGAAAGGCTGTGTAACTGAAATAAGGTTAATACAAATGTTTTAAGATAAAAAAGGTGATATAGAAGAAGAAGGACCAGACATAAAAATATGCATGCATTTTGGATATTGTATTCTGTAGTAGTACTGTATGCACTACTATTCATGTACTTCAGGTATAGTTCAAATAAACAACACTTATACACAAAGCATTGTAGGTATAGATCAACGGAATAAGAAATGCAAACCATATATTTGGAGGTATTAATGAATAGCACATACAAACATAGCATTGCAATTATAGAGCAACTAAATAACACACAAATCCACCCTTGCAGGTATAGATCAACTGAAAATTACATGCAAACTCAGCATTAAAGGTATAGATCAAATAAATAATGCACGGAAACCCTAAATTGCAGACACAGATCCCAGGTCACATACATAGGACTTGTCCTGGAACCCAGATTACCAATGTATCTATGCTAGAAGTCCATGTTATTCTATGCTACCTTAATACCACAATGCTTTGACATATCAGAGTACCGTATTTTCCGGACTATAAGGCGCACATAAAATGCTGAGAATTTCTCAGAAATAGAAAGTGCGCCTTATAATCCGGTGCGCCTTATATATGAACCCGACAGTAAAGAGAGGGGTTCATACAGGATCCTTTACCTCTATCGTGGGCGGCAGGGGTCGGTGGCGGCATACCACAGCACACACCATGCTCCTCCCCCCCGTGCGCCTATGAATTTATTCTTCACTTGGGTTTTTACAGTATCCATAAATGGATTGAGCATTACGGCCACCGTAGTCAGGAGCCACACTGAGTGATACTTACAGCTCTGTGCGCAGGATCCTTGCAATATATCTGTGCTTTAGCGTTAACTATACCCACTACCCCAAAAAATGCCTCCTGTTAAGAGACATGCTTATGATGCAGGTTTCAAGCTTAAAGCTATAAGTTATGCAGTAGAGCATGGAAATAGGGCAGCTGCAAGAGAATTCAACATTAATGAATCCATGGTGCGTAAGTGGAGAAAACAAGAAGATGCCCTCAGCCAAGTAAAGAAGACCAAACTGAGTTTCCGAGGAAACAAAGCAAGGTGGCCACAGTTGGAGGACAAAATAGAACAGTGGGTTATGGAACAGAGAAACGCAGGTAGAAGCGTCTCCACTGTCTCTATTCGACTCAAAGCCACTGCTTTAGCACGTGACATGGAGATCAAGGACTTTCGAGGAGGTCCTTCATGGTGCTTTCGTTTCATGAAAAGGCGTCATCTCTCCATTCGCATCAGAACTACTGTGTGCCAGCAATTACCAAAGGATTATGAAGAGAAGCTGGCCATTTTCCGCACCTACTGCATAACCAAGATAAATGAAAAGAATATCCAGCCAGAACACATTATTAACATGGATGAGGTTCCCCTCACTTTCGATATCCCCGTAAACCGTACTGTTGAGAAAACAGGGACCAGTACGATATCTATACATACCACAGGAAATGAGAAGTCATCTTTCACTGTAGTTCTCGCTTGTCAGGCTAATGGCCAGAAACTACCACCCATGGTAATTTTCAAGAGGAAGACTTTGCCTAAAGAAAATTCTCCTGCTGGTGTCATCATTAAGGCTAACCCAAAGGGCTGGATGGATGAGGAGAAGATGAGTGAGTGGCTGAGGGAGGTCTACGTCAAGAGACCGGGTGGCTTTTTTCACAAATCCCCATCCCTATTGGTCTGTGACTCGATGCGCGCCCACGTGACCGATACTGTCAAAGCCCAAGTGAAGAAAACTAATTCGGAGCTTGCTGTCATCCCTGGTGGATTAACCAAAGAGCTCCAGCCGCTAGATATCAGCATCAACAGGTCATTTAAAGTTAAATTGCGAGCTGCATGGGAGCATTGGATGACAGAAGGTGACCACACATTCACCAACACAGGGAGGCAACGCCGTGCGAGTTATGCCACTATGTGCCAGTGGATCGTGGATGCCTGGAAGAATGTATCAGTCTCCAGTGTCATCCGAGCTTTCAGGAAGGCTGGAATCACCACTGAAGAGCCTAGCAGCAGCAACGAGACCGACTCGGATAATGAAGAGGAGGACCCCATGCTTGATGCCGAAATCGCCCAACTGTTCAACTCCGACACTGAAGATGACGGATTTGATGGATTTCTGGTGGAGGAATGAACTGAAAAAGTACGGTAAACGTTTTGATTTGCAATTACAGCTGAACCAGTTGCAAGTTATTGTTAAAAAGTGTAATAAATTTTGACTTGCAGTCTGAGCAATGGTTTATTTAACGGTAATGTGCTGCGCCTTATAATCCAGTGCGCCTTATATATGAAACAAGATTGCTTATAAGGCGCTCATAGAAAGTGCGCTTTATAATCCGGTGCGCCTTATAATCCGGAAAATACGGTACATTATTGATGGTGTGCTCCATGTACCATTGTATTGCTGGAATTATAAGATTTCAACATATAGGTTCAGACATAACCTTTTTACAGCCAGAGAGCAAATCTTTAAAGAGCGGTCATGCCGGGATAAGATGGCAGGTGGGTAAGTGGGATTTCCCCTGTGAAATTATGTTTTTTATCACAAAGAAACAGGGACAGTGAGATAAACACAGGTGCTTCACTAAATTCTAAAAATAAAATATATACTTTGTACTGCTAGCATGCTTGGTGGCGATTTTGAGATACCATCTCTTATAAATATATATTTTTTTATTTTTCTTTCATTACATACTATATTAACCTCCAAGTGAAAAGTGTCAGGGCAGCACATATATGGTTAAACATGTTAGTCCCTTACCATATGGGCACGATGTACAGATATTTAGCAAAGTGTTGCCAATGTGAGATGTCTTGCAAAATAATAGTTTGATAACTAGGTATCTTGTAGTATTGATGTATTATATTTTCTGGCTATTTTCCATTGACTTGCCAGCTGAGGACCATTGACAATCTGAATGAGTTTGAAGAAGAAACTTTGTTGGTGTATGTTAGTGCAGGCCATATTTGTTTCCAAGATCTACATATATTTTACATGATCAGCACATGTAAAGTGCTACTGTGCAGTATGTATGATGTATAAGTAGAACAGAATCAATGGATGGGATACATATATCATACAAACAGCGATTCATCTCCTAGAGAACATCAATCAAATTTCACGATGGCCCTTTAAATGGAAGGGTATATTAATCTAGTAATTATGCAGTCGCAGTGCCACTGAGAAAGCTTTGAGCGAAACAATTTGAGTGGGCGAAGTCACTCTTTTTCACGCTAGCTACGTGAGTGTGATTGCATATGTGAAAGCATATAGGACTAAGTATGGTAACTTCCAGTCAAGTTGTTTCTTTGTTACCCACAAGGGCATCCAGAGCCCTTTTACATTATGGCTGAGCTGAACATAGTGAAGCCATAACCTGCACTCAACTTGTCTGGTGGATGCTTTTCATGTGATTTTAATGCTCCATATTTTCAGTAAAAACAATGCTTTTGCGTTAGATTGGAACTAATTCTGACATACTATCCTTGACTGGATTAATACGCTTATAATTATAACCTAGACTGATTATTGATTGTATATATATAGTGTATTTATTTTGGACACCCCTGCCTTAGGCAAACAAAGTGCCTTCAGCTACAGCCAAATATTATACATTTTGACCCATCAGTACAGAGCACCTGATGCCATTTTTCTGCACCCCAGCTGCTGCAAAACGTTGAGTCCCTTGACATTGTTTCCATGTTGAAGGTATGGCTTTTTGGCTGCAACTCTTCCATGAAGACTAAATGAAAACCTTAGAGTATGCTATCACCAAATTTAAAACATAACTTTTAGATAGATTTCATAAATATATAATATTTAAATAATAGCAAATTAACAAAGAAATCCACAGCAAAATAAAGGTATAATGATAATTTTTTTTGATTTTTGCCAGCAACTTGTTATAATGTATCCACATAAAGTAGCAGAGGGCTTTCACTATTTGTGAAGTTTTTTTGGACTTTATTGTCAGAATTCTGTCAGTCTTCATTGTTAATGAAGGATTTTATAAACTCTTGCATTGCTGATACTTGTTTAGATTATGGATTATGAAATGTATGCTGCCTTGCTAGACAGAAAGTGTATTAGGCTAGGAACAGGTAGAGGAATGGTGAGCAGACAAAGGACTCATCCAGAAGTCAGTGGATAATAGACAACAGGTATAGCCATTGTAAGCAACTGGTTAAAAGTCCCAAATACAATGATTCAAAAGCAGAGTCTTAGATCAAGGTGGGTCAACAACAGGTTAACAAATGCATAGGAAGTCCAAGTAACAATAGACGGGTCAAACTGAATAAGCAACTAAGAAACGATATGAGAGCCAGGGAAAGAAGGAAAAGAGAACCAGGAACTGGTGCAGGACTTAGAGTACAGACACTAGTCAAACTACAGCCAGGTTGCAGTGAACAAAAGACAACTGCGCACCTTACTGATGGTGTCAGAGTCGTATATAGTATCCCAAAAGTCACTGGGAAAAATTGGGTGCGGGCCCTTCAAGAAGAATTTTTGATGGACACTCATGCACACATGTAACAGAGACTCACAGGATGCTTCCAGGGCCAGTCAGAGTAAGGTGCGGGACAAAGCTAGGATGATCGAGGATTCTCACCAGCCTCACAGTGGATCTTGAGAATCAATGGAGGACCTGGGAGTGTCGTGGAAAATGGCAGGCATGCTTTGAAGAGGTCAGTGCCGTATCTCACACATATGGACTACATAAACATCACAATTCCATTAATGCTGGCACATAATAAATCTGGCAATTAAATTGTTATTGTTTTTGATTGTCTAGACCGTTTGATTAAAATGTATACTTTTGACATATTTTTATAGGCCCCACTGAATGGCGTAAGTGTGTATGTTTTCATTTGCTTTTAGGTTTTTGTAGTGGTCGTTATCTAGATGATACCCCTGAGAATTCGATTTTAGACATGTCAATGAACCACAAACAATGCATTTTTCGCCTTCAATAAATATAATTAAGGTTTAGGTTGGGCATTGAATTGAGCCCCATATTTCCAAATACATGTGTAATGCACTCAGCACCATCACAAACTGCAATGTGTGCAGGATATCCTGTCAAGGTGAGAGTGTTTCATTTTGGTTCATTGTCCATTAATGAATCAAGGTTCTTATGCATATCTGAATTCATTCATGCATTTACCCCATCTAAATTGGCTAGCACAGTTTGTACGTGGCACTTTCTTCTCCACAAGATGGCCATATTTTGATGACAGGTGAACCTAAGCCCAGGATGTTTCTGAAAATAACCAACTTGTACCTCAGTAGAGCCCCTCTCCCTCATGCATTATCCAGACAGTGACTGTTTGCAAGTGACCTTAATTCCTCCCTCTCAAATACACTTCATGACAGAAATTCATCTTTTTAGGAACCCCAGTTATAGGGTTGTATTCTACCCCCTGTGCCTCAGGCTAGTGGAGCCCTAGTAATTCATTGCCTGAGGCTAATTATGGAGGCTGTGCAGAGTCTATATGTGGCAGAAGGAACTGGCAGGCCAGCTGAAGTCTTCACTGCTAAGCACAGCTGATACAAATATCCTTTATTCTGACAGACAGCTCGCTGCTGAGTCGTTTAGATTATTTTGCTTCTTAAAGGGGAAATCTAATTTTTTGTGTTTTCATTGTGTTTTTAGTTTGTTATTATTCTGGTCCAGAAGGGTGTGCAGCATATTGTCTGTGCCTGGGCACCTTTTACCCAACTAAGGAACATGAAGACCACAATGAAGATGTAGCATTAGACAGCCAATGGAATGGCACTGTCTCTGATGAGAAAACAACCGAGATCGATGTACCCAGGCCCGGACTGGGACAAAAAATAGGCCCGGTCATTTAAGCCTGAGCAGCCCATATTTATTTATTTATTTATTGTTAAAGCCCACCCTTCATGTACCATCTTTGCATTTAATCATTCACACAATCATTAACACATTCATTAATGCAGTCTCACAAATCATTCAAGCAATTCATCCACACATGAATTCATTAATTGTCATACGCATTCACACAATTCATCCACACATTTATTCATTCATTCTCATACGCATTCACACTACCCCCTCTCATCATCTTATCTGCCCCTTCTCACTATGTTCCCCCTTTTCACTATGTAACCCCCTTCCCCACTTCTCAATATGTACCGCCTCTATCTATCCCCTCTCCCCCTTTCTCACTACCTAAACCCCTCTGCCCCTTCTCACTGCAGCCCCTTCCCTCACCCTATTTACCTTGTTGCCAGAGCAAGCAGCAACTGCGACCGCGCCTGTGGCAGGGCAGGACTGACTTAGGGGCTGATGGAGCTGCAGCTCCAGGCTCCTACCTTAAAATAGGCCCAGTCAGGACCGGACTGACTGGGCCTATATGGCCGCATTAAGGCAGAGCCCCTTAAGCCCGCCGCAACTGCAACCGGGTCCGCCACTCTAGGGCAGAGCCGGCCTTAGGTGTTCTGGCGCCCTGTGCGGACTACTCCTCTGGTGCCCCCCCATCCCAAAAAAAGAAAGGAATAAAAACTTGTAACAAAACTCCCCTTTCTCACTATCTATCCCCCTGTATCACTATCTACCACCTCTGCCTCTTCTCACTGTTATCATTATATACTGAGGCAGACATTGACGGTGGTACAGCATAATACTTATCACTATATACTGAGGCAGAAATTGACGGTGGTACAGGATAACACCTACCACTATATACTGAGGCAGACAATGACGGTGGTACAGCATAACACCTATCACTATATACTGAGGCACACATTGACAGTGGTACAGCGTAATCCCTATCACTATACATTGAGCCAGACATTGACAATAGTGCAGCATAACCCCAATCACTATATACTACGCCAAACATTGTTGTGGTGTAGGCCTACCACTTCATTGTCTGGCTTAGTAGTAGGGATGCACCGAAACGAATTCTGGACTGAAACCGAAAATGCAGCATTTACCTGTCCGAAACCGAATATGACCTCCCCACACCATAAAAAATCTAACACTTTTATTTAAAGTAAGTAACACACCAAAATAGGACAAAACAATTAAAAAACAATATTATATGTATATATATATGATTGTTAACAGCAATCACATTCCTATCATGCCCAGGCATACCCAGATTCCAGGATGTACTCGCAGACTTGGCATGATAGGAGTATGATTGCCCTATCTACCCCTTCTCACTCCCTTCTGCCCCATCTACCCCTTCTCACTCCCTTCTCCCCTATCTACCCCCTTTCCCCCTATCTACCCCCTTTCCCCCGTCTCACGCCCTTCTCCCTATCTACCCCCTCCTAACTATCTACCCTCTCCCTCTTTGAAGTTCACTTACCTTTCAGGAGTCCTGCGGTGAGGGTGCAAGGCCTCTGCCTCCCAGCTCTGCCACTGTATGGAACAGTATAGAGTGATGGGAGTTATGATGTACTTTTAGAGCATAATTAGATCATGAAAAAGACATTGGAAATGGTACAGCATAACACCCATCACTCTCACACACTTACCAATCCACACATATATACCAATCCACACCTATATACCAATCCACACCTATACCAATCCACACCTATATACCAATCCACACGTATATACCAATCCACACGTATATACCAATCCACACGTATATACCAATCCACACGTATATACCAATCCACACCTATATACCAATCCACACATATATACCAATCCACACGTATATACCAATCCACACGTATATACCAATCCACACATATACCAATCCACACGTATACACCAATCCACACGTATACACCAATCCACACGTATACACCAATCCACACATATATACTAATCCACACATATATACCAATCCACACGTATACACCAATCCACACATATATACCAATCCACACATATATACTAATCCACTCTCACTGAATATTTTCCTACCTTTCCTCTTTTCTCCTTACAGCTCCTTTTCCTCATCTTCGCTCCTCTTCTTCAGTTCTTCTGTCTTCTCTGTCTTCTTCCGGTTCAGAGGGCACGGACAGCGGTGGGCGCGGCTTCAGTGTTGTGCGCCGGGATCTAACAACAAACCCCGGCGCACAGCAGCTGTTGCCGCTCGGATCACAAGGGAGCGGTATCGGAGGTCTTTAGCAGACCTCCGGCTCCCTTGAGTGATTTTAAGCCGGGTTGAACCCGGCTTAAAATCACTCAAGGGAACCGGAGGTCTGTTAAAGACCTCCGATACCGCTCCCTTGCGAGCCTGCTCCTCCAGCGGCGGACATTACTGTCCGTCTCTGGAGGGGTGCCGGGTGCCGCAAGTTGGCACCCCCTGCGGTCGCACACCCCAAATGCCGGTCCTGCTCTAAGGGGCCGGGAAGCCCCCACCAGGGCCGGCCTTAGGGGTTTGCGGCCGCACAGGGTTTAAATTAAAAGATCGGGGGTTTTTTTCAACTTTATTTAACATCCTCCATGTTAAATAAAGTTAAAAAAAACTTTATTTAACATGGAGGATGTTAAATAAAGTAAAAAAAACCCCGATGTTTTAATTTAAACCCTGTGCGGCCGCAGACCCGTAAGGCCGGCCTTGGTGGGGACTTCCCGGCCCCTTAGAGTGGCGGACCCGGTCGCAGTTGCGGCGGGCTTAAGGGGCAGGTGCCCCTTATGCCCTGCGTTAATGCGGCCGTAGGTAGGGTAGGGGCCTGGAGCTGCAGCTCCATCAGCCCCTAAGTCAATGCGGCCCTGCCGTGGCCCGGCCCACCGGGCAAACGCCCGGTGTGCCCGATGGCCAGTCCGGGCCTGGATGTACCAAAGGATAATTCGGGACAGAGAGTAAGGGCAGGTAGTGTTTGATCAAAGTCAAAATACAAGCCACGAATCAGAGGTTACGCTCCAGGCCATATTAAAGCCCTGCAGGTGGCTCGCCAGGGTGGTGCCTGGCACAGGGCCTCAAATGTTCGGGCAGGTTCTCTGTTATGCCTGCCACTTCTCTAGCTGTGCTGTTGATGCATAGTATTGCAGTAAAATACCTGCTCTGCTATTTTGTTATCTGCACTGAGGGTGCTTCCACCTGATGATCGCCTGCACCTAGTCCCTGTTTAGAGGACTATTTCAACCTGCTTCTAGCCTGGATTCCTTCCTCAGTTATACTGTGCCTGTTGAGCTTGTGTTGTGGCCTATTATATGATATCTGACTTCTTGTCTGTGTACTTGACTACGAGTCTGGACCGTCTGACAATGCTTCTGGTTATCGTGCTGTAGGTTCTGGCTTTGTGCCTAGTCACATGTGATTTGTGGCCTTGCAACTGGACTCCACTATTAGACTATCCCCCTGTCTGGGACCCTGACACTAGATGACAGCTCAAAGCAGAGTATCTAGCTCATTGATCATGCACCGGAGTTCTCAATGCAAAGGCAAAAATGGGCTAGCATACCAGAAGCCAGCAATGATGGCATCAAAATGGACACTAATCATAGCTGTGAATGAGTCTCTTAAGAATAGTCGCTGACAAATTGCCAGTAGCGTATGCTAAATGAAACTGCCTCACCTCTACTACGACAACAATTTGAAAGAGCTGCCATATGCAGCAAGGAGCCAGCTAAAGGCCTGACATAGGTATCGCAAAGTGAGGAGACAGCAGGCATGGTTGTGTGGAGGGAGGGAGGTAATCAAGGGGCACAGAAAAAGCCCAGGTGGACAATTGTGTCTGAGGTTATGTGACAGTGATGAAGTAATTGGCAACTTGTGCGGTGGTACAAAAGGACTTGCTTGGAAAAAAGGTAAATAACCAAAAATATCCATTGCCAAATAATTCCATGGTTGGAAGGCTATGGGACCTCCACAATGACTGGTAATTGGTGTCACACACCCACACTGAAGAATAACCTTACAAAAATGTGTTTTTTTGAAGTGTTACTGGAGTCTTTGAGACGTCTCTCTCTGTGACTCTTGGATAGGAGACTGGAGGAAAAACATTGATACATTGATGAGGAATGATGGGTACAAGGTTAACACTGGAGGAAATAACTTCTTCTTGTTTAACCAGGGCAACATTTTTTTGACCTAGGTTAACACATAATGGACAAGAACAATGACAATTGGTCTTGCCAATATGTTGGCCGTTAAAGGCTCTTTTTCCCATTTGTCCCCCTGCAGATATGACATTTTTTAAGCCCTCCTCATATCAAAACTTAGACAATTATATAGTTCATTAATAGTCTTGAGTCCTCAATCAACACTTGGCCTAAGAATTTCATCTTTCTTAGCGACAAAAAAGAACCCAGCTCCATCATGAGATGTGGAGGTTCTGATGAAGCCAAAGGCCCGATTCTCTTGTATTTATGAATAAGGGCTTTATGAATAGCAAAGTTGCACCACCGTACATGAGAAACTAGTCAGAGTTGGCTATTTGTTATTCCACTCTGGGACACACCAACATATCTACTACTGTTTACTGAATGAGTTTCAGCTGCTGTTAAATGATAAGATGGATGTCGGATATTTTTTTACTGTTTGGATGCAGGGGGACGTTCACAGCCTCTGGCCTGCTTACGGTTGACACTTGGCCCCACAGTATTTACCCTGTTACTGTATCACATGACTTTTCTTCCCTGGACTCCGATTGTTAGTTTGCATATCAGCTTTTTGTCTTGAATGTTTTCTTCATATAAAGCATAAATCTTACAATATCACAAACACAGTCAAACAAAATGCTAGATCAAACACTGCACTGGCCTTTTCCGGGGGGTCATTTGCTCCTCTAATTTTTCATTGAGTGGAAAATTAACAACATTGGTGTTCAAAAGCTGCATATGTTTATTCCCGTCTCCTGCCAGTTTGCGTTGGTGTTCTCCCAGCTTTGTTTTTATTTGCTCCTACTTGAAAATAAAAATATTTGATGTTTTAAGATTGAAAATGTTTCGGTTTACTCATTGTGTAAAAACATTAGTGGAGGAGGAGGGAAATATTCAGCCTTATGATGGGTAAAAATGTTTCACTTCATATCCTTAGACTCACTTGAGTTTAGTTTCAGCAGGATCCCACATTTGATATTTTTTATGATTGAAATTGTTTAATTGTATCGTTTCCTCTAATCAGTTCTTTTACAAAGCCAGTAACAAGCAAGGCATTTTGGATTTGTGGGCAGATGTATTTGTGTGTAAGTTGGCAGATATGTTTGACATGTCTCTAGGGCTGATTTGCTTAACAGTGACTTAACACGTGCCGTTCCACCAACCTTGCTGAACTTAACACTTTTGTAGTAAAATGCATCTTTGGAAATATCAGTCCTAGTGTTGTTAAAAGCCAAACCTTTTTTCCCCCCAGAGATCGGATGAAGTAAAATTTTGCCTCATTTAAATGTTTTGCCAGGAACACTTAATTTTTCATGTACTGCAAACACAAACACCGATTGGCTGTTACCACAGAAACGTAAAAAGCTGTTTTCTAAAAAAGTTTTATTCATGAGAATAAAAAATAAAACAATATTTTCTACTCTAAGTGGAACAGCACCTCTATTGTAACATTTTTTTTTAAAAATCCAATATTGGCAAACCCTTGCAATTTTCCCCGGCAAGAACGATTGTGCTTACCCTAGATTATTCATGGTTATGTTAGTAAGAGCTCGGCGTAGAGTCAAATATGTCTCAATGCTCATACAGTACTGAGCAAGTCCCTACAACTGGCACTTAATAATTCTGCTGAATCAGTGTAACACTATATGGTGACATTTTCACAGGTATGCGTTACAGTGGAATGGTCACCCTACAGAAGATTATGCCTGATCCTTACAGCTGTGCAAAAATGTTATTCTTTAGCATTACTATAACAATGCCTTCTGTGAGAGCTGCCATCTCGTTGCTATATAACATTCTACATGAGTATAAATGGTTAAACCTTTAAAGAACTGTCTACACATTCAGATATATAAATGTGTTGCTCTTGTTTTTTCAACACAGAAACATGTTAATCAAGCATCTTCTATCCGACAGAGGATTTTAGATCTATTACTACTTAGATTACTAAATTGAGGTTTGGTGACTATCTCTCACTTACTCCGTTACAGTAATGGCTCATTTCTTAAGAAATAATGAGTAAAGTTGAGGATTGGATGTTGTATCGTGTATCTTAAAATACAACTATAAGCAGCCAAGTGGCACTTTTGTGGAATAGCTGTAGTGTCCCTGCTTGTATTTAACACTAGTAAAGAAAAAGTACTGCATTTTGTCAAGGGTACATAAACCCCCCCAAAAGGGCAAATAGGTGTTCTTGAAGTCATATGTAAAGGATGTCACTGGAATAGGTAAATTAGATTGAAAATGCTAATGGTATTATATACTGTATACTGTTTTTTTCTTTGCCCATGAACACATAACTCAGAAAACAGAGTAACATACAAAGCACCATTTACAATGCAGTGGTTAAAAACATATTCACTTAAAGAACCATCAACCCACCCATGTATCCCTGGATAACCTTTTACTTCTGTCAATGACGTTCCACCTTTAGGCATTTTTAAACCTTTTTTTTAACGGTACCTTGACTTCTGTATGTTCTAAATACGGTACAATCTTTTCTCTCTATAAGCATTTGGTAGAATAAAGCTTGTGTACAAAACTGCTATATTCTAGCTGAATTTCTTTTTAAGCTCTGAAAAAGTAATATTTTGAGTTTCTTATGGTGTCAAATTAACATTTCATACAATGTACTAATCCAGACCATTTGAATAAAAAATAATTAATAAAATATAATGAGTTTTTTAAACCTCCTGAAAATGAAGACAAGATTTGAGTTTGTACTTTCATAGTAAATTTGCCGTTAATTCGGTTTATGCAGTTTACTACTTCTGTGTGACTAATGTTTATCAGCATGTACTGTTTGCCGTACAATAATTGGATTATTAACATAGATTACAGAACTCATTCAGACGTATTGAGTGTTTTTAAACCAATGTTTATTCAAAAATCTAATAGCACAATATAACTCATAAAACTAATTTGAAACATTTCCACGTTGCGATGTAAATGGTTTAGTATATCTAATACCAAATGTGTAATATAGAGCAATAAATTGAAACCAAAACAGTGTGTGGTGTAATGTCTAGACGGAGTTCGAGAACAGGCAATTCAAGGAGGAAGAGAAAAAAGAAGACTGGTTTCTTAAATTAGGTGAGAGTTGGGGTTTAGTCCTCTATACACATCTGGGGGAACCAAAAGATCAAGGATGGGTCCAAGAGTTCCAATTGATGTCCTTTTTAGAAGCATGGTGGATGTGGAGCTAAAATAAGTAGGGGAGACGTTTCTATACAGTCAGCAGTCAGATTGATATTTGTTAGGGTGAGCTGGAAAAAAATGTATAGATGAGTGATTTCGGTTGGCCTCTTCCAGAAGTAAAGTGTTCAGTGTTCACAGAGAGACGTTCAGTACACCGTAATGGAGCAGTATGTCTTATGCAGGTGGCCGATTCTGACATATCAACCCATTATATTGCGTGATCCCTGTATTGTGAGGGGTATGTGAAATCTGGTGAAAAAAGTGTTAGCCAGTGATCTGAAAGAAAGAAGTTGGCCCTGCCCTGTGACTCAAGAGAAGGGAAAATGTTTTTTGATTATATATATATATATATATCATTGTACATACAGTATAAGAAAAGGGGGAGGGAAAAAAGTAATAGTTTGGTGATTGAATGTAGGAAAAGTAGTGCATTATGTTTGGCATGTTTGGTCATGCAGTCTATTGGAAGCCAATTATTTAATATAGTAAATCTCATCAGATTTTATGACATCATGAATTGTAAGATCCACAGATATAGGAGGAATTATTATTGTGTATTTTATTCTGGTAGTGTCTTGATGGAAATACATTTCAGTGTCTGGATATATTCATTTTTGAAATTCCTTGTCCTGTCTGTGGTATACGCATGAAGCACCATTAGTTGATGTATTTGATGCAGTCTTAGAAGTATGTTTCCTGACATTAAAAAAGAATACCTGTACTTGTGTATTCTAAAGGACTTCCATTACAGGCATTATCATCGGACATACTTTGGTCACAACACCTATTTATTTTTTAATCTGGTGACAGCAATACTACAGATGTTTAGTACATACAGTGTACATAAAAAGATTTGGAAACAGAGTAACAACTATATAAAAAGAAAGGGACCAAATCTTAAAAGGGACGATTACATCTGTATTAGTTTTATACAGATCATATTTTGCAAAAAAGCTGAATAATTGCAAAATGAATACAATAAAATACCTCTGCCAGTCGGGGATAATAAGATGGAACCTCCCTATCAAGGTACATCAAAATCAATCAGGGACCTGAGTGAGTGTGAGAGACTCATTGTTTCCATATCTTTGAATAACATAAAAATGCATAATCCATTTTAGCAGACATTTCTTCATATCTCCCATCTAAATCAGAAATCCAAAGAAATGGGAATACTCACTACCCTCCTATTTATCTTGACAACCATCACAAAGCGGGGCTCCAATGCTATTTATATATACTTATATGAATGATTTTGAGTTTTGTGTTTGGTGGCTGGTCTGTGTAAAACAAACTGGGGTCTATTCAAAAATTCCAAATCATCACTAAATTATTAAGTGAAGGGGGACAAATTACGGAAGTGAATCAGCAGAAAGAAGAGTGTGTCTTCTCACAAGCGTTGTCTTGACATGCTCATGGAGCTGCTGAAGGGCTTGGTTTTCAAATGACTCTGTGGCTATAATCCATCCACCTGTGTCAACACCTTTACTTACACTCTGAGTAGGGTTAGATTCACATTTTGTCTGAAAATCTCAACCACAGCGCATTTTTGGTGAGGGCATGTATGTGAAAGACACTGTTCTTTGTACAGACATACTGTATGCCTCAGGGTATGTATGTTTAAATGCTATTTTGAAAAGTAATATTTAGAAACTAATCTAACAGATCCCATCTGAAAAAACTTTGCATGGAATACAATGCATTTTTCCATGTCAGTGTTCTATGCTTATTTTGTTCTCTTTCTGTGTCTGTTGTGCATGGGCTGTACAGCTGTTTGCACCGTGCATGTTCCCTGTACATACCACAGTATGTGCTGCTTCAAACAGCTGTTGAGCAATTATTCAGTTAAAGGTATGAATATTTGCAAATATCACAGCTCGTGCTTGTGATGCTGAGATGTGTAGTTTACATACATTTTGAGAAATCTGTTAAAAAAAAAATTTCTGTGAATATCCTGTAAAAGTCAAAGACATGATTGAATGATGTGTATATTACCAGAAAATATTACTATGAAAGGGACACTCCACTATCATTGGCAGTATACTGAGCAAAGGATAATGCTGTCCTTAAGTACTTTAATATGAATTCTTGAAACCTAGAAAAAAACCACTTACCTTTAGTAGAAGCTGCAGCTCCACAGGTCCTCCTCTGTGTTCCGATGCGTCGCTCCACTGATTGGCTTCTTGAAGCAGCTAAGCCGTGGCAGAAAAGAACTTCCTTTCGAATTGATGGGCATACTTTCCATGCATGTGCACAGGAGTATCATTAGACCCTTGCCCAAAGAGTTTGCTGAGCTAGCACTAGAGATGACTGGTATTAAGAATACTCTATCACGTGTTAGGAGATGTGTTCAACCCAACTGCAAATATCTAGGGAGTGCAAAAAGGGAGCAAATGCATATGAGGGATTCTGCAGAACCCCCTTTTCCATTTGGGGATCACACATAATGGGGACCACTCATCTTTCATATTCATTAAAGTGCATATGATGGCTGGAGTGTCCCTTTAAGTTGCAGGTTGTTGATTGGTTCAGGCAGCCTTCGTAAGGTGAGTAGAAAGGAGACTTCAGGACAAAAATTTATCAGAGAATTCTGGCAATGTAGCAGGTTGCCGCTTATCTCATCTAACATGATGTTAAGTTTTAAGCTAAATATCTTCAAAACAATTACAGCAGAATCTCTAGCTAGTTTAGGTTAATTAATTTAATTATAATAAAAGCTACGGCGGCAGCGTTTTCCTTTTAAAGCAGTCTGTTTTGATGATTAATATAATTGTAAACTATGGTTGTAAAACGAGAGCTCACATTGCGTGAGTGGACTCTGCCTTTATCACAAAGCTAATGAAAGTAGACGCAAACTTGTGTAAAACGTTAATATTAAACGAGCAGACCTCAATGTCAATTGAATATTTAAGTTAAATTAAACCTCAGATGCAACAAAACACGTCAGGCTATTATTGAACATTTTGTGCTGCTGTATAATTTTATGGAAGATGAAATAAATACTTCACCATATCCTGATCCCTGGTTGTATGACTGCACGTACTCCAGAGTGCCGTTTCAGTAGCCTATATAGCCTTTTATTTGTTAACAATTTGAACTTGTGTCACATGCACAGTAGACATAATTCACCAGAAAGCGGTATGAGCACGCCTTATGTCACTTTTTAAATGGATCTTGTATGGCACTGTTGCCCTTTGTGGTACTTGTCAAAGGACTAGTGATAGATAAGCAATACTAGTTGTAGTTCTGTGGAAAAAGTTTAAGGAGCACCTAAACAAGGTGAGAAAAAATTTGAGTGTGAGATCACTGTTTGGTTTGCAGTCTATATACATACAAGCATATGTCATTGCCGCTTTCCCCATTTCTCATCCCCTTTCTCTCTTTCTATACCTTCTGTCTTTTTCTCCCCTCTCCCTTCTCTCTCTCTCTCTCCTTCTTCCTCTCTATTGCTCTTTCTTCCTCCCCCACTGCTTATTTCCTTCTTTCTGCCTCCACTTTCTCTCTCTCTCCTGCTTTCTCCCTCCATTGCTTCTCTCTCTCCCTCCCTTATTTCTCCTTCTTTCTCCCTTTCCTCTCTCTCTCTCATGCCTCGTTCTGTCTCTCCTCTTTCTCTCATCAACGTCTCCTTCCATATCCCCACTTTTCCCTAAACATCACAACACGAACACCATGTTCACCTCTCATGGGACCTGAAACTCGGAGCAGGACAGGGATGCACTATGATAAAGAGAGAGAGTTAGAAAAATTCTTATATATGTCCCCTTATGACTCAAAAACTGTCACTTTTTTGTTATTAGACTGTTTGGAAGGTATAGGGGTATCACAAAGAGCAACATGTTTGAAGCTAACATATGATGAAATTAGGTAGGCAGGGACTATATTTAGAAATGAGCAATCATATTTTCATAAATTGGTATCAGGCCTTAAAAACCACAGAGTTTCTCATCAGAATTATTTTGAGGTATTGGGAGTATTTTGCAGAATCTCCTGGAAAACCTGTAGTCCTTGGCTGGACCATAAAGGAAGCAGGTCTTACTTAAAAACGGGCATCTAAGAGAAACAGCAACCAACAAAGGTCTTGTTTGGCTGTATATCTTTGATAAACACAAATAGGTGTGCAGTTATTTGCCTTAGTAGTAATTATTGAATGTATCACTGCTGTTTTCTCACTTTGATCTTCATGGACTACGACACCTGGCAGTGTAATATCAAATGCCAAAAAAAAATGTTTTTTTATTAGCCATGGGTTTAGAGAATCCTCCCTTAGCATCCTTCCCTGCTTTAATCTGAAGGGTGGGGGGATATTTCTTATCTTCACACTGCAAAATTACACAGCCAGTCTCTGCTGGCTGTTAAGAAGATTAGGTGGGAAAGCTGGATTTAAACTTGCATTTATAGTCCTGATGAAAATAACTCACCAATTCAGCACCATGTCTGCATTCGTACGTCACTGTACCTGCCACACATCTATATTGTTCTAAGGTACTATGGCCCCTCAATTGTTCAGAGGATAACCTACGACTGGAATTACTGGAATAAACATCCGCAGTACATATAACAGGCTCCTCATATTGTGTAAAATGAGGGTATTCCTTGTCAGTACAGCTGGCAGCAGATTCTGAGTGCAATACTAAACTCGCTTTACTTTTTCCGTTTTGATATTCTTGTAAGTGGGGTAAGCTTTCAAGAGATGCAGACCCCTTTCCAGGTGTGCCACAGCTGGCTGTCTAAATCTGTTTTGGCTGGTACTAAGGCAAAATCCTGATGGACTTGATTATACCGCCATATATACTGATACTGTGCTGGAGAAATTTAAAAGGCCGCTTATTTAGATACCAGGTGGGGAGGTAGCCATAGAATTCATTAAAAGTTATCCCAAGCCGCAGTCTTGACATCGGCCCCATATGGAAGTATTGCTTAACACGTGAACATGCATATCCTTTTTCTGAGATGTACCAGATGAGCTTGGCATGGAGGTAAGATAGCAAAATGTCTTATTAGGCTTTACTACCTACTTAAGGTTCACTTAACTCCAGCAATGTCCTTTACATGACAGCTATCACTAGATATGTGCTGTGTACTATGGAAAGCAGGCATAATCAGCTCATTATTATGCATTATTATGGATGCAGTTGTGAATTATCTGCTCCATACATAATTCCCAGGCTAATGAGCTGCCAGAGGCACCTCGCGCTGCTTGTAGTAAGCTCTTGTGAATGGCGCTGACTTATATTTATCTAAACCCCCACATCAGAAATGTGGTAGCATGAATATACTGCAGCTGGTTGGAGCATGTGTGGAGCAGATACTTACAAGTCTAGATAATGGCTTGTAAAATTTCCTGTCTGACTCCTAAGTTCTTCATAGGTTTACCCAACCTTAGGTGCGCCCTTTGTACATACCTGTATATGTAGGTGTAACTTTGTATCACGCTACATTGCTTATCCATCTCTGTTAATAAAATGTTTAAATATGTAAGAAATGTAAGTGTTTTTACACTGAATTGTCTCAAGTGTAATGCCAAATTCTGTTTAGAATTATTAGTAGAATGAAAGAATGCAATAGTTATCTTCTTTTTTGTTGTTATATTTCTTTAGAATAAATATTATTAATAGTATAAATAAGGTTTTATTAGTAAAAATAGTACCTATCACCATATGACTGGCATTCCAGTCCATACTTGGCATATTAAAATGACCCTGCCATAGGCACACTTTGGCCCTAGGAGGGCCTGGTACTTAGGTCATTGTTATGCAATGAAGGAATACGCTTTTAACGACAAACTGTACTCCATAAACGCCACATTTAAGTTTAAAACTGTTCCATCCAGTTGATCAAATCAATGCATGTGCTATTTCATTTATAGTCATATGTTGTGGGTTATGTTCAGTGCTGTCCTCATGATCAGGTACACATTGTTGGGAGAAACTGAAACGCATTCCGGCCTACGCATGCATTAATTGCAATGCATTTTGAAATTATGTGATAAATAACAAACTTTGTACCGTAATGCATAAAGGCCGGATACATTTTACCTGCCTGCATAGCATATTATACTACATACAGAGGGACATGGAAGTGGCACTCACAATGATGTTTGCAAATCCAGCATTCAGACTAGCATGTTAATGCCTATAAAAGAAAATATTCACTTAAAAGGCAGCTATATGCATGTCGAACGCACACGCATGTGCGCTACCCCTTTAAGCTTGTGGCCTGAGGTGACCGTGTGGTGCTAGAAATCCCTCTCTTCCGCTCATTAATCTCTGCTGAGTAAATATCTTTCTCTATCTTGTCTGATGGCATCTGAGGATCATCTCCAAGCAAAGTCCGTCTCTCTAAATTACCTTTCTAGCTGCTTAATTGGACTCTCTTTCGCTCACGTGATCAACCCTTTAAATAAATGTACAGCAACCCCCCCCCACACACACTATTTGTTACATGTCCTTAACATGCCATTTTATATATCTTTTTTTCTTTTATGGTAGGCAGAATTGGAGGGCTTATGATCATGAGTCGTATGCTTCCAGGAGCAGCTCTTTTACTGGAATGGGACTTGATCATAACACTAGTAAGCAAATATGGGCCCTCGCTTTCTTGCATTCCTCCTTGCCTGCTGCAGCCGGCTGTGCTTCTAACCTGCAGCCTTTTGGATCAGCGAGCTGGCATTACATAACAGTAGTTACTGTCTTTCATGTGGCGCTCTCAGAAAAGACAGGGAAGGGCAGGCTTGAAGGAGGAGGAGAATTTATTAAAGGCACATTAGCTGCGTAATAGTGCCAGCCTTTAGGAATCGTCAGACTCTTTTTCTGCCTATTAGAAAGCATTCAGTTCTATTTGACCCGTAGCTTTTTTTTTAGTCAGGATAGTCCTATGTCCACCCGCAGACATTTTGGAAGCTCTCATGTGCATTGGCCTTTTCTGCTGAGGAGTCTTCTTCCTCAAGGGTCGCACCTACTATCCCCAGTGAGCTCACCAGTTCAGTATCTGGTCCTGTCTCAGCACCGATTCTTTGAAATATACTTATTTATGTGGTTAGTTTCTAACTTATCCTTTTGCCACTTTTCAGAAAGTAATTATTGATGTTCTGAAACGTATTGGAATTTTATTAAATGCTCTAAAGATTGTTGCTTGTTTTTTTGTCTACACTGATAGCTTCAGACTACTGTCATCATGTTAGTGGGGCATGAGAAGTAAAGGTTGAGTTGAGATTTGTTATCTGGATTTAACCTATCTTTCCACTGCTAGCTCCAGGTACTTTCCTGGCATCATCAGGGTAACTTGTGTTCCTGCAGGTTCTGCAAAGGCGTTTGTGAGCAGTTTCTTTGCCCTTTCATTAGCTGAGTATGCCCGGAGGAGCTTGCTCTGTGTTTTGGTTAAAACTCTTTATTAGCAGTGTCCTTCAACTTAACTCATAAGAAACACACACAGAAATAAAGCATTGGATTTCTAAAAGGTCAGAAAAATGTCTCAACTGGACGACACACACATTTTTCACTGCTGTCAGATTTCATATAAGTTTCCTTTGCCGGAGCTATAAATGTGAATGCATTCTTCTATTGTTCTTGGCTTTTCATTTATCTATGCCCACAAAGGTCTCCATTAAAAACTCCCAGACTCCAACTCCTAAAAACAGTAAGGGCTTGATATTTCTGTTGTCATGCAAAATGAATTTGCTGTCTTTAACTGGTAATTAATAGCTCTTGGCTTTGTGGTCTCTACACAGGCTATGGGTCCCTGCAGTTTGTCAAGAGGCAGTTTATCTATGTCAGAACAATGCTGGGATTGGACTAAATGTCCTTCAGATATCCTGGTGGGATGAAAAAAATGTCTGCCAATATTTCTTCCATCAACTAGGAAGAGCGTAACAACGAGTTAAGCTGGGTTTAGTATAGCTGTTTCTGCAGTGTGTTTGATCTGTTATATCCTTTAGCATTGCCAGGTTACTTTGTGCTCTACATTATGTGTCTTCAAGATTGCAGGACCGACCTTTAAACGTATCTCTATCATGGTACCTTTTTACCGGTTTGTCACACTTTAAAGGTACAGTTCGCCGAAAAAATGGCAGACTAGGTAGGCCGAGTGGCTGTTCAATCCTATATGTCTGCTTTTCTCAACAAATGACTTAATGGTAAACTTTGTAATTACTTGGCTCCCAGGCTTTGGTCTTGGACTATAACTCTGCAAACACTGGGAGTAGTTTACCTGTGCTCTTACAGCTTGAGTGCAATGGGGTATAATTTAAAGCATCTAAAATTGTCTCAAAACAGCTGGCAAGTTGACTAAGTTGCCCTGCATAGTGAAAAAAATGTATGATCATATTGGAATTTACTTACATGGTTGGGATAAACAGGCTTCACTGTGAATACTAGCCTTTATTCCCATTTGATGGGTAACTATTCTCTTAAATTGGACCTCCTGCATATATGACAAAAGATTACTTTGGTACGATGTGGGTCTGTCCCTTTAATACACTAAAAGTGTCCCTATACTGGGTTATATTGGACGTATATGGTAATTATGTTTTATCCCATAAAATGTTCCATTAAAACCCTGTGCATTCTCGGCTTTGCTTTACACTTGGCTTCCTGAAAATATCTCCTCGCTCGAAAAGCCAGCAGATTAAAAATAGATTGAGCGCCAGTTTGGTACAAACCACCTCAAGGGATGCAGAGCACAGACCTTGCAGACACTGCCTGATGCCATTTAACTCTTTCACTGGGAGGTAGAACTGACAACTAGACAAAGTCACGATGTCCTCAGCCGAAGAGGAAAGCATTTATGTGTGTGTTATCAGTTATGTTTCGTGCCAGCTCCCGATTGTGATATCATGTGGCCATCTAAACATGGTGTTGACAGTATTTCATGAGAATGGAGACACTGTAGAAAGACATTAATGATTATGAAGAACTCAAAAGCTTTTAAATAAACATTTTACTTTACTGAATCCTGGGTCAACGACAAGTGGAAGTATAATGACATTGGATATATAAAGTTTTGGTCAAAAATACTTTCTTCAGGTTTTATCCAGTCTTAATTGAATTGAGTTATTGGAAAGCCACATGCTGGTTTAACTCCATTTTTAGAATAACACAGGTTGACGTGTTTTTTTGCGCGTGATCATGCCAAAAGTTACATGATGTTTAATCATTTGATTTGATCTGATCTGAGTGCATGTCATCTTTCTGTTTGAGTGTCCCTTTATGTACAAAATGTCTTAATATTGCACAAATTACAAAATTTGAGCAGTTGGTTGTTGGATCTGATCACTCCTAGGCTCTAGTCAGGCGTATGGGAGCATTCAAAGTTGAAAGATTAGGAGAAAACTGTTAGAGTCAGCACAGTCTTCCCTCCTTTTGACTCTAATGTGACTCCACGTGAGATGCCCTCATGCTACACGCGTATGGTAGGGGAGGAACACAATATTTGTGATCGCATACCAACTGAATGGTGTGGGTCCGGCAAGTGACCCCAAAGGGACGTGCAAGTCGTGATCAGGGCCAGCTGTAGGTGTTCAGGTTCTCTGTGCGGTCCACCCTCGTGGTGTACCCTCCCCAGTCATCATACCCAGAGTCCCTTTGTCTCCTCCTTCACTGTACCAAACCTCCCTTTTACTTATGTAGTTCAGGTATAGATTAAACAAACACATGGGAACACAGCATTGCATGTAGAAAGCAACTAATAACACACAAATCCAGCCTTGCAGGAATGAGACATACAAATCCTGTATTTGCAATGTTAATAAATAACACATGAAACAGTATTGCAGGTGCAGAGCAACTAAATAACACACAAATCCAGCCTTGCAGGTATAGATCAACTGAAATCCAGAAGCAAACTCTGCGTTGAAGGTATGGATCAAATAAATAATGCAGACATAGATCACAGGTCACACAGCCCAAAGGCCAGACCTGGCACCCACATTGGACATCGGAGTCCCTGTTCCTCCCCTGATGCTGTTCTTTCCTAGAAGCTCAGAATTCTTACTGGCAATGAATGTATCACAGAGCTATACAAGCCTCAGTAATGTGTGTGTAAAAATCAGAACTTGTGTTTATAAATTAAACAAAACACATTTTTATTTTCATATATATTTATTCTAAATCCCCAACTCATAAATAGCTATCATAGGTCACAAGCTCACATAAAAATATTGATAAATGCCAACCCCACTAGCCAAGCCCCTAACCATAGAATTTCAAGACAAATAAGAACCATTCGGCCCATCTAGTATGCTCATTTTGCCAGGTGTAAATACTCAGACCTTAATCAGTTCTTGATCTTGTCTTCGATTCTGGATAGTTTTATGCCTATTACTTCACCATATTATCTAACATTTCTGATGGGAGGCTGTTCCACTTATCTAGCATTCTTTAAAGTAGAGTTTCCTTACATTACACCTAAACCTAACCCCAGAAGCAAGCGGGTCCCTTTGACCATTTGAAATGTTGGGAAGTATGTGAAAAATCTAGTTATTGCTTTCCTTGAGGGCAGGATTTGGACTTTATACGAATGTCCTGTTACTTTGTATAGTAATTTTCATGTATTCTATCATGCCTAAAAACTCATGGGGCTTCTCTTCCAAATACTCTACATACTCTGTCTGTACTACTCTCTGTAGCTCCTCTCCCCATAACTCTTCCTGTTACTCCATGTACCCTGCATATGAATCCTGGAGAATACTCAGTCTGAGTGGTCATGCTTCACATTTTGCCTCAAGTTAGAAATTCTACTGAAACATCAGCATTTAAATGAGATAGTAACATAGTAACATAGTTCATAAGGTTGAAAAAAGACCAAAGTCCATCAAGTTCAACCTATATACATATTGTGTCCCTACTGTGTTGATCCAGAGGAAGGCAAAAAACCCTTATGAAGCAGATGCCAATTGCCCCATACCAGGGGGAAAATTCCTTCCCGACTCCAAATATGGCAATCAGAATAAATCCCTGGATCAACGTTCTGTCCCTATTAATCTAATATCCATAACTTGTAATATTATTGCTTTCAAGAAACACGTCCAGGCTCCTTTTGAACTCTTTTATTGAGTTTACCATCACCACTTCCTCTGGCAGAGAGTTCCATAATCTCACCGCTCTTACTGTAAAGAACCCCCGTCTGTGCTGGTGTAGAAACCTTCTTTCCTCCAGCCGTAGAGGATGTCCCCTTGTTATAGATACGGTCCTGGGTATAAATAGGTCCTGGGAGTGATCTCTGTACTGTCCCCTTATATATTTATACATAGTTATTAAGTCCCCCCTAAGCCGTCTTTTTTCCAAACTAAATAACCCCAATTCTGATAATCTTTCTGGGTACTGTAGTCCTCCCATTCCCCTTATTACTCTGGTTGCCCGTCTTTGAACCCTCTCCAGCTCCACTATATCTTTCTTGTACACTGGTGCCCAGTACTGTACACAGTATTCCATGTGTGGTCTGACTAGTGACTTGTACAGGGGTAGAATTATTTCCTTGTCGTGGGCATCTATGCCCCTTTTGATGCACCCCATGATTTTATTTGCCTTAGCAGCAGCTGCCTGACACTGGTCGCTACAGGTAAATTTACTGTTAACTAAAACTCCTAAGTCCTTTTCCATGTCAGTCGTCCCCAGTGTTTTCCCATTTAATACATATTCCCAGCCTGGATTTTTCTTCCCCATGTGCATAACCTTACATTTATCTGTGTTGAACCTCATCTGCCACATCCCAGCCCAAGCCTCCAACCTATGCAGATCCATTTGTAATCGTGCGCTGTCCTCTACTGTGTTAACCACGTTACAGAGCTTAGTATCGTCTGCAAAGATTGATACTTTACTATGCAATCCCTCTACAAGGTCATTAATAAATATATTAAAAAGAATAGGACCCAAAACTGACCCCTGTGGTACCCCACTAGCAACAGTCACCCACTCAGAGTATGTACCATTAATAACCACCCTCTGTTTCCTATCACTGAGCCAGTTACTTACCCACATACACACATTCTCCCCCAGCCCAAGCATTCTCATTTTATGTACGAGCCTTTTATGTGGCACCGTATCAAATGCTTTGGAAAAATCAAGATATACGACATCCAGCGATTCACCCCGATCCAGTCTTGAGCTCACCTCCTCATAAAAGCTGATCAGGTTAGTTTGACAGGACCGATCCCTTGTAAACCCATGCTGATATGGAGTCATACACTTATTTTCATTGAGATACTCCAAAATAGCATCTCTTAGGAAACCCTCAAACAGTTTACACACAACAGAAGTTAAACTAACAGGCCTATAATTCCCCGGGTCACTTTTTGTCCCCTTTTTGAATATTGGCACAACATTTGCTATGCGCCAGTCCTGGGGAACAGACCCTGTCACTATAGAGTCCTTGAATATTAGAAATAGGGGTCTGTCTATTACATTACTTAACTCCCTTAGAACGCGGGGGTGAATGCCATCTGGACCTGGTGATTTGTCTATTTTGATTTTTTTTAGGCGGCACTGCACTTCTTCCTGCGTTAGACAGGCGACATGTACTGGGGCATTTATCTCATCCTGCTGTATATTACCTGGCATTTCATTTTCCTCTGTGAATACAGCAGAGAAGAATATATTTAATAGATTAGCTTTTTCCTGATCCCTGTCTATAACTTCTCCCTCATTACTTTTTAAGGGGCCAACGCTTTCATTGTTAACCTTTTTACTATTTATATAGTTAAAGAACATTTTGGGGTTTGTTTTACTCTCTTTGGCAATGAGTCTTTCTGTCTCCAATTTTGCTGCTTTTATCTGATTTTTACATATTTTATTTTTTTCCCGATAGCTTTTTAGTGCTTCCTCACTGCCTTCCTGTTTTAGTAGCTTAAATGCCTTTTTTTGCCATTTATTGCCCCCTTTACATTTTTATTTATCCACATTGGTTTTCTCTTGTTCCTGACTCTTTTATTCCCATACGGTATGTACCTTTCACAGTGAGAATTTAAGATATTCTTAAAAATCTCCCATTGAGCGTCTGTACTCTTGTTTTTGAGGACATTTTCCCAATTTACAGTGTTAAGGGCTTCTCTTAGTTGATCAAACTTTGCCCTCCTAAAGTGCATAGTTCTTGTGGCTCCTCTAAGAGTTCCCTTATTGAAGGAGAAGTTATAATGTATCATATTGTGATCACTATTTCCTAGATGTCCCCTGACCTGCACATTAGTTACTCTGTCAGGTCTGTTGGTTAATATTAAGTCCAATCAACAATCAAGATAAATATCAACAGCGGGATGGTCTGGTGACAACGCATCTTCACATCTTGTGTAGTTCTGCATGAAGACCAGGTCTCTTGTTGTGCTTACAACCCTCACTGATTTCCTTGACAGATAACGTGAAGAATTGTCACAAGATATTAACTTGCTTTTTTAAACATGTGTCCTCCGGCTGATCATATATGCAAATCTATCCAGCAGATCAGATTTTGCACTATTTTTATGAATATGTACAAGAGCGACGGCAAGAGATGATAATATATTTAGACAATGGCTTTCTGTATGTCTAGAGACTATTTTAACTCTTTTGTTGTCATGGCTGTAATGTACGCTCATCTGACAGTTTAGTTCTGTCAAACACTGTAAATGTCTCTGTCAAAGTTAAACACCTCAACAATACTCACCTGAGTAATATTTAAAACGCGTGTTCCTTCACACAAAGACTAGAGGTGATCCAAGACCTAACATCTAAAAAAGAGACATAGAGTTAGGCATGGAGTGGATTAATGAGTGGGTCATCATCAGGAACTGCTTAATGTGCTGCAAGTACCTGCTGCATGGCCAGAGTTGAATGGGGTTCAAATATCCCATATTGCAGTGGTTCTCAACCTTCCTAATACAGTTCCTCATGTTGTGGTGACCCCCAACCATAAAATTATGTAATTTTATATTGTGAAATATGTGTTTTCCGATGGTCTTAGGCGACCCCTGTGAAAGGGTCGTTCCACCCCAAAGGGGTCGCGACCCACAGGTCAAGAACCGCTGCCTTATTGGAACACTGCTTTGAAGGTGAAGAACCTTAAGTTCAAGCAGTGCCGCTGAGTGTTATTGGCTAGTTGTACCTTAAGACATGTTTTGGAATACTTAAACAATCACCTGTATAATTTGTCAAATTTTCTTAAAAAATTTACTATGTAGAATAACGTTATAGGTTTAAAATACACCGTAGGGCTGCTAATTTAGCTGAACTACCTCAAATGTGCAATTAAAATAAAACTGTTATTATCAATGCAATAAAATCTTTTTATGCTCACTATATATCCTTTATGATTTGGGATTAAGATTCTGTTTTATTCATAATAGGCATTACAATTGAGTTGCATACTGGAAGTACTACTTTGATTTTAATGTAATACATTTTACCAAATTGTTTTAACAATTTAGTGGAGATATACAGAGCAGTAAAAATAAAAGCAGTATATTCTTCATAGACTTACTCTGAAATTGAAGAGATTTCACTGACTAAATTGACATCTAAATATTAGTTCATCAGCACTTTCTCTACATCAGCACTTTCCATTATACTTGTTATAATACTATGCATGGGAGAAATAAAATTTTCAGTACATATACCACCCCTGCTTTGTAGTGTCAAAGTAGAGGATCAGTCAGCCTGGGCTTGGTGTGGATGACTTACACAGTGCAGATGTTTTACACCTTAGCTTCCTCCCCAATTTGCCGCTCATAATGCCATTCGATCTTGGGCCATCCTGGGAGGCATTTAGCAAAGATGATCTATTATTGTCAGGAACCAATTTTTCACTGCCTGAACCATGGCTTTTTATACCTGTGGCGTTTACATCTGCGACCACTAGTGGCCACCCTCCGCCCTCTGGAGCACTCAGAACTCAGGTGTGCCTTGTTACCTGGGTTGAGCCCTAGTCTACATCCAGCTGGGCCTTGTTAGCTGGATTACCTTGCCTTTATGAACCTGCCCTGCCCTGCCCTTCAGTCAGGGCCTTTGTATTGAAGTCTATGGACCTTCCTGCTGTGGCTCTGCGCCTGTACTGTTCCTGGTTCCCTGCTTTGTGTCCTTCCAAGTGGACTCCCTGCTTTGTGTCCTTCCAAGTGGACTCCCTGCTATTGTGTCCTTCCAAGTGGACTCCCTGCTTTGTGTCCTTCCAAGTGGACTCCCTGCTTTGTGTCCTTCCAAGTGGACTCCCTGCTTTGTGTCCTTCCAAGTGGACTCCCTGCTTTGTGTCCTCTCAAGTGGACTCCCTGCTTTGTGTCCTCTCAAGTGGACTCCCTGCTTTGTGTCCTTCCAAGCGGGCTGTGTGCCTTTCGTGCCCTTCCAAGCGGGCTCCCTGCCAAAAGACTTATTACCGGTATTTATTTTGCCATACATCCGGTTTCTTGCTTTGACTGTATTACCCTTGTTTGCTGGTCCTGTTATATACATAAAATACACTGCATTACCTGGAATTCTGCTTGTGGTGTCTTTGTTTGCATAATCATGCACCGTGGGTTACATACTGAACCCCAAGTATCCCCTGCGCATGGGCTCCTACCTGACCTGATCACCCGTGTCCTGACAATTATCCATTAACATGGCCTCTTTTGTATAGATGTACAACAGCGTGCAAGACTAGCTTAGCTGGTAACTGACTTCACCTATTTAGCTTGACTTACAATGAGTCTCCACTAGGGGTGAGTCTACAAATGTTAGCTCATGTGTACCATAATGGCCAAAAAACTGGTCCATAGGTATACCAGATGACTCCCTTGTATAATGGCAGTCCACAGCCAAAATGTGCACCATATTGTCTCTGTACAAGAGAACCAACAACCAATGGCGACTCTAGAAACAATATATAGGGGGGGGCACACAAGATACCACAATCAAACTGGGGGGGCATTCATAATTTCCCAAAGTAATGTGCTATGGAATTATACTTTTGTTATTGGGCTAAAATAATACTTGATCATTCAACATGGGAAGCCTGAAGCCACAATTGAGTGCGACTAATACTTGAAATAAATATTATAACACAATAAATAACTTTTCCACTAAATGATTTCAGGGCCTTGAACGTTTTGTCCCCTGAAGTCACTACAACTTCAGGAGGGCATTTTATCTCTGGATAAATATAAATTAAATAATTCCTACTGTAAGTTAAGTGCCAGGAAACAGATGACCAAACACACACACCAACACAGGCTCTGTCACACCAACACCCAGACACACACACCAGGACAGGCTCTGCCACACCGACAGCCAAACACACACACACACACACACACACCAGGACAGGCTCTGCCACACAGACACCCACACACATCAGGACAGGCTCTGCCAAACACACACACACACACACACCAGGACAGGCTCTGCCACACTGACAACTGAACACACACACACCAGGACAGGCTCTGCCACACCAACACCCGAACACACACCAGGACAGGCTCTGCCACACCAACACCTATACACACACACCCGAGGACAGGCTCTGCTACACTGATAACCAAAAACACACAAACAGCAGGACACAATCTACGTCACAGACGTCTACATCAGGATGGATTTTTCACACTGCATTGTCGTTTATACCCCCCCCTTAGTGTTTTTGCCCCTTGTGTATTGATGCCCCTGCTGCCCATATATATTAATATTAGCCCCAGTTTCCGATAGCAGGTATAGATCAACACATTAACACACAAACCAAGCATTGCATGTATAGATCAACTGAAATTCACTTGTGATCTCAGCACAGAAGGTATATATCAAATAAACAGAATCAGACATACAAATCCTTTATTTGCAGGTATACAATAGTATATGAAATTTAGCATTGCGGGTATAGATCAAATAAATACATGGAAACAGCATTGCAGGTATTAATCAACTGAATAAGACATACAAACACTGTATTTGCAGGTATACATAAATAATGTATGGAAATATATAGATATGGATCTACAGAATAACGCAAAAACCCAGCTTTGCAGGTATAGATCAATTGGAATTCACATAAAAACACGTCATTAAAAGGTATATTTAAAACCCCCTAAATTACAGGCATAGATCACAGGTTGCACACCCCAAAGCCAGCCCTGGCATCCACACTGCCCACACAGCAATCACACTCCTATCATACCCAGGCAACCAGTAAATGCTGGAACCTAGGCATGATGGGACTTTGATTGCTGTTAGCAATCACACTCCTATCATGCCAAGTCAGCCAGTACATGCTGGTACAGGGTGGCTGTAAGTGATGTGCAGACCCCATACTGCTGGCAGCATCAATACACAAGGGGGGCTAGCTAGGTTTCAGCATGTACTGGCTGACTTGGCATGATAGGAGTGTGATTGCTAACAGCAATCACAGTCCCATCATGCCTAGGTTCCAGCACTTACACATCCATGCTATCACACACACACTCATTCATTCATATACTCATTCATTCAAAGATTAATTCCCTCAATCACGCATACTCATTCAAACACCCTCCCCACCCCCTTACCTGCACTGCAGCTCCTCAATGTCGCTCACAGACTTCAGCAGAGGGCGCAGCCTCCCTCTGCGTTCTCTGGTACTGTACAGAGGAAGCAGGACTGGAGCAGAGTCATGTGATGTCACGTGAACTCTGCTAGGTTCCGCTTCCTCTATGCAGTACAGAAGGCCCTCCCACAGGTAAGCAGCAGGGCTCGAGGTGCGGCCTGCGTAAGATCGGTTTCCCTGGCTGCCGATCTTACGCGGGCCGCACCCTCTCTCTCCCCCGCATTAAAAAAATAATAATAAAAAAAAAGACGGGATTTAAAGTCGCATTGCGACTTTATTCCAAATTCGGCAGGGGGGCAATTGCCCCCACTTGCCCCCCTGTAGCGACGCCACTGCCAACAACCCCAGCCATACGTTTCAGCCACCCCCGAGCCTCTTCAGTATGTTATCATTATCAAATATGCATAAAGTATCAGTAATTATTTTAGTGTTTTTCACAAGAGGAAAAAAATCAGATTCTTCCAACTACATTTTTTAATAAGGGACTTTAAAATGTCAATTTCTTCTTAAGCAAATACTTGGTAAGTTGGGTTTGCTTTTTATTTGATGACAGATATTTTTAGTATCCGTGCCACTAAGAATATGATAGATCTTCTTACTAATGGAGTAGTAAAGCTACTCGCTATTGAAAGAAATATTGTGTGTCGTGTCTGCGTAGGACATGGCAGTGGACACACGTGTAAGTAGTTTGCATAAGCATCTTCCAGAACCGGTTTTGCACTTCGTACTAGCCAAAGAATATACTTTGTATTTATTGTGAAACAAATGCTGATAGCTGCTTTTAATTACAGAAGCAATGTTTAATGGCTTTCCAGTTGCTGAAATTGCAGCGTGTGTGTGTGTGTTGGTTAGAAACGCATTATAGTCTTTTCAAGAGATGAATTATAAATGAAAGAGTGGATTGTGAAAAAATATTCTGGCTGTCAGCTTGTCAAAGCAAAGCATCCTCTGAACGGCAAGCTCTCCTCCTTTCAGGATACTGATTCACACAGTCTCTCTCTCTTCTTATCCTGCGTGTTCTATTCATGTCTGGCATTATCATTTCACACAGATGTAAAAAAAAATAAAAAAATCCAGAAATTAAAAAATAAAACTCAATCCTTTGTCCCTGAGACATATGGCGATACAGAGGACGATTTCTACTAAAATATGCTCTGCTGGACACCTTCAATTCCATTGCGGAATTGAAAGTTAGTCGATTTATGTCATGTGACACATATATGAATATGACCAAGAAACCCACCTTGGTTTGATCCATGTGTAGAATGGGAGCCCAGCCCTTTTTGATGGGTATTGATGGAAGTCATGCACTATAATTACCTGTGTGGTTAGTACGTATCCAAGAAGGGTACATCTCCGAAACATGTCACAGCTAACACTACAGTAATCGCTGCCTGAAAAAGGTCTATGTGTAATTGTGACTGTATTGGGGAGAAAATACATATCTACCTTATCCAGCTCAGAACAGACATACTAATATGGGGTGAAGGGAGCTGAGATGGGCAATAATCGTTTGGATGTTAAAAGTGTAACTAAGGAGTCCCAATGGCAGAAATCCATCTGCTCCTGGCCTCTATAGTGTTTGTCTTATTATTCCTTTGGTATTTATTGTTCCTTTGAATGGTGCGATATAGACTGATATTGTTATGAGTATTATTTTTTGCTGTTATTACACAAATTAATTGGCTAACATGATCTTAAATTATTGTCAGATAGTGAAATGCATATAGTGAAATGCAAATAGTTGATAATAAAACCTTTATATAGAAGACCTGCCTTCAGCTTTTTCACCTTTTCCCAATTTTGAAAGAATAAGCATTAAGTATAAGTAGGGTGATCTATGCCCCAGTCTTCATGTTTTAACTCATCACTCAAACACACTGTTTAAGGAGGAGAGGTAGGGTTCAATTCATGCTAACAAGGTTGTGCTAGGACGTGAGTGGGGAGAAGCTGCATGGGTGGCTAATGTTTAGAGTACAGGGCTCCTTATTGCAGAATCTAGATCTAGAGATGTGTTACCCACAAGTCACAAGTGAGCATTTTTTATATACTATATATTATATCTAAATATTAGTATTTCACATGCTCGTAAAATTAACCCAGCAGGCTCAGTCTCCCTAATCTCACAAGCATTTATCTCCTTCTAATAAACAGGTTTAGTATGAAAGAGTTCATTGTGTCTCTCCTGGGGATTCAGTGCAGGTCAGAAGGATAGGCACCGGAAAAAGAAGCCAATAGCTTTGTTTAATTGTAAAACACGGAGTCAGACCTGAAATTTCCTATTGTTGTTTTGTGTTTAATAAATACCCGTGGCTAGCAGGTTTGTGTAACATGTATACTGATTTAATTAAAATCTTATGTAAGAGTCACGTTAAACAGTGTTGGCTGAGCCAGCCATTGATGTCACGCAGTCTTTCAGTATTCTTAACGGCCAATAAATGTACCTGGGGAGCATGACTGTACGCAAGAAATTACCAACGATCTTTACGTTGACTTTATGAGCTATTTAAGCTTGTTTATATACTTGAGCAGATCATTTAGAATAAAGCAAATTGTTACAAATTCATTTGTATGCACACTCACTGCAGCTTAAACCTAGTCAGGGTTTTTCGTACTGTGGAACACGGTGACACATTCATAGATGCATTCTGAGCTTCTAGAAAAAAGAAACCCAAAGAGAAATGGGGTCCCATTGAGGGACTGTCAATGTCAAAGTGGTCCAAAAGAGGTGGAGGTATCTGAATGCAACTTTGAAAGCCTTTGACTTAGATAAAATCAAAATAAAACCACATATTTATATTGTACCCAGAACCTCTTTTCTGCACCTTCTACAAAACCTCAATAGCCTCCTATAACCTCCTATATCATGGTTGATAGAATAATGTGTATGTAAAATAGGCCCTCTAACATGTCCCATGTATTGGGGCTGTGTAGTTCAGCGTAGAAGAATAACCTACCATTTGAATATTTTTAGAATATGAATGAACGTTTGCCCACCTGTACTTCCGAGACAGTAATACAGTCTGAGCATCACTTGGGATACCAGTGAAGATGCCTATTACCAATGGTGTGTGGAAATAACACTAACATGTTTAGGGGTCTTTCCCATCTTATTCTAAAGTATGCTAACAAATCTGATGTTTAAAGGGTCCTTATTGTTTTGCAGCATACTGATGACAGTGGTCTATCCCAGTTTAGCCACACAAAAAAATGTTTTATTTGCGCAGTAATGATATCTGAGTGTGTTTTCTAGCTTCCTAATGTATTTTTAATCCTTGTGCTCAGCTGACCCCAGTCTTTCATATTCTTATCATCTCCCTAGCTTCCCTTAAAACACTATATCACCTTTAGCAATCAGCTGGTAATATTCAAACCTCATTGTCATATGCTTCTCTTTCATCTCAACACCCTTATACCATGTATCTCAACTGTCTTGACTGTTCTCCCTCAGTGCTCTCAATCCCTGGGACTGTGTTCCTTAAAGCTGGATTTAGCACTGGACTTATTTTAACTTGAAATATCAGATCCTAGTTCTTGGGAGACATTTGAATGCCATACCACATGCACAGCAGCATCTCCTGGTTCACCCAGTGGCAAAAGCTTTTCCTCTTGCTCATCTGGTTATCCAGACATCTCTGTACAGCTACTTATATTTTATATATATATATATATATATATATATATATAACCAGTGTGTTTATTGCATGCATTATGTATATCATTCTGCTTCTTCTGTAAATTGTTTTATTTCGTTTTTTGTGCAATAGAAAAAAACATAAATGTAAACTCATGCCTTTTAGCATGTTAACCGACAGTAACACAGCTCTACCAAAGCCTAACTAATGGCTCGTTCTGGTAATTCGAGGAGAGGCGACGATTTACTGAAAAGACTCATTTTCAGTACTGTAAACACAATACATTTATAGAGTAGCTTTTATGTAACAATGGTGACCTCCTGTGGTCATCACATGGCTAAGGGATACAGGGAATTGTTCAGAGGACCGTGAAATGTCTTTATGCAGCACCACATCAAAAAACAAATAGAGGTACCGTGCGTCATCACCACTGTGTTTCTACAAGGCTTATGTCACATCTTACTTACAAGCGCCACATTAAATGAGGCTGATAGAACTTCTCTGCTGGGGCAACCGCCTGTTTTATGCATGCGGTTTGTGCCAAAGCAGATATGTTCGTATTCCATCTTTTGGTCTTGTTTCTACAGATCAGTGTAGCTGGTATAGCACAGCTTATTTCGTAATATAGGACATAGTTTTTTTAACACTTATATGGTTACCCTTGCACTTTGTCGACTGTCGCATATTTCAAACCAATACTTAATTCATACTGCTTGCTGACCCATCCCAAAAACATCTGTGCACCAGCTGTAACAAAACTTGGTGTGTAAAAATAATTTTTAATATTTAATGTCAGCTGTTACACCAGCACAATGGTGGTACAGCCATTCTTCGAAAGGTCAGATTTATTATGGTATTCCATTACTTGGCCTTGTTACTTGTCTAATAACATGTATATTAGCGACCTCCTAACATAACAAGGGCTTTACCATCATCGAAGAATGAGGTTGAGACCTGTGTGGTAGTGCAGTAATCGGGTGCTAACCTCCCTTAACACAATTCATCCAGTAATCCAGTAGCATGTTCTCTTTGACCTCAGGGCATCTTGTTTTTACTTGGAGCAGATTATTGGTACAGAAACAGATCCTGTTCCAGACAAAAAAGAAACAAATCCTTCATGAATGGATGCTTTTAAAAAAAATTCTTTTTGCCCTGAACTTAATCATTTCATCATTACTACATTCTGTGAAGGTACTCCAGAGAACAGGCACAAGCAAATGTTGCTTGTTTCCAAGAAAAAGGAAAAACTTGGGAAGGAGTTATATATTTTTGGCAAAAGCCCAGAATACTAATATATGAGGTTGTTAATATAGTAAAGCGGGGATTAAAGCCTGCACGATCTATGGCATCAAGTGTGTGTTTTTGTGTGTACTCATACAATGGGTTACATGTGTTTAAATTTGGCCATTTTTTCCTTCAGTTCATAATCAGTCCATGATCCTGTCTTATATTCAAGATAACTTTATGTCTACATACATGTTTTGTTTCCCTTACTTTATTAGTCTCTACTCTTGTAATAGGAGGCGTTATTTTTATGTTGTTTACCATATATTTTGAAAGCAGAAATGCCATTTTCATTATTCTAAATAAGCTAAAGAACTATATTAGGTGTCATAAAAGATTATACTTAAAAACATAGAAAAAGTGCCTATGTTCTTTCCCGTTAAGAGAACGGTGTACAGACCCATATGGGTAGATATAATGTGGTCTCATGAAAAAACTGTTAACTGGGAAAAAAGGTGGCGGGTCCTTGTATATGAATGCAAGACACATTCAGTGCCCTTCCCAGCCAGCTGGAATAGTCCAGATTTTTAAAAATCGGAACTTGGCTGGTGGGCTGTGGGTCCCCGCAGTACTCTGTGGGGTCATATAATACTATGTAACAAGGCAGCTCACACCTTGTGTGACTAGGGCTGAATCACAATTGTCTATGACAGTCATTCACTAATGCAATACTCAGCACAAAAAACACAATATGCTCCACAGTAAGATTCCTTAACATGACACCATGTCACCATCCATCATTTTGCAAACAAAAACAAACTCACAAATATAACCCGTCTACACATGTAGGAGAACCATCGGAATGGGTTATGATTTTCAGGAGGGACTTGGTTCCTTCACAGCAACTTGACTGATACTCTGTGTAGGAAAATCTAAAAAAGATAGTTTGTGGACAGCTGATGCCCTTTAAATACAAGTTTATTATGCCAATAAACAACATGTGAATTTAAAACAGTTTGAGAGCTAGATAATCACAAGGGCATGATAGTATGTCCTAATGTCTTTGCACATCCCTGCTGGTACACAGGATATCAGGCTGTCAAAATAAGTCTCCACTGTCAGCAGGAAAAAGAATCACTTGAATCGCCGGATTCATTTAAATGAAGCTGACTACCAGAACTTCCATGTGGGCATTCTCTACTGGCGGTGTCAAGATGGCTAAGTGAAAGATTTCCCAGAGGCTTTATCCACACCCTGTTGGGACCTCTGATGATCCCGCTACCTTTCAGGCCCATAACTGGTACTGCAATCAGCTTGCTGGTCACTCTGTAATCAACTGCAGTGGGTATCAAAGTGAAAAGAGGGTGAATCAAAGCTAGAAAAAATGAAAATAAATATAAATAGTAAATTGTGTTCCCGGAAGATGGTCTTGGAATGGATTTTTAGGTGCATTCTTTGAGACCTACAGTAGATATGTGTCTTCAATGAGTGACATAGATCAATCTACCTGCACCTATACCTGAAGATTGACTTTGAGAACTCATGCCATACACAGGCAGCTAGAAGCAACTAACCTGACTTCTATTTACCTGCCAAATACAGTAGTGATTAAAAATAATTTAATATACCACCTTTTTCATGAGGTTTCAGTTAGCCCCTGGAAGATGGTTATTATATTCTGACATTTTTATATGCCTCAAAATATGGAAAACTGTAATCCCATTATTAGGAGGTGCATTGGGTATAATTATCTCTCTCCTCCAAGGTGCCCGCCAGAAAATCCTCACGTTTAACTAGTTGCTCACAGCGTCATTTTTCCAGTGCCAAAATCCCCTTAGGGTAAGCTTAAAATAGAATTGTCCCATGCTATCATGTAACACTTGTACTGTACAACAGCTCTCCAATTGTAGCTGGGTCTTAATGCTCTAGAAATGTGAAGAATGTTATGGAATAGAACCTCACTACTTCAAAAATCTTATGGGTAACCCCCCCCAACATTATAGTTTAAACAGAGAGCAATGGTAAGCAAATCTATACAATCTTATTATTGTAGTCTTCACTATCAGGTATAGATAGCAAAACAAAATTGAGACACTTTAAAAAAGCAGAAGGATAAAAATGTATGGGACATTTTAATTTTTGTATGTGTACTTTTACCATATAATGACCATGTTCTCCTGTCATACTGTATGAAATGATTTTATTGTCATTTTTACCAAACCACATTTACCAACTAAAGTCACCACAGACATCTGCTAGTTGTTCTGTATTGTGGCCCATGTAGACACTGGAGACAGAGGCAATATGGTCTATCGTGTGGCCCATGTAAGCAATGACAACAGAAGCAGCATTGTTGAGCTCCCCTGTATGAAGTCTTCCTCGGTGCTTGCATGCAGTCCCAGTTCCAAAATCCCTGACTGAATCAATATAGCAGAGACAGGTTTAACCCCTTCGTGACAAAGGCTGATTTTACTTTTTGTACCCTTCGTGACAATGGCCGTTTTAACATTTCTGCGCTGCTCGTGTTTAGTTGTAATTTTCTTCTTTCCCGTTTACTGAACCCACACACATTAGATATTGTTTTTTTCAGGACAAGAAGGGCTTTCTTTAGATGACATTGTTTTGATTGTATCATATTATTTACTACTAAAAAAAGTATAAAATATGGTGAAAAATTTAGAAAAAAATGACTGTTTCTAACTTTTAGTTGAAAAATCTTTTACTCATCTATAAAAGGTAATGAAAAAACCTGCTAAATGGATTCTACTATTTGTCCTGAGTTTAGAAATACCCAATGTTTTTATGTTTTTTTGCTTTTTTCTACCCATTATGGGGCAATAAGTACAGGTAGCGTTTTGCTATTTCAAAGCCATTTTTTCCAAATCTGGTAATTCTTCCCCTCATGTGCCATTTCGGGTATCTTTGAACCCGGCCAATGCAATTTACCCCATCAAATCATATATTTTTGAAAACTAGACAGCCCAGGGTATTCCAAATGCTAGTATTTTAACTCTTTCCATGCACCATATCTACCACCAGTTTTTGTCAAACTTTGTGGTAGTCATTTTTTTGCATTTGTTTTGTCACACACATTTTACTTCAGGTATGAATTAAAAGGTTCTCATTTATGTCACTATCACAAAACACCCCAATATGTGTTCAGCAACATCTCCTGAGTACAGCGATACCTCACATGAATGATTTTGCCTGGCTGTTTGGGGGCAAAAGGGCCACATTTGGGGCATGCGCATTTTTCAATGTTGAACTTTAGCATTTGGGGATCCACTGCCCATGCCCCATTTGGTACATCTTTGAGCCGGGCCATTTCAGTGTGCCCAATAAACCCATATATTTTTGAAAACTAGACACCCCAGGGTATTTCAAATGCTAGTATTTTAACTCTTTCCATGCACCATATCTACCACCAGTCTTTGTCAAACTTTGTGGTAGTAATTTTTTTGCATTTGGTTTTCCACACACATTTTACTTCAGGTATGAATTAAAAAGTTCTCGTATATGTCACTATCACAAAACACCCCAATATGTGTTCAGCAACATCTCCTGAGTACAGCGATACCTCACATGAAGAATTTTGCCTGGCCGTTTGGGGGCAAAAGGGCCACATTTGGGGCATGCGCATTTTTCAATGTTGAACTTTGGCATTTGGGGATCCACTGCCCATGCCCTATTTGGTACATCTTTGAGCCGGGCCATTTCAGTGTGCCCAACAAAACCATATATTTTTCAAAACTAGACACCACAGGGTATTTTAAATGCTGGTATTTTAACTCTTTGCATGCACACATTTTACCACCAGCATGTTTTCAAAGTTTGCAGTAGTATTTTTGTGTGTGTATTTTTCTCACACACACCTACTTTATGTATGAATTTACAGCTCCTGGTATATGCCGCTGTCACACGACACCCCATAATGTGTTCAGCAACATCTCCTGAGTGCAGTGATATCCCACATGCATGGGTGTGTCATTTTTGTGGGAACTAAAAGGCCACATTTGGTACGTGTGCATTTTTCTAATTGGAAATTAGGTGTGTGGCCATCCTTCCCCCGGTGTTAATTGGGACGTTGTTGAACCCGGCCAATTCAATTTACCCCATCAAATCATACCTTTTTTAAAAGTAGACACCCCACGGGCATTTAATATGCCAGTATTTTAACTCTTTCCATGCGAGAATTGTTTTAAGCTAATATGCTAATTTTAGGACTTGCTCACAAAAATATATTTTTTATATATATATATTTTTTTTTTTTCTTTTTAAAAAATTTTTTTTAACATTTTTTTTCAACTTGGAGGTTCCCCTGATAGTGACATCAGTGGGAAATGATTTTTACATTTTACTAGTTTTTTACTATTTTTTTTCTAATTATTATTAATTTTATTTTATTTTTTAATTTATTTTTACTAATCACACTGTGATTAGAAAGCTGGCTTCCATTGACTTGCATGGTGAATGCAGTACCTGTATTCAACCTGCAAGTGGAGCCAAAGTTCTCTAGATGGTCTGGACTGTCTAGCGAACTTTTAAAATTTGTTTGTTCCTGTTACAGGGCAGCGGCCATCTTGCTTGATGGCGAAGATCATCGGCAGCTGCGGCTGTGACCGCTCTCCGGAGCGGTCACAGCCCATCGAAAGGTAAGTGTTTGGTGTCGCTGGATGCCTCCTGATCGAGGCATTCCAGCGACACCATTTAAGTTTAGGAGGCGATCGTCGATCGCCTCCTAAACGCTTTTAATACGGGCGTCCGCCGCCATACAAAGTATGGCGGATGTTGACGCCCCGTGGAGGGGCCAGAGATGGCCCCTTCGTTCCGATAGCGGCGTTGCTGAATGCCTCGAGGTCGAGGCATTCAGCAACGTTTTTTGGGTGCAGAAAGCGAAAACAGATCGCTTTCTGCACCCGTTTAAAGACGTGCCGGTCCTGGCACGTCAATTGTCGTAAAGCACATGCTTTTCCGTGTCGTGCCAGGACCGGCAATTGTCGTTAAGGGGTTAAAGCAAAAAGACAGCCTTTCTGCCTTTCATGAGTGAATGGATCAAAATAGACTAGCATGATTAAAATATCCAGTTTAGTGATCCAATTATAATGACAACAAGACAAAATCAAAGTACCACACCATAGGTCATAGATAGTGCTTGTAATCTGCAGAGTACTCGTGATTTGTTTGTCAATATGTAGTCATAGGCAAAAGCTTAGACCAATTAGGGTGCTTTATATAAAGAAACACACATTGGAAATCCTGAAACCATTAAAATAAACCTCTTCAAGGGGAAAGTTCTCAAACTCATTGTTATCAACAAGGGGAAACATAAAATATAATTTATATTACATTTCATAAAGAAAAAAAAAACAGAGAAAAGAAAATCACAAAAAAATCATGAAAAGTGGTACATTTAAATCACTGCAAATGTTAGTATGAATACAAAGACTAAAATATTTCATTACATGTACAATTTACCCAAGGTGTATAAATAATCCAATTGGAATGCCAAAAAAAGTTCCAATGTGTTGACAAAAGAAAGCATTAAATAAAGTACTCAAAACAACTAATTCAGCACATACCCAGTGTATACTATTAAAAAAACACCTGTCTAAGGCATGAATATTGGGGATATATATATGGCCATATATTGCTTCGCCTGCAGTACCCCAAGTTTGGTGAGTTTTATGACATTTCAAATTTTAAATACATTTTAAATAAAGTACTGCCTAAGTCTATGATTGTATCATCACCCATCAAAGTCACTTCTAAGAAGTCTATAGTTGTTTGAGTCTAAAATTATAGTAACTTAAACTAAGAAAATTTACAAATTCTGTTGCCAGAGCTTAATTTCCTTTCCAAATCAAGATTAATTATAATTATATTTAGAAAATATAATCTTATATTATCTTCAGAAATGTGGAACAACAAAAGATACCCAATTCAGAAGATAGTTTTGTGAAATTCTCTAGAAGGCGAATGCTTTTATGCCCAGACTGTATGGTATACACACATTAATTACTAAGTAATTCCTATTGTCACTGAACGTTATCCAAAATGTGTAACAATTGTTTAGTACCTTCAAGATATCCTGGTAAATTAAAGGCCAACTCCTGTAATTTGAAATCGATTTACTAGGAGAGATTATTTCCCAATGAACCAACATCAGAGATCGTGCCCAGAATGGTCATCTGGTGCGCCAGGCAAAAGCCATTAGGACCTTATTCTTACCAATACTGCCACTCCAGAGGCAGATCAGGTGCTACAGTGCGTGGCTGAACGCTGCTTGAGTATAAAAACTAATATGCAGCTACACAAATACTACACCTGATCTTGACCAAAAGGCCAAGAAGCGATATTTATCAGAGGCTGTACTTATGTCATTTGGAAGCCACTGGCCTTAAAGTGGCAGTACTGCTTAGCCACTGCTTACAGAGGGTATATATCCTTTGTTTGAGCACCTGTTGTCTCTGTTAGTCAATTTGTTATGTTACATACTACTTGTTATGTTCTGTCTACCCATTGTACAGTGCTACGGAATTTGATGGCACTATATAAAACAATAAATAATAATAATAATCCTTTATATTTATATACATATATTCAAGTAACATTTCATTTTGCACTCTTTTAAGTGTTGCTACATGTAAATGTTAAGCTTTTATAATTTACCAGAGAGCATTACCTATTATATTTTTCCTAAATTGGCACTTTTTAGATTGTGAGTACCTGTCTGCTCAGGCAGGGGATACTGCTTGCTTATAAAACCAGAATATATTACAGTCAAGGCAGTTGGAGTTTTGATAAAAGCAGACTTATTTTCATCTTTCATTGAGGAATTTAACACTGCAGCTTGCTGTGAACTACCCTATAAAAGATGCTACCCACTGGCTGAGAATGTATTCATGTTAGGGTACGGTGTGATTGTAAGGGACCGCTTCCTATGCAAGGAGCAATAGAAAGATTTGGAATACATGATATGATAGGATAGGATTATGTTACGTAGTGCACTAAGTATAGTAGTAAGCAATGTTCCCTCTAATTTTTCTTAGGTGGTGTGCACAGATAACTGCTATCATTATATACTGAGGCAGACATTGACAGTGGTACAACATAACACCTATCACTATATACTGAGGCAAACACTGACAGTGGTACAGCAGAACATCTATCACTATATACTGAGGCACGCACTGACGGTGGTACAGCATAACACCTATCACTATATAGAGAGGCACACATTGACCATGGTACAAGCCAGACATTGACAATAATGCAGCATAACCCCAATCACTATATACTAAGCCAAACATTGATGTGGTGTAGGCCTACCACTTTAGTGTCTGGCCTAGTATCTATATATATACACACTATATATATATATATATCTATATAGGGATGCACCAAAATGAAAATTCTGGACCTGAAAATTTAGCATTCACTTGACTGAAACCGAAAATGACCCCCCCACACATTTAAAAACAAAAAAAACACTTTTATTAAAAGTAAAACCAAAATTAGACAAAAAAATCAACAATATATTACATATAATTAACCGCAATCACACTGGTTGCTTGGGCATGATAGGAGTGGGATTGCTGTTAGCAATCATATATATATATATATATATATATAAATTAATATTGTTATCGAATTTTTCTGTCCAATTTTGGTGTGTTACTTACTTTTAATAAAGGTGTGGTTAACACCAAAATTGAACAAAAAAATATATAATTGCTACCAGCAATCTCACTCCTATCATGCCCAGGCAGCCAGTACATGCTGAACCTGGGCATCATATTAATGTGATTACAGCCTCCCTATGCCATGCTATCCCCCCCCTTACACATCCATGCTATCACACACACACACTCACACACACTCATTCACAAACATTCAGCATAAACTACAGCATAACACCCATCACTCTCACACACTTACTAATCCACTCTCACTTAATGTTTTCCTACCTTTCCTCTGTTAGTTACTTTTCCTCCTCCTCTTCGTTCTTCCTCTTCTTCTTCTTGACTCTTCTTCTTCTTCTGTGTCCTGTCCTTCCGGTGCAGTAAAGAAGGTGGGCGTGGCTTCAGTGCTGTGTGCCGAGATCTGACATCAAATCCCGACGCACAGCATCAGTTGCCGCGCGCATAGCAAGGGAGCAGGATCGGAGGTCTGTATTAACAGACCTCCCGCTCCCTTGATTGATTTTAAGCCGGTTGGGGTGAGATTTTTGATCTCCCCAACCGAGTTTGCTCCTCCAGCGGCGGACATTAATGTCCGTATCTGGAGGAGTGCCAGCGTCACCCTGGACGGACTGTGCGCACAATGTTAGGACGTGTGCGCTCCCTCCAAAAGTTATGTGCGCGCGCACAAGCGCACAGCTTAGAGGGAACACTGGGGCCAACTCTATTAATTAGAAATCTACCCACTGGGAGAGATTATTTCACAATTAACCAGTACCTGGCCCAGAATGGTCATCTGGCGCAACGGCCAAAAGTCCAGTTATCCAGTTGCCAATAGGACCTTATTCTTAGCGATACCATCATTTAAGAGGCAGATCAGGTGCTACAGTGTGTGTCTGCACACTGCATAAGTGTAAAAAATAGAGAAAATGGGCAGCACAGTTTTACCATTTTTAAAAGAATAGATTGCATTCTAAACAATAAGTGGTGTTAATAGTCGTAAAAAAACCATTTGCATTTTAACTACATGTCTGAAAACTGGAAGTGACTGTGACTCCTAAACAGGCTACATTGACATTAATACGAAACAAGCTAACCTAAGCAATTAAGCAAAGTGCACAGTAGATTAGTGTGTTTTAAAGCAACACATTTTAGTTAAAATTCCTTAATTATGAAAATCATGGCCTAGAATGTTTCAGGCTTGGACCAACCTAAAAATAAACTTGGTTTAGTTGGTAATCTGAAAACCCTTGCCACTTAAAATTGTTACATGTGTTGGAAGCAGTTCAATTTAAAAAAGTTAGGGGTTCAGTTGAGCAGTGATACTTTTTCGGACACAAATACATAAACATGTGTTTTACATTTTACCCCTTTCTGTGCTGGTACATTTTAATTATTAAGATAAATTAAATCAAGGCAATACATAAACTACAATGATATATAAGTTAGGTTCTCGTTTTTTTCTATTTGAACAGCTGTAGTAATCATATCTGGTCTGATTGACACAAAGACACATATTTTAGTCACCTTACATTTATTTGGGATCTTGATCTACGGATTGTCTCCAATAAGCCTTTAAACCACGGAAGGTACGATGAACACAAATGCCTGTCTACATGGGGTGGTAACAACTTAGTTGGAAATGCTCATCAGAAGTCCATTATTGAAACCAGCTATGTAGTTTTATGTAGATGACTTGGTTCTGAATCAACTAAAAAGAAAATATAAAGGACAAAAATTGCATCACCTTTAGTAGAAGCTCAATTTCTACCTTTGCCTAAATGTAGAATCTAAAAGTCAAGAAAAGGCAACAAATGCACCAAATGCATTTTTTTAGGAATGCAACCCCAAAGCTAGTTTATGCCAAGGTACCTTTCAACATCAAGGGGTCAGAGAATGGTGCCAACTCATGGTTAGTGAACAAGCAAACAATCAGAATAGCCTAATGAGCAGTTTTAAAATTTTGTACATATAACGTATTTAGCCCAAAATATCTTATATTATACAAAGTAAAATTGTTTAAGTGATCTTATTATCAGGGTCAGGGATCACAACCTATTAAAACCAGAAATCACAAATGAGTTGGATGTGAGCAACATTTACTAGGGAAAGAACTCTTGAATGAATTCTTGTGTTCATAAGTTCTATCTGTCTGGTTCAGGAAGGTGAGTTCTTTGTGCCATTGTGTATTGTGTTAACTAATTTGCACATTCATCTAACAGCTTTTACACTCTTCAACGCATGTGTGCAATTATATGTTGGTGTTAGATATTCAGGCAGTTGTCATTCAAACTCTGAAACATTTGTCAAGATGCATAAGAAAATGACACAACAGTGTAATGAAGGTCATAACTGGGTGGAGAAAGAGTTGAATGAACTATATAGAGCATAGAGAGGGAAAAAGTAAATGAGGAGAAAAGTGAAATGCAAAACAGAAAGGAAATCATATACATTGTAAAGAGTAAAACATATATAGAGACTTACAGTGTGTGTATGTCAGAGAGAAACATAGAGAATAGGGAAATCAGATAAAGAACAGCCCTTATGGATTGAGGATATGTAAGTGCTGCCGCCAGCCCGTTCTCATTAGCAAGTTTCTTGCACTTGGCTCTCATTTCTGGCAGTTTTGCTGTTTCACAAAATAAGGCATATGCAGGAAATGAACAGCCTGGTTTCCCAGACACTGCAAGTATCAAATCAAACAGAGCAATCTGTCTTAGTAGCAATGAAACCAGGGAATAGGGACTGAACTCCTATCTAACCCTTTTGCTGCCAGGAGGTGTATGTCACCATCTCTTACAAAGCAAGGCTGCTTACCACCTTCTATTATATTATATTAGAAGACACACAGAAGACTGTAGCACATTTACCTAAACGTATAGTAACTGACATGCCAAGATACTAATTGTTTGCCACAGAGTAGATAGCATGCCATGTATAACCCAGTATTATGCATATTGGAATGGATTGGTGAGGCAGGGCCAACAGAGCCAAGATCTGCCTTAGTGTTCCTGAGTATGTGTGCCTTTTAGAAACCCTGTAGGTGAAATGTATATTACGCTATTTTATTGCAAGACTGGAACAAGGAGGTTTCTGGGAATCTTCATTATACAGAGGTCCCTGTGAAGGTCTGTATCTGAGTCAGATATTTCAGGTAGATTACCTGTGACAAAGCAGCTCCTTGGTGAACAAGTAAAAATGCAATAAACAGAGTTTTTTAATGGCTAGCTGACGGGTGTTTGGCAGGCATAATTGTACTTGTGTTGCCCTGATGCTAATAAGAAGGATCTGTTTAATTGAGAAATGTTTGTGAAAAAATTGATCTGCTACCATGCCTTTTCAAGATACGCCATGAAACAATTTGTTGAGGTCCTTCACCATGTACATTGTACAGTTCAATAATACATGTTTCCTGCCACATGAATTACATCAATTTATATCTAGGCCATAGAACACTACGAGGTAGATTTTTGATTAAAGCATTTTTGTCATGAGTCATGACGAGCTAACCTGGGTTAAAACATTCTAGAACCTTATTGCCACATACAGTTTTGTTTACAAGGATTAGTTACTGGGATTTTTTTATCAGGCTTTGTGAACTATTGATAGCCATTTCTATACCTGAATAGAGGATCAAATACACTGAAAAAAAACTATATATGAGAAAACACCAACATTTTCTCTTAATTAGATACTGACGGCATGATTACACAACTTCTTGGTGACATCACAAGTACCTTCAATATCTGCATGCATTATCCCTCCAAATTACTAGTTGGAGCAGTAGATGTGTTGGTCTAGTCCTGGACAGGGTGGTAAAAGAGGACATTTACATAAATTCTAATATCATGTTGGTAGTAAATTAACTAATTTGATGAAAAAATATGCATAAGTATGCATTCTCCATTCCCATCACACACATTTTGAATGAATCGACTTTTCCTTAACAGTTTGTGAAGGTTCAGGTACAAATAGCTATTTGTTAGGTAAATATATTGTTTTCCTCCAGAATTACAGAAGATGCCAGATAAACTTATTGGATAAAGTGCTTTTGTTTCCTGTGTGTGTTCCTCTTTTTCAGTGAACATATTTGTAAGTAAGACCTGCAAATAAGCCAACTACTCTTACCAAGTCCCTAGTGTGTTATAGCCAAAGAACACTTGCTAATTAATTGTGTGTGGCTGTTAAGAAAAAATGTGTTCCCGAACACTGGGGAGGAACCTAATTATAAAACTATTTTACAAACACATAACAAGCTTTGATACTCTTATTACCCTTTGTATTCTATGGATGCACATTTGACCTATAAATCATTGTTTTCGAGTGACTTAGATTTAGGCAGTAAAACAATGAAAAGAAAAAACAACAACATAACCAAATCATGAGTTTGCTATGAATTAAAAACGTCCAACTTCAGGAAGCTTCTCTTGCATGTAGGTTTGATTTACCCTGCATAATGCATAGTCAATGTGTGGGAATTCTCAAGTCATCTTATTTCATGGTTGTGCAAAGCAGTATTTATTAATTTCATCTGATGTCACTTACAGACTAATGGTTTAGCAGATAAATCCTTGTGTTCCATATGTATGTAGACAGACTTATTGCAAGCAGCTATAATGATCTACTGTAATTTGGATAAGAACACTCAAATGTTATGTTTAGTTTTGGAGGTTATAGTTATCAAAGGACATTTGTGAACCGAAACCTTTAGAATAGAAACCTTCTGAAATAGATTATGTAAACGCTAACATTGATTTGAAATGAAATGGCAGATGAAATTTAATGTAGATAAATGCAAAGTTATGCACTTCGGGGTAGGGAATTCACAAGCAACCTACACCCTACACGGTAGTGAATTAGGGATAATGACACATGAGAAAGATTTGGGAATTGTTACAGACAACAAACTAGGCAACAATGTGCAATGTCAGTTGCTAAGGCCAGTAAGGTATTGTCGTGTATAAAAAGGGATTCGCGGGATAAAAATATAATTTTGCCTCTGTATAAATCAATGGTAAGGCCGCACCTTGAATATGCTGTGCAATTTTGGGTACCTATTCTAAAGAAGGATATCATAGCACTAGAAAGGGTGCAGAGGCGGGCTATAAAATTAATAAAAGGAATGGAGCACTATAGTTATGGTATAGAAAGGTTAACTAATTTAAATCTGTTTAGTTTAGAAAAACGTCGCCTCAGAGGGGATATGATAACATTAAATAAATATATTCAGGGCCAATACAAACCACTGTGTGGAAATCTGTTCATAAACAGGCCTATGCATAGGACACGTGGTCATGCGTTCAGACTGAAAGAAAGGAGATTTAGACTAAAGCATAGGAAAGGGTTTTTTACAGTAAGGACAATAAGGATGTGGAATTCTCTGCCTGCAGAGGTAGTTTTATCGGAGTCTGTACAGACGTTTAAACTGCAACTGGATGGATACCTGTAAAAACATAATATTCAGGGATATAATCTTTAATTATGGGGAAACAGCTTATTGATCCAAGGAGAAATCTGACTGCCATTTTGAGGTCAAGAAGGAATTTTTTCCCAGGTTAGTGCAAAATTGGAAAGAACGAAACTGGGGTTTTTTTGCCTTCTTTTGGATCAACAGCAACAAATTAACAGATATAGGAAAGGCTGAACTTGATGGACGCATGTCTTTTTTCAGCCTATATAACTATAAAACTATAAACCCCTCGTGACCAGACTGTAATTTTCTTCTATCTCAAGATTGATGCCCATGGGGGGGGGCAGCATGGGCTATAGTGGGCCCTGACTGTTGTGCGGAGGAGGGGTAGGCTTTTTTGGCGGGAATTTCAGGGGGTGGAGTTGGGGAAAGATTATATAAGTGGCTGCTTTCCCGGGCTCAGGAACCATTTTTGTGGTTAGCTTACCTGGTTGCGTGTCCCACCCTCCCTCCCTTTTTTCTTTTGTTTGTTGGTTTGTGTCGTTTTGTCACAGTCTGTGGGGCGGCAGCTTGCCAGGTATCCAGGGGGTTAATGTGGTGGTAAGTGAATGGTTGGTAACATCTGGTGGGAGGTTCTTAGCTGTCAGTGCTGGGAACCTCAGGTCAGGGCGGGGGCATCTGGGTATGTCCCTTCCTTAAGTGGTATTTGGTTATGGTACCTGGATTACTTGGCAAGCTTGGTGTGTTTATTGTGTTTATTGTATATATTTACATGTTGGTGTTTTGAGTCATTGTCCTTGTTAACGCACCTATGTTTATTGTTTCAGGTTTTGGCGTGTCAATTACTCTAATAAATAAAATTGGCTGTGGCCTTTTCTTATCCATATTCTATGGTGTGTGGTGTCATTATTGGGGTTTAACGGGGAGTTAAGCCTAGCCCGGAAAATGGAAGCTACAACAGTCATGTAAGCTTGCAAGCATGGCTCTCTCCACCTAATGTATCAGTTTGTCTTAGTCTGTCAATTCTCGTCTTGTCATACCCCTTGAATATATGTATTGTATTAAGTGTTGCGTAAATTGTTGGCACTTTATAAATAAAAGATAATTTACTGTACCCACACAAATTATATTTATTTTTTTTCAGGGCAAGAATGGCTTTCTTTAGACACCATTATTTTGATCATATAATATAACGTATTATAAAAAAAAATATAAAATATGGTGCAAAATTAAAAAAAAGACTTTTATTTGAAAAATATTTTACTCATCCACAAAAACTAATGAAAAAACCTTCTAAATAGATTCTAATACTTGTCCTGAGTTTAGAAATACTCAATGTTTTTTTGGTTAGTTAAAGGGCAATATGTAAAAGTAGCATATTGCTATTTTATAAGGGTGTAAAATGCCCCCTTACATTCTACATGTTTTTTAAATTTTATTTTAGTATTTTGGAGGCAAGAACATTTTTTTTTAAATGTATATTTCTAGTGGGGGTGGCATGTGTTGTTTGGGCACATATTTTATATTTTTTATTGTTTACATTTTCTTAAAATTTTTTGGAGCTGGATGGCTCCCCTTATTATATCATAGTGTGCCTTTATAATTTTTATATTTTATTTATTCTTTAACTATTTTTACATTTTTAATATTTCTTTGATATTTTTGGATTTCTATATGTTTTAATATTTTCTATTTTATATTGACAGTGGAGCCCTGCATTGCTGATTGCAGGTCACAGGAGGGTCTGGACAGACTTTCTAGGAACCTTTTTACTCTCATTGGTTCCATGGTACCGTCATCTTGTTAAAGGCGGGTTTGTCTTCCAATGTGGCAGTTGTGATCACTCCGCAGAGCGATCACACAGTACCCAGTTTTTTTGGGGGGTGTTACTGAATGTCTCATTATCAAGGTATTTCAGCAACACCAGGTAAATGAATTAAGTGATGTTTGATCGCTCCGTAAGCTCTTTCCAGCAGCAAAACACTTTCATTATGGTGAATGTGATTGCTCCAGGCACGTCAATTGTCATCACGCCTGGCATGCCAACTGTTAAGGGGTTTATATATGTATCTACTACATTTAGATTGGAATTAAAGGCACAGGTTGTTGTCACTGACATCACCTCTATGGAACAATTCATATTTAAGTACCCTGTGAGTAGTTTAATATGCATTTAGCGGGGGGATCGAGAAAGGGACAAATACATATGTGAGGATTCTGCAGAATCCCCTCGTGCATTTGCAAAAAAAGAAACGGACCATGTAGTTATCATATGCTTTAAAGTGCATATGATGGCTGGATAGTGCCTTTTAGTGTACACATCCTAGAAACTAATTGATATTCAAGTAAGATTATATGTGATAGATGAAAGGCATATTCTCTCAGATGAATATACTAAATTCATATCGCCATAGTTTATTTTTTAGGAACATGGGATTGACCTATTACTTTTCTGTTTCCTTAAGTGACAATGTATGAGAATGAGAGTTCACAGAATGAAACACACTCTCATGTTATGTGTTTCTCCAAATGTCTGCTTCCATATCGCTATACCTCTGTTTGGTTAGATTGGGGCATTTGAATTAACCATTTCAGGGACACAGTTGAGAAAGGTACAGATCATAGCAGGGTGTTCTCACTTACAATTTAATTTCAGTCAGAGATTTATTATGTGTTTAGAGTCACTCTTGCATTGCATTCTGGGAAGCGAGACACTCTCTGAGACTGAAGTCATGTATTATGAAGGGTGTTTTCCCCCTTCTCTCCCTCTCCTTTGAGATTTGTGGAAGATCAGACCAACTTCTCCCCCACCATTAGAGGCAGATAGCAATTTTTGGTCTTTGAAGTATTTCACGGCAAAACCATCACTCCAGGGATTACACTGAACCTTTGAGTGAAAGGTTAATACGTTTCATTTCCAAGTTTTACATGCACAGCCGTGTAATTTAAAATGAAGAGGAGCTGGGGGGCCATTAAACAAGTCCTTGTATTTTTATGGGAAAGATGGGATGAAAGAAACCACTTTTTGCCAGAAATGCCTGAGTAGTAGAACATTTTGTTTCTGTGGCCTTGTGTGAGAATCCTAGAAAGTAGTTTACAACGTTACCTACTTTTAAAGCTGCCTCTTTATTTGGAGGTTGCTCCAGGTAATATATAATATACTCTTAGAAATGCACAGCACATGAGTGATGCACAGATCATGAATTATTATTATTATTATTTAATGTTTTATATAGCACCATCAAATTCCGTAGCGCTGTACAATGGGTAGACAAGACACAACAAGTAGTATGTAACATAACAAATTGACTAACAGAGACAACAGGTGAGGAGGGCCCTGCTCAAACAAGCTTACAGTCTAGTATAGCAAATACATTATTATATAGGTCATGAGATAAGTGCTATGCCCAAAGGAGCCAAGTTACCCTAAGGACACACTGTCATGTCCTATATGGAAACATAAACCTAAAGCTTTCCTCAAATACAATTGAAAAAGTTAAGGACAAGCCCTACGATATTAGCAAACTAGGCAGCTTCCCAGGGCACTGAGCTGTAAGGGTCACTTGTCATGAGGTTCTTTTCTGTTTTAGCAAGCATGTACGGGAGTATTGCAGCTCACATTTGCATTAATGTTATTTTGCAATCCTAATTATGTTAGATGTATTAATTAGTTACATAGAAAGCTATCAACAGGTCATGAAGTCACATAAAAGGTCTTGGTAAAGCCCTTCCTCTAAACCCCATTACCTAAAGCAAAGGCGTTCCTCTTTGGCCATTTGAAATGTTGGAAGGTATTCATTATGGGTCCTCTCCTGTAATCAAGTTTCAATGGACCTCTTTCTACTAATGTCTCTAATAGCAAGTTATCCACCAGGGCTGGTGATACTGCATTTCAGCTTCCCTGGGTTTATCAACTTATGTCATGTTAAGCAATTAAGATAAGTAATATACGTATAAGAAGCTCCTTAAAGAAATATATATATCTATATATAGATATAGATATACCGTATTGGCTCGGATATAGGCCGCCCCCGTATATAGGCCGCACCCGTATATAGGCCGCACCCTAAAAGTTTGGTGCTTTTTTAAAGAAAAAGTTTTTTCTTTAAAAAAGCACCAAAAAAACATGCTGCCACTCTGTCTCCCCCCCCGAGATATGCTGCCACTCTGTCTCCCCCCCCCCCGAGATATGCTGCCACTGTCCTCCCCCCCGAGATATGCTGGCACTGTCCCCCCCCTGAGATATGCTGCCACTGTCCTCCTCCCCCCTCGAGATATGCTGCCACTGTCCTCCTCCTCCTCCTCCCACCCCGAGATATGCTGCCACTCTGCCCCCCCCGACTTACCAGAGGAGACTCCCGGGTGTCTTGCGGGGCAATACGCGTACACAACTTCCGGTGCCGGCACTCAGCTGAAGTTGTATACGCGTACTGCGTAGATGTCCCCCGCCGGCCCCGCAAGACACCCGGGAGTCTCCTCTGGTAAGTCTTGGGGGCAGAGGTAAAACGCATCGTGCGGACAGTCACCGGCTGCGGCGATGCGGGTAAACAACCTCCGCAGCCGGTGACCACCCGCACGATGCGCTTAGACAACCTCCCGTGCCGGCAACCCCCCGTGGAAAGTGCTGGCAGGGGAGGCTGTCTAAGCGTATCGGGGAGTAGGATGCGGGTCCCCTGCACCGCTGCGGGGGATCTGTATCCTAACCCTGCCCGGTGCCCGGGACTGCATGTGCGGCCTATATTCGAGCCAATACGGTATATAGACTTTCCATTCAATGAAGCTAACACACTAAGATCATACTCGGGAAAAAAAATCATCTCCTAGGGCACAAATTATTATTAGTTATTGTTTTATATAGCACCATCGTATTCTGCAGCACCGTGCAATGGGTAAAGGACATAATAAGTAGAATATAACAATTTGACTTACAGAAACAAGAGGTAAGAAGGGCTCTGCTCAAACAAGCATACAAATTCAAAAAACTGTTGCTAAACACTCAGATGCTTGAGAAGTTTAGTGAGAGATCTCATGACAACCTAGCGTACTCTGTTTTCTCATTTAAACCATTGTACATCTAATACGTTTAAAGGAACTCATAAATGACTTTTATAGTAAGAAGTCTATTTTAACTTTGTAAGATAATGGATTTGCTTTAAAAAATGATAGAATGATTGGCAAGAAGCAGGCCACTCACTCATCAATTGATCAAAAAGGAGTAACTGGAGTTAGGGCTTACCCAATGGGTCTCTGGGGCGGTCTGGTCAGATGCAAATCTGCGGGACTGAATGGCATTATGTGATAACCATCTTATAAAGAAAAGTGCATCCTGAACTGACCTCACCTCCACTTCATTATTTTTGAGTAGAGGAATTACATCTTTGGTGCTTTCCCAATCAGGTGTTAGAATTAATGTATGGCGCTAGTGTGTGCATATGGTGCTAGCATGTGTGTGAGTCAATGTTCTTAGCATGTGTTACTATATAGTGTTAGCATGTGAAAGATTTAGGTATAACTAAGAAACTTAATATATGTGTCTACAAAGAATTTAAACTGTGTGGCGAATAGAAACTTCAACATGTACTAGAAATTAGAAAGGCTTCTGCGAGCACAGGATAATTCACTAGCCCAGAAAATAAAATTTGCTTGAAGAACGAAAAGGAAACCATTGACCTAATAGTATCTAAGCTTCTACAGTAGATTCAAACAGAGCAGAGAGGATGACCGAGCAGCTCTTATCAACTGTCACATTTCGTGTTTTCATGACACTTGAAATGAAGTGTGTCTAATTCATCTCCTGCCATCATTACTGTCTGTTAATTCAATTTACATCTGCTAATAACATATTAACTGCTTTATTAGGTTTCTTGCTACTTAATTAACCTGCAACAGCTGATTTTCTATTAAACACTTCTTAGAAGCTTAGGGTCTGATTTAGAGTTTAAATGATGGTATTGGGATATCATTGCTGTTACTTAGGATTCAGATGCACATCAAAAACATAAAGAATACTAAATATTGATATGATATGATCCCAGTGGGAAATACCTACTGTTGGTGTTTAAGTTAGAGCATTAAAAATGTCTACATGAAATTCCCATTATAAAAAGGCTCTGCTGAACGTTCCAAAAGCCAAACATTTAGTAATGAAATTAATTAGCGGCTGTAATAGTGGGTTTTGGTGTATGTGCATATTAATCTTTTGATGTTTTGGCAGTAGAATGCAGCCATCTTTACTTTCTTTAGGATTACAACTCACTTGCTATCATTTTTGGTTGGACGTTAACTGCTTGTGAACACTTATAGAGTCATTTCGTTCGCTGACATAAGGGGGCAAACATCAAAATGCTGTGGTTGGTGAATACTCTGATTTGTATCTTGGTAAATGGCAATACCAATACAGCAAGCCAAGCCTCTAATTTGAAAAACTCCTTTGTATGAAGTGTCTCTGAACCCTAGAGGAATTTGCATTCAAGGTAATCCTAGGACAAAAGGAACCATATGTACATTTATCATAATACATATGCAAATATACTAAGAAAAAAATCTTTATTTAGATTTTAAGGTTCTTTTTCACTGAAATACACATTAAGCAGTTGGTTTACCGACATCCTTGGAAGGTTCTGTGAGCTTTGTGCAACACTCGCAAATATTGTCATAAAGCGCCTAGCATAAATCAGAATTTCTCAGTATCAGTATTCCATGTATTTAAAGTCCAGGGTATTATTTGCCTAAACATCAGAAACTTAAAGAGTTTTGAATTGTCATTGTCTTACATGCCTTTGCTGCAATTTTTGCCTAAAGGCTATTGCTTTGGTATGTTCTGTGGCTGTTATGCTATCCAGGGTCCTGAACTCACCTGCCGCTGCAGAAGTTCCCTGTCTTCCTTTATAAAACTAGGTATGTAGTACTATGTCACTCTTTGCCAACTAGACTCACCTTCGGTCGCATTATTGGGGTTACTTCAGTTTGAACACGCCAACTCTTCCTGCCTTCATCAGGTTTACCCATGACTTGATTTTTGTCTTATGTTAATTTCCTATGACTCTCTTGAAGTCTGCAAAGGTTTTTCTGTGTAACTACCCAAAAGTAGAGCTAGCTGAAAAGTAACATTTTCTTCCTGTAATCAGTATTTTGCAAATGCCTTGTGACTTTTCTTCTTTTAATGAAAGATGCCATTGGAGAAGTAGAAGTAATATTTGATGGCAGGTAGGGGCCATTTATCCCATGTAATCTGCCCATTTGCCCTGATGTAAAGTCTCAGAAATGTATCGGTCTTTGGCTTAGTCATAGGTTCAGGATAGCTTTATGCCCATCCCACATATTTTCATTTTCCTCACCGTATTAACTTCTACCACTTCAGCCGGGCAGCTGTTCCACTTTTCTAGGACCCACTCAGGAAAGAAAAACTTCCTTACATTACATCTAAACCTCTGACCCTCTAGTTTTAGCGTATGGCCTCTTATTCTACCATTAAAACTAGCTTAGCTTTATATTTGCTCTTATTTTCTTCATTCTGAATCTGCTTATAGTTCCTAAATGCTGTTGTCTTTTTCAATAATATCACAGTGGTTTCCTTTTAGTCTTACTTACAAATGTAATGCAATGTTCTGCCTTTAGCAATAATTCCACTTAACTGGACTTCATTTAAATATATCCAGGCCATAAAAGACTCCCATACACCTTTCCTATTTTAGAAAAACCAGCCTTTCTAAAATCTAGTGCAGGTGAAATGCAGCCTCTGACCTAATATTAAGCCATACTGAATGATGATCACTGGAGCCCAAACACTCTCCCGCAGTGACACCTCAAATCAATAATCTAAATATTAATTACAGCACAGCAAGCAGTGTTCAAACTTTGACTATCTGTTTGCTGACATAACTGGTGCAATGACCTTACCTGATGAAACTTTGTGTGCGTTGTGATGTAAAGGTCATGTCATATGACATAATCCCTATTAAATTCATGAAGTATCAGGCCATGTAAACAGTGGTGTATTTACCACTGGCTCTGTTCTAGGCCTAAACCAGGGCAGTGCCCCAGTCATTCTACCTGCATCCTCTGTCCTCATTGGAGAGCACTGGAATATGTTGTCATTCTATGGAGGCTGTGCTGGCTCGCTACAGTGGTCCAGTGTCAATGGGCTGGTTGGGGAGAACAGAGATTGCACACCTAAGGGCCTGATTTCCCAAGCCCCACAGTTTTGGGGCAGGTAGACTGCCGCCCTCGGCCTAGTCGGCCAAGGCTACAGCATATTGCTGCATGTAAACTCTTGGTGGAAGCACAGGTTTTTTTATGTGAACATTTCCCCTTAGTGGAAACTGTAATTTTTCACCAATTGTAATGTTTTCCTACCTCTACTCAAAAGTAGTGGCAACCTAATTAGGTTCTCACTGGAAATGTAATTCCATCCAGGCACTAAGTTCAGCAGCCAATACATTCTATAGACTACATACACATATATATATTTTTATAGTTTTATTGTGTGTAGAAGGGTCGCGCATCACAGGACAGGATCTGCCACACAAGGTGCAATGAAGGTACAGGGGAGATCAGGGCCGGCCCAAGGCAAAATGCCGCCTGGGGCGAATTTTAAAATGCCGCCCCCCCTTATCTACCCTTCCTCTCCCTCCGTCCCTGCCGCCCCCCCCATTATCTACCCTTCCTCTCCCTCCGTGTCCCCCCCCCCTTGTACTTACCTTTCCTCTGCGGCGAGTCTCCCTGTTCGGTCTCGGTGCCGGCTTGTAATGCTGAGCACCGGAAATGTTCCGGCACTCAGCATTACAAGCCGGCACCGAGACCGAACAGGGAGACTCGCCGCAGAGGAGAGAGAGAGAGGGGCGCCGAGCGGGTACTGACAGCTTGGTAAGCGAAAACCACTCGGCGCCCCTTTCTCTCTTTCTCCTTTTTTTTAAAAAAAAAGGGCTTGGGGCCCTTCAAAAGTGCCGCCTGGAGCGGTTGCCCCACTTGGCTCCATTGTCGGGCCGGCCCTGGGGGAGATGCCATCCAGCATTGGCCCACATGTTTAGTTATAGACTACTGATCCACTGATTCCTTCTTCTGGATCCCCAGCGACGTTGACCCTATGTTTTTCCTCAATTTTTATGCAATCACGGCAATCATTGCCCCAAATTAATAGGGAATACTCAGGCCCCCTGTTTCTTCTTTTATTTCAATTGGTTATGCAGCGGGTGGGACTCGCACGTTCCAACTCACAATTCCATCTCACAGGTTCATGAATTTCCTTCTTTTTCGACCCTGCAGGTGAATGTATAGGAAGTGAAAGGTTTTTTGAACTCCATATGTGAGTTGGCTTTAGGCAATTTGTGGGTTAGATACTTGTCCAACTTGTGCGAGTTTTCTACAAACTTGTATTTTTAGCAAACTTGCAGTTAAGAGAATAGAAGCAAATGTTTTTGTAAACAAGCTGGTAGCTGTTAGTAGCCTTAATGCAAAAAACCTTAAGTTACACTCCTACTAACTTTGTTGTTTTGGTGTTATTTGATCTCTGGATTCTACAAAAAGAGAACCAATAGCTATAAAGTTCAGGTATCTAAAAATAAATTCCCCCACACACATAATATAATGTTAATGTGGCTTCTAACCAGTTCCATTTTGAGCCCTGCTGTGATTTGGAGTTTACATCCCCCCCCAGCTTATGCTCTTAAACAGTCCTATTGTCCAAATATTTGCTGAGAGGTCAGAATAGAACAGTGGAAATATGACAGCCAAGAACAATACTTAATAAATAGGAAGCAGATGTTCTTATGTGAGATCAAGGGACACAACTATCTAGAAATAAACTGGATGTCTGCATCATTAAGAAGACGCACCATATTACAACTATAACAGCAACAGAGAGAATCTTATACTTTATCTGTAAAGGTCATTTATGCCCACATGCATAGAAAATACTACTTGTAATCAGTTTTTTCCTTGAGGGGGGCAGAACAGCGTCTCTTCTATGCATATGAATGACTGGATAGAATTTACTTGCAAGAATAGACAACACTGTAAAAGAGAAGCAACTAGTGGCATATATATTAATTAATTCTATATGACCTTATTTTAACTTCTCTAGTGGCGTGGCGGTGCAGGTCTATCTTAAGGTGATAGCGTAGTAGTGACTTGTTATGTGGCTGGTCATTCAAGAGCGGTTTGTTAATAGCAATATATTTACTCGGGACAAGTCAACTCATAGGAAGGCTGAGGTCTCCTGGATGCCATATGGGGAGATGCACAACTTTCAAAGCACAGTGTCACAAGCTCAAACCACGTAGTTCCTGAGATAAATCTCATGGTGCTCATGTGGAAAAAGCTCAAAATCTATCCATCATAAAGTTGCACGTTCAGACCTTTAGTTCTGGACAGTAAGTGACCATGCAGTTCATGTTTCCTCATGCAATCCTGTTTAAGTTCATAATGGCCAAAAAAAGATAGATTATTATTATTTGATTTATATATAAAATATCATTTTCTGCAACAGGGTAGAATGGTAAAATATCGAATAAACTTTTAGACTTAAGAAAGGCTCAAATAAAAGTGCAAATGTTTGGGATGGACCCACCACACAAATATCTCGCTGTTATGATGCCTACGCTAACCTGCTTATATTTCAAAAATACTGAAATATTTTCCCTGTACTTTTGGAAGTGATATATATTTGATACTTATCTGTTTTCCTGCAGTTACCTTTCCTCTTAGTATCCATAAGAGGGAGCTGTTGTACTAAAATGTACTTAAATCCATCAGTTTTAAGTAAAGTCAGGAAGTGTTGGCATCATCATCACACTGATTACTACAAAAAGACAACTAAGTTAAAATGCCAACCGAGTAACATGTCAGAGCTCAGGTTTCAGGTTTGCAGTAGGAGTTATATACCTTGACTTTTTAAGAGAAGAAAATACACATGGCTTTATGTTTAACATATTCTCAGTGATTTTGACTACTGAGAGAACTTCTTCATAAGTATTAGGTACACATCACACTCTAAAAAGATCTGAGTATATCGTGTTGTTTGAACAAGGTTTTTCTGATTGCATATTGGCTTATCCTATAGAGGAAAATAAGATGAGATGACATGTTTGATGTCACCTACTATTAGGTTTATCACATCCCCTTTTTTCCAGGACACACTTACATTTTACATGCTACAGACCCATGAATGTAAAATGCAGCCCAGCATATATATATATTGCATATATCAGGGGTGTCCAACATGCGGTCTGACCATCAGGGTGCAACCCACATGACATCCACAGTAGTAACTGACCTCCAACCGGAACTGGGGCATGCGGTGCACCACACCCAGGCATGTCCCTACTGTGTCCCTACTGTCCTTGCCGACTGCTTCTGCATTCTTGTCTCCTTTCCCTCAGCTTCTTGGCTTGCCTCTGTTTTTCTGAAGTGGTCCACTGCAGAAGAAAATCTGGACACTGCTGATACAGATGTAGGATGTATTCCCTTCTGTGAGATTATGGAAAGAGACTAGGGTCTAGGCACTAAGAAAACACAATGCTTTGCTACAAGTAAGGATATAATGATAACTAGTATTTATATATAGTAACTTCCTCCAAGTGCGTTTTTTAGCGCACGCTCTTGGAATTAACCAAATCAGCAGTTGAATAATACATGTTATTGTTACCCAATTGATGGTACTCATTTATCGACTTTGGAAGGATGAAGGGCTGAGTTGAACCTGCCAGGATATGTTGGCTTTAATATTTCATTAAGAATGGAGAATAACAAGAATGACTATTCACCTTATTACAGTAATTACAGTATACATTTATGTAGAATCCAAGACTATGAATTGCATCAAAACAGTTTAATTGTTAATAAAACTGGTACATCCTCTACAACCAATGTAATTAGGTATATTGTAAGCATCATTGCCTTTAGCTTAAGGTCCTTAAATCTCCATCAGCCCCATCAGATGTGGAAAAGTAGCAGCATACTAACTTTTAGATTGGTCATTTGAGTAGAGTTCTTACACTTTGTCTTTAAGACTGTGCAAATTGTTAGTCTAGATTGTCCCTGCTAGACCCTTATACATATTAAGGGTATACATATTTATTGGCTGTCAAACTTTTGCTTCTGGGATTTTAATCTGTAATTTTTTAAATAAAAATCTGAGAAATGAGGCATTGACATACAAGCTTTATTCCTCTCTGGCAGATGAACTAGCTTCACTCTGTCCAAAGTGAAGAAGATTAATATTGTTTCTAGTTGATAGCTGCTTCGCACTGGATTGTGAGCTCTTCAGGGAAGACTCAAGCCATCAAGTCTCACAAAGAAGATACAGGATTTGCTAATGACCTTGATATAAATGTGACTCTTATTTTGAGGCAGATAGCAATGCCCAGTTGTTCATCATGGATCCTATTTTGAGGTGACATGTATGTTCTATTAATTGGTCACTAGGAAAGGTTCGCCAACAAATCCTAGGGGCTGTCCTTCTCAATGCATACATTCTATTTCCTGACAGCTATGCCTTTGGGGAGGGGACCTCTCCTGCAGGGCATCTTGTATTACTGACAGCAGCAAGACAACCTTTATATCTAATATTTGGCTATATACCCAAAGGTCATGAAATAAGAAGTAATTAGTCCACATTCTTTAAGCAGCCCCTATACAAATTGGGAGTGAAATTAGGTTCAGCCACTCTTCATCCTTGTCCTGATACCTGAATTTAGATACACATTACAAGAGTTTAATTTTGTGACTTCTATTCTTCTGATTTAACGTAAGATGCTTTTTAAATACGTGTTAATAATGCTTACATTGCTTACATGTAATTGTGCACCAGCATGTTTCCTAATAATTTTTAAGGCTTTATATTTAAATTCCTAGAAACTGTAACGGTCAAAATAAGTTGTGCGTAGTTGATTTTTTTTTTTCAATTAGTGGTAATGTGGATTACGAAAGGGGGACCATACGTGGATGCTTATTAATGTGCTTGCTTACCATTTGTCTTCCTCCTCCTTTTATGTATTGTTGTCTGCCCCTAGCCCATTACATAACACTTGTTCTAGGGTCCCTTTCCTCAGAATTCATAGCAATCATTTAATACTAAGGCAAACACTTATTCTTAATTATTCAGCTTGTCTAATTATCCAATAGTTCTTAATACTACATTTGGTACAGGATGGTAGGAACTGAATTCTGACAACTAATATGCCCTTTTTGTCCCAAAAATATATGATCTCTCCAGTAAGGACAAACAGTAGCAGCCAGGTAGCCAAGGCTCCAAAAATGTTTCTACTGAAACAATCTTTTTTAAAAGAAATTAATTATATGTATTTTAGTATGGTGTCAAAAAGAATCTTGGAAAGTGTTATGTTTAGCTCAATATTTTACTTTTTTGTATATTAGTCTATTTTATATGAATATAAACACATAGAAGAAAGCTTTGCGCTCAAACTCCCATCACTCTTGGGCGGCTATAGTATTAATCAGCCCAAAATACACAGAATAAACACCAAAATAGTTACCTGCGCACTATCCCAAATCCCTATGCTTATTTAGACAAATGGAGGTTTTTAGTTTCACTCCAATGGCCATTTAAAGTGGAAGCTCGCCTGTCACGTCACGGCAAAACTCTTAGCCGAGTCCTACACTGAACAATTCACCTTGCTGCTTTGAGCTAAAGGTAAAAATCTATTTATTTGCATAAATACATTTACAACTGAATTAGGTGACCACGTACTTTACTTAGCAAGGTACTAATGATTTTTTACCTCTTTAATTAGGTGCCCTTGAAGCATTTTTTTGCCAGGTTTAGCACTGATCTTAAACTAATCTAGAAGCTATTTTTAAGTAGGTAGTTGGTAAAAAAAAGGTAAAAACAGGTAATATATACAAACATACACACTATCGATATGCATTCAGACTGTTGTTCCGTTGTTACACATAAAACTGTGAAAAAGGTAGTACTGGGGCTCCAGAAAAAAATGTAGGATTATATTTTAACTGTCAACCAGGGCTTAGACTGCTTTAGCAGTTTTGTAATTAAATCAGAAATTAGAAAAAAACATATTTCTATTAATTAATTTACTTGACAGCATCAATCATCTTTTTACCATGTCACTGACATCTCATCTCATTTGGAGATAAATAATTACACACTGGATATTTCCAAGTACCAAACTCAGAAAGGCGTAAGATAGAAAGAGTAGTAAAAGTCCCAAGATATGGACAATGCAGTAGGTCACCATGAAAATGTACCACCATTTAGATCACTGTTTCATACCTAATAGACATAACTATTTTTTTGTTTTCTATAGCTCAGAAAAATGTTTGATTATTATTTTCACAGGAACATAAAATTATTGCCAGTGTTTACAGTTTGATAAAGCTACTCATATAACTGAAATCACGAAAGGCCTAGGAAGAGCTACTTCCTAATGCTGGTACTTCATAATTTTTTATACCAATTAGTTTCAAATTTAACAGGTTTATAGAATGTGATAAGCAACCCAATTCTTATAATAGATTTAACATCTGTAAGGTAAGTCTGGCCCACTGCAGCCGCTCCTTTTGCCCTGTGTTAAAGCCCTGCCTGAGAATTGTTCACAGAATGTCTTGTTCGTTTCATCGTAATTCTTGCATTACGGCAGCGCAGCTATCTAGGGAAAATAGCCACTGACTCCTACTTTTTTTTATGAAACCACAGACACTCCAATACAGTTTTATATTTATGGTATTTATACACATTTGCTTTAGTGAGGGTGAAGCGTTAAATACTACAGTATATACAAACATATTGGATGGATTCCCCTTTCATGTTAGGGGAATGCCCCTTTTAGTTACATGGAATGGAGCCTACTAGTTTTATAAAACGAGTTCTTGTAAAAACCGTACCCCTAGGTAAAGTGATAAATAGTCCAGGGTTCCAAGGATGCTTGGAAGGTATGTAAGCACAACTTGTGATAAAACCCTGAATCTCAAGGTCTTATGAAACCTCAGGGTGATGGGACAATGTCACACGGTCATAAATGTACAGTACTCCTCAATATTCTACTTTGATTCAATGTTATCTAACGGTATCTAAGCTAAGTAGATATAAAAACAACGTGTAGAAGAACTGGATAATACAAAGGCAGTTTAAGCCAAACATTGTTTCTAGTGGAATATCAGTTTTAGTATATTTTGCACGCATTCCGTGGGGCTGGGAACATGTTAATCTCATCAAACAAATGTAGAAGTTGTTTAGGGCACAGCCTCATATGTTTGTAACGGTTGTCATAGTTAACCAGGAACCAAGCAAGCTATTCATTAGTTGGATGGATTGCTCAGAAAACCTCTCTTCCTGGATTTGCTAGGAGCAAACCTATAAATTGTTGATAAACAGGGGTCTTGCTCACACTGCATGGTTATATATCTGACTGTGCCTGCTCTTCCAGTGCCTTAAGATTGCCTGCTTGTGTGATGATGGCTACATTTATTCAGACAGAAACATACGGTGCTTTATAATGATGACTGTCTGCAAACTGACAATGGCCATCCTGTACCATAAATATTGTACATTGTGCAGTGAACATCTGTACACGTATACTCAACATAATGCACTGTATATAGGTTTAGATCATCCAGGCAAGAATAATATTCTATTCTTCACTTGGCAATTTAAGTGTATGGGTCCCAGGACAGTGCAATCCATTCTTCTAGTTTTGCTATTAAGTAAAAAAAACAACATACTATGACATAAAAAGTCTACTAAAGGCTGTGAAGCAGTGGCAACTCTAGAAACAATATATAGGAGGGGCACACAAGATACCACAGTCAAACTGGGGGGGCATTCATAATTTCCAAAAGCAATGTGCTATGGAATTATACTTTTGTTATTGGGCTAAAATAATACTTGATCATTCAACATGGAAAGCCTGAAGCCACAATTGAGTGTGACTAATCCTTGAAATAAATATTATAACACAATAAATAACTTTTCCACTAAATGATTTCAGGGCTTTGAACGTTTTGTCCCCTGAAGTCACTACAACTTCAGAAGGGCATTTTATCTCTGGATAAATATAAATTAAATAATTCCTACTGTAAGTTAAGTGCCAGGAAACAGATGACCAAACACACACACCAACACAGGCTCTGTCACACCAACACCCAGACACAAACACCAGGACAGGCTCTGTTACACCGACAACCAAACACACACACACACCAGGACAGGCTCTGCCACACAGACACCCACACACATCAGGACAGGCTCTGCCACACCAACACCCGAACACACACCAGGACAGGCTCTGCCACACCAACACCTATACACACACGCCCGAGGACAGGCTCTGCTACACTGATAACCAAAAACACAGAAACAGCAGGACACAATCTACGTCACAGACGTCTACATCAGGATGGATTTTTCACACTGCATTGTCGTTTATACCCCCCTTAGTGTTTTTGCCCCTTGTGTATTGATGCCCCTGCTGCCCATATATATTAATATTAGCCCCAGTTGCCGATAGCAGGTATAGATCAACACATTAACACACAAACCAAGCATTGCATGTATAGATCAACTGAAATTCACTTGTGATCTCAGCACTGAAGGTATATATCAAATAAACAGAATCAGACATACAAATCCTGTATTTGCAGGTATACAATAGTATATGAAACGTAGCATTGCAGGTATAGATCAAATAAATACATGGAAACAGCATTGCAGGTATTAATAAAACTGAATAAGACATACAAACACTGTATTTGCAGGTATACATAAATAATGTATGGAAATATATAGATGTGGATCTACAGAATAACGCAAAAACCCAGCTTTGCAGGTATAGATCAATTGGAATTCACATAAAAACACGTCATTAAAAGGTATATTTAAACCCCCCTAAATTTCAGGCATAGATCACAGGTTGCACACCCCAAAGCCAGCCCTGGCGTCCACACTGCCCACACAGCAATCACACTCCTATCATACCCAGGCAACCAGTAAATGCTGGTACCTAGGCATGATGGGACTGTGCTGTGATTGCTGTTTGAAATCACACTCCTATCATGCCAGGTCAGCCAGTACATGCTGGTACAGGGTGTCTGTAAGTAATGTGTAGACCCCATACTGCTGGCAGCATCAATACATAAGGGGGGCAGCTAGCTAGGTTTCAGCATGTACTGGCTGACTTGGCACGATAGGAGTGTGATTGCTAACAGCAATCAAAGTCCCATCATGCCTAGGTTCCAGCACTTACACATCCAACCAGTAAATGCTGGAACCTAGGCATGATGGGACTTTGATTGCTGTTAGCAATCACACTCCTATCATGCCAAGTCAGCCAGTACATGCTGGTACAGGGTGGCTGTAAGTGATGTGCAGACCCCATACTGCTGGCAGCATCAATACACAAGGGGGGGCAAGCTAGCTAGGTTTCAGCATGTACTGGCTGACTTGGCATGATAGGAGTGTGATTGCTAACAGCAATCACAGTCCCATCATGCCTAGGTTCCAGCACTTACACATCCATGCTATCACACACACACTCATTCATTCATATACTCATTCATTCAAAGATTAATTCCCTCAATCACGCATACTCATTCAAACACCCTCCCCACCCCCTTACCTGCACTGCAGCTCCTCGATGCCACTCACAGACTTCAGAAGAGGGCACGGCCTCCCTCTGCGTTCTCTGGTACTGTACAGAGGAAGCAGGACTGGAGCAGAGTCATGTGATGTCACATGAACTCTGCTAGGTTCCGCTTCCTCTATGCAGTACAGAAGACCCTCCCACAGGTAAGCAGCAGGGCTCGAGGTGCGGCCCGCGTAAAGATCGGTTTCCCTGGCTGCCGATCTTACGCGGGCCGCACCCTCTCTCTCCTCCGCATTAAAAAAATAATAATAATAAAAAAAAAAAGATGGGATTTAAAGTCGCATTGCGACTTTATTCCAAATTCGGCAGGGGGGCAACAGGGGGGGCAAGGATTAACCTAGGGGGGGCAATTGCCCCCCTGTAGCGACACCACTGCTGTGAAGGTGTAAATATAGCTGGTAATAACAGGTTTAGGATTAATGTCATTTATTGCCTTTTTTTCACTAGCATCTTGTGTCAGGGAAAGTATTAAAGGCGAGCAAACTGTTACAAGCTGTTACAGATCCACAGTGGAGACCAACTTTGCTAGGTCAAGGTGTCCTGTCTGTACGTGCCTATTCTCTCCTGACGAGGGCATGCAGTAAGAAGACACCTTGTACAGAACAAAGAGACAGTGGATGGGATATAATTAGAATATTCCAGGAGGCTGCAAAAGCAAGTGAGACAGATAGGAAATCAACTCAACAGCATCATCTACTGTATCTCAGCAAGAATGAACACTAACTAATTATTATAGAGTTTAAATGTGTCAGTTATTAGAGTTTAATTTTTTAAAGTCATAAACCAACCTATAGAATTGTGAAACAAAATGTTAAGGAGTAATATCTTTCTCTATTAAGAAGAAGATATTATTTATAGATACTAACATGATAGAGACTTTGTAGACTTTAGTGCTTATATTTCACTTTAACTAAATTCACTTCGCACAAGATCACAGCAGGAGATGGAAAGAACACTGCAATGTGCTATTATTTTCCAGATAAGCTCCTGCAGAGAGAATGATGAAGCTATGGCCAAGCACCCTTACATGTGGTGTAACAAACAGCTCACCTTCACTTAATGTTTTTTTTAAATGCAAACTCTCAGATAGCTCAAGCCATCCTAAACACTGCAGTGAGACTACTGCTTTATTGAAGTTTACATTCGTGAATCACCTTCATTTGTTAGTTTAGAAAAAAAAGATCTACTGACTACACAGAGAGGCTTCAATGGGTGGTATATGCCTGTTTAGTGTGCAGATGGATGCAGAACCAAGTAATTTTGCCACTATGGTTGTTGAAACCCTAAACTATGTGACTATACCTGCTTTAATTAAATCATATATGAAGCCCAATGATTGCTAATTTTTCAATCTGAGAACAAGTTAGATTCTATGGGTACAATGTCTGGGGTATTTTCATTAGCTAAAAAAAGCTATAGGGTCTCATATTATAACAAGTGTGATGTGAGGACAGGAAGCCAGTTGAAGAAACCGGACCAGAAGCAGAACCACTGAACTGGAATCAGGGCATCAGAGGCAAGTCAAGAGGCCAGAATCAGAGTCCAGGGACAAGCCAAGTCAAAACTCACAGGGAATGTCAGAGCCAAAATACAAAAAACTATTTCTAGAATGAGGTCAAGCCAGGTCAAACCAAACAGAAAGAGGAGCCAGAAGCAAGGTTAAGGGAAAGCTCACATACGAAGAAATATAACTGGAACACAAACACAGGACGATAACACCAACCAACCAAGGGCAACCAGAAAAGTGAAGATTCTGCATTTATAGGGCATTTCCAGGTTCACCATAGGTTAAGACAGCATAAACTGGGACTGAGGGTGTCACTTGTGTGCATGCCAGACCAAGTTTTGTATTCACATGAAGGTAAAACAATGTCCATTTATTCCACTAATCTTAGAAAAGTAATACCTTTGTTATCATGTTCCTCTTAGCCAATAATGTTGAAGACAGAACTGTAATAAATTCATTTTTTTCTGTAAATTGGGTCTAAATTATCATCAACTGACAAGCAGATTTTTTAACATCATTTTTTTGATCAGTGCTATTAACTGGTCATAAAAACCGCCCATAGCCTTTGGAGAGCTCTAGGACATTCATACACATGGTGCTTATAATCTGTTTGTATGGTCCTATATGTGAATAGGAACAGTTTCACTTTGACATTTACTTTTCTTTGTTCATTAAGTGTTCTGCTGGATTGGACATGCCCATTGGGATTAGGGATGTGTCTTTTGTAATTCACATATAACAGCTATTTTGTAATTCCAAAGCTCTGCTCTCACAAATTCCCTCAGGATTTTTGTTCCCAGAGCTCATATTGTAAAAAAGAAATCTTTATATACCTTTCTGTGTTCCCAGCAAGTTCTTTCAGCTTCATATACCTAATCTCTTCCACTTTTCCTGTTCTCTTGTAACTTTTCATTATAAGCAGTGGTTGTGACTTATGTGTCCATTGCTCCTTATAGCCTCCTGTGGGAAGCGTCTAAATGAGTTACCTTGAGGCTCTTTAATAAACCATCATGAATATTCTATGTGGCATCTCCCCAGTTGTGGTAACTAGAATTACAGTACTAGTCCTCATGCAACTGCTAACATGCTAGGATTTCATTTATTACATACTAGTAACTGGCATGGAGATGATAGAGGGGAGTGACAAGAGAGAATAGATAGAAGGGAAGCAAAAATGAGAAGAAACAGAAGAGAAACATAAGAGAAGGCAAAGGGGAGAGAAGTATAGGATAAATAAAGGAGAGAGTAGAGTGAAAACAAGGAAAGGAGACAAGAGCAAAGAATAAATGAGAAATGGCAAACAGGGAAGAAATAAAAGCAAGAGAAGATAGAGGAAAACATATCAGCCGAGAATAATGACATTTGGACCTCTGCTGTAGAGGATTGCATTGGGAAGTGAGTCCCGCAGGACCCGCCAAAAAAATTGCAGGCGCGGGCGGTCTTGCTGGGGTTGCGGGCGGGAGTGGGCAGTCAGGCACTGTACCTGCGGGTCCCGCAAGGCTGCCTTCTCGCTGCTCCCCTACAGTGTCTCCTGTCTTGTTCCGCCCAGGAACAAAATGGAGTCACGTGATGTGACGTCACTTCCCGTGACTCCGCCTTGTTCCTGGGCGGAGCAAGAGAAGAGGGAGCAACTCGAGGGCAGCCTTGCGGGACCGCTGCAGTTCAGGTAAGGAGGTGGGCTTGATTGGCCACAAATGTGGCGGGAGCGGGTGGGAGTGGAACACCCACATTTCGGGAGCGGGCGGGATTGGGCAAAAAAATCAGCGGGAGCAAGCGGGAGCGGGATTAAAAAAGCAGTCCCGCGCAGGGCTCTACTCTGCTGCCAGTTGAAGTACTTTAGTGGCAATCACCCTCTTCTTTGTAGTGACAGACCTGTAGGTCACCTCCACAGTATATGTAGCACACGTACACAGGGTCCTGCTAACTGTGGAAATTGCCCACTTTCAATTCTCCAACATATTATCAGTCTTACACTTACACTTACACATGTCTTTCAACTGCTGCACTAAGTTGCCTTGGCCAACCACTGGGTCTATGGTCCTCAACAATGCCTGTTTCTTTGTACTTTGTCAAAATAGCTTGGACAGAGTATGTGAAAACCCCTGTCTGTCTTGGGATTTCTGCCTGGGAGAGACCTTGCTGGTGCAGTATACTGTAACTACCTTGTGTTGTGCCATGGTGTATGACTTTGGACATTAAACATCTTCATCAACATCACCTTGTTACTGAGTCTGGCTTTTCCTCACCAAGTTTCATTCCTCCTACACAGCTTTTTCTGTTTCTGGTAATTGTTGTGTTTCAATCTACATATTACATTGATGACCATTAGCACCTGTTTGATATAATTGTTTAGTTAGAAAGAAGAAATATCTCTCATAAGGAAGGAAATGGAGCTGCAGTAGAGGCAAAGCAGGGCACAGGGGAGTTACTGGCACAGGGACAGGTTTTAAATTTGAAACAACTGAAAGATGTGCGCAAGCTCAGTAGAATGCCTATTTTCTGCACTTAAATAAACGTTTTCCATTATTAACTTGTAGTATGGTAGGTGAGCAATGAGCATCAATCTCAGCCTCTGCTAAGCTAACTATTACTTTCACTGTCTCACTGAGACATCCTCTTAGCAGGGCTCTGGAACACATGTGGAGGAAAGAACGACATTCAATAGGGATGAGGAGGTGTACAGTATTGTATATAATGCCACAATTGGTGATTATATCTACTAATCCACTTGATTGACACAATCTATAAGTTATCCTACTGCCCTGAATATGATCTCTAAGGTCCAGAAAGCTTATGTGGTTTCACATGTTTTGCCAATAGAAGACATCAACTTAAGCCTCAATCTTTGTTAATATGAATTTTTTTTCTTTTTATGTTCTTATATATTGAATATCTCCTATAGTTGTGACATATAACACCACACTGTTTCTCTATTATCTAACTGTATAATGTATTCCATTGCCGTTTCTTCTTCCTATTAATGCATAACCCTTTTCTATACCCATGCTCGGACTTCCACCCACCTACCACTGCCTCACCTTTCCTAGTCTGTTTCCCACCATATCTTTTTACTCTTTAGCCTGTCTATGCATATATCTAGTAATATTAATTATTTAAACAATGTTTTCACTCTCATACAGTTACGTGTCTGCTGTACATTAAACATTTCTGTTTTTGTAATATAACCCTACTTTACTCTACCTCTAGACTATAAGCTTGGTTGACCAGAGCCCTATTCACCTGTAGTTTATGAAAGGCCAGATCTTTTTATAATGCACTACTTGCTTTGTCCTGCTTGCCTGTTATACATCACTATGGAATGTGATGGTGCTATGTTTTAATCAATAAATAGCCTACATGGATGCATGCACAGCTCTTTGCCAGGCTTCGGGTGCAATGTCTTAATTTCCAAATAGAGTGCATGACACAGCAATCATGGGAGGCCTTGGGCAAAATTCTAGTGTGGGTAAGCAGAAAGAATATAGAATGGGTCAAACGTATTACATGGATACATGATTACAAGGGAAAACAGAGGAACATGGGCAGCATGACATGGATTAGGAATGTGTTTCTCTACGCCTTTATTCACTGCCCATCACAAAACAGAAAAGCAGCAGACATACCTATGCCAACTGAGATGCTTATGATACAATACTTATGATTCCCTTGAAGATAGGTTTCAAAGGCTTAAGATCCTGGAGGACTTGACCTGGGGGCCAGACTGGAAGACACATTTACCTATTACCTTACAAATTACTTCACTCTTTGAACATAGTTGAAATAGAAAATAAAAGCACAACTTCAAAAATGTATATAATACTTTAAAAAATGCCACCGCATAATTTTGATTGCTGTTGAAGAAACTACAGAGACAAAAAAAAAATGATTCCATTAAAAATTAATAATGCAAATTCATTTGTGGTTTGTTAATAAGTGCCTGCAGATATATTTGTTACCCCAGTGCAACACAGCCCATTTATTGAAGAGATAAATTAGAGGTTGGTGTCAGCGTTTGAAAAATGTTGTTTTATTGGCTGTAATTTGTCATGTTACCTGCTGGGTTCAGATGACAGGTAACCCACTACTTTGGAAAAAAAAGGCTTTTTTTAGTGTCATTGTCAAGGGAATATCCTAAACATGATTTATACATCCCTGCACTGTGACAGCTCCAGGCCGTGGGGAAAGATGGCAACTACTGATGTTGACGCAGCCTCTTACAGTGGAGAGTTTCTTGCACGTTCAGTGTGAAACAGGAGGCGAAAATAAGCCTCTCAGCCCACCCAATTTGTCCTTTTTTCCAACTGCTTCTGAAAGCCAAAGATCTTAACAACTAAGTACAAGAGGCATAGAAGAAATAAATGAAGTGCATGGTCAACGGCAAAATGTTAATTAAAAACAGAAATGTTTATTATCTTACATCTAAGGCTGGTTTTCTATAAGAGAATATGTGTAGGTTAAGAAAGGACCGCTCACGTAAACATTAATTAAACTTGCCATGAACATCTGCACACCTCTTGCAGAACAGATAATGGCCTTTAGGAGTCTCCTCTCACTCAATAAACATAGCAATATGTTGTAAGGATGTCAGAACATCCCTGAGAAAACTCTTAGAATATGCAACGGAAGAAAAAGCTGATACTTATATTGTTCAATGCCACAACAATAAATAAATGTTAAAATGTTATACATTAATACTCCTACTTGTGTTATGGGCTTAAAAAATATGGCTGAACCCGCAAGGTAACATCAGTACAGTTCCACTATTTTTACTGATTTTAGAATGGACAACTTCAGCCACAACCAAAAACCTTTGCGAAAGTCAGAAAAAAAGCAATGGTTTCAGTCATCACTTTTTTTAAGCTACAAAAATATAGAAATAGAAAGAAAGGTTATTTTGTTTTTTGAAAATTATTTTTACATTTTATTTATTGATTTTAGAAACCAAGTGAATTAACCTTTTCATGGCATGTGGAGAAACACCATTTACTATGGTTAATAGTACCCTTTTAGAAACCGCTGCAGGAGCTTGAATTGCAAGCTGCAGTTATTAGAATATTATTAATAAAATATTTTTAAAGAATAGGAAATAAACAGAGAATATTGAGTTATGTTTATCAGTTTTGGCCCATTCAGTGCTGGGAGTGCTTGCTGCATGTCAGTGTCACAAATTACATATTGTTGACCTTGCTTCTAAACTATAAAAATAATATTATCTTTAATGTGGTCACTACTGTGTGAAGTGTGTGTGTGTGTGTGAAAGGGATCCATGCTATGTTTTTGAATAGTATGGTCAATGTGGGCCAGACTGGTTTGCTGCATATGTGTGAGAAAGGGAGCAGTGTTCTAGGTCAATGTTGTCTTCACCCATTTCCTTCCTGAGACATTGTACTATTGCTACTCTTCTCATCAGCCTGCTCTTAAATGATAAGGATCACCCCATTGACTGGCTGAGATTTAAGAAGGCCAGCTACTTTTTGGGCCAACCTAGTAAAAAGCAGAATTACAATAACATGAACCATGGAAAAATGTCTCACCCCATTAAAATATAGTGTTGAATAATAGTTCAAGGGCAAAAATAGGGATATGTAAAACCCTGACCTTACATATCCCTAAAGAAGTTGTCACCAAGTTGTCCCTAAAAAAGTTGTCACCAACTTGAATAAGAGTAAAAGTAATGAACATGAGCCATATGCTAGAAGTTACTCTGATGTACACTATTATTTCTTACAGGTCATTTTTGTCTTATATATTAACCAAAATGTGGAATATAATGGTGCTATGTAAATCAATAAAAAATAATAAATAACCCCACAGTCATGTGCACTTTAGTAAGAAGAACGTTCTTGTTTATACATGGATGTCCACCTGACAACAGGCAAAACAGGTTTGTGATTACTTACAGGTCTGCATAAAAGTAATAATTGCAGTGGGTTGGTCGGAGGATTAGGAGAACAATATTTAAATATAGGCCCAGGCAAGTTTATTAAGAAGCTAGACAATAAATGATTAGATTAATTCTTAATTTTAGTTAAGCGCCAGATATAGAGAACACATACTTCTATAGTAACCCCCTCAGCGAAGGGGTGGCAAAGAGCAATATTTTAGTAGCCTTGGTTAAATGTATGTATATAAGGCATAAGAATGACAAATAGTTCTGCAATAGTAGAGTATCGGTGCATCTCTTTGTATAAATGTTTCTTACGTCCTAAGGTGCTACTCTCACAATTTAAGTGAGACTTGATGACATTAATCATGTGACACACCAGAACCCTGATAGAAGGCACCATCTGGGATCAGGGAGCCACTATTAGATGGCCTTGTAAGAGTTGAATGATATTTCTTTAAATATCTTGTGTGGCTAAGGGACTTTGATGTATTGATAGCTATTTATCTAACCGAAAAGGCACTTAGAAGAAGAAGGTGTTTACGTGATTTCATTTATAAGCAGATTTTCTGCTGACATTGGAGGCATTTGGGTCCTCAAAAAAGGACTGCCCCTCCTACACAGAGACACTTGGGAGGTATGGTATCTCTAACTAAATATGGTAAGCATAAAAAGAAAAAAAAAATACCGTATTTGCTTGATTATAAGACAAGGTTTTTTCAGAGCAAATAAAGTTCTGACTACAAGACTAAGATCCAGATACCCCGCATCGCTGCAGGGGACCTGGATCCTCCTCTCTGGTAACATCCGCTGCTGCCGGCACTTCCTCTGGGGGCTTCTATGCCGGAGCGCTAGCGTTACATAACCTTCCGGTGCCCCATCACAGAAGCCCCAGCGGAAGTGCTGGCAGCAGCGAAGGTTAGCAGAGAGGAGGATCAAGGTCCCCTGCAGCGGTGCAGGAGATCTGGATCCTCCTCTCTGACAGCTGGTGAACGTCTGCACGATGCGCGCAGACAATCTCCGCTACTGCCAGCACTTCCGCCAGGGCTTCCATGACGGAGCACCAGCGTGACATGACCTTCCGGTGCTCCATCATAGAAGCACCAGCGGAACTTATGGGTAGTAGAGGTTGTCTACGCACATCACGCAGATGTCCACCGGCTACCCCACTAGACACCAGAGAGTCTTAAGTACGGTGGACAAAGCTGAGGAAGCATAGTAACAGGCATATAGGGAGATAAAAGGCATATCAGGGAGGCAGAGTGGCATATAGGGAGGTATAAAGTATATCTGGGGAAGCGTGGCATATCTGGGGGCAGAGTGGCATATAGGGGGTTTAAGGCTTTTCGGGGGTAGAGAGGCATATAAGGGGATATAAGGAATATCTGGGGGCAGAGTGGCATATAGGGGGTATAAGGCATATCTGGGGGCAGAGCAATATAGAAGAGAGGCAGAGTGGCATATAGGGGGCTATAAGGCATTTCTAGGGTGGCATTTCTAGGGTTGCATATAAGGGGTATAAGGCATATCTGGGGGCAGAGCGGCAAGCCTGGGGGCCAATGTGCATAACTGGGGGCAGGTTGGCAAATAAAAGGAAATAAATTTAAAAAAATAATAATTCCCAATCATTTTATTAAATATGAAAAAATAGTTTACATGAATTAATATTCACTAGTAAAATATTTTTCCTATAGGGTAGTCATATTCAAGCTTTTTCTTTTTTTCCTAAATAAATATTTAAATTTTGGGGGTCGTCTGATAAACACAGTACTTTAAATTAGATTAAATGTAAAATATTGACAAGGAAGCTATTGCAAAAGGGTCTTTTTTAATTTACACTCTTTATATTTTATTTATGTAATATAAAAAAATAAATATAATGTAATTAAGTTTAATATTTGGTAGATATAGTTTTTCAATTAACAATACACTCTGCAATTGAAGAAAATTGTGACAACATCAGTAAAGGAATAAAGTGATTGTATTATGTAACTTATTTTACTAATGCTACTAGATGTGGGCACAATATTGTTTTGCTTTTTCTTGTCTAAAATAATAATAATAAAAAAAAAACATTAATTTTTCTATATAATATTTTGTAAGAACAAGGGGAGAGTTGTTTCCAGTAATATAAACGGCGAAATGAAACACTGTAATTAAAAAACATTATTTACAATCATTCTTAACTATTAGCTATCCGAAGACTTAAGTAAATTGATGCAAGAGGCATAAATAAAAAATATAGCCTACCTTTAGATTGTAAGCTCGTTTTGAGTTTCTATAAGTCAAATTGTTATGTTATATATTGCCTGTTATGTCCTGTTTATCCATTGTACAGCACTGTGTGATATGGTAGCGCTATATAAAACAATAAATAATAATACATCTAAAATAGATTCAGTGCCCCATCTGCTTGCAGGATATAAGTCAATTATAAAGAGAGAACTAAACCTCAATTGAGGTAAAAAATACATGCTTTGCAATTCAATGTCCTGTCTAGAATGAAATTCTCAGACAAAGGCCGCCAAAGAAACATCAGCACTAAAACAATTCAATCTAATTGATACATTTTAGTTAGATTTTCTAGAGGAAAAAAAATCTAGAAATTTGCCAACAGGTTTAAAGTCAGTAAAATGGACAGTTTAATGTCCCTGACAGAAGGCATATTAAGTTAGTCTGTACATTAACGTGTATTCCTCAAAATAAAAAAAAGACACTTACCTGACCTAGAAGTTGTAGCCCTTTTGCTGCAGCTGCCCTCCTCCTCCTTGAAGCAGCTGTGAAAGCGCGTATTGGCAGTTCATGTAATGGAGCGCGGGGCCACATTCAGGGCACAGACACAGAAACAATAGAAAAGACACCAAATGTATATGCCTGCACACGATCTTATAAATATAATGTTTTATACCTCTCTCCCATCTGCACTGTGCTGAAAGTATTTATACACCATATAACCTCTGTTGTCAGATTCTCAAGAACTAAGTAACTTTGCAGTTGTCGTTGAGCCTCCAATCTCTCAAAAAAAACTATCTTTCCTTGTCTGGCTGAACTTAACTACAACTGATTGTCCTCAGCCTTTAGAGATGCATCTGTTGTATGTATACATTGATTTACTTCAATTTTTTTAAATTATACTATCAGCACTATATAACAGACCATATACCTTATTTCCCCAAGTATAAGACGCTCCCTTGTGTAAGACGCACCTTAATTTTCGGGGCCGAAATGTAAAACAAAAAAAAATATTACAGAAAGTTATTGTACTGGCTGCCTGGGCATGATATGAGTGTGATTGATGTTAGCTGCTAGCAATTGTTAGCAATCACACTCCTATCATGCTCAGGAAGCCAGTACATGCACATGACTTTGAGCCTCCCTGTGCCCCCTACACACGGATCCATGCTAACGCACACACACACACACTTATTCACACACACATTCATTTACTCCCCCACCTTACCTGAACTGCAGATCTTCTGGTGCCGCTCGCAGACTTCCGTAGGGGCCGATGTTTCCCCTTGTAACGTTCACCCTTTGCTGTATGGACTTGGTTAAACTTTGTGCCATTCATTTCATGTTTCCAGCCACTAGTGGCCGCCCTTGCTAATTATCAGGTCCAGCTGCAGTTGATTACCTGATTAAGTCAGCCTTTATAAACCTGCCCAGCCCTACAGTCTGGGCCTTGACATTGACGTTTGAGGACTACTTGTTTGGTTCCTGCTTTGGTTCCTGCTTTGGTTCCTGCTTTGGTTCCTGCTTTGGTTCCTGCTTTGGTTCCTGCTTTGGTTCCTGCTTTGTCTCCTGCTGTGTTCCTGAGTTGCAGCCAGCGCCCCACTAAGTGGACTCCCAAGTCGAGTGCCCTGCAAGTGGGCAACCTGCCGTGTGCCCTGGAAGAGGGCTTCTAGCCGTGCCGTGTGCCCTGGAAGAGGGCTTCTAGCCGTGCCGTGTGCCCTGCAAGAGGACTTCTAGCCGTGCCGTGTGCCCTGCAAGAGGGCTTCTAGCCGTGCCGTGTGCCCTGCAAGAGGGCTTCTAGCCGTGCCGTGTGCCCTGCAAGAGGGCTTCTAGCCGTGCCGTGTGCCCTGGAAGAGGGCTTCTAGCCGTGCCGTGTGCCCTGCAAGAGGGCTTCTAGCCGTGCCGTGTGCCCTGCAAGAGGGCTTCTAGCCGTGCCGTGTGCCCTGCAAGAGGGCTTCTAGCCGTGCCGTGTGCCCTGCAAGAGGGCTTCTAGCCGTGCCGTGTGCCCTGCAAGAGGGCTTCTAGCCGTGCCGTGTGCCCTGCAAGAGGGCTTCTAGCCGTGCCGTGTGCCCTGCAAGAGGGCTTCTAGCCATGCCGTGTGCCCTGCAAGAGGGCTTCTAGCCGTGCCGTGTGTGCCCCATCCCGAGGGCTTCCTGCCGTGTGTGCCCCATCCCGAGGGCTTCCTGCCGTGTGTGCCCCATACAGCGGGCTTCCTGCCGTGTGTGCCCCATACAGCGGGCTTTCAGCCAAGAGACTCCTTGTTGCTATATTGTTGTACCATCATATGCAATACAACTCTTAATCCGCATCTTCAGTCTTTGATTTATTTCCTGCGCCTGTCTGTACCAACCCCAAGCCATCATGCATCGTGATCGACAGAGCCCCTCGTATCCCCTGCACCTGGGGTCCTTATCTACCTGTGCCCCCGGTTCGTGACACCCCTCTGCCTTGCTCGAGCAGGAACTGAGCGGAGTCATGTGATGCAATGTGCATTCACGTGACTCCACTGGGTTCCTGTGTCGCCGGGACAGATCAAGAGACGCTACTGAGCAAAACAGGTAAGCAGCAGGTCCCCTTTTTAGTAAAAAAAAATTTTTAGACCCCAAATTTTTCACAAATGTATAGGAAGATTACCAGTTTATTTAACCTTACACTGCGGCAGTTGAGTGTACTTGCATATCATTTGCCTGCTGTTTTCAATCTAGCAAGCATACAGATTCGCAGAAACTAAATGTGTTTTTGGGTGGTTAGTGTTTGCACAGATTCTGCGATATGGGGTGAACTTGTTGATCTTATCATATGTGTCTTGGGACAAACATGGAAGACAAAAGCGTGAGCTGTATTATTTTAGTGAACATTTAAATCTACGAAAACTATCCTAAGTGTTACTAGATAAAATATACGTGCATGGAGAGAAAGGTAGGCAGAGATAATTACCTACCTCCTTACATGTGCACTACTGGTCAGAAGATTGGGGTCACTTAAAAATGTCCTTGTTTTTGAAAGAAAAGCACATTTTGTCCATTAAAATAACATGAAATGGATCAGAAATACAGTGTCGATGTTGATGTTGTAAATGGCTATTGTAGCTAGAAACAGATGACGTATAATTAAATATCTTCATAGGTGTAAAGAGGCCCTTTAGCAACCATCACTCCTGTGTTCCAATGGCGTTGGCAAATCTAAGTTTAAGTTTGATACGGCTAGAACCCTAACATTTGAACGTCAATTTACATCTGTCCTCTACTGTCTCCCTTTTCCATATCATTCGTGCCTTCCCTCTGAAATGATCTTCTCTGTTCCTTTCCTTTTTACGTTCAGTTCTTTTACCCTCTCAACTGCATCTAAGTGCCATTTGTTTCCATCTTATTTCCTACACAATGTTTGTCCACTTTTTGCTGCCTATGCTTTTCCTTGTGTATCTCTACAAATCTAGTCAATGTCTCTCTTCACTATATGCCTTCCTCTGTCTATACGTTTCAACTCTTTTACATCTTTCCCTCCTACTGTCTACTTACTGGAGTTTATTCACTAAAGCATGATTTGTGATGAAGATTTAAAATGCTTTGTGGTGGACCTGCATAACACATTGTTACTAGACTTGGGCACCAGGGGGCTCTTCGTGTTCGTCTTCGTGCTCGTCTTCGGGGAAAAAAAAATCTTCGTATTCCGCGAATATTCGCCCGTTCCTGTCTTCTCTTCGGGCGAATATTCGCGGACATTCTTCGTGCTCGTTTAATCTTCGTTTTCCTCCTGGTTGCCTAGCAGGGGTTAATAACACATCACAGCAGCAGCAGCTGCCGTGAAGGTACGTGTGTGCAGCTCTATTGGTCGTTTCGGCAGGGGGCTGGTCTGGCATCAACAAGTGAATTGCAGAACTGCAGAATGCACTTCATTCGTTGATGGCAGGCGAGCCCCCTGCCGAAACGACCAATAGAGTTGCACACACATACCGAGGTGTACTGTCCATAGATGTTTAATAAAAGAATAGGGAATATTTTACATTTTTAAATTGATTTTGGACCACTTTACATGCCTAACATTTGCTACCTATTTACAATGGCATACTTTGCAACAACCCAACTTACTTATTGGACAGGACTGGAAAATAGCAGGACTGTCCACCAAAATCTTGGGTGTGTTGGCAGGTATGCTGATGGAAAAATGTTGGACAAGAACTAAAAAATAGCTTAGGGTTAATGTACGGTTATGTTTAAGATTAGTAGCAGTGCACTGGTTTGGTTAAAGATGGATTATGTCTAAATAATAATAATTTAATTTTAATGTTTTTTTTTAAAAAAAAATAGGGGTTTATTTAAATGTATTTTAAAGTTAGATTTATTATTTAGTACTTGATTATATTTATTAAATGTTTATAGTAGCGTTACCTACCGAGCTATAACTACCTATGTGTATTTGCATTTTGCATACCTAGTTTAGCTAAATTAGATGGGACAGGACTGGAAAAAAGCAGGACTGTCCCTGAAAAAGTTGGGTCTGTTGGCAGGTATGTGGATGGAAAAATGTTATAGGGTGAAGTGTGAGTTATAGTGTTAATGTAATGCTATTAGTGAGTGAAGGCCAGGGCAAATAACAAGGAAAAGGTCCTTGTGTTTTGTGCATTGTAAGTGTGTGTGTATGTGTGTTATGTGTGATGTCACTGTGTGTTATATGTGTTATATGTGTTATTGTGTGTGTTATGTTTGGTTGGTTGTGTATCAGAAGGAAAATAATGAAATGGAAAAGGAAATGGGAAAGGCAAATGAGTGGGCAATTGGCGACCCGCTCACCTGTTTCACCCCAGGGCAAAGCACCCAAACACTGTCAGTCTTAGACGTTTGGCAGCAGACTTCCAGAGCTCAGACACAAGGCCCTAGCGTAAGCTGGCCACTCCGGCGGAGGTAGCAGGCGTTGCCACACCGCAAACAGAGGCAGCCAGGGGGGAGAAACTGCCCTTACCATTAGGGACATTTTGGGCATGACTCTAGCCAGGAAGCGAACTGGCAGAGAAGAGATGCTGGCACCACCACCAGCAGCAGCATTGAAAAGGCGAATGAGTGGGCAATTGGCGACCCACTCACCTGTTTCACCCCAGGGCAAAGCACCCAAACACTGTCAGTCTTAGACGTTTGGCAGCAGACTTCCAGAGCTCAGACACAAGGCCCTAGCGTAAGCTGGCCACTCCGGCGGAGGTAGCAGGCGTTGCCACACCGCAGACAGAGGCAGCCAGGGGGGAGAAACTGCCCTTACAATTAGGGACATTTTGGGCATGACTCTAGCCAGGAAGCGAACTGGCAGAGAAGAGATGCTGGCACCACCACCACCACCAGCAGCAGCATTGAAAAATGGGAAAGGCGAATGAGAGGGCAATTGGCGACCCACTCACCTGTTTCACCCCAGGGCAAAGCACCCAAACACTGTCAGTCTTAGACGTTTGGCAGCAGACTTCCAGAGCTCAGACACAAGGCCCTAGCGTAAGCTGGCCACTCCGGCGGAGGTAGCAGGCGTTGCCACACCGCAGACAGAGGCAGCCAGGGGGGAGAAACTGCCCTTACCATTAGGGACATTTGATTCATGACACTAGCCAGGAAGCGAACTGGCATCGAAGAGACACTGGCACCACCACCAGCAGCAGCAGCAGAATTGGGAAAGGCGAATGAGTGGGCAATTGGCGACCCACTCACCTGTTTCACCCCAGGGCAAAGCACCCAAACACTGTCAGTCTTAGACGTTTGGCAGCAGACTTCCAGAGCTCAGACACAAGGCCCTAGCGTAAGCTGGCCACTCCGGCGGAGGTAGCAGGCGTTGCCACACCGCAGACAGAGGCAGCCAGGGGGGAGAAACTGCCCTTACCATTAGGGACATTTGATTCATGACACTAGCCAGGAAGCGAACTGGCATCGAAGAGACACTGGCACCACCACCAGCAGCAGCAGCAGCAGAATTGGGAAAGGCGAATGAGTGGGCAATTGGCGACCCACTCACCTGTTTCACCCCAGAGCAAAGCATCCAAACACTGTCAGTCCTTGGCGTTTGGGAGCGGACTTCCAGAGCTCAGACACAAGGCCCTAGCGTAAGCTGGCTACATTGGCGGAGGTAGCAGGCGTTGCCACACCGCAGCAAGTGCAACCAGGGGGGAGAAACTGCCCTTACCATAAGGGACATTTGAGGCATGACACTAGCCAGGAAGCGAACTGGCAGAGAAGAGACACTGGCACCACCACCAGCAGCAGCAGCAGCAGCATTGGAAAAGGCGAATGAGTGGGCAATTGACGACCCGCTCACCTGTTTCACCCCAGGGCAAAGCATCCAAAAACTGTCAGTCCTTGGCGTTTGGGAGCGGACTTCCAGAACTCAGACACAAGGCCCTAGCGTAAGCTGGCTACACCGGCGGAGGTAGCAGGCGTTGCCACACCGCAACAAGTGCAACCAGGGGGGAGAAACTACCCTTACCATCAGGGACATTCGAGGCATGACACTAGCCAGGAAGCGAACTGGCATTGAAGAGAGACACTGGCACCACCACCAGCAGCAGCAGAATTGGGAAAGGCGAATGAGTGGGCAATTGACGACCCGCTCACCTGTTTCACCCCAGGGCAAAGCATCCAAGCACTGTCAGTCCTTGGCGTTTGGGAGCAGACCTACAGAACTCAGACACAAGGCCCTAGCGTAAGCTGGCTACACCGGCGGAGGTAGCAGGCGTTGCCACACCGCAGCAAGTGCAACCAGGGGGGAGAAACTACCCTTACCATCAGGGACATTCGAGGCATGACACTAGCCAGGAAGCGAACTGGCATTGAAGAGAGACACTGGCACCACCACCAGCAGCAGCAGAATTGGGAAAGGCGAATGAGTGGGCAATTGACGACCCGCTCACCTGTTTCACCCCAGGGCAAAGCATCCAAGCACTGTCAGTCCTTGGCGTTTGGGAGCAGACCTACAGAACTCAGACACAAGGCCCTAGCATAAGCTAGCTACACCGGCGGAGGTAGCAGGCGTTGCCACACCGCAGCAAGTGCAACCAGGGGGGAGAAACTACCCTTTCCATTAGGGACATCTGAGGCATGATTTCAGCCAGGAAGCGAACTGGCAAAAGATACTGGCACCACCACCAGCAGCAGCGTTGGAAACGGAAAAAGGTGAATGAGTGGGCAATTGACGACCCACTCACCTGTTTCACCCCAGGGCAAAGCATCCAAAGACTGTCAGTCCTAGGCGTTTGGGAGCGGACTTACAGAGCTCAGACACTAGGCCCTAGCGTAAATTGGCTACACCAGCGGAGGTAGCAGGCATTGCCACACCGCAGCAAGTGCAACCAGGGGGAGAAACTACCTTAAACATTAGAGAGAAAAAATTTAACTTTCCAAGCTAAGAGCTGGGTAACCCAATTTGGGCAGATTGAATTTAAGAAAGGCAATCTGCTCCATCAGATGAGGTGCCATGCTATGTTTCCAGTCATAGAAAACACGCGCTCACTTTGAACAGTGGTTGGCGGACATGATAGAAGCTGCTGCGCAACCCATGAGAGTGCAGGCCACACACTCTTCTTTTCATCCCAGTAGCTAAGAGGATCAACATTAGGAGCAGAAGGAACTTCACAGAGGTAAAGTTTGACCATTTCAGCAGCACTACTCTCCTTTCTGCTGCTAGCTCTGTCAGATGGTCCAACTATACTGCCAAGTGCCTCTTCCCAAAACGCAGCTGCTCCACTCAGCTGTGTTGTGCTGCTTGTGGCACTGCTGCTGATGCTGCTGCTAGGGGTAGCAGACCACATCATCTCTTCCTCCTCCTGCACCTCACCCTCCTCGGACAGCATTCCCATTTTACGCTGCCAGTCACGCACCTTGTTGACCAATTGCTCCCGGTAGCTACTGAGAACATTGAATTTCAAAGCTAGCTTTCCCTTAATTCTTGGATCACAAAGGCACGCTAGCATCATTTCGGGACTCTCTTCCATTCGCTTGCGAAGGTGTACTTTTAGCAGATCCTTCAGCTTCCTGACTATGGCTGCTACGTCAGGATGTAGAGTGCCACCTTGAACAGCCTCACGGTTTCCAAGGAACACATCCATCTTGCTGCCTAGATGGGAGAACACTGGGATTACCTGGGCCAGACTGGCAGTGTTTGAGCTTAAATTTTCTGTGGCATCCCTGAATGGTTTAAGGACTGCCACTAGCTGGGCGATCACTGTCCAATCCTCCCTATTCAATGGAGAGGTAATCCCAATATTGTGCTCTGAGGCAAGATTATGGATTGCCCTCTGCTGCTCCAAAATCCTCTCTAGCATGTCTAACGTGGAGTTCCACCGTGTACTGACATCCTGACGTAGGCAGTGTACGGGAAGACCTGACCTCTCTTGCTCTTCCCTCAAAAGTTGGCTAGCCTTAACACTATGGTGAAAGTGCCCAGCGATCTTTCTGCAGCGGGACAGAACTACTGCTGCCACATTAGTTCCTTCTGACATTGCTGCCTTCACTGCAAGATGGATGATGTGGGCTGCACAGCGCACACCAACAATATGACCATCTCGCAGCGCTTTCACCATATTGGCACCTCCGTCAGTTACCACAAAACCAACTTCAACATTGGTGCCCGCCTCTGCTCCCACCCAAAGGCTAAACATTTTCCTAATCGCATGCAGAATATTTTGGGAAGTGTGCTTTTCATCCATCACTTCTGCATGGAGAAGGAATGATCGGTAGCCTGCTGCAGCAACTTCCTTAGACACACCGGGCTGCCACCAGTGTGCTGTCAAAGAAAGAAAGGCATGCTGGGCGCTAGGTGCACTCCACAAATCTGTAGTGAAATGAACACACTGACCAGCAGCCTTGGAAAGCTCCTCTTTCACTGCTGCAACACAGGACCGATACAGCGAGGGGACAATGTTCCTGCTGAAAGTGGAACGTGACGGAACTGTGTATTGTGGAGCCACAGCCGCCATCAATTGTTTGAAAGGCTCCCCTTCAATCATGGAGAAGGATGCCCCTCCAACAGCAATGAACTGACCAATAAGTCGCGTTACTTTATTGGCCTGCTGTTTGGGCATCGTTCTCTTGGAGTGGAATGCCCCAAATTCTTCCAGGGTGGGCTGGGCATGCAGTGCTCCAACCTGCCTTGGTCTCTGGCTGCCAGCACTAGTTGCTGCTGCTGCTGCTGCTATTGGCTCAGAAGAAGAAGCTGTTGGGGTTTTTCCACGGCCACCAGCTATGCTGCCTGCACTAAGTTTTACCTCTGCATCTTTCCCCAATAGCACAGCGTTGTGTTGAGTGCTGAGGTGATGCTTCATGCTAGCACTGGTAAAATGGCCAGACACTTTCCCTCTGCTTATTAGCTTCCCACAATGTTTGCACTTTCCATAGCGCCCTTCTTCAACATTTTCAAAGTGCTCCCAAATTGGGGCGCGCATAGCCTTGGAGTGTGCCTTGGGTGCTGCTCTTACTGCTCGGGGTGGATGAACAGAGGCAGAACTAGTGGTGGTGGGACTGGTGGTAACAGTACTGGCCATAGTGGGACTGCTAATTGCTTTAGATTTGCTAGGTTTTGCTGCTGCTGCTGGTGGTGGTGATGGTGATGATCGTAGCGGAGAAGGTGGAGGCTCAGGGGAAAATTGTGCACTAGTCATTTGGACACTGCTCCCTGAGGAATCTGATTCCTGACCACTCATCTCCTCTACTTCCTCTGGCTCATAGTCTAGCTCTTCATTAGCCAGATCGAATGGAATTCCTGCTAGGCTGGAGCTAAGACTGATATCGTCGTGAGACTCGTGACTAGTAGTAGTGCGAGCAGGAAGAATAGACTCTGCACTTGGCCTCTCAGTCTCAGGCTCCTCTGCTACCTCGCTAGGTGGAGTTCCACTATGTGTAGCCCTCTCTCTAACTGTCTTTACAAAAATTTTGTAAGGACTTGGTGGCTTGCTAGAGGTACTAGGAGGACATGGCGTGGCGGTACCAGTGGGAACAGTAGGCGCAGCACTAGTGGTGGTAGAGGCGGGGGTGGTGGTGGTGGTGGTTTTCCCTACAAAGGAATGAGATCGCTTTGGTTTGGGACCCCTCTGAGTCTTGCTGCTAATTTGGCTCTGCTTGGTACCTTGCATGCTGCTGGTGGATGGGGAAGATGCTGCTTGGGGCAAAAGGCACTTCTTTTTAGTCACTGGGCTGGTACTACTTGTGCTACCCTTTAACTTTGAACGTGCTTCTGGTGCTTTAGGCTTTCCGTAAAAAACCATAGAGCTTGTGGGCCTAGCCGCACTACTACTGCCTGCTTTTGGTGCCTTTCCTTTACTTGATGATCCTTCAAGCAATGCTTCCCCAAATGATAAGCGAGAGCTTGGCCTACTTGGCCGACTAGACTGACGCAAAGGCTGCATCTTAGAGCTGGTGGTGGTGCTGGTGGTGGTGCTGGTGGTGGTGGTGGTAGATGGAGCTTGTCCCTCCTTAGTCCCAAAAGGAGGATCCATTTCAAATTTTGTGTTGTGTGTGTAGTGTAGTGTAGTGTAGTGTAGTGTAGTGTTTAAAAAACTATAAAAAAAAAAATAAAAAAATAAAAATAAAAAAAAGGAAAAACGAATTAAAGACAAAAAAATTAGAGGAAGTTCTCTTCAGTGCTACTGCTTAAAAAGTAAAACTATGCACTACTGCACTGTGCTGTGTGCAATCTGCCAAAATCCTAAAGTTATTGAAATTATTAACTCAAGATTAACTATTTAATAACTAGCAGTATTTTATTTTTAATTTGAATTTACACGGGCCTAAGAGCTTAGCCTACCACTATGCTAGCCTAAAGCTATATTTCCTTACTATAAGTCTACCTCTAGGCAGACGCTCTCAAACCCACTAAGCTAAAGTGAGGTTAAATCAGATTCAGTATATGATTTATTAATTAATATTAAGTTATATAATATTAATAGATTAGAACTAATTTACTTATATATTATGTATTATAGATAGAAGAATATAGATTATGAATTAGAATTTAGAATTAGAATTACTTATATTATAGATTATGAATTAGAATATTATTATTTATAATATATTATAGATTAAGATTAAAGAAGATTAGAATTATTTTAGTACTACAGCTAGTAGCTTGAAGCTTTGCTTAGTACAGCTCGTCACAGTCAATTTTTCTTGAAAAGAATTAGAAATAAAATAAAATGTCACAGCAAAACAGTTATCTTCACTGCTTGCTGCACTCACTAGCCCAACAAGTTCACTTCACTGATGGACTGAGGTGAGCAAAACACTAAGGGTACTTTTAATAAAATTGAAATAAAATGTAAAATAAATGAGAAAATCTTTGCAAAACAGTTAACGTCACTGCTTGCTGATCAAAAAAAAACACAGCACTTATGCGGCTGCACTCACTAGCCCAACAAGTTCACTTCACTGATGGACTGAGGTGAGCAAAACAAATGAAATAAAATGAAAGATTAATTAAGAAAAATTGACTTGGTCTCTTACTGTTGCTAAAACAAAGCACAAACTATAGAGCTGCAGCACCAGTACTAATAAGATTAGCTGAACTATACGCTAGTAGTAATTAATTAATATTATTACTTTTATTTATAGCTAATTTAATTAACTATTAAGATAAGAAAGAATTAGAGAATTATTGATATTACTGATTTTAGATTAGACACTAGTAGATGTTCTGAATGTCTACAGTACACTCTACACTAGTATACTATTATTAACTATAACTGACAAATATATATATAATTTTATAATGAATTCAATTATTAATTATATTAATTAATATTACTGATTTTAAATTAGACACTAGTAGATGAATGTCTACAGTACACTCTACACTAGTATACTATAGTATATATATATATATATGACTGACAAATATATATATATATATATATAATATTATAATGAACTATTAAATTATAGATTCTATTAAATTGTAATTTATAAATTCTATTTAATTTATTTAAGCAGGACAGGCAATAGGCACTAGTGCCAGCCCAGGGCAAGGGCACCCCAGTGCCACTGAGGCACTGGGTGCACTGTCAACTCAACAGCACTTACACTAAAGTTGATGACAAATTAATTTAAAAAAAATTAAATTAATCAAATTATTATTATTAAATATATTAATTAAGTAGCACTGAAGTGAGGATGAAGTACACTGTGAGAAATGGCAGGCTAAGGCTTACCAGTCTCACACAGAACAGAACAATCTCTCTCTGTAACGCTCGGATGCAGCACAGCAGTGTTGCCAAAGCAGTCACAGCGAAAAATGAATGGATCTCTCAGGCAAGCTCTGGTCTTATAAAGGCGCCTTCAGAATTCAAAAAACAGCAGCACAGGCATTGGCCGAGACCCTTAGCGTTACGTCACAAGAGTGAGCTGATTGGACAGACGAGGATCAGCTCACTCCTGTTTGAAATTTTGGCGGTTGCGCGGCAAAAACGAAGACGATCACGAAGAATCTTCGATTCTTCGTGATTGTGAGTCTTCGTCTTCGCCTACGGTTTGCCGGCACTGTATTCTGTTCTACGTTCCTTCGGAACGAACAAAAAACGGCCTCTTCGTGCTCGTTTTCATGTTCGCCCGAAGACGAATGCACAAGTCTAATTGTTACACTAGTGGGATTTCTTAAAAATGGAGCTGTTGATGTATGTAGGGCCAACTCACTCCTTCAGTTGACTTTCCAGATCTGGTCCCTCATTGTGAATGGTGAATTTAGGCATATGAAATATATCAACCCACATTTTAGTTGAAAAGTACAAAAAAAGTACAGCTCTGCCCATCTACACTGTATGCTCCTTTAACCCTTTCTCTCTAGTCACTGTATGTATGCCAGCTTTGTCCTTTTCTCCATGGGCCATGCCTCTGACAATTATTGTTTAATTTGTGTAGCTCCTCAACATAATGTCCACTTCATCCAACTTTGTTCTTGCAATGTGTACCCTACCCTCTTGCTGGATCTCTGTCTATCCCTCAGCTTTGCCAGATTTCCCTGTCCTTCATTTATAAATAAACCTCCCTCTTTACAGTGTGTGTCCCTCGTCACTGTCTCTCCCATGCTCTCTTTACTGTCAAACTCTGTCTCACTTCACGTGATTCCCTTGAGCTCACAGTCTGGTTCTTCAAACAGATTTATCTCTGGACTGTCCGAGGAGCTGTGATTTCTTCTCTAGAGATGATATGCTTGGGTTATAGATAGTTTGGATACAGCTCCTCGCTCCTCAGTGAGAGGTCCATCAATATTAGGAGAAACCGGGTGCGAGAGGCCCATATACCTCGTCTAAATCTTTACCCGCATTACAGCTGCCAAAGATTATTCTTCCAAAGGGCAGCATGTGATGATACAGTATAAATCAGGAAAGATGAAGGGGGAAGGGAAGAACCATTTTTCCATGGTCCCCTAGGGGATTCAGGGTAGGGATTCACTTTGTATTGGCTTTGTAATGATGTACACTGCATGCTTGGGACCTTTCCTCTAATCCATCTCTGCTGGGCTGGAAATACCTAATAGATTAAGAGGACTGCCTCAGCCATATAGACTAAAATATCCCTGTACTTTTTTTATTTGTTTAACTAATTAATTTTATGTTTTCCTCCGTAATGCACCTTGCGGTGGAACCCTCTGGCGTGTTCTGCTTTTGAAAATAATTGATGGAATGAAACAGTTTGTTGGCTTGTTAAAAATGGCTGCCATCATTACTTTAATTTTTGTGGGGGAGAGAATTAGTATAAATCTATGCTCTGCAAAGGGTTAAACCTTGCATTGTTTTTCTCTGTTTTTGATCTCTTTTAATATATGAATATAGTACATTCTACATGATTATTATCCTGGAAAAAATGCCCCATTGCAGCCTGACATGATTAATACATCACCCTGTCATGCTAACATCTGTATCATGTTTAACCCCTCAGAAACCTTTTGTTGTACAATGCATCAATTGCCACTTTAGCAGAAAACAATCTAAGGGATCAGTGTCAAGTTTAACTACTTAAATGCCATTTGTCACACATTCCACGAGCCATCTGTCTTGATTAAAGTGTACTAATGACTGACATTTAAAAAAAAAAACAATGTCTAAAAAAATACAGGTGTAAAGCTATGCTTTAGGTAGTGCTGTTACAAGGAACACTGTGTATTTGGTGTATATATGGTTGTACTGGAGATACCACATGTCATAGTAATATCACCCCCCCATATGCATACCATGCCAAACAATCACATTTTTTATGATACAATCCCGATTTCTGGGAACTTTTTTTCAACATTGGAAGTCATTTGGGGTCCTGGACCAGTGGCTAGCCCAGGGAACTGTAAAATCAATGGCGTTCTGTGCTGTAGCAGCAGAGACCTCTATTGCTCATCATCTCTATTCCTACCAAAGCGTTGCATGGTAGCTCCTTTGATAAGGTCCCACCCTGTTCCCCCCCAACCCTCACCTACTATGACCTCACTCCTTTGCCTCTGGCCACACCCTCCCAACAGTGACCTCATTTGGACGCCTGAAATGTTGGGGGTTACGCATATGCCATGTGAACCAGCCTTGTGTGTTGCTGTAGTTTTGTCTGTGAAGTAGTTATGGCTTTTTTTAAAAAAAAAGGCAGCCTGCTTAGGAATATAGTTCAAACTTACTATCAATGTATTCTTTTTATTTATTTATTTATTTATTTATTTATTTATTTATAATAAATACATATAACGCCTTACACTCCCTTCTGGACAGGGTTTGACAGTTTCTTTATTGAAGAACCCTGCCATAGACTGGCTCATCGTAATTAATTAACATCCCACAATATGTGCGTGGGTGTGATGTCACAGCATCTTCTGCAAAGACTGCATGGAACTCCCCAGGTTCCATCCAAAGAGGAGACATCTGAGGTCCTAAAAGCTTACATCATTTTACATCATTTTTACGCTCAACCATTTTCTCCTGGACTCATACAGCTGTATTTTTTTCCTTATCTTAATATGCTCACATCGTTATAGTGTAAAAGTGACAAAACAGCTCTACTTTACATAACTACATAAACTATATAAATAAAATACATATTCATCTAAATGAGTGGGTTTCCATGTCATATGTTATGTCCTGATATAAAGCCCTGCCTCCCAGTCCATGCCCCATTTTCTCTCTGTTTATGTAAAATGTCATTAAAGGTTAAGGATATCACCTATAGTTTGTTTTTTATTAGAAACTTGTATCATTTAATACATGTGCATTAATGAATTAAATATAAAAAAATCCTTTATAAATGTTAATAAAGCCTGACTGGTAGAATATGTATGTTGTATGTGCTTCATAATGGGGCAATCCTGATTTATGAGTTATTGGGCCAGTTTCCAACTTACCAATACAGAATTGCTGAGCATGATGAGAGTTTTAATTTGCTGATGCAGAATATTGTGTCCTGGCATAGCGCAGTTAAGTGTAATTGGGCCACAATGTTTTTAGCAGAAACTAAGTGCCTGTGATTTCTCCCCGGACCTTATCTCCTCAGTCTCTGCCAGTATTAATTTCATAGTCTTAGGCAACGAAAAGGAATTGGTAATGAACCACCATGAGATACTATTGTTCCTTCTACTGAGGGAAAATGTTACTGTTCTACCCTTATTAAAAATAATTTCTTAATTATAATACTTACATAGTTTAATCAATGACACATTTATTGAATCCTAAATAGAATTTGCACAAATGGTTTGGAAGGGATGGGAATCTGCTGTTTATGGAGAGAGGAATTCAGCAAGGAACAATGGCCCTAAGAGAAAATGCTACTTTGAGCAAAATGGTCCTAAAGAGACAGACACTGCTTTAAATGGGACTTTAATCAATAAAAAGCAATGAAATCAATCTAAAAAGAGAAAACGGCTTAAGATTTAGAGCTGAAATTGGTGGCGTATTCTCTTCAACTTCCACAGCTCTAAGTCCACTTATGTCCACATGTTGGACATTTCGATGCTGACAAGTATGGTCCTTGGTAATAACATCAAAGGGTAAATTTTGTGGTCCTATGATTAGTAAACCTATGTCCAACATAATCTTAGAAATTCTTGTAACTGTGTACTCTAGGGTTGCATTAAAATCATTGCTGCCCACAGGGTGCATTTTTATAAGTGCCTCTTATTAAAGTAGAGTGCAGTCATCCTATCTAGATGCTTCCAGTGCCTGTTTATAGCACATAGGGGATTCATAGGGGACTCACGCTCTACTAAAACCACACGTATTAGCCCGGTACATGTGTGCAAGCCCTTTGAGTACTAAAGGATTGAATGAACATTATTAACTCACTGTGCAGACATGACTTCCAGTAATCCGTAAAAAAAATATAAAAATAAAAGGACCTCAAAATACATCTCATGTTTGCCAATTGAGATAATAAATTATCCTTGGTGTTTTACTACAATTTATTATTCAAACTCTTGTGAAGGGGGGTATTAATAATCATCCTGCTTTGGCATTAGTTGAGGTCATTTATCATTCATGCCCCACCTGAAACTACTTTTCTAGCAACTACACTGATTTTGAATGCATGCTTTAGTTTTGTGTATATTATCTTAGAGTATTCAAGTAACCACAGAACAGAAGCACCCCGACTCAAACACATTTGTTAATGTTACTGAATACTTCTTCATGATATTTTGAAAATAGTTCTGTAGAATGCTTCCATAGTGAATTTACGTCATATAGCCTGAAGATATACAGGATAACTGCTCAAACGCCATATAAGATGTGCTGTAGGAGTCAGTCATGTCAATTTCTTAAATCTTAATGTTTGTTTTATAATAAAAAATGAGGCTCATTGACAAACACTCTGCAGAGCTGCTAAGGCTATTGGCTGCCATCAGTGCATCATTTCCAACAAGCTTCCATGGCAGTGGCACATGACCGAGGTAGCCCCCATGGCTGTCCTCCTTTCTTAAAAGAATACACAGACACTATGGTTACATTTAATTATTGTATGAAGGTCAGCTATGGATGTAGTTGCGGAGTTGTAGTCTTCGGTGCGGACCCTAGAACACCACTGCACCGTGACACTGATAAGAGATAAACCTTACATATAACTGTTTAATTTTGTAATCGTAACGCTTGTGTTTACAAATTCACTTTCACCTGTTAATCATTAAAACAAGTTATTTGACGGAACACAAAGTAAACATAACACCAATATTAAAAGGGATTCTTGTCAAACCATCATACGTAAAACAAATTCAGACCAACATAACCAACTTAAAACAACTGGCAGGCATTGGTGTATCATCTGTATCCTTGCTGAAACCCCATAACCACCAGAATCACAAGGGCAAGTGCCCCAGGAGTGTCCTGCACCACCAGTCACCAAACCAGTAGGTACCAGCATCCCAACATACATCATCTATCAGAAGGCCGCCCATGAATTCCCCAATACAAAATGCTCAAAAAACGCTAAAACAAACGCTAAGCTCAACCAACAATGGATATGAAATTGGTCCTCTCACATCCTTAGTCCGTGCACTGCTCCTATACCCCCTGAGGACCTGTCAAACTATAAAATACTTGATTAGATCAGGCTTCTCCAGAGCCTTGAAGTGAAAGGCCATGGCTGCCATCCTCCAATCCAAACCGGACACAGAGGCACCCTTAACATACAATTACCAAATTAACTTCTAAAAACCAGTACATCATCTCAACTTTTATGCCCAAGAAACTTAACTTGGTGCTCTTTTCTGATATGAATGGGACGCCGGATTTCTCGGCCACCTGCTGTCCCCTCTGGGGCTGTTTCGGTAAAACAATGGTCGTTCTATAAAGGTTGACCAGTCATTTAACATATATTTAAGTGTAATAAATAGCTAATTATAAAATCACTGAAGATGAATTGCTTTAGAAATGAGCCAAAAAATCAGGTCAGGACTGCAGGGGCACAAATAAGCTAATTGTAAGAATATGGTAAGGTCTTAGAAGGAAGGCTTCACTAGATCAGAACAGAAGGGACCAAGGTAATACAGAAAGCAGCAAAGATTGGAAAAGCAAGCCAAGTCATAGCCAGAAAGCATGAACAAGAATAAAAAACATTCAGTTGCAGAAATAAACTTAAAACTGAACACCAGCAGCCTAATGAATTAAATAGGAGAGTATATGTATGAAATGTAACAAATATGAAAAGCCCCAGTTCGCTATGTGGACAATTTGTGATGTGGAACCTAGACTTTTTATGCTTACATACTAGCTTGGGGCTATGGGACGTTGTCAGCAACTGGTTGACCGGGTATCTGCCTAGTGTGCCAGCTGGCCAGTTCTGGGCCTGCTTGCTTGCATTACATAAACATGCAACAAAGGATCTGAGCCTGCTTAATTGAATTGCAGAAGAAGTTGAATAGTAAGTCAAGTTAATGTTTAACTTGGCTGAACACACTCAACTGAGGATGCATACCCTTGCTTCAAGTATGCTTCAAGTCAAACTAAACACACCTGTACTTGCTTGAAATTCACAAAATTTAATGATATCCTTGCAAAATATTAGTAAATAAATCTAAAATAAATAAATAAACATAAATGAAACATGGTCACCATGTTAACAAAGAGAGGTAAATGAAGACCCCCTATTGTCCAATTATTCCCCCATCCTTATTGCTATTTCTTGCTCAGAGAGATGCTGATTAAAATGCCTTATGGAAGCATCTATAACATGGAGATTAAAAATAAAAACCCACTGGGGTTTTAATGCTGTTGAAAATCATTTTGGAGAGACATGGGGACCTTCACCTTACAGCTCAGTGAAAAAATAGAGTGCTATTTATATTGTTTTCAGGTCTTTGAGACAAATGTGTATAGTACCAGATGTGGGCCAGTGGTCCAAAAGAATCGGAACATGAGGTTTGTTTTACTGTCACTCTCTCAGTAACTAGTAAATCAATGAATCAGTTTAGCATTTGATGCTCTAATTTACTTATCTTAATAATTTTAGAAAAAGTCTTTACTCAATTTATATGCTAATACTTTTATCAGTTACATGTTTAGTATGTTACTTTTTCAATTCCATGTTTACTAAAGATTATAAATATTAAAAGAATAGAAATAAATTACATTTCTGGCAGAAAAAGAAGGAAATATTTTTAATATATGTATGGGTGTAACTATATTTAACTAATTCGACATCAAAAACTTTAATTAAAAAAAAGACAAAAGAAAGGACATTTCCAGGAAGGCTCTAAAGTGGCAAGCTGCTTCAAATAGTTTAAAGAATAAGGATTGGCCTGAGTCAGAGGTCAAGGAAAGAACAGGTTTGTGTATGCTGTGATCCACCCATTATTGTGTATTATTTGTAAGTATGGGAACCACAGTCGTTTTAGCTGTATTAGTAACATTTTTGTTCTGCTAGGATAATAGCGTGGTAACATTGTACTGTGTTACTGTGTCACCATTGCTTATTTCTTTAAGCTGCCAATAGTTACATATATGTGATATATGTTCATATGTTGCATTTGAATTCTTTTTTATGGCCATATTTCAGCACCACTGCATTAACCAGGTGTGGTTTGGGTGTAACTATTTTAATACTATAATTCAACTTGTTAGCGCTCCACCAGCATGAAAGTGACATTCCTAACAGACATTCATGCACTTTATTATTAAAATAAGCAAAGAAATAAAATTTTTATGTGTGTTTAGTGGTCATGTGGTCTTATAAAAAATTCCCTAAATAAATATTCTCTCGTAATGTAACCTGTGATAACACGGGTTGCACATTTGTAAGTTTGTATGAGCGCCTAACCTCTTCGGTAAATGCATTGCTCAACTGGGGACATTGAAAGAGTTAATGGACCATAACAGAAGATTTCCATATAATCATATCACCTTTACAGGCAGTTTTAAGGAGCGTAACTATCTGTTTCATTTACCGTCACAGATTCACATTTAGTCTGAATGTGTGTGCACCAGTGGCGTGACTCTATATGCGTGTTAGTCTGTAGCTGCGTATATCAGTATGTGTATATAGTTTTATGTGGTATAATTGCCTTCCTGTCTAAGAGCTCTGGGATTCACAGGGTGATTGTATGAAAAGTGCTGGGACTTCTCCTTGTTAACCCCTTCCCAGAGCAGGTTAGATATAACAGTCCTGCTGACTCAATCCCTGACCTGGGAAAGTTTGAGGGTTCCAGCTGATGTCATTATATACCATGCAAATACTTATTTCGCCTACTTATTTCAAAGAATTGGCCTGATTACCTTTTTTTTTTTTTTTTTTCCGAATGATGTAATCACACAGCTAAAAATAACCTTTTTTGGTTGAACGCCATTCTGAATCTGCAAATAAATATTTCTGTGGTGTTAGCAGTGATTTTGTTGGCACTTTGTATGTGGAAAACAAATGTATCCCATTTTGTGTTTTCAGTAGGGTATTTGTCAAGCAAGTTTGGGATTTCGGAATGATATAGACATTCTAGAGAGGGTTCAGAGAAGGCCAATAAATATTTACTAAAATGGCAAATGATGAAAGACTGGAGGATGTCATTATGTATAGTTTGGGGGAGATGAAATGAAGAACAGATAAGCCAGAAATATCCAAATGCATTAATATAATCAGCAAAGTTCAAGAGTGAAGTATGTTTCAAAGGAGCGGGAAAGTTCGCCACATCAGCGGGGCCTGACCGTGTCCCGCAAGGGTAGGCTCTGAGTAGCCAGCGCCCACAAGTTCCTAGGTATGGAGACTAGCCTTGCCCCTACACCCAGCTAGCCCTGCCAATATTCACAGCTATGTGAAGCCTCTCCCATATTAAATATTTAGCTCTGGGTAGGCTATCCTGGGTATGGTGATGAAACAATGTCAGCACTTTTTAATAATTAAACTAAATCACAACCAATGTTGAATGTGTCTTTGCTAAAAGTGGTATTATGTGGTGTGTCTATAGCAAAATTATCTCATTGAAGACTTCCCACATTGTTTCTAAGCAGAGAAAATTTTCTCTAGCCTGGAAAACGTACCCCATGAATTTTCAAAAGATGAAAGCTCGCTCTGAAATGAAAGCTCACTCTGTTTTCTGAAATTAATTCACTTAATGTGCAGAAAACGAATACAGTCACTCAATTCCATGCTTCTCAAATTATTTTTGAAAGAAGTGCCAAGGTGACAGTGACTTAGACTGTAGGACACAGACAGAGAGGAGCTGCCAAATATTACACATTCCAATTTAACAACTATATCACAATATTGAAAATAAATGTTCCTTGATGCAGATTTCAAGGTACGTATTAACCCCTTGAGGACAATGGGTGGTCCCTGAACCCATTGAAAACAATGCATTTTGAGCCCATACATGTACGGGCTTTGTCATTAAGGGGTTAAAGGATGACATTCAATGGATACAAAGCTCTTTTCAGTATATTGATGATTGTTTCTCCCCATTAGTAATAATGTTCTGGCCCTAATATGCTTTGTTAAGCATAGGGACAACCCCTGAATTTTAAAGCATAATTGAAAAATATTAGTCTTAAATAAGATACACATGAAAACATAGTTCCTAACATTACTGTGACCCATGACATCATGTAATGGGCTGGGGCCAACTGAGGGAGCAATAGTACAGTTTGTATAATTGCAGTTTGTATAATGCAAAAAACATCTTAAGTAAATAAATTACCGAGGCTGAGGGAGGGGGGTGGATGAGAGAGTGAATGTGTGTATATGTTAGAGTGGCTGTGTGTGTATATATGTGTGATTGTATGTGTATGTTGTAAGAGTGTGTGTGTGCATGTATGTTTGAAGTGTTAGTGAGTATGTGGATATGCATGTATGTTTATGGTATTAGAGTGGCTAACTCCATGTATGTATGTATTTATGTGTTAGTGTAGAGCTTCCCCTGACCAGCATCATACGCACAACATCCCAATTCATTCCAATAACAAACCACAAATATTATCTGCTAAACATCATATTCATGTTGCCCCATCATCACATTCCTTCCCACCATCTGCTCCTGCAGCTTCATTGGCATTCATGGCCACACGTATAATTAGATGGCTGGCCTCAAGATTGGCTATAGGAGAGGTGGCCTAACGGGAAAATATCCCAGTAGGCCAGTTTGGCCCTGCACATAGATCGAGAATGCCCATACTGAATACGCAGGGGCAAAGAGTTAACTTAGCACATTATATTATCTCTCCTATTTTTAAGTTGCTGATTATTGTTGATTGGTTGAGACAGCCTGCATAAGGGGGAAATGTGGGGAATTTTTGGAGATAATGTTGATCCTTCCACTCTCAGACACAAATCTGAGTTTGCGTGAGGTTAATAGTCAAATACTCCCAAAACAATTACACTGATTGACCAAGAAAAAGACCAGGCTAATTAGTAGTTTTTAGTTAGGCTAAAAGCTGTGAAGTTGTAATTTCCCTTTAAATGTCCAGTTGTAACTTTAAGACTGGGCAGATAAACAATGAATCTTGGAAGACAGCAAAGACTTTCGCTACTTTCGGTCTTGGTCAGCAAAATTTTACTGTGGTTAAAACGTGTCAGATCTAGTTGCGTATGTGGTGTTTATGGTCCCCTCAAGACAGGATAGTCATCAACTGACATTACCAAAGAGAAATATTTCATTAATGCAAATGTTAGTGTACTGGGGGGGGGGTATTCAGAAACTATTTACAGTAATTTTTTAACTAAAATAATACACCATTAAGGCATTTCTACCTCTTTTAGTAATATGGGATAATATATAATGTATATTTGTATTTAGAACAATGTACTGTTCTATTATCCGCATAGAGAAACATGATTATAGGTACGTTCTTGAGCCAGGTAGTCAGATAATGGTATGATTAAACATACGAATTATCATAATATGTGATTTTATTGGTTATACTGTTCACTTGCCCGATGCATCATCTTTATTTTTTTTCTTCACATAAAGTATAATATTCTACCTAATTGCATTTTACAAGTTGTTCAGTTGATTCAGTGAATCAAAAACTTATCCGAATATAATCTGCAACGAAAGAACAGGAAACAAAACTCATCTGAAAACGAATGGACCAAAAACTAAACAATAAATATGTCCAAATCTTTTTCGGTTCTTGTACCCTAAGTCTAGTACCCACTAAAACAGGCACTCAAGTATGTAGTAAATTTATTTATTTGTCTTTTTAGTATGTGCTAAAATCCTATAATTTAAATAATCTGTTACCCATGAGAAATACTCTTCGAGTAAAGGGCAGAGAAGAGGCGTTTAGCCCCGCCCACTCCCAGCCCATTTTCTCTCCCACTCCCAGACAATTTCAGCTAGCTTTCAGTGGCTTGCCTCTACATCACATTGCTAGCCACACCCCTTATAAGGCTCGCCCCACCTCCTCATGAAGCCACTCCCTCAGAAGACGAAGTGTTGCAGATTGCCTGCCCTTGGAAGTTCTCAGGTATGCCCACGGGCACATGCCACTAACAAGAGCATAGGTGGGATTTCATTTTTCATTTTTTTATCTCCAACATGTGAAATTTTGCATTTGATTCACCAAACAATGCATCAACTTTCCATTATAAAGTACAATGTTATAATTTTTATTTCCAAATTATAGCCTGTTAGATATTGAGATAAAATAAGTGTAGTCAACGCTGGTTGGATAGCACTAAAATATAGTTGTAGCATTAGGATAAATATTTATGACTTGCATTGGCCTACCTTCTATGTCCATTGATGAGGGCCCTATATAGATCAAAGGCTGTCCCAAGCAGCTTTGCTTCAAAAGTGTCATCACCGTAGCTTCTGACTGACTGGCACTTAAAACCCAGCTGAGTCGGCTATATCGATTCCCAGAGAGAACTCAAAGTCCCAATTCTGTTTAAATCATTTGAGATATGAGATTGACAGTCCTACCAATAGCTTGGCTCCAAACAGTAAATATCTGTCAGGGTTTCGGCCTACCTGCACTGGCTTTCCTCCTCATGGCTCTCTGTTTGTTAGGCCGCGCCCCCTTCCTCTTCCAACTTTATGTCCTAGTTAACCCCTCCTCTTCCTGCAGGCTGTGACTATATTAACCAGCTAGTTCAGTTGCTGGTTGCCCTTTCGTGGTTCTGGACCTGTGAGTGCGTGCTTCCTTCCAGTGTTTGATTCTTGTGTATGACCCGGCCTGTCTGACTCCCATTCTGGTGCTGACTCCTGCCTGCTTTTGAACTACGTGGATTTCTGGACTCCTGACCTTGGCTCGTATGACTACCCGTTCTGGCTCCTGACCTTGGCTTGTTCTACGACCACCCGCTTGTCTTATGTTTTGGATTCTTGTTATTATTTTATTTTAATAAACATTTTGACCAGTACCTTTTTGCCTCCGTCCTGATTCACTGGTACCCTGACAATATCAGAATGTTTTGGAGGCTTAGATGGGCATAACCTGGCAACTTTTAAGCTATAGCTACCCAAAGACCTACCCTTGCAGGATGCGTCCAGAAATACGCGCCGACATCCTTGGGTGGTCCCGGTGACATCGCGACTGGTCCCACTGATGTTAGTGGGCATCCCCGATGAAGTCACAGAAAACCGGTCAGGCATCCGATCTACACATTGCAAGTAGCCCACAAGGGAGCAAAAAAATGATGTACCCCCATAAAACACCAAGGAGAACAATGATACTTCCAGCATCGCAACCCTTAATCATGAGCTGACTACAGAAATGGAAATGGAGTAGGACCTTTTTTGTCAAGGTCCACTGCAATTAGCTTATTAACCGGGTTTAATGTTGTTTTATGCAAACATGTCTTTATATAACATGGGCTTTCAGACAGACTACATGAATGTAAACTTAAATGGTTTCTGACCTCCTGCTTCATGTAATCAACAGTAGGAATTTCCTGGGTACCATTTCACAATACACCTACAGAAGTTAAAAATGATGTGAGGCCAATGATCTTGATTATTGGGTCAGGAGGGAAATGTCACGTAGGCCATGTAATTCTCTGTGTCACAAGCCATTTTTTTCGATTGATGTGATCACTCCCCAGTGATCATCTCTTGCTAGAAGAGTTTGGTTATCCCTGTAAAATACATTGATAAATCTGTGAAAATTCTTGAAGAAGAATCCAGTTTTGGCCATTCATAATGCATAATGAGGTTGCTGAGTTGATACTGCAGCTCTAGTACAAACTCTCAATGTAGTGTATTGGACATAGAAGAGGCACTTGGATGTGCTACTGAGAAGTACCTGCTGAATTAATGTTTATGTAGAGCTTGCAATCAGTTGAGTAAACTTTGTTCTTAATCTGTAAAAAGTTTATTCGTATGCAAATTACTAGCATTTTTTCTCTTTAAGTAAAGTTCTCTAAAAGGACACTTGCTATATTCAAGCTGACCATTTATATCCCTTATTACTGCCATTAGAGCTTGCATCTTTACACTCAGGTTCTTATACAAATACTGTTTGAAGTCACTTAGAATTTGTCTTGTTTTTTAAAGAAAGGCAAATTTGTTCATTAAAATAACACGAAATAGATCAGAAATACAGTGTAGACGTGCTTAATGTTGTAAATGACTATTGTAGCTGGAATCAGCAGATTTTTAATGGATAGGGATACTTGATAGGTGTACAGAGGCCTTTTATCAGCAACTATCACTCCTGTGTTCCAATGGTACGTCGTGTTAGCTTTATGTTTACGTTTAATAGGCTAATTGATCATTAGAAAACCCTTTTACAATTATGTTGCACAGCTAGAAATTGGATATGTGTGTTGTTTTAGATCTACACTTGCCTAAGGTAAAATACTCCCTTAAATCCCCCAAACAATTATACATTTTTTTTTAGATCTATACTAAAATATGCAATAGTAACAATCTTTTTAGGGGGATGACTCATAACCAGCCTCACTCAACAAAAATTTGGAGAAAATGTTATTGATTATGAGAGCTCTGCGTTAGATCAGGTTTGATCAGCCAACATTTTTGTTCGATCTTGTATAATTACTGAGATATTGCATTTTTAATGAGAGGCACTGGCCCTCCTCAACTGAAATTTGGCTTAAATGTTCTTGATTTTGAGAGATATTTGTTAGATCAAATGTTTTTCTTTGGATCTATCACTCAAGAGGCAGTATTCACAATACTATTTTGATAGATATTCGTTATTCATTTCATTAAAAAATTCAGGCAATTCGGGCAATACTTTCGCTGTAGGGCAACAAACACATTGTGAGATGTGGTCCAGGTTTACAGATCATTGTAGTACATTGGTTGCCGTTGGATGAACAAGGTCCTTAGATTTGAGGGTAATTTCAGGAACTGAGTCCGGTATGCAGGATAAGGAAAGGTTAAGTTAGGTTAAAGTCCAATACGCACAATAATACACCACAGCAACAGTACGTGGAACAAACCGTGGTCAGGGACGCAAGAACAGTAGCAATAATACGTGCAATAAGCTGAAAATGGCAACAAGGAACAGGAACTCAGAGCAAATACACCAAGCAAGGCACTAAGGGGTTAACTAGTTTTTAAATGTTCCCGGGCATGGTGATGTCATCGGGAACGTGCACAGCGGACAGCCTTCAGGCAGCAGGGGAAAATGGGGCGGAGCATTGCGTGCGCCGGCATCCAGCTCCACTGGGTGTGAACTCCGTTTCCCTGTACTTGGTGCTGACAGAGGAACTTTGCAAAGCAAACTTAAAACCATGTTTTAGATCATTTGAGTTGATCAGCCAAAAGATGCTGAATCTTTCTTGGTTATTTTTACATGCTCCATTGTGACACGTATAGGTTTCAGGTGCACTGGGAATGCTTTTTTTAAACTAAGAATTCTACCAGGAAGTGTGAGGCTCGGGCAAACTTCCAGTAACAACTGGGCTCTCTTTTTGTACATGTTTTGACTTGAACCCAATTCAACAAAATACTTAATTCCAAAAAGGGTTTTTCCAAGTTTTTTATTAAGTTTCTTTAATTTCGTAATCAACATATATGTGGACACGGTATGCAGCAGAGAATCAAGTTTTATTGACCTTATATATATTATTACTTATTTGGATGGTTTTCAAGATGGATGGATTGTAAGGGTTATCAATTATTTGGGACATACCTATATATGGTTGCAAATACAGCATATCTCTTTTCTTGGAGGGCTTGTTCAATGGGTAAAGGAATTTCTTCGACTTCAAAGTTGGCAGGTTGACTTCATTTTGTGCTTCGTAATTATGTTCAATTGTAAATTATTGTTTGGTGTATTACCCCTTCTTGCCTAAGCTCCAGCACATTCTCTTTTACATGCTTAGTTTCGGAAACATTATTTTTAATAGATACTTCAAGAGGCAGTAGAGTGTCCATCAGTTTATTTGTCTGTTCACTAACCTCTTGTTCTTCATCATCATAAGTGATCCTTTTTCCTTGTAGCCAATATTTGTCATGCTCAGACTCATTAGTGACCTCTTCTCTTTGTACTTTTGTTGAGCTGAACATGAACATGTGTAGCAGCTGCTATTTCTGAACTTCCACAAAGAGCTATTAAATGACATGCAACAAATCTGTCAACTCACCCTGGCTTTTGATTGTGCTGTAGAATGGGGTTCTTCAGAAGGCCAAAATCTTCTTGACTTGATGCAGAAGAGGCTGTTTTATTTGAAAAACTGATTGCATTACAGAGGTCCAAATGGGAATATATGAAGTTTCACATTTCGATGTTGCAGGTTCACATACCTGTTGTCTCACATACAGAAAGGATAAAGGTACTGAGAACTAGGCATTTTAGTATGTCAATCGATTCACACTTGACCATGAGTTCAACATAGAGTATGTAGAGCTTCCTAACAAATTTTGTTATTTTTGGATGCACACCGACATATTGTTTTATTCAGATGGCCCAGCAATTTTTGTATATCTTTTATCAATTTTTCCATCCAAAAAGTAATTCGCGTATTCTCAAAGTTGATTACAATCTCATAAAAAAATGATAAGCAGACAATTCTAATGAAGTTTTTCTCTTCTCCCATTGCAGGGGCAAGTTTTTAACAATTATTTTCCAATTTTCCATCTCTTCTCACCTCTCAACTGTTCTGCAAAAATTTTCTCGTTTTGTCTTCATCTTAATTGACGACACCAATATGTCCCTTTTTTATTATTGTATAAATGTATAAACATTTTATCTTGTGGGACTTAATTCATGATATATCTAACAAAAAGGATCTATACCTTTTAAATTCAAATCTATCAGATCTATCACGCCTGAGGTGACATTCACAACCCAAACAAAAAAAAAAAGCTGACCTAACCTGATCTAACAAAAATAAGATTGTCAATACAGCATCTTGCTGACAGATCAGGTTAAATCAACTGTTAGATCTAATGGATATCTATCAAAATTAACATAATTTTGTCCAAATTCCAGTTGAGGGGGCTAACCTCACCCTTCTCCCGCACACAAAATAGGATTGTGAAAACCGCCTCTTGTGTGATGGATTTAATGGGAACAAACCAGTTGTTCTAACCTAATCTAATGAATATCTATCAAAATCAATACCATTGTGTCCAATTAATTAGACTATATCTAACAAACATTTTGGTTGATCAAACCTGATCTAACATGAAGCTATCATAATCAATAACACATAGCCCAAATGTTTGTTGAGGGGGGGCTGGTTCTGGGTTAGCCACCCTTGAAAAAGATTGTATATTTTAGAGCAAATCTAACAAAAACAAGTATATCTAAGAAAAATCTAATAAATGGAGTGATCTTTTGTTAAAATTCTTAATATGGGGGTTAACCAGATGAGGCCATTCTTGGATGTCCAGAAAATAGAGGTCTGGAGTTTGATACCCCTGCGACAAGCTAATAGTGGGTGAAGATAAAGCTTCCTAGTAATCTGCAAACAGCTTCAGGCCTTTTCTTTTTAAAAGTGTGTTCTTTTTTTGTTGATCATGAAACAGGTTATATAGATTTTACAGCTTTAAGCAAGGTGTTGGTGTGATATAATGGTTTGTAATTATATATATATATATGCCTTTGATTGCAGAGCTGTAGTTCAGAGTGAGGGGCTCCATGCTGCTAAATATACCAACACATTATGCAATAACCATGTTTACTGGTACAGATAAGAGAGCAACATGTGTTAACCAGAGGAAACAGGCCCAGTGGGTACCTTAAAGAATGTGCTTGTGGTCTCACACTTGAGTAATGAATGGCTCCTAGAATTCAGATGTCAGCAGAAAAAAATAGAATGCAGATCGGCAGAAGTTTACCTTGAACGTAGAATGACAAGTTTAAGGCTAGTGTTTGAGCACTTTTATAAATTAGGGTGAGCAGATTTTAGCCTTAACTGTGGACAGTTATTGGAAGGGTAAACTTATAGAGTTGTAGTACAATACGGCCACTGCTACCCTGCACAACATTTTGGGATTTTTTGGTAGAAGGGACGTATAAATAAAGTGTATATTAATATACCAGGGAACCCAGAGCCGGCCTTAGGTGTTCTGGCGCCCTGTGCGGACTACTCCTCTGGCGCCCCCCCATCCCAAAAAAAGAAAGGAATAAAAACTTGTAACAAAACCCCAATCACTATATACTACGCCAAACATTGATGTGGTCTAGACCTACCACTTAATTGTCTGGCTTAGTAGTAGGGATGCACCGAAACGAATTCTGGACTGAAACCGAAAGTGCAGCATTTACCTGGCCAAAACCGAATATGACCCCCCCAACACCATAAAAAAATCTAACACTTTTATTTAAAGTAAGTAACACACCAAAATAGGAGAAAACAATTAAATAATATTATATATATATATATATATAAGTCCAAAAATAGTTACCGGCACTCCAGGGACTTTCCAAATAACCACACAAACAACTTCGGTTTTCAAGTCTATACATATCATATATATATATGATTAACAGCAATCACATTCCTATCATGCCCAGGCATACCCAGATTCCAGGATTTACTCGCAGACTTGGCATGATAGGAGTATGATTGCCCTATCTACCCCTTCTCACTCTCTTCTGCCGTATCTACCCCTTCTCACTCCCTTCTCCCTATCTACCCCCTTTCCCCTGTCTCACTCCCTTCTCCCGATATACGCCCTCCTAACTATCTACCCTTTCCCTCTTTGAAGTTCACTTACCTTTCAGGAGTCCTGCGGTGGGGGTGCAAGGCCTCTGCCTCCCAGCTCTGCCACTGTATGGAACAGTATAGAGTGATGGGAGTTATGATGTACTTTTAGAGCATAATTAGATCATGAAAAAGACATTGGAAATGGTACAGCATAACACCCATCACTCTCACACACTTACCAATCCACACGCATACCAATCCACACGCATACCAATCCACACGCATACCAATCCACACGCATACCAATCCACACGTATACCAATCCACACATATATACCAATCCACACTTACCAATCCACACACATACCAATCCACACATACTAATCCACACACATACCAATCCACACGTATACCAATCCAGACGTATACCAATCCACACGTATACCAATCCACACGTATATACCAATCCACACGTATATACCAATCCACACGTATATACCAATCCACACGTATATACCAATCCACACGTATATACCAATCCACACATATATACCAATCCACACATATATACCAATCCACACATATATACACTAATCCACACATATATACACTAATCCACACACATACCAATCCACTCTCACTGAATGCTTTCCTACCTTTCCTCTTTTCTCCTTACAGCTCCTTTTCCTCCTCTTCGTTCTTCTTCTTCAGTTCTTCTGTTTTCTTCCGGGTCAGAGGGCACGGACAGCGGTGGGCGTGGCTTCAGTGCTGTGCGCCGGGATCTGACAACAAACCCCGGCGCACAGCAGCTGTTGCCGCGCGGATCACAAGGGAGCGGTATCGGAGGTCTTTAACAGACCTCCGGCTCCCTTGAGTGATGTTAAGCCGGCTTCAAGGGAGATCCTTGAACCGGCTTAAAATCACTCAAGGGAGCCGGAGGTCTGTTAAAGACCTCCGATACCGCTCCCTTGCGAGCCTGCTCCTCCAGCGGCGGACATTACTGTCCGTCTCTGGAGGGGTGCCGGGTGCCCCCCTTATGAGCGGCACCGGGTGCCGCTCGCCCCCCCCCCCCCCGCCGCTAGGTACGCTGCTGGCGGCAGCGGTACGCTACGGTGGCGGCGGCGCCCCCTGGAGTGTGGCGCCCTGTGCGGTCGCACAGGTCGCACACCCCAAAGGCCGGCCCTGAGGGAACCTGTTGGGTTTTACACTGAATATTGCAAAACAAAGTAAATGCCATTCAAAAAACACCTATCTAAGGCATTGGGGATTCTGTCACACTATACGGCCATTTATTGCTTAGCCCGCTATTATGTCAGAGTAATCCAAGTATGTGGAGTCCCATCTAATTTTTCATGGCTATATTGCTTACCATGGAGCTGAATCAGTGGGACTGCACTGCATTTTAACCCAAATTAGACTCTCTCTATTTTTGAATGGTATTTGTTGGGTATGCGCTGAATTCTTGCTTTGTTTTGTGTACAGAGAACCCCCGGCTGTGCTGGCCATCAGGAGGCACTGGCAGCTGCTGATCCAATGAGCTTGTAGGGTTTATAAGTGGAAAGCCACCTACTTCAAGTGAAATGTATCAGTAAAGCTGAAACTGATTCTATATATGCTTTATATATTTATAAATGTTCAGAACAAGTTTCAAGAACAAGTACTGACGCTACAGTTAAAATAACTGATTTTGAGAATTAAGTATATATAACATTGTATTTACTAAGTTGAAGTAGTCATAGCATACACAGTGATATAGAAAAGTGCTATGTTAGGTACCAAAAATGAATTCCATTTACAATGGATAGGATATGTATCACAACGGACATTGCACAACATTTGTCAATAGCAAAGTATAAAGAATTGTGGGAGTACATAATATATGCATATTTTGCACAAGTGCCACAGTCCACATTGGTTGTCTGCCTGAAAAATCTGTATGTTCTTTTGTATTACTTCATTAGTGATCATGGCTGCGAAAACCATTGCATACTATGTAGCCCTCCAACTATGAAAAATGGAAAACTAAGCTTTAATTTACTTTCATGATTATTATATGTGAAACTGCAAGTTACAAAAAGGTACATCTGGTATATCAGAGGGATCCAAATGGGCATTTCCCAAAAGTTTAAAATATAACACCAGACATTTCCATTGAGTGGTCTTGAGTATGAAACGTATGAGACTACCTGTGTATTTTGTAATGATAGCTATGTCTCTATGTATATGAAGCCAAATGTTGTCAAGGATAATGCCTGAAGAGTTACTATTTCTTAAAACCAATCAATTACGACCCCTTATTGATAAAACTGTGCCTCCAATGGTTATAATGTAAACAAGTGTCCGCTGTCAATGTTTGAGTTAGCTGTGCCGTGTGGTTAAAAAATGTAACTCATCGTACAGGGCTGCGGAATATGATGATGGTGCTATATAAAACAATAAATAATAATTAAACAATAATTTAAATAACCGCAACCCACATTGCCCCTGACGACCATTCATTGCTACTTACAAAAATCTACATTCATTTCTGACTTCTGTCTGTCTGATGTCTTGTTCTATGACAGCAAGTTTATTTGTTATCATAGATGGGAGGGATAAAGAGAGGATGGTCAGGAAATGTTTGCCAAAGTTGCAGAGTTAAAGGGATTTTGTGTGTGGTAACAGAATGTGCATGGAAGAACTGAGACTGCATTTAGAGACTGTCAATGTAAGAACATTCCCAGTGCAGGGTATAGCTGACGATGCTATACTGCTAATTGTGAAGGCTCTTCAGAAATGACAAGGAAGCTGTTTAATTAGGGGAAAATTGAAACTATGGACTAGCTTCAAATAAGATGCATTTTTATATTAACTGTTTCATTCCAGGAACAATATGTTGACCTTTCCATGTAGTCATGCTTCTTGCTTGCTGTACAACAATACAAACATTCATCAAATTCATCAAAAAACATTTGTGTAGCAGACTACACAGAATAGACACAATATGTAATGAATGCTAAGCCATCACAGTCATTCTTGCCTTCAGCCTGTGATCTGTTTTCCTATAATGCTTATGTATGAATGCGCCCTTGCCTCCGACATTCAGGTGTTGCAAAGGACTGAAATTTCACCAGTCTGCTTGGAGTTAGATGCTTGCAATGTAATATCCAAATTTTCCCTATTCCTAATGCATCTGCTTGTTTTTCACTCTTACTAAAATGCATATTCCCATTGGTCTTCTGTAAAGTCTTACATAGATCTATTTCTAATTTTGTTGAAGGCGTGGGAGAGGGCAGAACATCCTAAACGCTCAGGGTACTCAGCTGAGCTTCAGATATCATCAGACAGCACATGAGTGCAGTTATTGAGACAGAGAGGTCAGGTATATGCATACCTGAGAACTATTAGGCTCAGGCTATCCGGAGCCTACCCTTGAGAGAGGCGGCCAGGACTACCCACTGACGTCAGTGGGCTGTATCGCCGATGTCAATGGGCGGTCCCGCTGACGTTGTGGGACACCCCCATTAAAGGGAAAAATGGGCGGGGAGTGGGGACCTCGCTCCCACGACCCGGAGGAGTCTCTGGGCGAAACCCGGAGAGTTCCCAGGTATGATCATTTGCCAGCACTCTGTGTCACAGTCGATGGAGGATGTGCAGCCCAGTGTAAATAGGCCCATGAGGGAGATCAGAGATCGCCCAAGAGGACGATGACACTCTGTCTATGGCAGTAAGCTACCAGTATATGCTTTTGTGTCAAGTAGCAATCAAGTGACCCAGGCAAAAAAAAAAATACTTGAGAAAATAGAATTGTTTCATGTATTCGTTGGAAAATTCAACAGTACGAGAAATTACGTTTCTGTTGCATTTAGTGACTTTTTAAACTCATCAAAGAAGACAGAACAGCACTTGATCAGATGTTCTCAGTTTCAAGGGACAGTCTTCTGTTCCTGAAATGTATTTGCTCCTGAATCCTTAGTCAGGTAATACATGACATTTGCCAAGCCAGCGCTGACTGGCAGTAAGTATACCACGTGGCAGGAGATATGTTTGGCTGAGCACATCTCCTGCCCGGAAAAAGCTGGGGTGGGCTAATGCATATGGTGGGAGTCTGCAGAATCCCCCCCCCCCATACATTTGCAAGGAGGACGCCATTACAATTTAAAGCTATCATATGCATTAAAGTGCATATAGTGGCTGGAGTGTCCCTTTAAGGCTGGAAAAGGCATTTTTGACACATATATGTTTATACTATTGATCACTGAGTGGCATAATTGGATTCAACAATATTAGCTGCAGAGGGAGATAAGTCTGTCTAAGCAATATGACTATTTTAATTGTTGATATTTATATACAAACATATTGAGGCTTTATAGGAGCCATTATAAAAATATTTTTTGATAGCACCATAGGACAAGAATGAGGGCTGTTCATGATTATGTTGTGTTGGTTTTCTAAGACTTTGTTTTCAGTTGATTGAAAGATAAGAGACATTAGATCCCCCGTGTCCCTGGCAGCAGCTCACATATCAGCTTCAGTTCCTCAAAGCTTTTCAAAGATGTTCTGTGTGTGTCTGCGTTTGGCACAGCACAGGAAACTAGAGGCAGGTAGACACAAACACTTCTCTTGAGGTTCATTGCAACAGGAAACCTTTATCTTTCATACAGTGTAGGAATTTTTTTTTTACTCCTTCATAGTAAGGTGGACGTTTTACAAGTTTTTTTTTACAGCCATTTTATTTTGCATAAGAAAGAATGGAAATATGGTAATATCCAAGGTTAGTGCTGTGCCCGGGGTTTCAGATCTTTTACTGGTTTCACTAAGGCAGATCTATTCACAAAGTCAGTGCTTGCAAGTTGGAAAAAAACCAGCATTTTTTTAAATTCAAGAACCTGTGAGTTACCTGCCTTCTGTACCCCTCAACATTAAATAAAAAAAGGTAAAAAAAAACCCATACAAAATAAATGTTGCAAAAAATCACGGTTCCCATAACTCCCTACTAAGTGGGGGTGATGATTGCTCCTCTCATTTCCCCATCCAATGTGTGGTGGATTGTGGGTAATTAAAAAATAATCTCGAGGTATATTACCCTTAACCTATAAACCCCTATCTCCCCTATCACCTGCTTATGTTAATGGTGGTTACATATACCGATAAAAACCTAGGGGAGGCATGGAGCTGTGTCTCCACCTCACACCCCATCAAATCCCCATTGAGATGGGTGGGTTAATGTAAAATAAATTAACCGGGGGGGGTTCCCTCTAACCCTTTGAGATGGGTAAAATTAAATAAAATCTCCTTTGGAGAGTTACTATGCAAGGGCATGCGTCTAGGGTGGGGTCTGGTTCATCTAGTTAACACTTAATTCAATTGACTACTCAAAAGACCCAAACATTATTATGAACAAATTACAGAAAACATGGCTTTGGTGCCTAACATGTAAATGCTGTTCCATTACATTAGTGTATTAAACTAGCTTGTGATTGTTAATTAGTATAATTTTTTTTATAGATATTTGTTTTAGGTAAGGGACTAGTTTAGCTAAAGGATGTTTTTCATCGTTCCGCACCAGAATATTAGTGCATATGTAATGTCCAAATACACCGATCAGCCATAAGATTAGCCATAACTGCAGCACAGAATCTGTGTAGGTTACTGTGCCAAGCTGCATATATATCTGTGCCGAGCCGTGTATACCGCTGTGTGGAGTCTTGTGCTGAAGCCCGTGGTTAATCTCTGCTGTTTTCACAGGAGATTCAGCATGAAAGGGAATAATAAAATATTCTCAGTGCTGGGGCACTGTATTGAGCTGTAAAATACTCATGAAAAATGGATGGAACAGACATGTCTATGTTAACCATGTCTTATCCTTCTTACTTGGTTCACTGCTTGGGTTTATTTATTTAGTTTTAATATCTATGACTCATATGGTCCCTGATTTATTAATCTAATCTTTCTCAGTAATATGTTTCATTGCCTCATGTAACCTCTTTCTATAATCTCCTTACTACTCGGTATAACTTCTCCTTAACTTCTTCTCGTCTAACCCTTGAATTATTATAACTATATGCGATATTTATGGCTATAATTGTTCAGTATAACTCCCCCAGTTAGTCCTTATCAAGTCTTAATATAATACCCCCTATTGCTTCACTTAACCTCTTTGTATCTGTATAAGGTTTACGTATAACCCTTCCTATTACTTCTTATAAGCTCTAATATTAGAGCCTTCTATAACTATATAACCTATTTTTCCCCAACCTTTTTTTCCCAACCTTTTTTTCCCCAACCAAAAAGAACGCTATTGTCGCTCCAACTAACTGCTCCAGAAGTAGAACATTTCTTATAACTGCTCCAAATTCTCATTCTTTGGGTTCTCCTTATAATCACTCTCTGTAATCATTTTGAATGCACCTCCATGCCTATTTACCATAATTATAAAAGTAATATTTGTTCTGTGCTGTATATGCCATACCATTTCCTTCAAACTTTTTTAGCCCATATACAGGAAAGATTTTGGGATCCCATGTGACAGCAACATTAAAGTTTCTATAAAAGTTTCAGAGTAAAGTTACCTGTATAATTAGTACGTTCCTTCAGAGGATCGCTACCTTTTTATAAATGCCCTTTTACTCCCCCCCCCTTCTGTTTAATTTCCTCCTGTTCCCTTCTTGATAATTTCTTTACTCCCCTCGAGGGGTGTACTGAAACACAATTAATATATCACATTTTCCATTAAGAATAGATTTTATCGCTCTTAACCCTCTACATTATACTGTACTTGACTTGATCAGAATCTTTCATAGAGCACAATTTAATAATAATGCAGAATTTATGTCCGCTCCCAATAATATATGTTTCGTACACTAAATTTTAAGTACTATGTGTTTTGTTTTTAAACCCCAAGCCTACCTTTGTTACTATTATTGTGTTAGTCGCTATTTCATATTTTCTAGATATAAAGGTCAGCAGTTATAATGTATTGATTAATATCCTTTATCACATGCTAGACAGTAACGGCAAGGTTTAGATTTGGATATTCAATTTCACAAGTATGAGTGATGTTGTATCTATTCATTACCTCACTCTGTTGCTCTCTCGTCAACTTCCATGACTTTAATCAACCAAGTATTAATTAACTATTTAGAAGCCTAGCCCCTTGCCACCAATATCTTACACCCTTACGCCCACAGACAGGTAATCTCTCTTATCTTGCACTTCTCTTTGCATACAGTCTTCTCCTACACATACAATCAAGTTTTATATGTTTAATTAATGTCCTATGGTTGAAAAAAAAGATACAGTATATTAAATATTTGTTCCAAAAAGTCTCATAACTAGTTACTTCTATGTTTCACTTGTACTCACCTGCCCATGATCTTCTATTTGCTATTTGAGAAGCTAGTTCTTGTGACTTGGAAGCCTCCTAAAGATAAAAACCTGGTGACGCAGCTGTAATCGCCTATATACTAATTCTACAAATAGGTCCTTACACAGCCCACGTATTGTCAAAAAAAGCAAAATCTGTCTTTATATGTTACAAGACACTGGCCTCAGGTTAAGGTGCTTCTGTTGTCAGCTCAGGCTGGTAGTGCCCCTTAGTATCCAAAGTTTGGCTAGGAGACCTTACTGACAATATAAATATGGCACATACAGGGGAAAAACCTGTGGATGTTCCCTTTTAAAAGTCCCTCCCTCTTGCATCAAAGTAATTAGGGAATTTTAACATATACCATATTAAGGAGAGAAGCCAGAAGGTGTCCTCTATTTTGAGGACTGATTTATATATAATATTTAACAGGGTTTCTGCATCGAGGGATAGTCATTGCAGTAGAAGACTCGGGGATTAAGAATTCCCCATCCTATGTAGGGGAATTGTCTGTTAGCTACAAACCCTCCACATCCTCAAAGCACAAATGGATTTTTTCAAGCCAGCTGAGTTGTGTGCGAGTTGGTATTATTTAATACTGAAATGGCAAAAATATACAAAGAAGTGCACCGAAACTCCTATTCCAGTAGTCAAATATTAATCCTTGTATGAAGAACACCAGGTTGAAAAAGATAATGGTGTATTCTTGATATAATTTTCTAATTGTATATGTTACAATGTTTTAGCTCTTAGTGATGTTTATTCAAAGTTATTTTTCAGCTACCAATATTTAGCTATATTTTAAATGTTGTGACACTCTTAACAGTTAACATTGGTGAAAACACATTTTCAAAGTGCTCTGTAGACCAGGATATTTGATGCTAGCATAATGAGGTTCCTAGGAGCAGACAGTAATTTTCTTTTTTGTTAATATTGCTTGATATTAAGCAAGGGTCTAATGTGTATATTCTACTATCGCCATAGTTTGTAAATCCAAAATCTGACACAAGTTCTGACACAAGATATACGGAGAATGGATAGAAATCATTTTAGATCAATTCCATAGTTATTTAAGGGCATTCTATGGAACATGAAAATGTCATAGAAAAATGCAGATTTCTTGTAGGATCCAGCTCCATGGGCAATAAATATTCCCTCCCCCAGCACTGGCTCTCTAAATTAATTACACTGACAGCTCTGTGCACTTAACAGAATGGGCCGTGGGCTCCTCATTAATTATTGCATTTGTCATGCATTATCACCACCACTGAACTTCATTACAACTCTACAAGCTGCAGTGGCCCAAAGAGCCTACAATCTAAATGAAATAATATGCTGGTAATTAGCTTGACTGTCACCACACATAAATACTTCTTGCAATTTATCTGAGCACCATCCTTTTGAGGAAATGTAAAAATGCATCTAATCTAAAAAAATAAGCATAAAGATTGTGGTAGTATTTTGTGTAATTAAATTGCTACCACAAACTTTGACAAAGGCTTGTGGTAAAACTAGTATGTGTTAAAATACCCCATTTGAAATATCTTGGGATGTCTAGTATTCAAAAATATATGATTTGATGAGGGTAAATTGAATTGGCCAGCTTCAAAGATGTCCCAAATAGGACATGGGTGCAGGATGACCATTTTTTAAAGGTTTTGCAATAGCAACTATTTATTGCCCTACAACTTTATATTTCCAAAATCAGGACAAATATTAGAATCTATTTAGCTATTTTCTTTAGTTTTTGTAGATGAGTATAATATTTTTCATATAAAGGTCACATTTTGTTATCAAAATTTCACCATATTTTTTTTATAGCAACTTAGATGATATGATCAATATGATGGTATCTAAAGAAAGCCAATGACTTAGTGTGGGTACACTAAATGAGAGAAGAAAATTACAGCTAAAAAAAACCCAGCAGAAATGTTAAAACAGCCATGGTCACGAATGGTACAACAAAAATAAACAGTTCGATCCTTAAGGGATTGATTGTGTTTTGAGGTATGTAATTGTAATTAGATTTTATATGTAATTTGTAATGCACTAGAAAATACATTGAATGTTTTGTGTAATGAACAGCACCCTAAAAACACAAAATCTATCTTGCAAGCAATAGGTAAATATTTACACTACATAAAGCCAAAAGAGAGATACGTGAATAAATATATAATATAGGATATAGTATCAATTGTAAGAATGCATTTTCTAACACAAATATTACATCATATTTGGTAAATCTGTTACAAGTTAAATTGCACTTTTACCCTGGATAAATAATTCTGGCTTAAGCAATGCGGTTACATGAACCACTATTCAAAGCGCGTCACAAAGTTTACAGGGTAGCAAAAGAAAGGTTTTAGAGAGCCATAAACTCCAGTAGGGATCTAAGCATTCCTCTAAGTTATGATGCCATCTTTTATCTGGACCACACCATAAAGGATCGAAGTGTTCCGCTTAGGTGAAATGGTGACTATTAATTGAAACAGCAGCACTGTGGATCTGCTTTGTTGCTGCAGACATAGGTGATATAATTTAAATGACTGGTGTGAAGACCTATGCCATGGCCCTTTTGCCCTGGGTCTCAGAAGATACAATATTGAATATAACACTTTTATAGCCAAATAGAGCATTCCAAACACCACACCTTTTACTCTTGAATATCCAGTACATGCCCATAGACAGTTCTTTAATCTTGTCAGATTCTACTCTTTTTTTGCGGGAGTGCTTAATCGTCACCTGTTTTTGTATGATGTTAAAATCTATTTTCATATCAACAGAAAAAATGTAAATAATTTAATTCCCATTCTGATTAAAACGAGTAAAAAGCAACAACAAATTTTGTTATGGTTTTTTTTTGGTGAACTATGTTGAATGATACCTTTATGGTTTAATGAATTGCAAAAACAGGAAAGTGTCAGGTGTGTTTTTGAAGTGTAATCAACTGGAACTTACCAAGTGAGTGTAGCATTCTAATCTTTACTAAGAAGCTACCACCCACAAAACAATTTGTATATTCACTAACATATGCGTTGTTCACAAGTGTGTGCAGCTTTAAAATGTGCAAGTTTCAGCCAAGAACATGCAAGTTGAACTATAGCTGACTCTCCTCTTCCCTCACTCTGTGTTGCAGGGTGTAATAGATAAAGTTAGATTATTTAATTATTTCCTCTTAGTGTGGTGTTTTTAGCAGGGAAAGTCATAGACATGCAATCGGGTCCATATAATTAGCATTGTAGGACCTGGGCAAAGCAATGCAAAAAATAAACCATGATGTGAAGGGAGTATTTATCAACAGAAATATGCATATACTGTGTATGTACATTTAAGGGAGAGCAGGGGAGGGCTGGCTGCTTTGAGTCTGGCGGGCAAGCACAGGCAAATGGCCCAGAAGTAGGATCGCCCCTACCATGGATCCAGATGACTCTGTTGGACCCAGACAGCATTGGCAGGGGAGTGCAAAACCCCGGCGGAAGTGCGGGCAGCAGCGGAAGTTGTCTGCGCGCATCGCACAGACCTTCACTGGCTGCCCCCATTACACACCAAGGAATCTGCAGCACGGGGAGAAGTCTAGGGAAGCACTGGTAAGTCAGGGGAGGGTAAGAGTGGCATATGGGGGGGGTATAAGGGCTTTCTGGAGGTAGAGTGGCATATAGGGGGTTAAAAAGAATATCAGGGAGGCAGAGTGGCATATAGGGGGTTAAAAGGAATATCAGGGAGGCGGAATGCCATATAGGGGGTTAAAAGGAAAATCAGGGAGGTTAAAAGGATTATCAAGGAGGCAGAGTGGCATATATGGGGTTAAAAGGAATATCAGGGAGGCAGAGTGGCACATAGGGGGTATAAGGCATATCTGGGGGGGGAGTGGCAAATAGGGGTCAAGAGGCATGTCAGGGAGGCAGAGTGGCATATAGGGGGTATAAGGCGTTTCTGGGGGCAGAGTTGCATATAAGGTGGTATAAGGCATTTCGGGGGGGGGCGGATGTGCATAACTGGGGGGGCAGGTTGGCAAATACAAGGAAATAAAAACAAAAATAAATTTTTCTCAATCATAGTTTTTATTAAATATGAAAAAATAGTTTACATGTGAATTAATATTTACTAGTAAAACTTTTTTCTTATATGGTAGTCATATTCAGGCTTTTTCTTTTTTTCCTAAATTAATATTCACATTTTGAGGGGTCATCTTATAATCAAGCAAATACTGGTAATTTTTCCCATTAAAATAACATCAAATGGATCAGAAATACAGTGTAGACATTGTTAATGTTGTAAATCACTGGAATTTGATGATTTTTAATGGAATATCTTCATAGGCATACAGAGGCCCTTTATCAGCAACCATCACTCCTGTGTTCTAATGGCACATTGTGTTAGCTAATCAAGCAAATTGGTCATTGGAAAGCCCTCTTGCAATTACGTTTGCACAGCTAGAAATGTTCTTGTTTTCCATGACCAGGCACTTTTGAATGGTAGTGTATGTGTATGTAAGGTGTTAGTGAGTGTGTGTGGCAGCAAAGTGATTCACAACAAGGTTTCTTAGAAAGCAGGGCCCCTTAGCAAGTGCCCAGTGTGCCCATACGTTAAGACTGCATACACTATCTGTTTAAACATATGTGGACGCCATTATTAATTATTATTAAGTATAGGTGTTTCAGTCACACCCATTACTAACAGATGTATAAAATCAAGCACATAAGCATGCCATCTCCATAGACAAACATTGGCAGAACTGGTCATAGTGAAGAGCTTAGTGGCATTCCTTTGCTACAAGTCAGTTTGTGAAATGTCTGCCCTGCTAGTGCTATTATTGTGAAATGAAAGCATCTAGGAGAAACAATAGCTCAGCTATAAAATGGTAGACTACGCACACTCACAGAGTGGGGCTGTTGAGTGGTAAAGTGTGTTAAAATTGCCTGTCTTCTGCAACAATACTCACTACAGATCACTGTTTGTCTGCAGCTTCATGAAATGGGTTTCCACGGCTAAGCATCTGCTCACAAGCCTAAGATCACTACACACAATGCCAAGCGTCGGATGGAGGGGTTTAAAACACATTACCACTGAACGCTTGAGCAGCGGAAGCATGTTCTCTGGAGTGATAAATCATGCTTCACTATCTGGAAATCTGATTGACGAATCTGGGCACAGTGCCTACTGGAAAATTTGGTACAGGAGGGATAATGGTCTGGGGCTTTTTTTCAGGATTTGGGCATAGTTCCAGTGAAGGGTAATGTTAATGCTACACCATATAGAGACATTTTACATAATTATTTTCTTTTAATTTTGTGGCACCAGTTTGGGCGAGGTCCTTTCCCGTCCCAGCATGACTGTGCCCCAGTGCACAAATCAAGGTCCGTAAAGACATAGTTTGACGAGTTTGGTGTGGAAGAACTGAACAAAACCCTGACCTTAACCCCACTGAACACCTTTGGGATGAATTGGAACACCAATTGCGAGTAAGGCCTTCTTCCAACACCTGCCTGACCTTACAAATGTTCTTTTGGCTAAATGAGCAACAATTCTCACAGACACATTCCAAATCTTGTGGAAGGCCTTGACAGAAGAATGAAGGCTGTTCTAGTTCGAAAAGGGAGGCCACGGTTTTGAAATGGGATGTACAACAAGTTCATGTTGGTGTGATGATAAGTTAAAAGGAATGATGGGTGAAACTATATCAAATTAAAGCTATTCATAACATTGGAACCTTGTCACAGAGACTGACCCCAGTTAGCGGATACCTTGGTATCTCCTGACATCTTTCGATGTGGAGATAAGACTTTTTATTGTCACATAAAAAACAAGGGGAATATTTTAAGGGCTTGGAAGAATTTGTCTTTATGGAACTTTAAACATTACACATAAAAGACAGGTACCACCAAAAGTGTTTATTATATAATAGTGTTTTTACTGTACACTGACAGAATATATCATTGGAACCCAAAGTGGTTGTTTTTTATATTTGCAAATGAAATCCTTGTATTTAGTACATAATGTTTTGAAGAACATATTATGCAGAAGCATGCAAGGTGTAGGTATATATATATATATATATATATATATATATACATACAGTACCTCACAAAAGTGAGTACACCCCTCACATTCAGCCTGGATAACAGTGTAAATTTGCTGTCCCATCAAAATAACTCAACACACAGCAATTAATGTTTAAACCTTGGCAACAAAAGTGAGTACACCCCTAAGTGGAAATGTCCAAATAGGGCCCTAAGTGTGAATATTTTGTGTGGCCACCAATGTTCCATCTAACTTTTCTTAGTTGGCGTGTGCAGAAAATATCTCTTGTGCAAAAATGTTCACAGAGCAAACATTTTGTGCGCACAATATCCGCGCCGCATAAAGTTTCAAAAAAATTATTTTTTTCTTTTTTTGGGGAAAAACTGTTGTGCGCACAATTTTTGGACGTGTGCGCTCTCTAAAAAAGCTATGTGCGCGCGCACAAGCGCACAGCTTAGAGGGAACACTGGTGGCCACCATTATTTTTCAGCACTGCCTTAAGCCTCTTGGGCATAGAGTTCACCAGAGCTTCACAGGTTACCACTGGAGTCCTCTTCCACTCCTCCATGACGACATCACAGAGCAGATGGATGTTAGAGACAATGGGCTCCCCCACCTTCCGTTTGAGGATGCCCCACAGATGCTCAATGCAGGCCCAGACCATGACACTCCCACCACCATGCTTGATTGTAGGCAAGACACACTTGTCTTTGTACTCCTCACCTGGTTGCCACCACACACGCTTGACACCATCTGAACCAAATAAGTTTATCTTGGTCTCATCGGACCACAGGACATGGCTCCAGTAATCCATGTCTTTAATCTGCTTGTCTTCAGCAAACTGTTTGCAGGATTTCTTGTGCATCATCTTTAGAAGAGGCTTCCTTCTGGGATGATAGCCATGCAGATCAATTTGATGCAGTGTGCGGCGTATGGTCTAAGCACTGACAGGCTGACCACCCACATCTTCAGGCTGACCTCTGGATATGATGCTGAGCACGTGCACTCAACTTCTTTGGTCGACCATGGCGAGGCCTGTTCTGAGAGCAACCTGTCCTGTGAAAGCGCTGTATGGTCTTGCCCACCATGCTGCAGCTCAGTTTCAGGGTCTTGGCAATCTTATAGCCTAGGCCATCTTTACATAGAGCAACAATTCTTTTTTCAGATCCTCAGAGAGTTCTTTGCCATGAGGTGCCATATTGAACTTACATTGACCAGTATGAGAGAGTGTGAGAGCGATAACACCAAATTTAACACACCTGCTCCCCATTCACACCTGAGATCTTGTAACACTAACGAGTCACATGACACCGGGGAGGGGAAATGGCTAATTGGGGTGTAATCACTTTTGTTGCCAAATTTACAATTTTATACAGGCTGCACACTCACTACTTTACATTGTAGCAGAGTGTCATTTCTTCAGTGTTGTCACATGAAAAGATATAATAAAATATTTACAAAAATCTAAGGGGTGTACTCTCTTTTGTGAGATACTGTATATATATATATACACACCCTTCATGGACTCATGTCTTAGTGTGCGCTAGCATTTTAAGGAGTAAGGCCCACTTGAGGCCTGTCTCATTCTGTCAGTATAAACATAGCAGTTGACTAATATGCTAAGATTTTTCCCCAGTGCATTCATTATAAATGATGTCTGACTTATCTTGGACATAAAAAACTTCATAAAAATCAGTCTGTTGGTTCAGCATTTTAAAAGATTTTTAATCTAATAGGTTTATTATGTGCTTTAAATTACATTATTCAAGTGTCATTTATAGCCCACCTAATAAGCCTGCAGTAGTTTAGAATATACTAGTGCCTGTATTAGTTCTAAAAACACATTAGAATAATGGAGAACTTCCCAAATAATTATCCAACAATGAATACAAGGCCCAGCACATACATACATTATGCGTCATAAGGGCAAACACATCATGTTACACCCCCATTACGTGAAGGTGTTATGTCATATTTCCCAGTCCCACAATTCTTGTATATGTGAAATCCCTGTTTCACCCTAAAACTTGCTAGCGCTTCTGGGAAATGGGGTCACATCCAACCAGCATATAGGTCCTACTACAAAATCAGTTGCGACTGATGTATATGGGAATGAATTGGTACTAGAGTCTGTTTTCATGAACAGAGATTTATTGTTGAATTATCTTAAAATGTATTTTGTTTAAAGACATAGGGAAGTCAACACTGCAGTAATTCTATGTACAATAATCTACTTGATATAATGCTGCATGGCTGTTTTTTTGTCACTGTGGACAAAATGTGTCTGTAGACTTAGAGCTGGTGATGGTCTTGTAGAACCAAGACTTTACCACAAATACTATGTTTATTTTACCATAAAATGTAGATTTGGATATTTTATTTAATCTCAATATCACATAACGTGTTATATATGGGGTGGGAAATCAACAATGAATAAAACTGTGAGATTTTATTCTCAAGTGTCTGGTACAAATACTAGCTTTTATCCTGTGTTCCTGTGTTTTTAGGTATAGGCCTAACTTGTCTAGAACTCTTTTATATGCACTAAAGGGAGACTTTACTTTAACTCCCTCGCTCGGCTATACATTATGAAGGGTGGACTCCAGGGAACCTCTAATGAAGAAAGAGCTTAGATGGCCCTGTAAAAAGCATAGTTAAATCACTGAGAATTTGCTAAGTCTCCTCATGCATTATACAGGGCCAGCAAACACTCTTGAAAACTGTCACTTTAGTTAATAGAACTCTCTATGTTGAACTACAACATACCCACTGTCTACACTCACTTACAAAATAAATGATATACAGTGTTGGGCATTAGTACTGTGGAACCAAAATACACATTAGATTTTTCAAGTTTAAGTAGAAGAAAAACACATTTCAGTTTCATTTTAGTCTTTAAGAAATAGAACTAGAACCAGATTTTCTCTTCTTTCTGTCTTTCAGTGTTTTGTGATTTTATTGGGATTGAGCCTTATATGTAATATTTATCCTATGCCATTAAAATGACCATATTATTTCACTGTGATGGCAGTCAGCAAAGCTTAAAAACTGACTTAAGTTGCTTTAAAATGTTCTAAAATTGTTTGATATTTATTTTCTTTCTAATAATTTTCTACTACCATATAATGGATGAATTATTCTGGGCATCTGTTACAATGATATCTACTAGCGAGTAGCCAATGAGAAAGACCAGGTCAGGTGTATGCTGGTAAGTAGTGTGCTCTAAACACAAAAGACATGGAATTTATCTGAAAAAAAATAAAAATGTAACTTTAATGTTTTTAATAACTTAAAAAACTGACATAAAATATATATTAATATATATTAATACCACACAGTGCAGTTATTTATGGATTAGTACATAAAGTGTTTTAGCATTATTATTATAGGAACATATTAAATGGAAGAGAGGTCACTGACCATATTATAACTTTATAAATCCTGCACTAAAAAAGTGAATATTGTTCGCAGAAAGTGAGAAATTGATCTTTTTAAAGGTGCCAGGTGGATCATACAGTATCTACTATCACACATGATACATTACGATGGTAATTTACCGGAAGGGGCTTTATCTGTCTGGAGGAGCTACCCTACATGCTGATGTCCGTGGAACCCCCTTTTATCAGTCCAGCAAGAAGGGGAGAATTAATTGTGCCTTTGAATACTATACACATCACAGCAATGATGAGCAATGTATCACACACAGGTTAAATGAATTGTTTCCATTAGTGAACTTGGTGTTTGAAGGAGATTGTGTGCCTCTGAAAGTCACATGGAGGGTGGGGAACAGAGCACATTCACAGGGTGACAAGGCTGTGCATGGTCATATTTTATTGTCATCGTTAAGAACACCACAAAAAATGATGACTTACAGGAAAGCCGCTCAGTTTATAATGATAACAAGACCTCTGCCAGACAGAAAATTGCTCTGGCACATATTTACTAAGTAGCGTTTGGCCTAGAGGTCTTTTCTTATTACAAAAGGCACCATATAGATTGGAAAATACAGCCTTACCATATGTCAAACAGATACTGTAACGGAATCTGCATAAAAAAGAACTCTCTCTTGCATTCTCTTGATCACATGTGTCTTCTTACTGACTCAAACCTCCCAAAGCCAAAGAAGGACACTTTTGTTCTGGGGGTTGTAGTCACAAGTGGGCTAAGGTACAGGGATCTAATTAGATATTTTAGGTGACTTTGTAACCATTTGGGTAGGGCATTTGGACAAAGAAGAATAATGTAATCTATGTACACGATTTTTAAAATAGGTAATGATTAAAAATGTCTGTACAGTAAGTCTCCTTTATGAATGGAAGCCTGGCGTTAAAAATGAATGTGATGCGCCAACAAAAATAAAGCCAAAATGGAGAAGTCGTGTGTGAAATATATATATAATTTTTTTTTAAACATAGTTTAAAAACACTGACAAAAAGTCTCAGGTTTCTGTGGGCACAAAACACCCTCAGTAAACACCCTTACTGTAGTAGCCTCGACCACTTTTGCTGGAGGGATGTTACACTTATCTACCTCACTCTCAGTAAACTAAAACATTATTACATTACATCTATAGCATTCTTTGAAATAAACTTCCCTTTTATGAACATTTGACAACGTATGTACTATTGTATATTATGCATAAAGCTTATAGTCTAAATCAACCAATTTTTGCCATACAAACATATACCATATCTCAAACACAGGTATGTCCACAGTAGGCCCAATAAAATGTAAGACAAACTTGATTTGTTTATTCTGAACCAAAATAAATTTTAATGCTTTGAACCTGAATATAGCAGCTAACATTACATGATTTCGATGCTAATGTCAGAACAACCACATTGTTTTCCACTGAGGCATTACATTAAGCCAAACCACTCTTTGTGTAGGCTTTGGGTGATGGAAATAGGAAAATATATATATGACGATAATTCACTATTAATTATATAAGCCTGTATCTTGTGCCATAAAATGACACATACAGTACATTCACAATGTGAGAATGAAAAGCTGTATTTCAAGAATGAGAAGTGGACATCGATGTGTACAAGTCCCTTATAAATATAAATTTTACAACATAGAGTCTACTATAAGGGTAAAAAAATTGCTTGTTAAGAGAAATAGCTTCTATATTTAAACATCTTTTTAGAATTCTGGGACAAATTGCTAATTGTGACTGACTTGAATATAAAATCTAAGTGTTATAAAGGCTTATTATCACATTCAATGGGCAGTCATGCCTAGTTTTATTTCAAGCAATCTTGATCTCTGTCTCTCAGTCAAAAGTAATGCTTCATTGAGAAATCGTGTTTTTATTTTCTAAATGGCACCTCCACACTTATTCACTGAAGAAGGAGTTGTCAGGGTTTCCTCCCATAATGGATTGATGGCCCTGTATAAAGCCTCTTCACTGATTGAACAATGCATTTTGCCGGCCTAGCTCTGCTCTTCTTGCATCTGTCGGACAAAGCCATGGTGAACTGAGTTGACAACACAACTCTCACTTTAGCGAATAAACATCAGGACGCATCACTTTGACTATTGCAATACACAGAAGCAAACACAGAATATGTGACAAGCAATCATGTGCTTCAATGCATTTTCTCTTAGTATAAGGTTTCAAGCAGTGGTGTCGCTACAGGGGGGCAATTGCCCCCCCCAGGTTATTCCTTGCCCCCCCTGTTGCCCCCCCGCCGAATTTGTAACCACCCAGGACTTGCCGTCAGTAGCACTACCTTACCTTGATGGAGGTCTGTGGACCTCCATCACCACCTACCCCGGCGATCTGCCCCTCAAACTGAAGGGCATCACCGGGGCCACCCGATCCGCCCAGTGCCGTCTTGCGCAATGACGCGATGACGTCACCGCGCAACTTTATTAACAACTGACAATTGTCAGTTAAAGAGGTATGGGGGCATTCTGCTTAGATGCCTGTATCTCAGGCATCTAAGCAGCTACATACCCCCAACATATACCGTTGGAAAGGTAATCGCCTCACCTTTCCAACGGTATATAGAATGTAAAAAAAGAATAACAAATATTAAGTTAAAAAAATAAAAATTTAAAAAAAATGGATTTGGGGGTCTCTAAAGGCAGATAAAAAAAGATCAAAATTGCCTAGAGACCCCCAAATTATTTAAACATAAAGTAGTTTAACTTTAAAAAAAAAAGTTTAAGTATTCTAGCTAAATGATCACTGTGGTAGCCAATGTTACCACAGTGATCATATAGCTATAAAAAGTTACATTCCCTTTTTAAAAATGGCCGATACTAATTTTAAATCCTATTATGCCTTTGATCATGGGGTTAAATTTAGCCAACGGTAGAGGGAGGCAATTTTTGAAATCCTGATGAACTGCAAATATTATTAAAATCAGCCATTTAGCCCGTGCGGTACGTGAGTAACCATCTCATCCCTGGAGCGCCTTGCATTTTTACTGCAAAACTTATTTTTGCTGTAAAAGTGATTTTTTTTTTCTCCCTTTACCATCATTTCTTTGGGATTGTAACGGGAAAGAATGGTGTGTGCTTCTGCGAGTGAATGGAGATATGAAAGGCGTGTGAATGGTCAGTAATTAGGGTTAAAGCCTTGACGTGGCATTACTGCTCACGTAGGAAGTTAAATTATGGCACAAAAAGTACACATTTGCAAAAACGACATCCCTTGGCGCATCAAATGAGGGGCTGCATGTGTTTCTAGTACAAACCTGGAGCGCGCAAGACAAAAATGAACATGTCGCTATGGTTAGAAAAAACATATTTTCTAGCCAAAGCGACATATTCCATCATTATTTGTGCACTCAACTTTTGTCCTAGAAATACATGTAGCCCCTCGTTTGAAGCTCCAAGGGGTGTAGTTTCTTAAAATGGATGAATTGCCTGAATGAGGGAGAACATGAGTTAATATGTGGATGAGTTGTCTGAATGAGGGAGAGCATGAGTTAATGTGTTTGTGTGTATCATAGATGTATAATTGTGGAAGGGCAAAGATGGCACTAGCAGGATGTTTAAGCCTTGGGGACCAAGATGGCACAGGCAGGGTGTATATGGGACAAAGATGGCAAATCTTATGTGTGTTATCTGGGTGCTGACCAGGTTCTATGTGGGCAGCATGGTTGGGGTGTGCAACCTGTGATCTATCCCTGTAATTTAGGGGTTTTAAATATACCTTTAATGCTGTGTTTTTATGTGAATTCCAATTGATCTGTACCTGCAAAGCTGGGTTTGTGTGTTCTTCTGTAGATCCATATCTGCTATGCTATGTTTCCATACATTATTTATGTATACCTGCAAATACAGGGTTTGTATGTCTTTTTCAGTTGATTAATACCTGCAATGCTGTTTCCATGTATTTGTTTGATCTATACCTGCAATGCTACATTTCATATATTATTATTGTATACCTGCAAATACAGGATTTGTATGTCTGATTCAGTTTATTTGATATATACCTTCAGTGCTGAGATCACAAGTGAATTTCAATTGATCTATACATGCAAAGCTGGGTTTGTGTGTTAATGTGTTGATCTATACCTGCTATCGGCAGCAGGGTCTAATATTTATATATATATTTATATATATATCGACAGCAGGGACTAATATTAATATATATATTGGCAACTGGGGCTAATATTAATATATATGGGCAGCAGGGGCTAATATATATATATATCAGCAGCAGGATCTAATATTAGGCCCTGAAATCATTTAATGCAAAAGTTAAGGTATTGTGTTGTTTAAAGGATTTCAAGGATTAGTCTTACTAAATTGTGGCTTCAGGCTTCCCATGTTGAATGTACAAGTATTGTATTGGCCAATAACAAAAGTATCATTCCATAGCACATTACTTTTGGCAATATATATATATATATATATATGTGTGTGTTTTTTCAGTGGTATGATTTAATGGTGGAAATTATTAATGCCCCCCCAGTTTGACTGTGGTATCTTGTGTGCCCCCCCTATATATTGTTTCTAGAGTCGCCACTGAGTAGTCATGACTCAAGCATGTCAATGGCACAGTAGTGGGGCTTCCAAAAAAGCCACGTCAAAAGGCAGTTTAGGTAATAAAACTCAGTGGCCTTGAACATGGGCATATACAAATGAGATTGTTGTTTTCGAGGTCTTAAAGTTTATGTGCATATGTTATGCTACATCCCACTTAATGTATATGCTGGGCTTCTATGAGGTATCACACTTCTACTGACTCATTGGCGAACTATGGATGGATTTTTTTTCTTGGACTTGTAATACTCTGATTTGGCAGAGTGAACAGTTTGCACACCATATCTCTGCAAATATGTAGAGCTGTCAACATGAATGATATCACAGAGTTTGGGGTAAAGCAAACATTAAATTACTTCCAAACATCTAATCTTTGTCCATTCAAATGGCATTCATGGTTTTAAGAAATTTTAGTAGTTTTGTTGTCTTGTTCTTGAAATATATACTGATCTGTCAGTAGAAAATAGATTGATCAGGTGTTCTTCTTAAGTTGGTTTAATGTATGTCTAAAGCTTTTGGTATACAGTTTACTAGCCCCAGACTATATAGCAAGACACTGCTTTTCTCACTTGTCGCCTTTCATCAACCGGCTGGTAAACAGTTAAGTGATTTTACCTTTAGTGCTCAGAGGACTGAGTGAATCACACCAACAAGCTTGGATATGTCCAGCTTTTCTTGTCCTTGCCCCACTCTGTGATTTATGTCTCTTCATGAACATTACAGCTCCATTAACAATTTGTGAAACCAAACGCTTGAATTACTCAAAGCACTTGCAATAACAGACTCTGATTATCATTAATAGTCCCATCGTCCTACACAAGGACGCACTCACAGCAGGTCTGCTCCTGCCCATTCTCCTAAATCAATTGCCATTAATGAGACCCTTGCTCTTAAGATGACCAACTTAGTTGTCTGGGACTTTTGAAATTGAAACTATTTAATAACTGCACGGTTTAGCTATTTCAACATTTCCTGGTAATTATTTACTGGATTATTTGTTTATTGTTGAGTCAACTTTAAATTTATTTGTGCAGGTTTTTTACCCACTCACAAATAGTGTTAGACCACATTTAATGCCCACAAGGGCTTTCACTATTGCACTTTGTGATATGAAAACTGTCATGACATCTCACTACCTCTTCATTTAAGTGTGAATCTCTTGTGACTCATTCTGTGCATAGATGACAAAGTATATGATGATATTAGCCGCATGCTCATATGAAGACACCAAGGCAAACTCATGAGATTTAGTTCAGATGGGTCAGACTGCTCTCAACTGAGTTTTCATAATAGGTTTAAATGAGGGATCTGGATGTTTGTAAAGTGGAGACCAATAATGATTAAGATTTATAATCGTACACAACTGATGCATTGAATGTTAGCCTCCTATATATACACTTCATGGTGGACAACATTTTTGTACAGATTGAACAGGTGAAATGCATAGCAAACAGATCATCATCCAGAAATATGTGGACGGGAGGTTCTCATTAGCCTACCACATGATTTTTTATCGCCTGTAGATTTACTACAATTTGTAGTATTTGTAGGCTGATACATGAAATGGAAGTGAATGAGCCAGAAAGTTATGATGATGAGAAATACCCTTCCCATGACCATCCATATTGTTAGCTGCTAGCAGTTGTGCTCTGTTTTTAATGACTCCCACTAGTTTTAATTGTCTCCAAATATTAATGGTGAACCAAAATAAAAAAAAAATAGGATGCGTATTTTAAAGGAATATGTGTAGTCTGCTTGTCACCATTACCTGCATTAATGGCAATTCTGTTAACGGTGAAAGTAATGCAGTTGCCATTTCAACCAATGGAATGTTTGTCACGGTAACTCCCTGAGACTGGGGACATACTTAGACAAACCTAGAAGGACTGTGGAACTGCCGAGCAGATAGGAACTTTGCCCCTGTATGTTCGTCAATTGTTCCCACCCTGTCCTTATCCTTATTTCACATCCCTTATTTCACATCTGCTGGCGGGAAGTGCAAAACACTGCAACTTACAATTGACCAAACTGGGGTTTGGGGTTGCCCAATTAGGTTGACAGCTGATCTATTTAAGGTTAAGGTTAAATTCAATGTGTTTTCTTTTGGGGTTCTAGGACCTATGTCTTGTTAGGATTGTTAGGATTTAGTTCCAAATTAATTGGTGGTTGTATTTATTCTTTTTTTCTGCCTTATTCTCATGCAAGATCAAAGTGAAAAGAGACTGCAAGATGTACTTCTTGCAGTCCTTTTTCCCTTTGATCTCCCTTTATTCTGTCTCTTTGATTCTTGTACGGTTTCTTTTCCATCTCAGTTAATTACATTTGTGCCTCTTTTTTCTGTGTTTTTCAAATCCCTCCCCCCCTTTTAGTCTTGCTAAACTCGGCTGCATCCGGCAGTCTCATTTTCCTGCAGTCTCTTTTTCTCTTTTTCTGTCTCTTCGATTCCTTATACGAGAATTAGGCAGAAAAAAATGGCTTATAATAATACGGTACATGCAAGCTTTAAGTAATCCTAAACAGCATTTTATTTTACTGATTTATTTCATTTTTCGAGATGTGACAAAATGTTATATTTCCGCACTGATTTTTTTTATTATTCACATTTAATACTCATGTTTAAAAACTCCCAAAAGGTGATATATTAAATCATGTTAATATTTTGGTTTTGGACCTTTATAAAGTGAATAGAGTGATTCTATTATAAACACATGGTTAATTAACACATCTTTCATCAAGGGAAACTATATTGTGTCCTCCACTGTTCAAGTTGGTTTGATGTCCGCCATGAAACTTGTTTGTGCCCATCTCTGATAGTATACAACATTTGACATCTTTACCTATGCTCTTTCTAGGTCTCTCCATTACCAAGAAGACACATACATGTGAGTAACATTTTATTTTCTGTCCAAAAGTAACACTAGAGTTGAAAATGTAAGTGTCTGGCACATATCTCTCTTGCCAGGGAATTGTATGAACATTCAGAATATGTAATATAATCTTAACAAAAGTGCTTGTGAAATAAATATGGAAATTATGGTTTAGTCTCCTGTAAGATTGGGTGACCACATGTCCCAGATTGGCTGGGACAGTATCGCAATCCTACTTTAAAGTCCCAGGCAGCCTGAATCCGGGACAATGTATTGTCCTGGAATGAGAATGAAGGAGGTTTCTCAACTCTCCTGATTGGCTGAGAGTTTAGAAGCCTCCCCTGATAGGCTAAGTCCCATCTTCACACCAAGCTCAGTGTCAGATGCAGCCAGCACCAGGTATATGTATGACTGTGTTTGTCTGTGTGATGGCTGGTTATCTAAGAGTTAATTCCCTGAAACTGCTCATGTCTGGTAATGATTGTATGTACATTAAAATATAAATATATTTTTAAATCTGACTTCCTAATAATGTATGTATTTTATGTGTACGTGAATCAGTGTGATATCGATAATATATGCCGAAGTGTGTAATCTCATCCACTTCATACTGTGTCTCTGAATGGCAGAAATAAAATGTGGTCACCATACTGTAAGAGGGTAAGCGAGAAATATTTTTGGAGCAATCCACTTATGCAAGGCCTGATTAAAGAGTTTTAGGCCCTTGAGCAATTATACAGGAAGCAGTCCATGTCTAGAGTTCCAGCACTTAGCAAGCTCTTTTTTTTAACATTTTTTTCTGCTTTCGACCTCTTGTGATCTTTTTTTGCCCCCTTTTTGGCAATTTCTTTTGCAGTATCACGCCACACACATATTAATTATAAATATACTGTATACCTGATTATAAGATGGCACCCCAAAATGTGGAGAAAAAAAAAGAAAAAGCCTGAATATAAGACTACCCTATAGGCAGTGGCGACTCTAGAAACAATATATAGGGGGGCACACAAGATACCACAGTCAAACTGGGGGGGCATTAATAATTTCCACCATTAAATCATACCACTGAAAAAACACACACACACACATATATATATATATATATATATATATATATATATTGTCAAAAGTAATGTGCTATGGAATGATACTTTTGTTATTGGACAATACTTGATCATTCAACATGGGAAGCCTGAAGCTTAGTACGACTAATCCTTGAAATCCTTTAAACAACACAATACCTTAACTTTTCCACTAAATGATTTCAGGGCCTAATATTAGTCCCTGCTGCCGATATATATATAAATATATATATAAATATTAGACCCTGCTGCCGATAGCAGGTATAGATCAACACATTAACACACAAATCCAGCTTTGCATGTATAGATCAATTGAAATTCACTTGTGATCTCAGCACTGAAGATATATATCAAATAAACAGAATCAGACATACAAATCCTGTATTTGCAGGTATACAATAATAATATATGAAATGTAGCATTGCAGGTATAGATCAAATCAATACATGGAAACAGCATTGCAGGTATTAATCAACTGAACAAGACAAGACAAACCCTGTATTTGCAGGTATACATAAATAATGTATGGAAACATAGCACAGCAGATATGGATCTACAGAAGAACACACAAACCAAGCTTTGCAAGTACAGATCAATTGGAATTCACATAAAAACACGGCATTAAAGGTATATTTAAAACCCCCTAAATTACAGGGATAGATCACAGGTTGCACACCCCAATCACGCTGCCCACATAGAACCTGGCCAGCACCCAGATAACACACATAAGATTTGCCATCTTTGTCCCATATACACCCTGCCTGTGCCATCTTTTTCCCCAAGGCTCAAACATCCTGCTAGTGCCATCTTTGCCCTTCCACAATTATACATCTATGATACACACAATCACATTAACTCATGCTCTCCCTCATTCAGACAAATCATCCACATATTAACTCATGCTCTCCCTCATTCAGACAATTCATCCATTTTAAGAAACTACACCCCTTGGAGCTTCAAATGAGGGGCTACATGTATTTCTAGGACAAAAGTTGAGTGCACAAATAATGATGGAATATGTCGCTTTGGCTTGAAAATATGTTTTTTCTAACCATAACGACATGTTCATTTGTGTCTTGCGCACTCCAGGTTTGTACTAGAAACACATGCAGCCCCTCATTTGATGCGCCAAGGGATGTCGTTTTTGCAAATGTGTACTTTTTGTGCCATAATTTAACTTCCCACGTGAGCAGTAATGCCACGTCAAGGCTTCAACCCTAATTACTGATCATTCACACGCCTTTCATATCTCCATTCACTCACAGAAGCACACGCCATTCTTTCCATACATTTACTCACAGTAGCACACACCATTCTTTTCCCTTACAATCCCAAAGAAATGATGGTAAAGGGAGAAAAAAAAAATCACTTTTACAGCAAAAATAAGTTTTGCAGTAAAAATGCAAGGCGCTCCAGGGATGAGATGGTTACTCACGTACCGCACAGGCTAAATGGCTGATTTTAATAATATTTGCAGTTCATCAGGATTTCAAAAATTGCCTCCCTCTACCGTTGGCTAAATTTAACCCCATGATCAAAGGGATCATAGGATTAAAAATTAGTATCGGCCATTTTTAAAAAGGGAATGTGACTTTTTATAGCTATATGATCGCTGTGGTAACATTGGCTACCACAGTGATCATTTAGCTAGAATACTTAAACTTTTTTTTTTTTTTTAAAGTTAAAGTAGTTTATGTTTAAATAATTTAATTTGGGGGTCTCTAGGCAATTTTGATCTTTTTTTATCTGCCTTTAGAGACGCCCAAATCCACAGACCTCCATCAAGGTAAGATAGTGCTAGTGACGGCATGGTGCCGTCGTTAGCACCTGACTGGGACTGCTAGCGACGGCACCATGCCGTCGTTAGCAGTCAAGAACTGTCCTGGGTGATTACAAATTTGGCGGGGGGGCAAGGAATAACCTAGGGGGGGCAATTGCCCCCCCTTGCCCCCCTGTAGCGACGCCACTGCCTATAGGAAAAAAGTTTTACTAGTAAAGATGAATTCACATGTAAACTATTTTTTCATATTTAATAAAAACTATGATTGAAAAAAAATATTTTTTTATTTTTATTTCCTTTTATTTGCCAACCTGCCCCCAGTTATGCACATCTACCCACCAGATATGCCTTATATGCCACTCTGCCTCCCGGATATGCCTTATACACCCATATATGCCACTCTGCCTCTCTGACATGCATTTTAACCCATATTTGCCTTCCCCCCTAGGTATGCCTTATATCTCCTATCTGCCACTCTGCCTCCCTGATATGCCTTTTAACCCCCTATATGCCACTCTCCCTCCAGAAAACCCTTGAACACCCCGTGACACTCTTAACCCCCCTCTCCGACTTACCAGTGCATCCCTTTACTTGTGACCCGCGCTTCAGACTCCCTGGTGTCATATCAGTCTTTGCACTTGTGGCAAAGCCCAAGAGATCTCCAAAGGGTGAAATGCCATACAGAAAGAATATGGACAGACAGCTGCTTCATAGCCTGCCCTACGGTGCTTCCACACTTGGGAACGTCTTAAATTTTAGCTCTCTTGTGTCATTACAGAGGAAAAATCTTTATCTACATATCAGTCTTATCCCACCCAATAGGGCAGTCCAGAACCGAAGTGAGAGGAAAATGCCATCTGCACAAGGAAACTAACAACTCCAGACATACATTCTAGCTTTTGTTGCCCTTGTCAGTGGAGTATGGTTGGTATCCCTTTAAGCACAAGAGAGCAAGCAGGTCAATGTCTGCACTCACCTTTACACTTGGGGTGAACCCCTAGAGGTCTCCGAAGGGTGAAATGCCATACAAAAAGATTATGAGATGCTAACCAAGAACAGCTGCTTCATAGCTTGCCCTACGGTGCTTCCACGCTTTCAGCATCTAACATTTTAGCTCTCTTGTGCCATTACAGAGGAAAAATCTCCATCTACATATCAGTCTTCTCCCACCCAAATGGGGAGTCTAGAACCAAAGTGAGAGGCAAATGTCCTGTGCACAAGGGAACCAACAACCCAAGACGTACGCTTTTGCCTTTGTTGGTCTCGTCAGTGGGGTACAGTTGGTATCCGTTTAGGCACAAGAGAGCAAGGAACACCTAGCCAACCCTGGATCCCAGTGATATGCATGTACAATCAACTACACCCCAGAATCTAATCTCCAAAACATTAACCGCCTCAGTGCCCTGCTCTGCTAATAATTAACAACTCTTGTTGTCCTCCACAGACTGCAAGGATAAATTCATACCTACATACCTGCCTTAACTCGCTTGGGAGAACTGTCAGAAGATGCCACTGGGGTGCAAAATGAAGGTTTACATATAGTCTCACAATTAATCCTTCACCTGTGGGCCAGCATTCACTGACAGAGACTTACCCAATTACAATGGGTCAGAGTAGGAAACTGCAAGTGCAAAAAGTCAGATCAAAAGGAAGCCACTGCCTAATTCCCATCCCAAACCAAATCAAAGCCGTATGAAAGTCAGAACTCTCCAGACAGCCCTATCAGAAATGTCCTATACAATGCAAGATCAATAAGGAACAAAACTTTTAATTGCCGACCTCATTAGGTCAGTAGATCTTGTTTGTATTACTGAAGCATGCCTATAAAAATGCAGGCACCATCTTGGAAGTAGCTGTTCCAAGCATTTATTCAGTGCACCACTGTTCTAGACCCAACCACAAGGGAGGAGTAGCAATCTGCATCAAATAATTTTTAAATTAATATACCAAGATATTTTAAATGCATAACTGCCATCATTTCCACAGTCAAAGTTTTCATAAAGGTCTGGTGACCTGGAGCACCAAAGACGGCTAATTCTGGTTGACGTCATTGCCCGGATTGATAACACCCTTTCACAACTTGTCCATTGCCTACTCTGCTTGATGGGCACTGTCACCTCTGCCACTCACAAAAGAGGCCACACACTCGACCTAGTGCCCTAACAGAATGTTGAAGAAAAAAAGGCTGTAAGCTTTAAATAAGATGGCGTAAAACACATAATTTACATGGAAAACCTAGCTTAATAGAGCAAATCACTGATTACCAACCCACAATAACTAAGAAAAAATCTACATTCCTGTGTCGTGAAATCAACCTTGCACAAAGCAGTGTCATGTTGCTTGCATACTGTACAAACAGTCCAAATGTGAAGTTTTTGCAGCTGTCTTCTCTGATAAGGTAGCCTACATCTGGACCTCTATTACAAGAGGCATTGAAACAGCCCTGGTTCATATTCTTATTTATCTCTTGTTGGTAAGAGACAAGGGTGATTATTCAGTCCTAATTCTTCTAGATCTGTAGCTGCATTTGACACCATTGATCATTAGATTCTAACCGAGCGCTTGGTTTAAATGATTCTTCACAAGCAGGTCACAGAGAGTATAATCAGGAATGTAGTCTTTAGCTTCCACACCACTAACATGTGGCGTACCACAGGATCTACAGTAATTTATCTCCTGCTCTATCTGCCATATACATGCTATGTGGATGATGTGCAACTTCATCTTTCCTTTGCACCAGGAAATATGATCCAACATCTGCACTTAACAGATACTTAGGATATCTCCTACAATGGATGGAAACTAGCTGGTTAAAGGTATACCTAATCCCACCAGAGGATATCCCCACCCTAATCCATGCGTTTTTTGCCTCCATCACTGCAATGTACTGTACCTTTACCTGCCAGAAAAAAGAACTTCATCACCTTTAGATGGCTCAAAATGCAGCAATCTATTAAAAAATATTTATACAAGATTTTGGAGTGTTTCTGTGGGAATTTCTGCACATTCATCTAGTAGATCATTCCATTTCATCCCAAAGGTGTTCGACGGGGTTGAGGTCAGGGCTCTCCAGTCAAGTTCTTCCACACCAAACTCATCCAACCACGTCTTTATGGAGCTTGCTTTGTGTACTGTGGCACATTCATGCTGGAATAGAAAAAGGCCTTCCCCAGACTTTTCCCACAAAGTTTGAAGCATAGCATTCCGATTTCCCTTCACTGGAAGTAAGGTGCCCAACCCCTGAAAAACAGCCTCATACCATTATCCCTCCTCCACCAAACTTTACAGTAGGCACAGCGCAGTCAGGCAGGTAACGTTCTCCTGGCAACCACCAAACTCAGACTAGCCCATCAGACTGCTAAACAGAGAAGTGTGATTCCTAACTCCAAAAACATGTTTCAATTGCTCATGAGTCCAGTGGTGGCTTCCCTTACACCACTCGATCCAGCGCTTGGCATTGTATTTATTGATGCGAGGCATGTATGCAACTGCTCGCCTTGAAAACCCATTCCATGAAGCTCCCGTCACACAGTTTTGGTGAGGATATTAGTGGCAGTGGAAATTTTGGAATGTTCTTTTTTCTATAACTAGCCTGTAAAAGCACATTTACAAGGATCAATGTTATTATCCAATCTAAAGAATAAAATGTCTGACTTTGCGTTAAAAAAAGATAAATGTAAATTTCAATAATGTTTACAAAGTTATGTACAAATAATGTGATTTAATGAACATGTATGTATAGTATAAAGCATATTACTTCAAAATCAGTTTTATCAGAAAATGGATGCTCCATGTAAATTGTTTTTGCCTTTGACAAATACACATATGAGACTTCAGTTGCTGAAATTATAACTTAGGTTGGTGAGGGCTGAGGAGATAATGGGATAGAATATAACGCAAACAAAGCTGCAGCTGAATAAACTATTAAAATGGAGACAAATGAAATACCAGGAGAGCAGAACACAAAATGCCATTATTTTAAGGTGCATACTGGTTTGTACTTTGCCCATAGCTCATGAGTGGGCCTGGGGCTTATTAGGTGGTAAAAATGAATATTTTATGCAAATGGTTGATGGGCAGATTGGATGTATTGGTAAAAAAAAATTGTTAATGGTATCCACTAAACATAATACAAAAGAGAATCAGAAATCGGCCGTAATGTTGACTTGAATTGTAATTGGCTCTTTTGCTACAAAATAGATTCAATATAATGGTTTGCATGTATTCAGTATTGCACACTTGTGTCTTTTAATGTTAAAAATATTATAATTATTTAAAGGGACTCTTTGTTAATTACACATCCTTACTTGACTAAAGTTTTATGGCTTTAAAAGAGAAGCACACACTGGTGTCAAAGGCAAACCAAGGCTGCAGTGATGTGTGGTGTCAGCTGGAAGCAAGAAGAGAAAATCAGTCAGGATATAGTACTGTGTGGTGGCAGATCTGTAAGATGTGTGGTTGCTCAGATGTGACAGGGAAGTGAAAACCTGCTCAGGAATAAACATCCTTTAGTGATATCTGTTAGTGGCCAACATGTTTACTGGACAAGATGTTTTGTCACTTAATTAGACACCCAAAGCAGGAAATATTGTAAAAAAAAATGCATATCAAAGATCTCCCCTGTAACCGGCCCACTGAGCAATGGGATGCTAGAGGGCCTGATCGCCCAAGTCATCTTAAGCCAGAATATGTCATTGCTAGTAATTATGTTTTATGTTGTCCTGAACAAAACTATGTATAATCTGAGAGGGTAAATCATGATGATTTATGACATATGTTAAAAAAACAAAACTAAAAAATAATAACATAAATAGTACAAAATAATAATCTCTAGGGTATAAAAACCCCAGTTCTGAAAGGGTTAATGATTTGGATTATTACAATAGGAAGGTTTCCGTAAATATCGCTACTACAAAAATATTTTCTTGAGCACCGCAGACTTCCAAATCTTATATCAAGATATAGTTTTCCTACGGAAAGAAATCAAGTAAAGACTAAGTGTGAGTGGTATTGTCCTTGAAGAACATAGATTATTGAAGATTAACTATTTCATTTCCAAAGGAGTGATATGGGTCCTAAACTGTTTTACACAATATAGAAAAGCATATCACTAAGCAAATAGAAAATATGACAGTCATAGTCACGAGAGTCAGTTGATTTTTATTTAATAAGCTTACAGCAGGTACAATGATTTCCAGCAAGCAGATCAGGCCTCCAGTAACAAATAACATCTCCTAAGAAATCATTTTGGCATACTTTTTTATGTTGTAGAATCGCCAACACTGCCTACCTTTGTTGGCTCAGAAGAACGATTTCCTGGTGGAAGGCAAATGCCGGTTACCTATTAAAATGAAAAATCTGCTCACTGTAGTAGCTAGGCAGTTCCCATTAATTCCCATTAATAGTTTAATTGTCTCTGAGATTTCAGTGGTTTGTGATACTTTTGTCATTTGACATCATATATGTAGAGTCACATAACACATTAGATTAGATCTTAAGAGAGGATACCTAATACCTTTAATGTATATGGGTATCTTGTTATGTTAATATGTTAATCCATTAAAAAACATAAGCAAACAACAAAGAACACTGCTCTGGTTAATAGGCTGTTGCTTATAATAGATGCACATCCTAAGTGTTTAATGACAACAAACAATAAAAAGCAGCATTATCTCTTAAATACATCTACTGCTGACAACAGACAAGGTACACCACACCTTTTCTAAACCACACTTGAATGTTTTTCATTAGTAGGCCCAGCGACTGGTGAGCTTGAGATGGGTTCTTCTATCTTGGCTTTAGTGACAGTTGAAGAATTACAGGAAGTGGCCACAAACAGTATCCTGAGACATGTCGCCTTCTCCCCACAACTACTGTGCAAGAGAAAGGTAGACTGGGCTAGGACTTTGCACCCAGTACACGACAGTTGTAGACCAAAGTAGAAGCCTTGAGACCTTTAAGAAGCCATTGGAAACCATGCACTTTTGCATTTTTTATAGAAACATTACTCATATTACTACTACTTACTAGATAGTAAAGCCAACACCTCGTGAGACAGACCTTTGTTCCTTTGCAAATGAGAGCCTGTGCTTCCATTTCGTGTGTCTTTATGAACTGATTGGCTTTAACAGAAAACATTTTATGATTATTGTAAGGGAACTTGTCCGGGGCATAGCCGAACTCATCCTTCAAAATGTTTGGGCCAAAGTGGAAACTGGATCCCAACCTTCCTCTTCTGAGGCTGCACATCAGCCCCTTCCTTCTTCCCTCCCTGGCTGGAGCCTAAGGGACAATCAAATCTTCTAGGTCCCATCAGAGACATAGGTCCACTGTGTTTTTACAGTGCAAAAATAAAAACTGATTCCATATGAAAATAATATCACAAGTGCAAACTAAATTGGAAAAAGGTGAAGAAGGTATTATTCCATACCAGGACCCAACCCATGGCTGGTGTTAGAAGAAATCTTAGTCCTATCTCATCAACCATAGGCTAGGTCAGTGAGGTATATCACTTAAACATTATATATATATATATATATATATATATATATATATATATATATATTATATCAATACATATACACACGCAGCTTTCACAAGCATTATATACGTCCTACACTCCACTATACGCTCCACTACCCTCCACAAACAAACATGCAGTGAGTTAAAATTAAGCTTTCCATAAACACAGCCTGATAGGTGTTATCTTTTGACTGTTGAAATCGTATTACGCTATAAGAATTGATTTCTGAGCTTTGAAGCTTTCTATGATAAACATGGGAATTCATCCTTCTTAGACCCACCTCCTTTCATTGAAGGATCCCTGTGAAGGAGTGCTGGGTAGCAGAATATTCAGAAAAATAACTTTGTTTTTTTGGTAGCTTTTTGGGAGAAATGAGACATTTTCTATTTTATCTTCAGTGTTACATATCTATCCTAGATAGTTTTTTTAATTATATGTTTGTTTTTCAATTCTGCATTAGACGCTGTTCATTTTCAGAAGCACATATTACGGTAATGCCACCGATGAGGCTCGTGAGAAAGACATACCGTATTTACTCGATTATAAGACGACCCCCCAAAATCTGAGTATTAACTTAGGAAAAAAAGAAAAAGCCTGAATATAAGACGACCCTAAAGGAAAAAAGTTTTACCAGTAAATGTTAATTCATCTAAACTATTTTTTTAAATAAAAGCTATGATTGAGTTACGCACATCTGCCCCCAGGCTTGCCACACCAATATGGCACTGTGGCCCATGATATGCCTTTTAACCCTCTATATGCCACTGTGCCCCATGGCATGCCTTTTGACCCCCTATGTGCCACTCTGCCTCCAGAAATGCCTTATACCCCTATATCCCATTCTGGCATTTAGGGGGTTAAAAGGCATATTATGGGGCAGAGTGGCATATAGGGAGGTATAAGGCATTTCAGGAGGCAGAGTGCTCTATTAAATGCCCCCTTAACGCCACTCTGCCTCCTGAAATGCCTTATACCTCCCTATATGCCACTCTGCCCCATAATATGCATTTTAACCCCCTAAGTGCCAGAGTGGCATATAGGCGTATAAGGCATTCCAGAAATGCCCTATGCCCCCATTTAACACACACACACGCACACACACACACTTCTTGGTGCTTCCAATTTTCTTGCTGTATTGCCGGGGCAACGGGTTGACGTCTCCTTCCGCTGCAGCCGGAAGGAGGTGGAGTTGGCAGCGGGGGTTTGTCTGCGTCCGTCGCGCATACCTTCCCCGGCTGTCAGAGATCAGAGTTCCCCGCACCGGTGCGGTATGCACGACGGACGCAGACAACCCCCGCTGCTAGCCACACCTCCTTCCGGCTGCAGCGGACGTTGTCTACGCGGATCGCGTAGACGTCAACCCGCTGCCCCGGCAATACAGCAGGAAGCACCGGTAAGTGTGTGTGGGGGGGTGTTAAATGGGGGGGGGGGACAGGAGGATCCAGGTCCCCTGCAGCGGTGCGGGGGATCTGGATCTTAGTCTCATAATCAGACCTCTATTTGAGGTCTGATTAGAAGACGACCCCGATTAGAAGACGAGGGGTATTTTTCAGAGCATTTGCTCTGAAAAAAACCTCGTCTTATAATCGAGCAAATACGGTATTACTCCTATTGATGATTAATATGTAAGAAATAGACATTTTGATTATTTTGTCCTCCACACTGGACATAGCAGAATCCTTTCTTCCTTTGTGGCTTTATGATACTATCCTTGTATCATTAGCCTTCAGTACATAGTTTCTAATTTAGCCGAACAATACACTAGAATTGATATCCTCCCAATTGCTTAAAGCAAATGCATTACAATTTAACCTCTGTGTTGCCAAAAGAATTAACAATGTCCTTAATATTGGCACAGCCACTTCTAAGATTCCACACTTCCTTCTCAAGGACAACCAAGGGAGAACTCACAGCTTTATTATAGAATCATTTTTAATAAGCCTTTTTAAAGCCGCAGAGAGAAAGGAAAAGTAATTTGGCAGTTGGAAAAAGCTCCACGAGGGATCCCAAGGCTGCCCAGTTAAGACATTTATGAAGCAATACTGTTGGGACCTCCACTGCTATTTTTCCTGGGCCTCAGGGAGGGGGATGGAGAAACGAAGCTAAGCTTCAGAATATACTCTGGAGGAATCTGATTATTTCTGCTGTCTATTAGCCCCACTCCATGTGAGCCGAAATAACAGGCAGGGAGTATGTTAGTATAGTCTCAAAGTGTCTGGTTGAGAAGGCTGCCTCACTCAGATGATGGAGAAAGAACCACACATGTGACATATACTCCTATGTATTCATTGTGGTCTCTACAATGATTAGTTGTTTAGTACTGTTACTGTTTCTTTTATGATAAAAAAATTATTTTTTTTAGATTGGTTCGGGTAATGTATGAATCAGGATCTCCTTTGTTCTGCACATTAAGTGTGTTTTATATTGCCCAAATGTGACAAACAATGCCTATGTCAAACACACACATAGAGGCAGACGTTCAGTGAGGTTGTTACGTGACCCACAGTAATAGCACAACACTCACACTACGCGTGAGCGGTCAAGGTAATGGTGTGAGGTGAGTGAGATGTGAAGTGATAGAGTGAGTGTTTAGTGTGAGCATGGATAAATTAGAGTAAGTATGTATGTGTGTATGAATGTGTATCAGTGTGTGTTGGAGTGACTGTGTAAGTGTGTCTTAATGCTATACTAAGCTATTCTAGTATAGCCGTAGCAACCACATTTTGCATGACAGATTGCATTGTGGGTTTTGTAGGAATAATGTCCCGTGTTATGTGTTGATCTCTCACATGTAGCCATAGCAATGTAAGGCATAAATTACTGTATGGAGATATCCAGCATATAAAGGTGAGGGCATGGCAAGTGGATATAAGGACAAACATTATTCATAGGCTTTGTTTGGTTTGAATGGAGAGTCTTAATTAAACCAGTTTCTTAATCTTGTTTAAACTTACAGTTTATTTACACCTGGAGGAAGCTGCTGAAAAGTATCCAGCTTTGGTCTAAATTGCAGATTTTGTTATTCATCTATACCAAGTAACATAGTGTGGGCTGAAATAAAAATAGAAAAAAATGACTGATTTGCATTGACATGTGCCTATATAATGAACATGATCAACACAAATGAAAAAATGTTTGGTCATTTTGCAATGCAGATCACATGAAACAGAGCCAACTCGACAATGATATCCTGATATAGCAATATACAGGCTGTAGCAAAAGGTTTAATGTTACAATGATAAAATAAAAGATGTATGATTGAGTATAATAAAAGGATTCAGCCATGATGTGCACTATAATGCATAGCTGACCCATGATGAGGCTCAATGAGTGCATCCTGTTGGACTCTACATTTTGGAAGATGCCAAAGTGGCACTGTACTATAGATCTTTTTCATACATCAAAGGTTCCCTAGGTCCAGTAATTTTAGGCAGAGAAATACACACTTACCAAGAGGTACATTAAGCTGGAGGTCTCTTTTGCCCTCAAATTTTTGCAACCACAAAAGGCCTCACTTTGCGGTATTACAAGACCTTGTTATAGCATCTCATGGCTACATTCAACTCAGTTTTCGAAAAGGGAGCCATTCCACCTGCAAATGCTTTAAGCAACCATGTGCCTCCCAATAAAGGGAAGGATAGAGTAATTGCCCAATCTAACTGCTTTATATGTGCTAAAGATGTAGCTCTATGTCTGCACAGAGTGCTACTGGAGGCAGTTAAAAACAAACCATATATACACAGCTACGTGAACCAGAATAATTTTTAGTTCACCATGTTCTCAGCCAATACTTCTTAATGTTTAAAATCACAGTGATTTAGTAAAACACATGTCACTGGCTTAAGACTCTTCTTCATAGATGTCCGTATGAACAATACCACTTTGCAGAAGAACTGCTCTCTGTATGGATGGTTGTAGTTATATTATTGCGCATTATGGGTGCAATAGTTACAATATTAAAATGAATCCATATGGCAGTGAGAAATATACTTTATGGAATACCTAGTTGTGCACCAATCAAAGATAAAATCTTAGTAAAGGACTGGAACTTTCAAACAAATGCTACCACCCATGTATCAAGATACAGCCTCTAACTCAACTCTAGTGCAGATAATGACAGTTCTCTTGTTTTTTTTCTTGTTCTTCTGTCTTCTTTTTTAGTCCACTTCTCCCTGGTATCAGTTCTATTATCCACTACGTCAGCACAAAAAGCAGAGTCTCCATGGACTCCCTTGTCTTTGATTAGAGGAACAGGAGAGAGGATGTCCCTGTGGTGCACTTTGTGGTTCCAACCTTCAGTAGAAGTACTCCAAGGAGCCAGAAAATTGCAGATGGATTTGGGGAGAAAGAGAAGCATTTCTGCACCTCTCTTTCTCTGGAAAGCTGCTTCCATTATTCTGACCCCTAAGAGTACTTCCATAAAAGGGCGGAGTCATGGGAAAAAGCCTCTCCCCTTTCCTCCAATCGGGGGAGAGGATATGCCAGGAGTCTCTGCCTATTTGCAGAAGTGCTCCAAGAGCCGTGATTTATGGAGAAGCAAACAAATACCAAAGGGACAAGGAATGCAACAGTTTTTGTAATTAAATTGAGGACCCCTGAAACATAAGTAATTTGTGTTACTAAATATTTATTCAGGTCAGCCAATTCCCAAAGTTTCCTCTTTGGCACACAATTAAATAAAAGCCACTTGTGTGCCATCCACCACCCCTGAATGCTTACACCTATAAGTTTTTTCTCTGCTGTACATGTGATATCTGTATTGATCATATCAATTCTGTGTAGCCATGATAAACAACAAGCATGATTTCCACTAACGTGTAAGCAAATTAAGCAGCTGCATACTGGAGGTCTTCATTTATCTTAGGGCCACTAGATTACTAGAAGGCCAGGGGTGATACAGATATACAGTATCTCATCATGCTACATGACTATAATGTATTTATGGAAATACAAGACCAGGGTTGTCTTAATATCTAATGAGGCCTAGGTAAAGCTTTCCTCATGAGTCCCTTCCGTACCTAATGGTGAGGTTTAAGTCTATACAGCTGCCAGCACAAACCTTTCCAAAACACTATCTTGTTCACAATGTGTGCAACCTCCTGCCAGGTGCTGGGCCAGATTGAGGATGACTAAGCGAGCCTGACACTTTAAGCACAGCAGCCACCAAATGGCCTACGTGTGCGTGCCAGGTGGATATATACTTTTATACTCACACAATATGTGGCCATATGTATCCAGCCAGTGGCTTCACCCTGCAGGAGCTGATCTGCCACTGGAGCATTTGCCAGGTCCGTCAGATGACCACTCTGGTCATCTATGATGCCATGTCCCAGGGCTACAGACTATGGGTCTTAAGATAAGACTTGGCCCAAAGCAGCCACCCATTTCATCCAATGTTAAAGTTGACCCTACACCAGAGAGAGAGAATGTTAAAATGAAGTAATTTACTTATCCATGGCAGCCCATTTTAGCTGCAAAGTTAATTATCTCCATTCTCATTGTTTAATCATACCATACGGCTACTCAGTGGTGCTCTATGACATCTACTACAACCTTAGTACACCTTCTTTTCCATATGTAGACTAGTACCTCAGAAAGAAGGAGCTAGTCGAAATCACAAATGTGACCTGTCTTTTTTTGCCCTCTAGAGGCAAGTTAAACTATGGGTTGTTTTCTAACCCTATATCTTCAAGCAAGAATCCACGTATAGCTCTAAAAATAATGTTAACCTAAACATAGGAATAACAAGGAATAGATAAGGTGTCAGGGCTTCCTCAGAAAGGAGCAGGCTAGAGTAGGCTAAGAAGACACATTTTATCTTACCGAGAAGGAACTAAGTGAAATGCACTAAAGTGTCTTTTACGCAATCTAAATTAGGTGGCACAAAGTACCAAACCCCTACTTTTATATTAACCAGTACAGCCAATGTCATTCTATTTAGAAATCAAGAGAAGGGTTTAAAGCCTTTAATTTTGAGCTTTCTAAATAAAATAACAAAGGAGTAGGTAGGTGAACTTGGTAAAGTAACAATAAACATATTAATTGCATCTGGTTAGACTGGTTTGAAAAGAACATTATGTAACAGATTAATTAAACTATAAAACATAGAGCACAGAGGAGCATTGCTTAACATGTTTTCACACCTCCTGTAAGTTCTCTGCTCCTTTTTCTTATCACATCATAATATCATGGTCATTTTTCAGGAAATCAGATTGGGGTGCCTAGATTCTACATCAGGGTACTGTTTATAACGGAAAAGGGCAAAACATTTGCCCACTATTCCCTTCACCCACTGTATACCTAGGCATGTTTTCCTGCACTTGATGTGCAAATATTTAGGGAAGGATCAATCTTGCATGACCAAAAGTGTACAGTAACTGCTCAACATGGAGCTGAAACAGATTTGTCATTAAATGGGTTTGTTTACATTTTTTTCTAGTTTTTGTATAATATAATGTTTTATATGACAGCAGCATATTAGTCATGTAATCTAGTTGTGTTTTCCCAGGGATGGGAAACCTGTTTTCTGCCAAGGGCCATTTGGATATGTATAACATCATTTGTGGGCCATACAAAATTATCAGCTTTGCCCCACAAATTAGCCCCACATTGTATATTTATCCCACATACAGCCCTCCCTTTAGTATTGATTTATGTGATGCCCCCAGCCAGCCCCCTTGTGAATTAATGCCCCCACACCATTGCATATTTCCCCCTGCCAGCCCTAAACTTGCTAACCTTCAGATATCTATACAGAACTGTATTTTATGCTCAATTAGAAAAATATTTTCTCATATAATGTTATATCAATGCTAATGGAATATAGAATAAATTAGATTTATTTAGTACTTTGAGAAAAATGTCTAATAAAATTCCTCCATCTTGTGTTACAATTGCAACCAAGTAGTTGAATTATTATAACTATTTTTATATTCTTGTCTGTAAACTACTTTAATGTAAATGTACCTGTGGGCTTACAGTTATCCTGCAGGAAAAGGAGCAATGGCCCCCATGGTGTGCCCAGTGGTAAGCTCATTCATGGATACTTGGCTAGATGACTTGACTTGGAGCAGCAGAAAAATTAGTCGTCAAGTTACAAAGGCTAAGACACAGTCCTATGAATTTTGTGTAAATTAGAACTATTGCAGATGTAGATTGCTAGCAGCAATTTACCATATTAGCTAAAGGGTATTATCAAAACTGATCATGCCAAATTGTGCAACATAGATGTGCCCTATGAGATTTCCATTGGCATCAATACCATATTGTGGTCATTGTTGCTTTGTCTTTTTCATTTATAATGAATGAGGTTGCATAATTTATTCTTCTCACTTTACAGAAAAAAACATTTTTGGATACCTGAGGCCAGTCTAGATCAGTTTGTTTAATGGAGACAGCCCTGATTGTGGACATAGGTAGCTTGAAATCTGTCAAATCTGTCAAATTATGGCCAGTTATAGTTTCTTTATTTTGGGTATTCTGTTCTACCGGGATAACAACAAACTGAAATATACCTTTCAAACGGCAACAATTACCTATAACTATATTACATCTTTATGAACCCTCCAACTTTAGGGCTTCTAACCGCCCCGATTCCACCTCTGGAACAATACACTCAATTCAAACTGGGTTTGGGATACAGACAGTATGTTTGTGAATATATCATTTTAATAGCTTCACTGTTTCCTTTCCAGTACTTTCCTGTTGCCAGGTGGTTATGCCTGGGGCCCAAACTAAATCTTTTAGGTAAGGGAAAAAATTATTTGGCAGTTGTGGCTGAGGAACATCATCTCTGTAGACCAAAGGATCTATGGAGAGTTAAAGTACACTTGCAAAAAAATAGATTTGTGATATTTATAGAGATAGAAGTTTTATTCATGCATATGTATATATATGTATATATTTATTTAAATGTAATATAAAGTGTTCTGTCTGCTGAAGGCATGTGGATAAACTCGTAATAATCACAATAAGATTGTTTAATCTTGGCCCCTCCATCACAGCATGTTTATGGTTCGTTAGAGGTGAAGATAGACAATCTGTCTTTCAAAGTGCACCATCCCTTAATGTTGATATGCTCTTAATTGTGGGTGCTCTTTTCGTGATAGGAATTTGATGTGGTCACCCTAATTTAACATTATTGGAATTTAAAAATAAATGTGTATATTTATGTATATGTTTCATAGTTTGTTATCTTCATTAATCATTGTATCATACTCCACGTGGAATGGGACTGGATGTGTGTCTGTGCACCACATACATGACTGAGATCACCTGCAGCCTCTGTGCAAAACACATGCAAAATACATAAATCCCATGAGCCAGGTACTGTATATATATATATGAGATGCCTTTTTCATATTCCAGAGGCTCCCTATATATATGTTGCTGTGATTTAGTGGCATTGTTTCTATATTGGTTGCTACCTAGTGTGGATTACCATTTTTAAAGTATCCCTCATTTCACTCGTTGCTACCATATGTTAAATATGGGTTTTAATCCAAATGTTTCTGGCCTAGTCCTCAGAATCAGAATGCCAGCACAGTGCTTCTGTTTTTGCTGCTTTAACGGAGGTTTTCAGCCTCACGTGGTTTTGTGATGTGGCAAGTTCTAATAACTAATATGAGTGTATTAGAAATCTCCGTAAGTTGCGTGCCAAAGAGAAGAATCATCTTTCCAACTTGTCATGTGATTTCTTGAATTAGACATCCATTTATACATTTGCTAAGCATTTGATGGGACAGTGTATATTTACTCATACTACTCTTTTGTGAGGGAAAAGTCCATTTTAATGGTCTTAGTCTTATGTTTTTTAAAGCCTGGTGCACAGCTGGCATTCCACATGAGAATCCTGAAATTTATCCTGAAATGTATCCTGAAATACATTCAATTATTGCATCTCCATATATTTCCAAGAAGTGACATGGATGGTATAATAATGTGTATGTATGAAACTTTGCACCCTTCCCTAAACAGGGCGTCTTCCATCCACTTTGTTTTCTGTTCTGAAAGTACTCATTAATAAGTTGCATTCTTACAAAGCTAATAATAACTCATATTTAATTTCTTCATTATCCTCGGTTTTCTAGGGCATGATCCCTTTCTTTCAAAACATCACGTGTTCATTTTATGTGAATATTGTAAAACTTAGACGGATTTCAGTCTGGGGTTACTTTCTGTTCGTCATTCTTGTCTTTGCTTACTTTTCAACACTTTAAGTAGCCAACGAAGAACACTTTTAGTGGATTTGGCTAGATCTGTGACTACAGGGCAGGGCTTTACTTATGTGACTTTGCGACCTACTGATTTTTTAGTATGCATTTTTTCACATTTTAATTTACCAAAAATAACATTTGTATAGATTTTTTGCACACTCAGGCTTAAAAGAAACTGTGTTAGCACTCATAACCACCAAACATTAGAAGAGAAAGACATCAGGGGAGAAAAGCGGGACGGAGAGATTTAGGCCTTACCAAGGGGGTGTCCTTCCTAAACTGGGACATTGTTGGAGTCCCAGTAATGAGAGGTATAACCAGGAATAATTTTTTCTTATTCTTCTATTAAACATAATTTTATTTTATGAATTGTCACTGTATTGTAAAAAGATTTGTATTATTATTATTATTAGTAGTAGTAGTAGTATATATAGACTGGTTAATTTTATAGTTTAAAATTAAGTCAGCTGCATGAAGCAGACAATGATATAACACATATCATTTTAGTGCCAGACTGTGCTGTATGTCTTGTGCTAGATTTAATGTTTAATTAATAAAACACAGACCCTATATTTGCTTAATGGTTCTTTACACCAGCATTGACTGATTGTCTAGAACAATGCCACTTCCTTTCCTGTCCTGTGCAGTGATATGAAGAATATGTCCACGCAGATATTGTGTGGAGGTTGCCAAGCTGCCTGTGTATTCTTGTGTTTAGTTGCCAACTATTCTAAAGAGTTCCTTACATAAGATCTCTACCGCCTCCTCTTTGCGCTGCTACACCCAGTCTTCATTCCTATCACCTGGATCCATGCCACAGCAGTGATTCAGACAGACTCACCAGACAGACACTCACCCATGAACTAATTATCTCAGTGTACATATGGGATGTTCAGATATATTTTCTATAACCAAAGTATTGGTGACCGACTTTACCAACCAAGGTTCAAAATGGTTATTTCAATTAAACATGTACTTATTAGAAATATACGACATATATTTGGCTTTGGAGGAGATATGTATATAAATGTTTGTAATTAGTGTAATATATGAAAATGTATCATAAACATATTCACAATTTTATATATCACATATTATAATAGTCTGTGAGGCTGTATACCTTCATTATCTGATAATCATCAGGTGCCACCTGGGGGGTAACTGTGATCCAGAGCAGGAGATCCCCATATTAGACTACACCTTTTTCCTCCTTCTAATTATGTAACTCCTCACCTTTTACACTAACTACTTCAACACCCCCTTCTAAGCACCCAGGGGAATCACCTCCTAGGCATTTCCCAGACTGACCTAAATTCACCGTTCTTATTAGATACCTCCATCTAACTCTGCTATGACTTCAACAGTGTGATACTTGCCTTATAAGAGTTACGCTTAATATTTCACAGGGTAGTAGTTGAATTCTGTGTTCGCGTTCCCAATTCTTCCACCCAGGGTCAGACTGGCCAGCCATATACCTGTATCTGTTTTAGATTCAAATCCTTCTGTCCCTATCTGCTCCCCTTAAGCTTAGTAGTAGTTCAGAGTTTTTGCCTGGTATGAGCGCATCACAATGTTCTCCAGCCTTAAAAGTCAAGATTATGTGTAATTGGTTGATACATTAAATATGAAAATGTGTAAATAAAATCTCTTTGTAAAGTACCGTCCTCTAGCTACACTTCTAATGCCCCTCTTTGGACATTTCAAAAGTGTGCAGCTGGGAAATTGCAGAAGGCTGCTTGCCCTGAGACCAGTCCAGAAGACAACCAACCCATTTGCAGCCAGCGTCTCCAGAGATCAATCCAGAGACTCTGGTGCTGAACTATACACAAAAGCACACAAGTTGTAAAGATTGATACAGTGAAGAAATCTAAACATGCATTCGATGTATAGTAACGGAGTAAGGTTTGAGTTTTTATATAATTGAAAGGTAAACTTCTATGTATCCATGTTCAAGTAATAAAGGAGGAATCTATGAATAATGTATGCTTTACAATGAGTAAGTAAGTGTACTGTACAATTTGGGAATTGTATTTTATGTAGATTGTTTCCTTAACCCTTCAGTCAGTCAAGCATTGGCAAGAGGGGCAGTTACTGCATGGGCTACTCTGATTTAAAATCTGATTTGAGATACTGCCTTAAGCATTTTTTTAAATTCCACACAGCAGTTTGTCTAATGTTACAAGGATTAAAGGCAACATTTAAACCCTGACTGGATCCTATCTGTGATTCATGCAGGTGGTTTCTGTATAGTCCTTTAAAGTGAATGCGTGTAGAATAGTGCCCATTAAGCATGTTGTTTGCCTAACATTGTTTGAGAGATTACATTACTAGGCCACTCAGCTGGACTTGCCCCCCCCCCAATGCTGAATTGGCACATGTATATGTATTCATGTTCATACAGTTCATAATAACCATTGTACTGTTTCCAAGGATAATTATGAAAAAAATACATCACTCCTGTAATTGACCTTTTCCGTGGAAAATAATGTGCATCACTGTCTAGCGAGATTAATGCTTTGTAACACACAATCATCATGACACATTACATGAAACTTGATTTTGATCCATTTCACACATGCTGTTCTAAAAATCAAATTTAGTACCATATACAGATTAGTGTATAAAACACCAATATTTTGTCACGAATATACTAGGTCCACTGCCGTGCAGAGATGCTCTAAATGGAAATTGTGAATTACACAAGATGAAATGGCCGGACATCCCCTCATCGATCATTCTCTATGGGAGGTCTTCCGTACACATGGCTCTACCTGATCCCACAGATCCCCCATGGGGGATTCTGTTCTCGCTCAGAAAGGTCGGCTCTGCCTTTCTTATCCTGGAATAATGAGCTGCTACTTTCACTAAATTATACTGCTCCTGCACTTGGGCTGAAGACTAATGTACTCTGTGCCAGGTCTGAGTAATTAGAAATATTGTGCTTGTTTGATGCAGCACAAAGATGTCACCTATTTTATTTTTGGCCATGTTTACCAAATCGTGCTGGCCATGAGTGCCTATATTTAAGTGGAGTGTATCCTAATTAGATATTTCCACCTTATTGTCAGTGTCAAAAGAAGATGGGGAGGTTTACCTTTTTGAGAAGGTCAATGATGACCACAACTTGAAGAGGTTTGTAATACAGGAAAATAGGTACCAAAATTAGAACGAGAGTAGCACAAAAAGGCTTTGTTAAATAGTCTGCATCTCTCAGCACACTTGTGGAATGTAACAGTTGTGTGTAAAGCATTTATGGAGGTTCATGGGACAACAGGTAATGCGCTTCACTAAAGGTACACAGAAGCATGGGACATCCTTTGTCCTTTACTATGCATTTTAGTCATCAGTAGATGCTGTGTGGGTATCTGAACCTGGCACATGCCTGTAACTCAAGAGGAGAGATGAACAGTCAACTAATCAGCAAGTAGCTGAAAACCATGGACCAAGCTGCTCTTTAAAACTAACCAACAAGCCATCCCTCCAACCCCACCTTGGCAAAACAACCCAGTCTGTTTCCCAACAATGAAAATATAATAAACCAGTGCTAAAATGGAACTGGGAAAACAAATGTATTCCCTCCTGTCTACTTTCATGTAAGAACAGGCTCTTCCCCTAATGCCCTGTAAATAGGGGATATTAGTACTCAGGTTTGGACTTGCCATCTACAGGTGCTATAGTTTGCAGGACCTGCTGGATATGGCAGCATTCTACATGGGCATAAAAGGTACTAAAGTGCCAGGGCTGCCTCGGTGTCCTCAGTGTGTCCCTGTTAGTACTGGAGAACAACTTTCACCACATGTCAGAGTGATGGTTAACTGGATGTAGGTGATTGCCAGAAGGCAGCGAGAATTGTTACACATAACATGCCAATGGACCTTTTCTGAGTATTGATCTGTCATTGGGTGATTGGATTCTGCTCTCTAAATAATTCTTGAATTATATACATACACACAGAGCGATTTATACAAAGTTTAAAGTTGCATTATGAAGGTCCACTTGCTTTTAGGAGATAATGTCCTCAACTCTCCTTTTGTTATCACACTACAGTAACAATGTACCTGTCAGAAGAAAATTGGTAAAGGTTTATACAGTCATTCTCCTCCCCCGAGGATGTGAAAAAGCAGGTTAATGCTTAATGGAAACCTTTTTTTGCCAGAGGGGTTTATGAATGATTACAGTGGTGCAAGGCTGAACTGGCCTACCGAGATACCATTGTATTTGCTGGTAGGACTCATGCCCTGGGCCTGCTCTGGAGGCTGTCACCTTCTTGATGTGGCCCAGGGAGCAGTCCAGCAAAATGAGACTTGCGGGGCAGATGACTGCTCTGGGAGATGGGGGTTCCCTGGAGCTACGTAATGTGACCCCACACGTAATGTGACCCCACACACATTGTGAGAGGGACCTGGAGTGAGGCATTTTAGAAACCATAAGCTGTTTGCATTTGTGTGTGCGACTGAGTCTGGATTGTGTGGCTATGTGGTATGTACATGAGAGAGGTAAGCTCATTGCGTGTGTGGCTGGGTGTGGTGTGTCTTTGAAGCTCAGTTCACAGAACTCTAGGAGATAAGAACTCAGCTTCTTCACTAGAAATTAATACCATCTATGGTTACAATAATGTGACTTATATCATAATATGTGCACAATTTCCCATCAGTTTCTTGTTTAAAGTGAACCTTTGAGATTGTTGCTTCTATGGAATACACATACAGTGAGTTTTTAATGTAACCTAATAGGCTGCATTTTCTCCTTACATTTTCTCTTTCTTGAAAAAATAATTTCTCATTTGATGCGCCAAGGGGTGTCGTTTTTGCAAATGTGTACTTTTTGTGCCATAATTTAACTTCCTACGTGAGCAGTAATGCCACGTCAAGGCTTCAACCCTAATTACTGATCATTCACACACCTTTCATATCTCATTCACTCGCAGAAGCACACACCATACTTTCCATACATTCACTCACAGAAGCACACACACCATTCTTTCCCCTTACAATCCCAAAGAAATGAGGGTAAAGGGAGAAAAAAAAATCACTTTTACAGCAAAAATAAGTTTTGCAGTAAAAATGCAAGGCGCTCCAGGGATGAGATGGTTACTCACGTACCGCACGGGCTAAATGGCTGATTTTAATAATATTTGCAGTTCATCAGAATTTCTAAAATTGCCTCCCTCTACCGTTCATAGGATTAAAAATTAGTATCGGCCATTGTTAAAAAGGGAATGTAACTTTTTATAGCTATATGATCACTGTGGTAACATTGGCTACATTCAGCTAGAATACTTAAACTTTCTTTTTTTTTTTTTAAAGTTAAACTACTTTATGTTTAAATAATTTAATTTGGGGGTCTCTAGGCAATTTTGATCTTTTTTTATCTGCCTTTAGAGACCCCCAAATCATTTTTTTAAAAAATTTTTTAACTTAATATTTTTTATTCTTTAAAGGTGATTACCTTTCCAACGGTATATGTTGGGGGTCTGTAGCTGCTTAGATGCCTGAGATACAGGCATCTAAGCAGAATGCCCCCATACCTCTTTAACTGACAATTGTCAATTGTCAATTAATAAAGTTGCGCGGTGACGTCATCGCGTCATTACGCGAGACGTCACCAGGCGGATCGGGTGGCCCCGGTGATGCCCTTCAGTTTGAGAGGCAGATTGCCGGGGTAGGTGGTGATGGAGGTCCACAGACCTCCATCAAGGTAGGGTAGTGCTAGTGACGGCATGGTGCCGTCGTTAGCACCTGACTGGGACTGCTAGTGACGGCACCATGCCGTCGTTAGCAGTCAAGGGGTTAAAGTCCCATTGCGGGACTGTCCTGGGTGGTTCCAAATTCGGCGGGGGGGCAAAAGGGGGGGCAAGGAATAACCTGGGGGGGCAATTTCACAGAATATGTTTCACTAAAATTGTGGGTTCACAAGGGAACTATCCATATTTATGACCATTTTTTTTGTTTTATCATAATGTCCCACCCTACGTGACACATTCCTCTCATATTTCATAAATTTGTAAGCTACATTGTTAGCTGTAAAGATATTGATTGCACATCACTTGAAACAAATACAGGCTACCAGTGTGGAATACATAATGGTTATATTTATGGGGCATCAAGCAGATGCAGTATGTTACCAACTCTTTAATAATTAGTCGGTTTAGAACAAACCGTGGTGGTGTCATCTCATCTTGCACACATCTACAGCTCTACAGAATCTTTGAATCCTTTCTTAATTTGGGTATTCTCTCTATGTATTGTGATTGACATAACATACTTAGAATTCTAATGCTATTGATTGTATTTCAATCTGTTCACTTCTTAGCAAATTATTTTGGCAGTCTGATTTTTTATTATACGCATTAAGGTTAAATCCCAACATATCTGTAATAGTACTTTCTTATTGTGTTTTTTTTGTTTATTCTATATGTCTCTTACTTATGGAGGTGAATCTTAATGTTATTTGGTCTAATAAACGTGTTTCTTTGGGGGGGGTTAATCTATTTCTTAATGCTAATGCTGTTGAAATAAAACTAAAAGATAAAGTTACTTTACTGCAGTATGTTTAGCAAATCATCACATTTACCTCCTATAGGGATCATGACACAACTACTCAGGCCCAATCTAAATCGCCCTCCACAGTTGGCAGGTGCTCCTCTCCTCAGTGTCCTTGTGGCATGTTTGCAAAAGTATACACATACACTTCATTTGTGCCCAATATTGGTATAGTAATGACAAGTTCCATTGATCTAGGGGTGGACACTGCCACATAGTGGGCCAGCACTATATCTAGAATTGATGTCTTATAGACCACTATATGATCTGTGCAGTTGTCACTGATGTATTGATGATATAGCCCCTGTGCTCTCATTGTTGTCATTACAGTCACCTATATATGACGTATTGCTGTATCAGTTTGTGTGAACATGCGTTAATTTTATAGTCAAATTGTATATTTTCAACTTTAATGTTATTGGTAGATTTATATTGAATCTACAATGCAATGCAAAAAATTTTCATCTTTTAAAGGTACTAGTAATTGTTGACTTGGTCATTCATATATTATATTTAAGTACAGGAACTCTATCCGAAACTACATGTGCTGTTTACTATTCACATTACTGAAATCTGTTTACGATTAACATCCTTAGAATGTAACCTTTCAATTTATATGTTTTTATTACTTTTTGCCACTTGTAGCCATCTTACTAAAACATGTTTCTTGTGTTTTCGTACATTGAATGCGTCTGCTTTATTAGTTGCCATTCACGGCTATGTATCCAGTCCCAGTTGTACTGTTACTCTTGTTTTAATTTCTACATCATTTCTGAAGCTGCTAAGCAGATAAACAGAATCAGCTGGCCTAATCAAACTCGCTTCCTGCTGCATTTCAACATCATGATGGTTATTTATTAGTTATTGCGAGAAACCAATTGTAACACTTTCGCTGCCTTTAGGCAAAATCTCTAAATGTGCCATCTTGTCTTACACCTTGATGACACATGTCAGTGAATATGTGCGATGGAGATGCATGCTAAAAAGAGGATTAATGTCTTTAAAGATAGAGGGGGAAAAGGTGACCTTGGGAAAAGCACTCAGGCAGCTCTAAGGTGTATTCTGAGTGAGTCTGCAGGGATAGCTTTCTGCCAACCCAAGCTTTGTCCTTTAGGTTAATCACGTCTGCAAAATGGAAGGTGACAGACCCAAATGTCCACATAGTCTTTTAAACATCATATAGATAGTGTAGGACAATCAAAAAAGAGATGTCCCACTGAATGTTTGTTTTTTTCTAAGCAGCAAAGGTCACACATCGATACCGAGAAATGCCTGGTATGAGCTATGAAGGGGTATGAAGTTAGTCACTGCCAAAGATTTGAAGAAATGAACCATGGATGATAACCCAATTGATCCAATGGTTTTTTGTGATTGTAGCAAAGATACAAGTCAAACCGTCTTTAAATTTGTGTAACATTGGCTAATTGTGATCGGTGTGTAGATGATGACACCAGACTTTTCTATTCTACCAAACACTTACAGATGAAGTAAATGTATCTTATTCCTATACACCCATTTTGGTGATTTTTTCTTGAAACTGCCTTCCCAAACTTTTCCTGTTTAGGAACCATAGGTATTTTAAGTAAACTGCACTGGCAAGCTACTGCATTCTACAGTCTATAGCCCTTAGGCAAAATAAAGGCCATAGAAAGCATCTCGTTTATACACGTATGTAAAAACTATAATAGGTTCCCTCTGCCTGAACACACCTTAAAAATACAGTACAGGTATTAAAAATACACATATTCAGAGCTTTATTTGAAAGCATTGATGAAGTTTTATTTGTAGCCAGTGAATACTGGTTGAGTAAGTTTGCTGCATCCCATAATCAGATATTGTATTTTTCTTAGTAGAAGACAGGTCCCCAGTATCCTTCTCTGATAGATGTTATGGTATAATTTTACTAACCAAGCCTCATAGGTAAACTTTTGTATCTAGAATAAAATGGAATTCCTTAGCATAGTAGAGTAGTACACCAAATTGTGGGATTTTTTATTCCCCCAAAGAACATGTGTCTCCAGAGGTTGGCTAGATGAACCCTTGGGTGGTGGTGCTAGTAAGCGGTGGAACTTGGTGATGGAGATTCAAACCTTTTATGAGACCTTATGCCAGGAGAATCAGTGACTCCTCTGAACACTAAATGTCTCAGGGGCACACCAAATCCAAACCTCTCAACTCATTGAACAAGTGCCTAACTTGAGATTCAGTTACAAAATACTGTTAAAAAAAACCTAAGATAAAACATCCCAAAGAGTGGCTTTTGGATATAACCTTGTGTAAACAGGAATATCTGTGATTATCATACCTGGGAACTTCCCAGTCTAAGCTGCTAAGAGTTCTCCCTCTTCTGAGAAATTGGCTTCATGAAGGGGTGGCTCAAGCCTTTAGTTGTGGCAGTGGTGTAACAAAAAATACCAGGTTACTCACAAACACTAACACATTGTAACATATTTACACACGCTAACATTCTTACACACATTAACATATTTATACACACACAGTATCATATTAACATACATACTAACAAATACAGTAACATATTACACATACTAAGACACACAACATACGTACACACATACATTAACATATGTACACACACAGTAATATACCTACACCCACGCTAACACACACACTAACATAGTTACACTCAGTAATATACTAACAGACAAACACAGTAACATATTTACACACACTAACACTCACTTGCATACTTAAACACACACATGCAGTAACACAATCAATTAAACTCATACACTCACATACTTACTTAACCTCACACTAATATACTTACTTAAACACACACTAACATACAGTGCGGTCAGAAAGTATTTGTTCCGTCTCGATTTCTTCTATTTTTTTCTGTTTGTCATATTTAAATGTTTCAGATCACCCAACTAATTTTAATAAAAGACAAAGACAACACGATTAAACACAAAATGCTGCTTTTAAATGGTCATTAAATTTATTGAAGGCAAAGAATTAATCAAAACCTACATCACCCATGTGAAATAGTAATTGTCCACCTAAACCTAAAACTATTTGTGCCACTAACATACTAAACATAGTTACTTAAACAAACATTTACACATTAACATACTTACACACACACTAGCATACTTAAAGACACACACCCTCTCCTACTTTTGTCCACCAGTTGGTGAGAGCCCCTCTGCTCCCTTGCAGTACTCAAACGCCGCCTAAGCCTGAGAGCCAGAAAGTTACATCAGAGTCATCAGCGTGCTGAAACTGGGGGAGCATGACTTTGTGGAGCAGCAGTATGCATTGGGTGGGTTTTGCTGGGTTGTGCTGGCTTTGGGGGACCCCTGGACAGGAGGCTTTGAGGCCTCTGTTACACCAGTGGTTGGTGTGGGCTTCACCTAGAGGCTCCAGGCCAAGCCCAGAGAGTTCCCAGATACATTACTTTAGTGAACATTCAGGTAGGTCTCAGAAGAAAATAATTTTTAAAATATTTAAAAACATGACCAAGAGTTATAAAATTAATTAAACCAAATTTCAAGATTAGCCTTCCCTGACAAAGTCGTTCAGATAAAGTAAAAATAGAATAGTTGGGGGATTTAATTCCCATTGTCTGTGACCCACTCAGAAGTGGGGGACTATGGCATTTAGTTCTTGGTTAAAGAACACCCTATAAGGCTATTTATTCCTGTGTTCTGGCTGTTGAAATGCCTAAATATTTGCTGTAAACAGTCACACATTGTAAACAATCTCCATCCACAGTTGACTCTTATACTGCCAAGAAGCTCATATCTAAAACACTTCCAGTTTCATTTTATTTGTGATGATTCTGTGATTATAAACTGTAGGTGTTTCCTCATATTTTAATCTTGACATAATTTCAATATGCTGTAAATTAATTGTTATTTTAACTTACCTAAAATAGCATCTTAAATGTTTGCTTTTTTGATTACATACTATTTTGTTGCTCCATCTATAAATTCCTATCCTATATTTGTTAATGATATTAGAATATTCCCAGGCAACCTGATCCTTCACTAGTTTTGTTCTCCCACTTAATAGCCTTCTACGATAAACTACCATATGTTGGTAGATTTTTACAGAGGTGGAAGAAAACATTTTCTTGTATTCTGAAAATGGAGTTCCCATGTCCATTTACTTCATGTACATCATGTCAAGACACATGCAGTGTTTCAGGGAGTAACTAGAGTAGTCAAGAACATCATGGCAAGCAGATATTTAATGTTTCCGCACTATATATATAGGTTTTCGTGTTCCTAATAGCGTTTTTGTGCTCACAAGTAGCTTTCTGATGGTTTTCTAATAATTTTTTCCATGCCCAATGTGTTGTATGCATGAGCCTCAAATGTATAAGCATGCTCATCATCAATGTGTAGCCTCTTACACTGTATCACATAAGATCCCTGTGATCAATATTGAATATCAGATTGTTGATCAAGCCAGGATACAATCATCAATCAGATTCATGATCTCCCTTACCTTTGTCCATAAAAAGTCAAGGTTTCTAGATACTCAGAAGCATACGCCTATGTATTATTTTAACTCAAAACACCTCACCGTGTTATAAAATACTTATGTTTTAACATTAATGAACACTCTACTGAGTTTATTATTCAATCAGGAGTCTTCATTAAGAAACACTATTCATAAAATAAATGTTATAGCAATGGGTGTGCCTTGCATCAAGCATTATGCACTAGCGCTGTTGCACAGTGTCAGGGTCACAGGGTCACTGGCAATGTACATAGAATAAAATATAAATAGTCTTATAGGTTTAGATGATGGTACAATAGGGCCCACTAAGATATTTTCTGTGCAAGCCTTAATAGCCTTCTTAATATTGAATGAAACATAATTATACACAACCCCCCGCCGTCAGTAGGCGCAGGAGTTGATGCTTTCAATTACTTGATCAAGACATACACTATATACAAGTAAACTATAAATGATATAAAAGGTCCACTGTAAATAAAATAAAAAATCAACCAGATTATATAGGTCAAAAGCCATTAGCCCTTAATTAATTCCTATTCTTAACAGGGCGCCATTAAATCACAAATGTCACCTTCAAGGCTTTTCGCATACCTACATTTCTAAAACTATGTATTTTATATTTTTCAACCTCTTCACAACAATCTCCAAGTTCCATGCCATTATGATTCTAGAGTTACATTACATCCACCAAGACAACATGGAACAACATCATGGATGCTATGAAGGGATTAGAATGAATAATTGCTTTGGAGATATTTAACAATAAAGGAGAGGTAACAATTGGGTAGAATAATGATAAAGATGCAAATGCAAGATGAAGATGGCTCCAGCGCACACCTGACAACTCTCAAGGTCTGGCCATAGGTCTCGGGGTTTCTACCCCTGTCTCAGGGTTAAAGAGCATATTCTCATGGTCACATAATCTGGAACTGACTCCTTCCTAGTCTACACTGCTGTGATTGAAGGAATGAGAGAGAGAGGGATGTTTGGGGATGTTTAAATGATCACCCTGTCGGAGCTGAGTGAAGACAAATGAGAAAATGAATGATCTCTCCGGGAAACTCTTGAAGCTGTGGAAATGCAACGCAAAATTCATCTTTATTTGCGTTTGTGAGGTGGAGTAAAATTCCCATGAAAACCTGTTTGTCCTACTAGCATAGATGCTTAGGTGTTTTTCACATCTGTTTTGCCTGCCCATTATCCTTTTCTCAAACCAAAAGTGATTTCATAATAAATGAAAATATAAAAAAATCTATTTATCCTAATATGTTGCATTTTTCAGTTTTCTCTTACTATTAATCAAAAACGTAACAGGCGCTGAATGTACGTCACTTAGTGGCCGCAGGTCTTTTCATCTCATGTCCAGCCCTGGATACAATGTTCAAAGTGACTGCACTACCATGTAAGCAGACTTAGCAGCTGTTTATGGCCCCTAATTGTCAAAAGGGGGCAATGAGAGGGCATGGGAGGGATGAGGCACAGATCCCTGTTAAATTTATATTGCTATAATACATCTTGATCATTAGCAAACTTTGATCAAAAATATGAAGTCTCCCAAGTGGTGCTTTTGCTACTGGTATCCTAAACATTTAATTAAACGTATCTTTAAGTAAAGGCAAATCAATGTCCTTTGGTTAACACATTTGGTGGCACCATAGGATTTTGAAGGGTTAATATTTGAAGAGTCTTAGGGTCACCCGGTATGCTGCTCCCATATATATAGATAGCTTAGTTTCATCTGTGAGCCGAGTTACATAGCTTTGTTCTTATGAAATGTGGGACTGGGTATCACAGCCACTTATTTGTTACAAGTGAAAGAATAAGTACCTGTACATTTCTGCTAACTAGATGAGAATCGCACCCATGCAAAGGAGCAACGGGTTTATAAGCAGCCTGCCGTCTCCTCCCTGTACATCGCCTTTCTCCTCTGCCCTTGCCCTCTCTAACACCTGTACACGTTGTGGTCGGTCTCTGTCTCCGTTTCTCTTGCTGTCACACGTAAGCCACGTGTAAGGTGGGGCTGGAGTCGGGTGGGAGGGACTCGTCTCTCAATCTGCTGAAGGTCATTGGAGGGTCTGGTGGTGCGGGGCGTTCCCGCTGTCAGATTTGGGGGTGTGTTTCGGTTCGGTCACATGGACTCTCATATGGCAGCTCCGGGCGGGGGATGCGGCAGAGCGGAGCTGGCTGCTGATGCGGGTGCTGTGTGCTGGGGGCACAGCGGGGTTACCATGTATTATGTGATCGCGGCCATGAAAGGTAAGAGCTCAGGGGAGACCCCGTGGGGAAAGTAGGTACCATTACCTTGGCAGGGGCTGAAGGGTGCTCTGAGGGGCACAAGCGCTAGTAGGGCAGCGGATTTAAGCGGGCAATTCAGTTGCTGTATTGAGAAAAGGCCGGGCAGGTGTATGCCAATGCAAGTGAACAGGAGGGCTATACGTATGTCATGCTTCTGGGTAGGTGAGGAGCAAACTATTGGACACTAGAGAGTGGCAGAACCTGCCTATCTCTGGAGCTTGGAGCAGACTGAGATAAGGCCAGCATGGAAGAAGAAACGGTGTGACTGAGGCACCGGGGCCATGACCGGGCATCCTGAGGGGCAAAGGGAGAGTAAGGCAGGCGGGGGACGGCAGAGGGGGTCTAGGGCATTGAATATGGCAGACGGGCAACTGTGTTACAGAGAGAGAGAGACGCCGAGGCAGTAGGGGTTCAAGAAGTCAAGGACAATGTGCCAAAGCGGCGACCGTAAGCGGGGCATCGCACGAGGAGCAGGGACGCCCAGAGCACTTCCCACGGGCAGTAACCATCTAACAGAATGCACCCCGAAGTAGGGGGACCGCTCCGGCTCGTACCTACCGTTCCTTTAGCTGTTGTTAAGTGCACTGAATATTGTTTCATTGTGTTGATTAACACAACACTGTTAGCACACAGTGCCCGGGCTGTACACTGTGTGTGATCTGTCCTGGGTTATTTGTTTGTTTTCCTTTTAATCTGTAACAGCGTGTTGAATATAAAAGGCTGTGTGCTATATACTTTATTAAAGGATGAAAACGAAATGACTCATAATAGTGGCCTTGTTGACTAAAATGTTACAATTTCTCTTTGTAACTATTCAATACAATCGGCATTAATGGCTCTCCTCACATGGAGATCTCGCAGTAAACTTCATGTTTCTTACACCTATGCATTCTCTATATTTTAACGTTAATGTCTTTATACGTCTCCGCGTTATATTTGTCCGTCTGCTCTGGATTGTCTTCTGGCCTTTATAATGTATTGTCTTTTGCTAATCACAGTTGCGCCTGGCTCCAAAGCCCCAGGAGAATGTTAAGGTGACTCATATAGATAAACAGAAGCCGCATGTATTCAGTGATCCCGCAGAAAAGTAACTTAGAAAAGTCAAATCCAACTCCAGCACGTCAGTGTGGTGTAGGACATGCCGCACAGGACCTACGCTATCTATGTTACCAGCTGCCGGCTTGTGCGTGTATAGCTACAAGAGAGCTGTGGTTTGTCTGTGTGTCTATACACAAATCATTGTTATGAACACACATGCTTATTATGTATTTCATAATATTCAAATCGGGCTGCTTTGTATGCAGCTTACATCCCTTAAAAAAAATTTCAACCTTAGGGACTATCTGCCCCACACAAGTTATTCATTATATATATCGCTGTTGTATTAGGTGTGACCTGGGTAATATAGTCTCATAGATGTATTATTGTTATATATTTGATTGACATAGGCTTGCATAGATATCTATAGGTATTCTAGTGTGAAAGGTAATTAGTGAATGTAGTCAATTGAAAATAAGCAAATGGTAGAAGATACGTGAATTTTTAAACATTTAACCTGAACATATGTGTAACTCCGGTGTACACAGCACCTAAAGAAATATCATAATGTCCCGCATCATAGTACCGTCAGGATTCACAAGGTAGCGTTCAAACCTGCTTTTGTTGTGATTTAGGGTATAAGGCAGCAATAGCATTAGTCGCATGTGTAATCTTTTTGTGTTGACACAATCAGGAGGGCAAGAAAGAACAAAGTTCCGCAAAAGGAGTAATGCCACCGCACTCACACATATATGAGCAAAAGTTTTATCCGCATGAGCGGAAAGTTTTATCCACCCCGTAAAATGTTGGGGTCCCCTGCCCTAATGATCTTTATGCTAGATTTTCTAAATGCTTGGGGGATGCATATGAACTCATCTTAAATATACATTTAGGACTTAAAGGGCAAGAACATCTTTGGAACATTTACCACTTCTCATAGCATAAGCCTATTTGTATTTTCCTTGTTGCTAATCGCACTGTGATGTTATGTCCCATTTTTATATAAAATTAACTACATTCTCTATTCCTTCAGTGCTGGGTAGATCTCAGGTAGCCATGGCTCCTCTAATTTTACTAGTGGCAAGTGATTTGTTATATTTGTATATTTCCTTCTGGCATGCCTATATGATTGGATTTTTATTATGTAATGCACACAGGTCAGCCAGACTTAAAGGCATTTATTGGAAGACTATGTTGGCATGCGTGTGTGTATGTATGTATATATATATATATATATATATATATATATAATTTTTATTTTTTTTCAAAGTAGGACATTTTTAGTGAAAAATCTGGGGGGAAAAACTTCTGTATAGGAAACACTGGGTACCCTGATTCTTTTCTGTGGTAGAAAATGCAAACACTAAAAAGTGGGTTTTGTTTCTGTAATTTAAATATACATACTGTAAAGTCTTTAGTTTAATAGCTACCCATTTCTAAAATGTATTTAAAAACAAAATAATCCCAATTTTCTAAATAGTAGCTGCTATAATGTATTTTATTATTCTGTGTTCAGTTAATCGTTGAGATGGATTTTGTGTGTCACCAGCGTATCTCTGGAAGTATGATGAGATGCCTTGTGCAGAAAACACATAGGTTACTTATTTGCATTTAACTAAATACAGCTAAATGCTGAATAAGGTATATCATTAACCTACCGCACATTTTCATCTCCTTTTCTGATTGGGTTTCATGTTGATGTTGATTGCGATGCTCTAACTGCCTGTGATATACATTACATTATATTTATTTATATGGCACCAGCAGATTCCGTAGCGCTGTTACTATCAGTGCGATAATTTAAAGTCACACATAATAACAAAATGGCACGAAAGTAGAAGAGGGCCTTGCTCTTGTGAGCTTACAATCTAGTTGGTGGTTGAGGGGGAAGTGAAATAGGACTGCTTGGACAGGGATGATCTGTAGAGGTTGTTGGTCCTTCAGATGGCTTGAGTAGGATGATGGCTGAGAGTGTTAGGAGGAAAGGTTGTACGCTTCTCGAAAAAGGTGGGTTTTCAGAGAGCTTTTGAAAGTCGCGTACGGGGGAGAAAGTCTGACGGAACGGGGAAGGGAATTCCACAGGAGGGGTGCAGCACTGGTGAAATACAGATGAAAACAAGTGGTATGTCGAAGTATCTTTCTGTATTTTCAAATTAATTAGTTAATAATTTGCTGTATTTACTATTATTACTATTGTAGAAATCTTGTAAAAATTGTACAAAACATACAGTTGGTTAAAAACAGTACAGTAAAATGTGATGCTTCATATAATAGAGTGTTTCTATTATAAAAAAATGGCACTTACCTAACTGGCTATGTTAAAGTTAATTTAGAAAGTTTGGTTTTGTGGTTTGATGCTTTTTTGAACTAGATATTCTAGATATAAACCCTCTTAAATTCAGTAAAGTATTTGCTAATGCACGCAAGTGGTTTTATATATATATATATATATATATATATATATATATATATATATATATATATATATATATATATATAAAATGTGTGTGTTTGTGTGTATATATATATATATATATATATATATATATATATATTACATTTATACCCAGCTATTGTGATGATAATTGTTTTGGTGATTATTTCTTGTCATATTAACATAAGCTTTAGTTAAAGGTTATTTAATCCAGGGCCCTGTCTACCGATGTTTTATCAGCATAAATATAATAATTATATCTATAATATATAGATTTAGCGAGGGCTTGTATAGTTATGTATTAGAGTTCTGCCAAGTCTGGAAGATAAAGAGTGAATTAGGTTTTTCTTAATTTTGCTTTTGTTTTGTTTTCTGCAACTTTGATTTATTTATTTTTAGTTTGCTATGTCCAAAGAACTGAATAAGAATTAAATTGTTACTTGGATAAGCAAACAGCAGTTAAATGAATGAAATGGTTGTTGGGTTAGCACAATGCATTAGAGATGTACTAGAAAGTTTTGTTACCCACATACTTTTAAGGGTTAAATTAGATCAAGACTAATGAAAATGTTAGCAATACTATTCCCACTACTCTAAAAACTTCCGCAGTAGCTTTCCATGAAAGGGTGCGTTACTTACAGTGCAAAAACACCAGAGCCAAAATACATAGGACCTTTAAACAATTGTCATTTTGTCTTCTTTGCATTTGAGAGATTTGTTTACCTATTAAACAATTTAGGTATTTTGCTTGCTGTTTTTGTAGTGTAGCAGTGAGGTTTGTGGTAGAAGGGGCGGAAATAGACTTGCAAACTCAATCAGATGTAGGGGTCAGTTCCAAGAACACTGCGTTTGACAATTCAGCTAATAAGTTGTACGAATCTAAACCTTAGTGCATAATCTTGCTCGTTTGGGTATAAATATAAATGATATTGATAATACATTTTTTATCGCATAACGACACTTACAGTCATTCGGAAACAGAAACAATGTGTTAAAAGCAGATGAGGACTGGCAAGGAGTATAGTTGTCCTTTAGGATAGTGTGAGTTAAAGAGTTTGGGCCACTGCTTAATTCTTTTCTAGGTGTTTTTTAGGTGTTACAAGTATATTCACTGAGATGTAGAAAGTAAGAAGGGCTTTAGATTACATTTCTGTGATGAATACATCAGTTACCGCACCTCTTATAGGTTTTCTACACATTCTTTTCCTGTAAATGTATTTTGGACATAACTTGCTAGTGTAAAAGCTTGTTGTGTGCCAGAGTGTTTTGGATCACTTCATTATTGGACCACTTCACTAGATTTGCCCCTGGCCTGAATGTTGTCAGTCCTGCCCTAGTTAAAAGCATAATTAATATTACCTGTTTTTTCTTTTTTTCAGCCCTTGGGTGGGACACATTGCAGTTCTATGGCAGAAATGAATCTCAGTGCAGATGCTTTTGTCTTATTAAAACATGAGGATGGGCTCAGTATAGAGATACTACTTCTAATATTAGAGGTTAACGTAGAAAATGAAAGTCGCATAAGGAGCACGCATGACCTTTTTTACAACAACAATTCCCTTCATGCATTTGCAGTGGGAAAAGTATTAATTCAAAGGTGAAACTCAACTACCATATGAATTATGGTGCATATCATAGCACTTTTATACCCCTTTGACTCTGCAAACAAAGGTTACCAAAAATAAAACGCCATTTTCTTGTAATCTCCTGAGAGTTTTCTGTCAGTATAGGGGTATTCTAGAGTTTGCCAGCACACAGCCTTCATCTACAGCAAGAACTGCATTCACGCAGAAGCTGTTGTAAGACCCAGGGAAATGGTGTGCGTCATCACAAGTGTACATCTAAACTTTATGCCAAAGTAGTGAGCAACACACCAGCTTGGCACAAGAAAGGTTTAAAACCAGTATGTTATGTTAGGTAATAATAAACAAAATAGAAAATGTGATGTGTAAGGTACCAGTGGCATTACTCTGCACTAAAACTGGGAACAACTTAACACTTGAATTGGTACATTTGCCTTCCATATCTTAAGCCGTGTAAAGCTGTCACCCAAACAAAATCCCTGCTGTCTTTAGAAAGATAATAACGTCTGAATGAGGTAGATTTCATGTCCGCACTTTTTAATGTCATTTCACAATATGTCTGTTATTTGGTGGTAGAATCCTTTCTTTGAGGGCATGCAATCTTCCTACAGTGGTGTATTTTAGGTGTAAGGGTTGTGAAACCCTCAAATACAGGAGTCACTTTCCAGAAAGTAATAGTTTCACTCAAAATATTGTCAATTACAGAATTGTGAGATGAAGTTTGATTTATAATATGCCATCCCATGTGAATTGTGATTGAATCTTTAAAATTAAACATGCCACAGCTCTGGGTCCATAAAGGTGCATCTGTTGGACTTTTCATTTCCTTCATAGATGGAGCTTTAATCCACATGGGGCACCCTTTAGTGCTGGGGTCCCCAAACTGTGACCCTCCAGCTGTTGCAAGACTACATCTCCCATACCTTTCTGCCACCCTCTTAGCATTATGAGAGATGTAGTCCTGCAACAGCTGGAGGGCCAGTTTGAAGACCTCTGCTTTAGTGTGACTTAGCTTCATTTACATCTGTTTTCCTAAATCATTTAATAGTGATACCTTGAAATAATTACAAGCATGTTTAATATGCACTTCATAAAAGTATTATATCATAACCATTATGCTGGCACCCAGTGACCAAAATTTACGAGGCCTGGCAAACACAAGACACATTCAGAGAAGTGATCAGGCTGTTTGTACCATTTCCAGAGAGCTACTGAACCTGTGAGGTAGAACTGAGGAGAACTATGCTTTTCATAGCATGGCTTAGCACGATTCAGCATGTCTTTAAAGAACCTTAGAGTTACCACTTTTTAACAAAGTAAAGTTAACAAATTGGCAACCTAGGAACATTCTTAGGGTACATTCTGATGTGTCGATTGCAGGAACATAAGAAAACAAACTTTATTTACTAAAGGGAGCTTTGTGAAAAGAAGTGCTGTGGTTTCTGCTTGTTCACTTCACTACACATTTTGAAGTGCCAACCCTAGTGAGCTTTTGCTGCAGGAAGAGCTCAGCTGACCCGGTGTATTATACATAGTTAAATCAGCAAGATTTGTTGCTTACACATTGAATTAAGCTGGGCCAGCTCAACCATTCTAGCAGAAGAAACTTGCCAGTGTTGACCCTTCTTAATGAATAGGCAGGTGAAGGAATTAGAACCTCAGCTCCCCTGCAAATGGCCCTGCCAACGCTAAACTTGTGAATAGACCACAACGTCTGTAGTTCTGTAATGAATTATGAAGGAGGTGGTCTACAGAGTGTATGTATGTGCCCTTGCTGCCCCATATAATTTTGCAGTCCGTACGGTATAATGGGCGTCAGTTTTTCTGTTCCTTACCCATCTCACATAAGTCTACAAAGCTTTTTGAAACATTATTTTTGACATTTATAAATACAAATCCTGCGCAATGGAATTTCTTGCATATTTAACACCCAGATATTAATCTCTCAGTAAAACTGAAAAAAATTGGCAAGAACAGTAGAATTATGTAATGTACTTCTATCTGCTTCAGTAAGCTGGGTCTGTATAGTACACGTATAATTATGTGTACAGTACATACACACCCTGTGGTTCTTATACACACCAGATTCTCTCTGTCCGGCGATGAAAAGAGACACACCTCCCTCTATTTTACTTGCTGCGTCCCCCCTCTCTCACTCAAGTCTTCCCTCTATTTTGTTAATTTTCTCTGTCTCTCACTTGCTATTTTTCCTCTATCTCAATGTATATTGCTGTTGTTTCCTTCTTTGGTTCTAGATATCACTGTAGACCCCTCTGTTTCTATTTCGGTAATCTACGTCTGATGTTATCAGTTACTTATGTAGCCATTTCAGTTCACTTATCTCATTTTGTTCCAATAAACTGAGACCCTGGAGGTTGCCATTATTATCAGTTATGTAATATTTGGGAGAGTTTCTCTCCTCAAACACCACACTCAGCTGATTCTTTATGGCAATGCTAGTGAAGTCCGTTCTTCTGTAGACTTTCCTGCTCTGTGAGCCATTTCCTTGTTTATCATAAGGCAGTATGAAAAGTCAGAGCGTTTATCTTGGCCTACTCTACTAAACAACAGAGCTACAACACATACAGATGCAGAAATCAGGAATGCTCCTCAATTCTACATACATTTGGAAACCATTGTTCCACTGTGAGACATGGTTCTGAGCCATCTTACCAGCTTGATTTAAGTGTAAATCCATTTTTTGTCCTTAAGTCATAAGAAGGATATGTACATAAAGCACACTATTCATTCATAAAGACATATTATACTACTATAGTATAATAGAAATGAACATATTCTGTGAGTACTTTAATATGCATTCTTCAAAAAAAAAATAAAAAGAATATACACTTGCCTGACACAGAAGTCATAGCCATGCTGTCTTCAATAGGAAGACTTTACATATGTACACTGGGGTCATTTTTACCTGGTTACACTCGTAAGTACTTTTCTGTCCTGGCGAATAGTGCATGCACACATGGTCAGTTTCCCCGATGGTGATCACCATGACTTAAAATCTCATGCATTTTCCTCATTCCTTGGCTGGCAGGAGATGCATTAAGCTGAACACCTTTCCTGTTTGCCAGTGCATTCACAATTTCCACTAGCCTCGTGAATGCATCAACAATGGTGTGTTGCAGATTCTTTTAAAAGTGTTTGTCCTTTTTTTCAGCTTAAGTATGCATGTTGCAGTACTTACAAAGTCAAAGTACTTTGATCTGCGTTATTTGTTGGTGGTGTGGCATGAGGCACTGGAGTGTCCCCTTAATAACTAATTCTTGTGTTTGGTGTACGGCAAAGCAGAAGACATGGATGTCATCAATTAAGCAAATCTCAGCCCTGCCAAGGTTTCAAGCCTTAACTATTAAACTAGATATGTCTTAAACCATTCCACTAATTGAACAAACTATAGGCTTTAATCAATATATTTTTGATGCCAAAACTTTGTAAATGACAGGCCCCAGATAGTTAAACAATAAACAACTTGGATAAGAAATGAAAAGCTGTCAATTGCCAAGACGATTTGAGAAAAAATAATATCTATAGGACACTGGTAAAGGGATCTCAAAGCAGCTCTCTTATCCTCTTATCACATGTTCTTCCTTGCAGAAGTATTCCAAAATTTAATGATCAGTCTCTGCACAGCAATATCAAGGGCAAAATTATCAGGTTGGCTCAGTCCTATGTAACAAATGTAAATTATTGCCAGAATAATTTTCTTGCCAGTCAAGTCCGACAGAGAGACTGGAATTACATCATCATTCTGGACCTTATCCTTACTGAGTAGAATGCTTGGGAATCTTGTTAGACTAGGCATCTGGAAGATTTAGATTAATATCAATTTGGTGTCATCATATGAGGGTGCGGCCAGATAATCTATGTGATCCATATAAGAAACAGCATATGGCAGAAAGGAGCAGAGACATAGCATGGGGATTAGTTAAACAATGTGTATTGGCAAATGGGAACCTTTGGCAAGAAAATAGACCACTATAGCAAATACCTAAAGGACCCTTTTTAAGGGAATTTTCAAATGATTAAGTATGAGAAATCTGACACTTTATTTTAAATGTATATGAAAAGCATGCACATAATAGAGCTTAACACCTGTATCCTTATCTATAAACGTTACCATGATTGCTCTTCTCAAATGTCTTCTTAGACTGTGTACTTGAAGACCTGGTAACGTTAAAGAGAACCTATAGTGTAAATAAATGTGGAATATTTGCCAAATTGTCTGGGCGGAGAACTTTGAGGAACTCCTGAACACGCCATCACCACCAGATCAGCCAGACATCTACCCAGCCAGCGACTACCTCCCGATCAACCGCTACAAGCCAACCAGAGATGAGATTAACAAAGGATTGCTGGATCTGACAACATCCCGCCAGACCTAGATGCTTCATTGAAGAAGAGTAGATTCCAGCAGGCTGGAAGGAGGGATACCTCATCAAGAGCCCCAAGGAAGTGGACCCTTAGCAACTTTGCCAACTACAGAGGAATAATACTCCTGTCAGTGTCAGGGAAGGTCTTCCAGGTCCTCCTAGAGAGAATGGAGGACGCCTTCGATCCACAGCTACGAGATGAGCAGGCAGACTTGTAGCAGAAAAGATAATGCATGGAACCAGATAGCATGACTGCATTTCTGGGCAGTCCTTGAAGTGAAGCTTCTCATTGTACAAGAACTATGTCGACTATGAGCAGGCGTTTGACAGTGTGGATTGAAAGACCTTTTGGAAGCTCCTTCGACACTATGGCATCCCAGCTAAGCTGGTCAAGAAGTCCCATGACGGAGTGAGTCAGACAAGGATGCTAGCTGTCCATCCATCATTGGATTCCAAACTGAATCACATTGTGGACCCAGCTCAATGGCCTTGAGTTTGCTGATGAACTTGCACTGCTTTTGCACAGCAAACAGAAGAGAAAACCAGCGTATTGACAGCCACATCATTAAAGGTTGGTCTGAACGGCAACAAAGGCAAAACCAAGATCCTCATGATAAATTCCATCAGCAATGACCCAGTCACACATAATGGAAGCCCCCTGGAAGAAATGCAGTCCTTCAACTCCCTTACTTGCTAGACCTTGCTGTGCGAGCGCAAAAAACTTTAACTGCCCTAGATGGTATGTCTCCTATAAAATTGGAAAAAGTTAGCAAGAGTTCGAATGACATGCAGCACAGCCAGTGGGAGAAGCTACCTCTGCCGTGTTTGTCACGTTGGTTAAAATGTGTATTTTCATATAGGTATTGAAACTATGCTTTATATTAATCACCACACTTTTAATGTATCTGTAATAAAGTACATAAACAGATAACAATTATCAGGTTTTTTTTTTATTGGTGTTGGTTGTGTGCATTTGTGGAAGAGAATGATGCAAGAAGTTCCAGCGGAAAATGTGAAGTGTTAAAGATGTGATTCACGTATACATTGCATTCATTCTGGGTCTATTCACGGCAAAACTGGGTAAAGTTTTCTTTCGAACTAAAGTTGCAGGAAAACTTTGTCTACTTAATTTCATGTATGTGTATAAAATACACTCCTGGATATGAATAAGGAAATTTACTTATATGTAAGATCATACAATGATCAATACAGAAGGCAACATGAAACGTATCATTGCTTTTAATTATGTGCAGAATTATGAAACATATGTTTATTATTATTTTGTAGATACTGAAATGTTCATTATGGGTAGCACACATTTCAGTATCTGCACGATGATCTGAAACAGAGTAGAGAACAATGTGCTTATTATGCATTTCCAGACACTCCAAATCATAACAAACTCAATTCACATGTTTGTGATGACTTTCCAGATACAGATCTGTTTCGTTATGTGCCTTGCACTCTCTGCTGCCCTTTGCTATCCTAAATACCGTATTTTTCGCTCTATAAGACGCACCTGCTGATAAGACGCACCTAGATTTTAGAGGAGAAAAAAAAGGAAAAAATATTTTGAGCTAAAAAATGGGCTAAAATATTTATTACAATAACTGAATAAGCTATGAACACAGTAAGACACACACAGTAAGACACACACAGACACAGTAAGACACACACAGACACAGTGAGACACACACACACACACACACACACACACACACACACACACACACACAGTAAGACACACACACACAGTAAGACACACACACACACAGTAAGACACACACACACACAGTAAGACACACACACAGTAAGACACACAAACACAGTAAGACACACACAGTAAGACCTCCCTCCCTAACCCCCCTTCTCAGTATCTCCCCTCTAACTCCCTAACCCCCCCTTCTCAGGATCTCCCCTCTAACTCCCTAACCCCCCCTTCTCAGGATCTCCCCCCCCCCGCCCCGGTCACTTACCTTAAACTCCTGTGTTGGAAGCGTGAGGCGTTTGTCTCGGGTGCCGGCGCTTCACTGCTGAGCGCCGGCGTCTGACGTCATATGCCGGCGCCCAGCGTAAAGCGCCGGCACCCGAGACAAACGCTTCCAACACAGGAGTTGAAGCGCTGAGGCAGGCGGCGGTGGTGGTGGCGGTGGCGGCGGCGGCGGCGGCTGCCGCCAGCAAAGGATTCCTGTATATCTGTCAGGCAGAGGGGCCCGAGAGTTGCCGAGCGGTTGTCTTCAGCAACCGCTCGGCACCCCTTGGGCCCCCCTGACTGGCAGAAATCCAGGACTCCTCTGCTGGCGGCCGCCGCCGCCTGCCTCAGTTGCGACCCCGGATTTATCGGCGTATAACACGCAGGTAGGGTTTAAGCTCCGGATTTTAGTTAAAAAAGTGCGTGTTATACGCCGATAAATACGGTATATCGTTGCCCCCCTCCCTGCCTGCCTGCCTGCCTGCCTGCCTGCCTGCCTGCATGCATCTTCGCTCCATAAGACGCGGCTGATTTTTCATCCTACTTTGGGAGGAAAAAAACTGCGTCTTATGGAGCGAAAAATACGGTAAATCCTCTTTATAATATGTGTACCTCTGGGTAAATGGTCTGCTAGGGATCAGAGGCTTGAATTCATCCCTGCTCTGCATCATATCGCTGTCCTCTGCAGTAGTTTTCCAGACAAGTCAACCTTCCATATATCCCTGTAGCTGTACAGTTGTGGAGTCATTTCAGTATCCCTTTTAAATTGTTATAGAAAGCACGGGAAAGCACCCCCTTTAATAAACTTTGCGCGCACACATGTATTTTAATCAATTATAAAAGAAATATGTATGAGACTCTTTGCATATATTGCTTTCTGGCATTTACGTAAATAATGAGTGTGACAAGAAGACACAAGCACACATGTTGTAACACTTTATATGACCTATTTGAATTACCCAAAATTCTTCAGATAATGAACAGCTACAATTTTAGATGCGCGCCCTAAGGGAAGTGGGATAGCATCCCTGCCTGAATATTTTGTACGGGTTCACCTCAACCATTTCTTAATATGGAACATAATTAACTCTGCTCTTTCCTCTTGTTCTTCAGCTCAAATCGAAATAATTCCGTGCAAAATCTGTGGGGACAAATCATCAGGGATCCATTACGGGGTCATCACGTGCGAAGGCTGCAAGGTACAGTATATTACAGAAAATGATCACTGTTTTTTTTATGTTAAACTCCTTTCAAAGAAAAGGCTGGTTCCTAAGAGAAATGCTACACTAATGCATGTATGTGTAAACACAAGGTAGACTATTAGTAACATTGACAACAGGATGGGTATTTCCTAATGACTGACAATTAAGGGATGGTCCATATGTGCCTTAAAGCAGGAATAGCTTAATTGGTAACTGCTTGCACTGTGACATTGAATCAGAAATAGGGGACCCCGCAATAGCTTCATGTCGCTTGCAATGACCTTTGGCAAATCATTATGCCACGTGCCCTAGGCAGAAAAATGCAATTATATACTCCATGGTTATTGGGCTAGATTTTTATGCCCTAAAACATGTACCATAACTTTTTAATGCTCTTCAGTGAAACATGCCCTTTCTGTTACTCAGAGGTGAGATGGCATACATGGGTACTGTGTGCTTCTGATGGTATTATTCAGACTTTTAAAGTATGTAAAACATCTCTGAGAGTATTGTAATTTAAAAAACAAAATGTGAATTTACTTTACTAAATTAGCCCTCCCTACCTAAAAAGTACAATGATTATACAAGTATCCTCTTAATCCAGATCCAAATCAATTTATGTGGTGAATAACTTAATGTAAGAGAATTAGTAAAAATGTTTTTCTCCAATGCATACTGGCAGGATTTTGAAATATAGATTGCATATGTGAGGATTTGACGTTCATTTTATAATCTTATATAGTAATCCAAACAAGTCAGCCTATCCTCAAAGTACAGTATTTAAAAAAAAAATAAAAAAAAAAAATGACCATTTTTAGAAATAAGGGATAGTCAGATAGGTGGGTTTTTAACCCCTTCGAGACAAAGGCTGATTTAACTTTTTGTACCCTTTGTGACAATGGCCTTTTTAACATTTCTGCGCTGCTTGTGTTTAGCTGTAATTTTCTTCTTTCCCGTTTACTGAACCCACACACATTAGATATTGTTTTTTTCAGGACAAGAAGGGCTTTCTTTAGATGACATTGTTTTGATTGTATCATATTATTTACTATTAAAAAAATTATAAAATATGGTGAAAAATTTAGAAAAAAATGACTGTTTCTAACTTTTAGTTGAAAAATCTTTTACTCATCTATAAAAGGTAATGAAAAAACCTGCTAAATAGATTCTACTATTTGTCCTGAGTTTAGAAATACCCAATGTTTTTATGTTTTTTTGCTTTTTTTCTACCCATTATGGGTAGCGTTTTGCTATTTCAAAGCCATTTTTTCCAAATCTGGTAATTCTTCCCCCCATGTGCCATTTCGGGTATCTTTGAACCCGGCCAATGCAATTTACCCCATCAAGTCATATATTTTTGAAAACTAGACAGCCCAGGGTATTCCAAATGCTAGTATTTTAACTCTTTCCATGCACCATATCTACCACCAGTCTTTGTCAAACTTTATGGTAGTCATTTTTTTGCATTTGTTTTGTCATACACATTTTACTTCAGGTATGAATTAAAATGTTCTAGTTTATGTCACTATCACAAAACACCCCAATATGTGTTCAGCAACATCTCCTGAGCGCAGCGATACCCCACATGAATGATTTTGCCTGGCTGTTTGGGGGCAAAAGGGCCACATTTGGGGCATGCGCATTTTTCAATGTTGAACTTTGGCATTTGGGGATCCACTGCCCATGCCCTATTTGGTACATCTTTGAGCCGAGCCATTTCAGTGTGCCCAATAAACCCATATATTTTTGAAAACTAGACACCCCAGGGTATTTCAAATGCTAGTATTTTAACTCTTTCCATGCACCATATCTACCACCAGTCTTTGTCAAACTTTGTGGTAGTCATTTTTTTGCATTTGGTTTTCCACACACATTTTAATTCAGGTATGAATTAAAATGTTCTCGTATATGTCACTATCACAAAACACCCCAATATGTGTTCAGCAACATCTCCTGAGTACAGCGATACCTCACATGAATGATTTTGCCTGGCTGTTTTGGGGCAAAAGGGCCACATTTGGGGCATGCGCTTTTTTCAATGTTGAACTTTGGCATTTGGGATCCACTGCCCATGCCCTATTTGGTACATCTTTGAGCCAGGCCATTTCAGTGTGCCCAACAAAACCATATATTTTTCAAAACTAGACACCACAGGGTATTTTAAATGCTGGTATTTTAACTCTTTGCATGCACATATTTTACCACCAGCATTTTTTCAAAGTTTGCAGTAATATTTTTGTGTGTGTATTTTTCCCACACACACCTACTTTATGTATGAATTTACAGCTCCTGGTATATGCCGCTGTCACACGACACCCCATAATGTGTTCAGCAACATCTCCTGAGTGCAGTGATACCCCACATGCATGGGTGTGTCATTTTTTGGGGGAACTAAAAGGCCACATTTGGTACGTGTGCATTTTTCTAATTGGAAATTAGATGTGTGGCCATCCTTCCCCCCGTGTTAATTGGGACGTTGTTGAACCTGGCCCATTCAATTTACCCCATCAAATCATACATTTTTTTAAAGTAGACACCCCACGGGCATTTAATATGCCAGTATTTTAACTTTTTCCATGCGAGAATTGTTTTAAGCTGATATGCTAATTTTAGGACTTGCTCACAAAAATATATTTTTTATATATATATATATTTTTTTTTTATTATTTTAAAAAAAAAAAAATTTAACATTTTTTTTCAACTTGGAGGTTCCCCTGATAGTGACATCAGTGGGAAATGATTTTTTACATTTTACTGTTTTTTACTATTTTTTTCTAATTATTATTAATTTTATTTTATTTTTTAATTTATTTTTACTAATCACACTGTGATTAGAAAGCTGGGCTCCATTGACTTGCATGGTGAATGCAGTACCTGTATTCAACCTGCAAGTGGAGCCAAAGTTCTCTAGATGGTCTGGACCATCTAGCGAACTTTTAAAATTTGTGGTTCCTGTTACAGGACGGCGGCCATCTTCCTTGATGGCGAAGATTGCCGGCAGCTGCGGCTGTGACCGCTCTCCGGAGCGGTCACAGCCCATCAAAAGGTTAGTGTTTGGTGTCGCTGGATGCCTCCTGATCGAGGCATTCCAGCGACACCATTTAAGTTTAGGAGGCGATCGTCGATCGCCTCCTAAACGCTTTTAAAACGGGCGTCCGCCGCCATACAAAGTATGGCGGATGTTGACGCCCCGTGGAGGGGCCAGAGATGGCCCCTTCGTGCCGATCGCGGCGTTGCTGAATGCCTCGAGGTCGAGGCATTCAGCAACGCTTTTTGGGTGCAGAAAGCGATAGTAGATCGCTTTCTGCACCCGTTTAAAGACGTGCCGGTCCTGGCACGTCAATTGTCGTAAAGCACATGCTTTTCCGTGCCGTGCCAGGACCGGCAATTGTCATTAAGGGGTTAAAGGTAATTTGTGTGTTATCTGTGTTATTCTGTGTTGTGTTTTATGTCATAGCTGCAATCTTGCTGTCACGTTTCTACTTTGGCCTAAAATATAAAGTTTTATAATATAATGTAATGATAGCTTTATTGATAAGTTGTAAAGTTGATACAGTGTATGTTTGTTAAGAAAAAAAACAACAAAGACCACGGAGATTTTTGGAGATGGAGGGAGATGTTGTGAAACATATTCTTAATAACATAAGAACAGAACCTTAAAAAAAGACTATGTTTGGTTCTTACAATACATACAGTCGTTTGACAAAGAAAGTACACCGTCTTTGAATTCTATGGTATTAAATATCAGGACATAACAAGTATACGTTCCTTAGTAGGTCTAAATATTAGGTAAATACAACCTTAAATGAACAACAACACATGACATACACCATGTCATAATTTATTCAACAAAAAAAAAGCCAGAATGAAAAAGCCATGTGTGAAAAACTAAGTACACCTTATGATTCGATAGCTTGTAGAACCACCTTTAGCAGTTATAATTGAAGTAATCATTTTTTGTATGACTTTATCGATCTCTCACATTGTTGTGGAGGAATTTTGGCCCATTCTTCTTTACAAGGTTGCTTCAGTTCATTGAGGTTTGCGGGCAATTGTTTATGCACAGCTCTCTTAAGGTCTCGCCGCAGCATTTAAATCTGGTTGAGTTCTGGACTTTGACTGGGCCATTGCAACACGTTGATTCTTTCCTTTTGCAGCCATTATGTTGTGGTATTTCTGGTGTGCTTGGAATCATTGTCATGTTGCATGACCCAATTGTGGCCAAGTTTTAGCTGTTGCACAGATGGCCTCACATTTGACTCTAGAATACTTGGGTATACAGAGGAGCTCATGGTCAACTCAATGACTGCAAGGTCCCCAGGTCCTAGACCTGCTAAGGAACAGATGATTGTCATGTTCTGATATGTTAAACCATAACCATTCAAAGAGTGTCTACTTTTTTTTTTCACACGTATTTTCATTGTTTATCCAATGGTATGACAAAACTAATACTTATAAACGAAGGCAATCCGAATTAGGTAAAGAAGGCCCTGCTCACAAGCATTGTTCCAGAATCTCATAGTAAACATTTGATTTTAGTGTGCCAAAAAATTTGTTTTTTGGAAGTATTAGTTTAATTTCATATGCTTCAGTTAGGGTTCAAGTAGGGTCCTTCTGTTTTTTTCACATTACAGGGTGCTTAGGTAGAAAGATGTGTAGGTGGGTTCTATATGACCCAAAGTTTTATTGCCCTACACTGCATGCAGGGTGGGGAGAGGTGTGGGCAATCTTCAGACCTATAAAAAAAACATAATATGTGACCAAAAATCTGCTCTTTCAACCGGAACTTGTAGTAAAAACATTAAGTTCTCACTTATGTTGTCCGTGTTTGCCATGCTGCACGTGTAGGCTGCACTTCACTAAATGTATTAAAGGAAAACCACATGATAGCACTTTTGCATGTTATTGAGCATGTGATATTACTTGGAGGGGTGTATCTAAAGCTTTGTCTGAATTAGCATGACTAGACCAGCAAGTTTTAAACTATTGCCTGGCACACTCTTCTAACCACCTTAGCCTTAGAGTAAAGACATTCTGATTTTGCAACACAATTACCAACCAATTAATATTTTTAGACAATGTATTCAGTTATTACCATACTTTTTTCTCGTAGGGATCATTATGTTTATATAAGTAAATATGGTTAAATTGTTAATACTACAAAGCTCTTCATGCGATGTAGGTATAAACTACTTTTCTTTTCTGAGCTTTCTATTATATTTGGAGATACGTTTAGGATTGAAGCACCTAATCGACTAAATTGATAATAATCAATATCGAAAATAGTTATCAACTAGTTGGTTTGGGTAGAGCACGCACATCAGACAGATGCTACTTCGGAGTGCCAGACTGCAGGCTGCTATAAGGTATTAACTTCCTCCCTTCCACCCTTCAGTTAGAGCAGGTCCCCAGTCTCTCTCTCTCTTATCCCATCATTAACTCCCCGGTCCCCTCATTAACCCCTTCCCACCCTCCAATCTACAAATAAAATAAACTCCTTCCCTCCTACCCTTCGATCTGATCCTGAGGATTTTATTATTATTATTATTATTGGTTCTCTATTTCATGCACCGGAGATTTGGTGGTCAGAATACACAAGGCTTCATAGTATCATGGTAGAGGTAGCCAGGTGGTTGTAAGAACAGCCAGTGGTCAGTATATATGAAGTCTGGCAAGATCATAGTCTTGATATATATATCAAGCTATAACGGCTTCCACTCTTCTGGGAACGACTTCCACAAGATTTTGGAGTTTCTGTGGGGATTTTTGCAGCCATGCCTTTATGGACCTTGTTGTGTACACTGGGGCACAGTCATGATGGAATAGAAATGGACCTTCCCCAAAACTGTTCCCACAAAGTTAGAAGCATAGTGTTGTCCAAAACGTCTTGGTATATCACCTTCAACTCATAAAATGTTCTACTAGATGAATGGGAGAAAATTCCCACAGAAACTCACAAAAAAAGACAAATCTTACAACCACAGATGGACCCCACTGGACACGGCCACAGAGACTACTATGATGTACTGAAGGAACCATCTAAGACTCCTAACACGTCATGCACACAGGAACATATCCACACGCTTAAACAGTTGAATAAGATACACACGCATGCGCACACTAACATACACACACACAATGGGTTAAACATGTGTTACAGGAAATCATTATCTTCCCTTTAAGTACGACATGCCTGCTCATACACACATATGCACTGCTCTTACGCATGCCTGCCCACAAAAACACACATATACGCTGCAATTGCCTGCAGATACACACTTGCCAGTACTCACACAAATGCACTACCCTTATACACGGTTGCCCAAACATACATAAACTGCTCACACACACACACACACATGCCTCCCCATAAATATACACTGCCCTTGCACATACTTACACAGACGTATACACTATAAGACAAATACACTCCTTATATACACACATATACACTGCCCATACAGACGTACACATATACACTGCCCATACAGACGTACACATATACACTGCCTATACAGACGTACACATATACACTGCCTATACAGACGTACACATATACACAGCCCATACACACGTATGCACATACACGCACATATACACAGCTGCCCTATACACACACACACATATGCCTGCCCAAGTGCCCATACACATGCCTCACCATATGTATATGCACACACAAATCTACCATCAGACCCCCCACCTTCGTTCTCCACATCAGACCCCCCCACCTTCGTTCTCCACATTAGACCCCCCCACAACCTTCGTTCTCCACATCAGACCCCCCTCCACCCACCTTCATTCTCCACATCAGACCCCCCACCCCAACCCACCTTCGTTCTCCACATTAGACCCCACCCACCTTCGTTCTCCACATCAGACCCCCCCACCTTCGTTCTCCACATCAGACCCCACCTACCCACCTTCGTTTTCCACATCTCTTACCTTTCTCTTCCTCCTTTCTGATTTCTGTTCCAACTTTCCTTCTGGTTTGCCGCTCGCAGTCTGTGCAGTGCGGCTGTGCACAGCTGTTTATGCTGAGCGCCGGGGCTGGATATAAACGTCATATCCCGTCACCCGGCGCTCAGTTACAGACAGCACGCTGGTGAGTGTGACCTTAATGCAGCTGCAGCCTGCAGGACTGGTTGGGGAGATCACGGATTTCCCTAACCAGTCCTGCAGGCTGCAGCTGCCGATCGGGCTGTACCCGAGTGCACTCGCCTCATGTACAGCCCTGGGGGGATTTCTATATTATCGGTCCCCCCCGCATGATTTCCTGGGGGGGATCCGTCCCCCCCGGTTCCTACACCCGTGGCCAAACCAGCAGATTGAGATCCACACATTATAACTGAACCCCAATTGATAATATATGAAATGTAGCATAGCAGGTATAGATCAAATAAATACATGGAAACAGCATTGCAGGTATTAATCAACTGAACAAGACATACAAACCCTGTATTTGCAGGTATACATAAATAATGTATGGAAACATAGCATAGCAGATATGGATCTAGAGAATAACACAGAAACCCAGCTTTGCAGGTACAGATCAATTGGAATTCACATAAAAACACACCATTAAAGGTATATTTAAAACCCCCTAAATTACAGGCATAGATCACAGGTTGCATACCCCAAAGCAAGCGCTGGCGTCCACACTGTCCACATAGAACCTGGCCAGCACCCAGATAACACACATACGATTTGCCATCTTTGTCCCATATACACCCGGCCTGTGCCATCTCGGTCCCCAAGGGTCAAACATCCTGCTAGTGCCATCTTTGCCCTTCCACAATTATACATCTATGATACACACAAACACATTAACGCATGCTCTCCCTCATTCAGACAATTCATCCATTTTAAGAAACTACGCCCCTAGCCATAGCGACATGTTCATTTGTGTCTAGCGCACTCCAGGTTTGTACTAGAAACACATACAGCCCCTCATTTGATGCGCCAAGGGATGTAGTTCTTGCAAATGTGTACTTTTTGTGCCATAATTTAACTTCCTACGTGAGTAGGAATGCCACGTCAAGGCTTCAACCCTAATTACTGATCATTCACACGCCTTTCATATCTCCATTCACTCGCAGAAGCACACACCATACTTTCCATACATTCACTCACAGAACCACACACACCATTCTTTCCCCTTACAATCCCAAAGAAATGATGGTAAAGGGAGAAAAAAAAATCACTTTTACAGCAAAAATAAGTTTTGCAGTAAAAATGCAAGGAGCTCCAGGGATGAGATGGTTACTCACGTACCGCACAGGCTAAATGGCTTATTTTAATAATATTTGCAGTTCATCAGGATTTCAAAAATTTCCTCCCTCTACCGTTGGCTAAATTTAACCCCATGATCAAAGGGATCATGGGATTAAAAATTAGTATCGGCCATTTTTAAAAAGGGAATGTGACTTTTTATAGCTATATGATCACTGTGGTAACATTGGCTACCACAGTGATCATTTAGCTAGAATACTTAAACTTTTTTATTTTTTTAAAGTTTAACTACTTTATGTTTAAATCATTTTTTTTACAAGCTATATACCGTTGGAAAGGTGAGATAATTACCTTCCCAACAGTATATGTTGGGGGTCTGTAGCTGCTTAGATGCCTGAGATACCGGCATCTAAGTAGCATGCCCCCATACCGCTTTAACTGACAATTGTCAGTTATTAATAAAGTTGCGCGGTGACGTCATCGCGTCATCGCGCGTGCCGTCACCGGCCGGATCAGGTGGCCCCGGTGTTGCCCTTCAGTGTGAGGGGCAGATCGCCGGGGTAGGTGGTGATGGGGGTCCACAGACCTGACCTGACTGACTGGGACCTGACTGGGACTGCTAGCGACGGCACCATGCCGTCGTTAGCAGTCAAGGGGACTGTCCTGGGTGGCTCCAAATTCGGCGGGGGGGCAACAGGGGGGGCAAGGAATATCCTGGGGGGGGCAGTTGGAAAGGTGAGATAATTACCTTTCCAACAGTATATGTTGGGGGTCTGTAGCTGCTTAGATGCCTGAGATACAGGCATCTAAGTAGAATGCCCCCAAAGAAAAAGGGGACCTGGTGTCCACTATGGCCGTCTGACATGTTTGGCACTTTGTTCACCTTTCTCTTTTTTAACACCTTGAAACTTCAATAAAAAAGTGGTAGTTTTCCAGCTATCACAGACCCACAGCTTCCATAATGCACTATTGATGAACAGCCAGTTAATGTATCATGGGATGTATAGTTTGACAACAGCTGCTTGCTAGCTATTGCCTTTACGGAGTGATCATATTTCATTTTGCTGTTCAGAGATAATTACATTATTATTACATTTTTTATGGAGCACCAGTAGATTACATTCATGTTAAAATGAACAATAACTTGACAATATACAAAATTAATGATACATTAAACACACAAAAGACATACAGGTACAGGTAAAGAGTCTGTTTTAGACACTTAAAGACTTAAAGAAGTAGTTTATGTTTCCAGTAACAAACGATAAAATCAAATCTTATAGTAATAATAAAAATGTGAGGATTATCATTTTTGGAATAGCTGTAAAAAAGACTGATAAATATAAAATTAAAACATACCCACTATGGAGATAGCACTCGATTGTGCACTGATGGAAAAGATTTTATTGTACACAGCGTAATACAATTAAAATGTAAATATAATATTTTCCCCTAATGTTTTAGTTACTGGATAACATTTATTTGCAATGTATACTTCTTTTCAAGTAATTGATTAATTTGCATGTCTCCCAGTTCTATGAGGGAAAGATTTCCATCTCCGCCCGTCTCTCAAAACATATGTAAATGCCCTGACTCTTACACTACCCCTTGCCCAGAGAGATGTACATATTACATAACACATACACTGACGGGGTTAATATATAAGCAAGAGTCCCTCATACTGATCTATATCTGCATCTGTAACCATACAGAATATATAGGTTTCGTCTTCATAGCTGTAAGAGGTAAAGAAACATGTCAAAAACAAACCTACATTTTAATTGCAGGCCTTATTTGAGAGATTAATGAGCCAGAGGATCCTGCCGCAGCCAGCCATAAATCACATAGCTTTCAGAGAGTCTCCTTGTCACCTGCTGGAGCGGAGACTTCTCAGCGTGGCCGCCGGTACAGAGAGGCCTGGCAGCTGGCAGCTGCTTCCTTGTAATTAAACAGCCAATGAGCAGCTAATTAAGACATGTGTATACAGGAGTGGAAGTGGTAATGAACTGTAGGAATCCATTTATAAGGTGGGAATTGTCAAAAGATAGTGGAGAGAGTAGCTTTAGCCACTACCTGTGTCTTGTAATTTCATGTAGATTGGGCTGCTCAGGTAGTTGTAGATACAGGGTAAGTAAAGGTGTTCAAACACAGAGTACAGTAACAGTAATGGAGGAAGAAGACTTTCTGATAATGGGCTGGATAATATTCCCATTGTTTATTATTAAATAATATGTAAATTTACCTTTTATATATTATAAATATATTAATGAGGGACGAGTAGTTACTACTGGTAACAGATTTGTAGACTATTTACAGTCTGGGTTCTTTGCTTTGGAGAGAGGTGGAGAAAAAAAACATGTCAAAGGTGGATAGAAAGACAATTTAACTAGACATAAGATGAACAGTATTTAACAACAAAATATGTAGATGGATACTGCAGCCTTTGAACTGATGGTCCATACTTTGGTCCATATACTTTTTTGGTAACAGGAGTCACTTTTTCCTTCTTCTTAGGGGTTCTTCCGACGGAGCCAGCAGAGTAACGCCACATATTCATGTCCACGCCAGAAGAACTGTTTGATAGACAGGACAAGTCGGAACCGATGCCAGCACTGCCGGCTGCAGAAATGCCTTGCAGTGGGCATGTCACGTGACGGTGAGTGTTGCTGGCCATAAAGTTATATCCATCATAATTGGGAAAATTTATTCTCCTAAAATGCAGTGGTCACCACTGGTTGAACCCTTCTCTATACCTTTCCAGCTGTAAAATTTGGCCGCATGTCCAAGAAACAGAGGGACAGTCTGTATGCCGAGGTACAGAAACATCGCATGCAGCAACAGAGAGACCACCAGCAGCAGCCAGGAGAGGCAGAACCACTAACTCCTTCAGGGTACAGTCTAACTCCCAATGGGCTCACAGAGCTGCGTGATGACATGGGTGGTTACATAGAAGGGCACACACCAGAGGAGGGAAAAACGGAATCTGCTGTGAGCAGCTTCTACCTTGACATTCAGCCATCTCCTGACCAGTCTGGTTTGGACGTCAACGGCATCAAACCTGAGCCGCTATGCGACTACACACCAGCCTCTTCCTTCTTCCCATACTGCTCATTCACCAATGGAGAGACCTCTCCAACAGTTTCAATGGCAGAACTTGGTGAGTTACGTTGGCTGCTCCTAGACTTTACCATTCGTATAATTTAATGGATTAACAGTAATCTTTAATATGTTGGCTCCCAGAGGTTTGGCACTAATTTTATTGTAGCATCAGATCAAGACATTTTGCTTACAGCTCTAGTATTCTGTTAACAAAGTAAGAGATTTGTGTTTCTAACGGGATACGAGAAGTGGTGAGAAAAGGTTAAAAATCAGTTATGGGATTGAACAAAGACTCAGAGGGGAAAACATGTTTGGGTTCTATAAGGACACAAATTGCTATGGGTTAGGTCAACAGCCACTGGCTGATGGGCAGCTGAAGTTTTAGTAGTTAGAGTTTTAGTAGAGATGACCAGGTGGAGAGATTTCATATGTCTGCTGGTGTGTATGACCAGAATAGTTTTGGGATGGACCCTAGACTGAGGAGGTGGGTGGTCTGTTTACTATTTTACAAATGAAGATGCAACCCCTTTTTTTCACTTTGAACTTTTATACTTGTTCGCAGAACATCTTGCTCAGAACATCTCCAAGTCCCACATGGAAACATGCCAGTATTTACGGGAGGAGCTGCAGCAGATAACATGGCAAACCTTCCTCCAGGAAGAGATTGAAAGCTATCAGAGCAAGGTATCATACTACTCTTATGTTGGCTTGACCCAGGTCATTACCCCAGCACTACCTCTGTGCTCCCATTTTTTTCTAATGAGCACCTGGATGTGACATCAAATGTCGCATTCAGCTCAAAAGGAAGTGTGGCACTGGGTTACGGCACAATCTGTGGAGGCTTTGAAAACTAGGCTTAGTCTTCCATAGTGTAAGTGGGCAAGTTGGGGAGATCAGAGATCTCCCATGTAATTGGCCCATTGATCAGTGGTGTACAGGGAAGCCTGAGCACCCGATAGGAAGTTATGCCTAGTTTTCTCTTTTTTTTTTTTTGCAGCAGCAGCAGCACAGGGCTGTCTTTCCCTTGATCTGCCACCATGGGTGTAGGAATTAGGTCAGAATATGTAATCAGGTAAAAGTGGGCAGTTGGTGCAGATGCTCAATTTTGAAATGCACAAACATTCATATGTAATTATTTACAGATGAAGATAAACCACACAGAGCAGTTCTATAAAGATGAGGACTCAAGAGCCAGATGTAATCCACAATATTACCTGGCAACAAAAAAGCATTGAATCATTAATTTATAATAGGCTATAATTTTCATCACTCTGTACACAAATGCATACATGATAAATAATGCAAACAATATTTTAGAGGCAATGTTTTGAAAGGATGACGTGTTAGGGGTTTACATTGGGTTTATGTGATATCACGTAACATCAGCCACATCCACTTGTTGCCCTTTTAGCAGTGCTTTGAGAGTGATTTACTAGTGACCAAGAGCCTGCTCTGAAAGCAGTGGTCCTATTAGGAGAGGAAGCAGTGGATGAGAGGGGCAAATAGCCTGAAGATTCTTCATATGTACAAGAAATCTTAACATTCTCTCAAGGTTCTGTTAAGCATAGATCTATTATTATTAGGTGTCATTGTGTCCCTATCAGGGTATATGGAATCATTTAAATAGCCATGGCTCATAAAAAGTCCTTTAAATGAAGTGATGATGTAGTAGGAAGATTTTTTTACATTTTTTTATTTATCTGAAACAAAGTCATGGGTTATAATAATTGTATGTGGGTTGTGGATTGAAATGGCTTTGATTGCAGCAATGCAACAGTATCTTGTTTTTAACCAGTGCTATTAAGATGCACATATAGAGTATATGCATAGATAAGATTCGTAAACCGATCATGTGATGTCTGTACAGATTGGAGCTTTAACCTGAATCATGCCTGTGTTCTTCTATACAGCAACGAGAGGTGATGTGGCAGCTATGTGCAGTAAAGATCACAGAGGCCATACAGTACGTGGTGGAGTTTGCCAAACGCATTGATGGATTTATGGAGCTCTGTCAGAACGACCAGATAGTGCTGCTGAAAGCAGGTACGCAAACAAAAATACTTGTTGTGAGTGATAAAATATAAGAACTGTGATCTTTTAGGAAATATATGTAAATGGCGGGATTCTTGCTTACCATATTAAGGGACAGTCATAACTTTTTCTTTTAATTCAGAAAAGTTTGAGTGTGAATAGAGCGGCTTTTTAATGCAAAATGCTGCTTGGTCATTAGTAAATTGGGACATCATTAGTACAAGAATCTGCTTGTTCATTAGTATCAGTTAATGTGCTTTTCACATTATCATTTACACAGTGTGGGTTCTGTACACGCTTTCAAGTAATTTTGTCCATGGATCAACTTTCAGAAATAAACCCAAAGTTGCCTTGTTTGTACCACTGACAAAGTCCGAGAATCCAAGCATTAACACATTGAAAGTGCCTAGCAGGTTTTATTGTGCTTCCCACAGAGCAGTGAAAAGACAATTAAACGTGTCCTTGTCATGTATATTTGCCTGCATCCATATCTGTGTTAGAAAAAACAGCTCTGTTCCTGTCAAGCATTTTGGCAACACTCACAATGAGAACTCCCTTACACTTACTGATGTATGGCCCATGTAAAATATTCTGTTTATGGCTCTGGAAAATATTGATCTGTATGTAGAATTATAGTAATGTGTGACAGTACATATGGACACCCAGGGATTGTGATGTAGGATGGGCAGTAAACAGTCACGTCTATACAGAAAGGCAGTGATCTGATGCGCTCCTCAGGTTGGCTACACAACAAAACGGGCACACTATGTGAACTGTCATCTTTTGTGTTTTTGCAGGCTCTTTAGAAGTCGTATTTATCCGAATGTGTCGTGCCTTCGATTCACAGAACAACACAGTCTATTTTGATGGCAAATATGCTGGCATAGAAGTGTTTAAATCCCTAGGTAAGTGTTAGTGTTAATTCTCGTACTACCCCCAACCACTTTGTATAGTTCACATATAATGAAACAACACAACACAAGTAAAACTCTGTATTTTGAATAGTTTGTTCTAGTTCTCAGTGTTGTTCATATTTACTAAGCTGTGATAGAGACACAACATAAAACAACAGACAGTCTACCTGTGGTCTCTTGGAGTGGTAGGATCACAGAAGAGCAATATTTGCAACAATCAGGAATTTGCCTGTAGAATTTATCTGGAATGGCCAGGTACCATTTTGAATTGTCCAAAATAAATAGAGAATACTTTGTTTTCCTTGTGATTGCTCTGACACACCAAATTACAAGTTATTGTGTCTATTTTAACATATAACTAATTGTTCTTTATGGCTGCTATACCATTAACGTTCTGTTAATAATCAGGACTTTTGACTAAATCATGGTTATGATTTACTCAAAAGTCCTGACTAAATCAGGTAATATATTTTGGTCTATAGTCAAAATCTATGTTTGTGTGATAGATATCTATCACATTTATGTTAATTTGGACCTGGTAATGAATTAATCAATAAGTTCAAATTCCAATTCATTGGAACTGCTACATGATGATAGTGTGCAACCACTGTGTTTTTTAGGGATAGCAAAAAACACACTTGCTCATTATGTTCACCTGTTTATTCTTGTTATACCTTCCATTGATGTTGCATTTCACGGTATCACATTTGCCTTTCATCTGTAGGGTGTGAAGACTTCATAAGCTTTGTATTTGAGTTTGGGAAGAGTTTGTGCTCCCTGCACCTGACAGAGGATGAGATTGCGCTGTTCTCTGCCTTTGTGTTAATGTCAGGAGGTAAGGAAGAGCCTCATTCCATCATGCAAGATTGGAGAATTCCAAATTATAGCTATATAGCTCAACAGCTTCCATTGCTAATATGCTGTTTGCCTGCAGATAAAAACCCAGTGTCCTCTAACATACTGAACACAAATTACGTTTTGCAATATTCAGCATTATGTTAATCAAAATCATATGCGGGTTGATTTGTTATATCAGCTGGCAATTAGTGAGTTCATGCATGTCATATAATTCTGCACATTATTCTGATGAATTTGTCACTAATTATTGAATAGACTCATAGTTCCTAGTGCTACTACTGCTATTGCTACTGTTTAGTAGGTAAAATCTATGACAATTACCATTTTTTTATTAAAAGGCGTAACTTATTTTCAGATCGATCTTGGCTTCAGGAAAAGCTGAAGATTGAGAAGCTCCAACAGAGGATCCAACTCACGCTCCAACATGTTCTTCAGAAAAACCACCGTGAGGATGGGATCCTAACCAAGGTAAATGTTGCAGTAAAATATATCTATTAGGTCTAAGTCTGTCCTAAAATGAGGAAGAACAAACTGTATACCAGGCTAAACCACACTAGACACCAATGTAGCCGGAGTCACTTTTCACGAAGAGCAGCAACATATAGGGATATTTGTCCCTTATCGGCTATAAGGTTAGCAGAGGCTGTATTTGATTTACTCCTTCTCAAGCTGTTTATCTTTTCTGAAAGAAACATCTTCCACAATTAAATCATCTGGAAAGGCAATCACCAATTTTTCCATTGGGATACTATTGAACATTTTACTAGTAACAAAACAGCATATTCTTTCTTTTGACTATCCGTGGCAATGTAGCGTAGTCTTGACTCAGGGTACAAATTTACAGAAGAATTACATCTTATATGTCAGAATGTACTTGTAGTAAGTGAGGTGGCCTGTTGGGCTAGCATGACCCTGAGCTCAGCATGTTGAGCTGCACTCCTCTCCACATAATATTTGTCAAGCAAAAGCAAGAGGGGATGTTTGACCCTGCTTTGCTTTGGCTCTTATTCTACTCTTGAAGCACCAGGTCAAACCAATTGTTCAACTGAAGCTCATCCAGTTATAGAATGTAAATGTTTGTGTATGTATAGATGCTCAGCATGTTTAAACCGATTGTTTATGTAGTCATGTGCTATTCATATGCATATCTATGCCGTAGTAGTCAAGGATTGTGCACATACACTCTAACATGCAAATGTTTGCATCCCTGTAGCCAAGTTGTAAAATTATATTTCCTTCAGTTAATTGTTTTAAGGTCAGTAGAAGAGAGTTTTAAAAGTATTTGCCCCAAATGTAACAGGAGTTGCCTCATATTTGAGTCATTAGCTGTTAAAGGAGGTAATACACAAGAAGGTCATGTGCCAAAAGGGATGTGCATATTACACAACTTTAAAACACACTAGAGAATGCCATTTTTCTAAGGATAATTTAAAAAAAAATCCTTTTTTTCCCCAGTTAATATGCAAAGTCTCAACCCTGCGTGCGTTGTGTGGACGTCACGCAGAGAAACTCATGGCGTTCAAAGCAATATATCCGGACATTGTCAGACATCACTTTCCACCCCTCTATAAGGAACTTTTTACCTCTGAATACGAGCCAGCCATGCAACTTGAGGGATAGAAGAAACTTCTGATGACGGCTGGAACACCCACTGCTTCAGGAGAGAATATTCAGAATCTACTGCACACACAAGTGTGAACATAGAGAAGAGGAACCAAGACACTTTACGCAAACCTGGATGCCAGAGGAGAGGGCGAGGGGTGACATGATCAGACTTTTGTCCTTAACCTCTCACTCCCCAGGGTTATTGTTTACAAGAGGTTAAGGAGAGAGCTTATGGACCAATCGATGGGCAGGCTGGTAAGGTAGAACCACACCTGCATTTTTAACCGTGAGACTACAGAAGTCTCTAGCAATACAAGCAAAATATTATTTATATATAAATATATGTATTACAGGGTACATGGGCATGAACATTTATGTGGCTAAAGAGATAGCATATAAAGTGTAGGGACCAGATGTAGATTTCGTCGGTCTGATTCAATATGGCACTTTTTTGTTTCATTTTGCACCTTTTTTTCCCTGCCGCTGTTTTCTCTTTGTTTAGTGGTTTGTGGTTGTTTTTTTTTTTTATTCGTAGTTCTTGTGCACACATCACGCATTGAGATATAGTGCAAAAGCAATAGATATTTCAACAAAGGTGTTGGAGGGGTAATTGCTGCTGTTTCATGAGTGTTTTGTTTGTTTGTTGGGGAAGCAGGTATGGCTGGTTCTGGTAAATTGTTTACTATCCCTCTGTGTGTGTGTGCTGAAGGGGTTTTTAGACTCGCCCCTTAACCACAGTCTTGGGCTTCATGACCAGCTAGATCTTTGGATGCTCGAAGGAACAACCGGTCTATGTCAGTTGTCATGTCCTTATCGTGTTTGTTTCACCATGCTTCTTTGTGTTGGGAGATAAAGATTAGAAATTTGTAGAGTATATAATTTTCAGGTTTATACACAAGTACCATCAGTATACATGGTATACTTCACAACAGAAATAAAGAACTGCAGATAAAAGCCATTCGAGCCTATGTAGTCTGCCAATTCTTCCTGATACAGGGGATCAGACCTTAATCAGTCCTTGGTCTTGTCGTAGATTCAGGATACCCTTATGCCTATCCAATGCATGTTTAAATTGCCTCACTTCCCTCTACCGCATATAATGGAAGGTTGATCCATTTATCTAATACCCTCTCTGTAAAGTATGAGTAGGAATTACTTTTGTAGCCCTGCTTACGGATTTTCAGGAAGCGTCCCAGTAAAAAGTGAAATAGTAATATTAAACCCGAAATAGATGAAGTACCCACACTACATTTGAGGGAGACAGCACAGAATGTAGTGAATCTCATATTCATATAAGCCCTCAATCTGCATATACAAGCTGTGCAGGCACACAGACATAATAGGCAGGATTATACACCTAACATATATATACATTGAAGGGGGAAAAAACGGTACCTGCCTCCACCCAATGATTCCATTCGTATCTGCAACAGTCTCTGCCCAGGCGTGTTTTGTGTGGGCTTGGGCTTTTTTTGTTGAGCTAGTTGAGTGGGGAGGGAACAAGATGATAATGTTTCATGAAAATTAATCTTGAACCGCTTCAGGAAACAAAATTATATATTTTATTTTTAAAAGTGCATCTATTTTTTTTCAACAGTCAACTCTCATGCATTGGATATATTGCCAGATATATGATATCCTATCAGAACATTTGGGGTCTCCTACAGACCCTACATTTATGCATAGTTTTGGCTCTAAGTTCAGTATTTTAGAATTCCATAATGCCTGCAGTAAGGGAAACCAGTTTTAAAGGAAGAGGAAAGGGGATAATACAATTTATTAAACCACATTTTAGGACCAAAATAACTGCTTGAGACTACTGATCTAAGGCACCATATTAGCCGTATGCATCAAATAAAAACAGTCTATTAACCATTAGTTAAATTAATTTCCATATCCCCGTGTTAAGTCCCTACCTACTACAATTTTTAGTTTTTGCTAAATCTTTTTATTAAGATTTTTCCAATCAAAGTATAGTTACGTACTTACAGCCAGTTTCCTTGACAAGATACATTGTGTTCCATATCAATCCTACCAACATCTCAAACGGAACAAAAATTGGCCCTATAAAACAATCAAAACTCAAATTGCAAGGAAACCACATTCCATTATAGAGCGTTTTACATCCCTCCTTTTTCTGATCCACACTTAAGCAAAAACAAAACAGAAGAAAAAAACAAATATACAATCTGCTATGAACCCAGTCTGCAAAAGTATGAATGTATCTTACTGTGTGCTAACTGCATTTCTTTTAACTAAAAATGGAAATGTCTGTAAGAATCACATTGGTTGTCTATGCCAGTTCGGTGCCATCCACCACGGTGCCCAAGGTAGCGACCAGAATTATGCTCTACCTCTGTCTGTCCAAGACTTTACTGTTCAACCTCAAAAAGTGCTTCTAACAATGGTGAAACTAATCGGCAGATTACGTTAAAACTATATCCTTAAACATAAATAGATAAACCAACTGTACAGTAGCCAGAAGCACTATGAGTGCCAAACTGAACAGCCCTGTGTCCACCTTGGGTAGTTCTGCCCATGTTTTGCAATTTCTGCCAAAGTGAATTTCTCCTGCACATGCACGGGTCTCACTTTTACCTCCCATTATGCCACTATTAACTTTATTATATTTCCTTCATTAGCCATTAGTACGTCTGCTATTGTGAATATGTATTCAAGTCATTGATTATGCTTTATGTAGTATACATGGTGCAATCAGCCATTGTACTTTTTACTCCTGTGGGCACCCCATTGACAGCACAATATATAGACACTGAAAATTAATGAAATGACCATGGCATTGAAACACCCTACTAAATATTACATAATGCTTTTAATAATAAAAAGAGTTAGACCTTCCTGTTACTTAAAATATTTTTACATTTACAATATCATAAATGCTACACTGTCTCTGTAGAGGCATGCCAAATTAAACAAAATGGCGGCTCCCTTTTCTCTCCTTTTTGCCAGATTGTGTAAGGTAATACAATGAATGTGCCCGGTGTATAAACTCACCATCACGTAATTTCTTAGCACAAGAGATGTCTCCCACATGAGGTATTATAACAGTATTCAGTAGTCATAAACCTTTGTGTAGGACTTGGTGGCACAATGACATTGAGTGGGGTCTTCATGACCCAGAACTCACGGTTGTTCCTTTGCATGGTCTACATCCAAATAAACATTGTGTGTGTGTATGTTTCTGAGTGCTTTAAGTGTTAAGCTGCATATAATTAAAGTGGGGAAGGGAGAAAATGACAATATTTAATACAAAGCCTGGACCACTTTAGAAAATAAAATAATGAAAAAAGTCTATTTTTTTAACCCTTGTATAAATATTTAACAGCACTTGAAATATTCCTGCAATAAAAAAATGTGATTTGTTTAGCGGAAGTAATGATAAAAAGATTTTTGTAATGTGAAAAAAAAAATACGATCTAAATGACTATTGTAAACATTTTCTAAAGAGAAAAAAAAAACATTCAAAGGAAACCTTTGTATTTTGCTGAAATTTGTCTCTGGTAAAAAAAGAAAAACTCAAAAAAACAACAAATAATATAAGTGTTTAATTTTCTTATTTGTGCCATAGCAGAAATGTCATTTTGTTGTGTTCTGAACTAGTGATAATGTATTGTCTGAGGTTAGGATGCCTTAATCAATATGCTGCAGTATATAGTGTTACAGAGTACATCCATTACACCTGTACCCAAGAGCCAATGAAAAAATAAACAAAAAAAGATATTTTCACATAATGCTAAAAGTATTCACACCCCCAGCTAACGCTGCATGCTACATGCACTAGTGGCACTAAAAGTGTAGTACGTTGTGTACTCTGTAGTCCTGGGGATTGCAGCATGTTTATTTTGCATTCTTGGTCATTTTGTAAACTGACTGTAATTGCATTAGAACATTCCAAGACGCTTTCTGTAACGGTTTATTAATTCTCATTATGGTTTGCACTCCCCCATACCCTTTCTAATGTGCAATATGTAAATAGAATGTGTTAAATATATAAATGTACCTTGCTCCCTCAGGGAATTACACATCCATCTCGTAAGGCAGTTTAGAAGGGGCAGCCAAATAATCCAATGATTTGGTCATCGCTTTTTTTTTCCCTTCCCCAAGGAAGTAAATCATAATATAAGATGGTGAAAAAAACCATTGAAAAGTTTCTTGCTGGCAGAAATATTCACCCAGAAAGTGATCGTGGAGATAGCACTTTCAGCCACCATAGGCTATGACTCCCAGCATGCTACAAAATGAAAGGCTGGCTGGATTGCCTGGTATTAAATGAGTATTTCTCCATAATAGTACATAGTTTAACTAAATTATTTGGACATTGGGGATTATATGGCTGCCTCTGCAGTGAGTACTGTCCTCTGTGTTTGTTGCATGAGGGACCCCTGACCTATAGTGGAGGAACTGGAACATAACACCGGCCCATACATGTTAAACATCATCTTGGAAGAACAGAAGAAACATTGCATCTATATAATTACTTCTTTTAAGACCTGTCACCTTCTCACACCCTACATTTTATTAGTTATTTATATAGCACCAACAATTTAGAAACTGCTTTACACAAAACATGGGGTACACAAACCTTTATCAATGGTAAAAAGGGCCTTCATTTTTTACTTTTAATCTGGAGAGTTCAGCCCACGCACTAAACCTAATGAATAGTGTCTAAAGATTAAAATATCTAATACGTGTAATTACAAATCCCCCATGTCTGTATGACTTACGAGAGTGGCCGTTTCTGTTTAAATCAGTATTTGCATAATTATCCCCATATATGAATTCACCCTCCCATGTGATGGAAGCTAATTTGTTTCTTTCATGCGATTATAAACAGTTTGTCTTATATCAAATCTCCCGAGTGTCCCTGTTTAGGATTGACAGTACCCCTCCTGGGACCCAATTACCATTGGCTCAGTAGGGCTTCCCCCACAAAAGTGTCCCTTTTGGCCATTTGAAGCATTGAGAGGTAAACTATGCCAACCTCGTATGCCCTTTCATAATGTTCAAACTTGTTAAAAGAGCAACACAGTACAGATTGTAAATTGTTGCTACATCAGTTAATTTAATGAAAATATACATTCTGTAGATGACAAGGTCTACTTCAAACGATTTTCCAAGTACACCATCGCCCGGTTATCACTGACCCATTCCTTAATGCTAACACTTAGATCACTTGTCTTACTTTCTGATGCTCACTTGCTAGGATTCAACCTCTTTAACATGAACACATAACCCATTCTTTCCAGTTCCCTCCTGTAACAAACGTATTAGTTAATTCTATAAATAATTCTTACCACAATATTATAACTAATAATTCTCCATCTGTTCCCTTGTTCCTTATACTTTTATATTGATACTTTGGTGCTGTGTGCACCTTTACATGCTTATACTTCACATTGTGTTATGGTATTTCACATTGATGAGGCCTCTTGCACCAGATGGACAGTGGGCTGCAGCCTTCTTTAACTGCAGTGTATTTAATGCTGAGCGACGGGTATCAGACCCCCTCAAGGCCTGCGAACTGACTGTAGCCCCAGGTATTTTCTTGCTTTTGGTTCCATGTTCCTCCTGCATCTCAAAACATTTTGTATCTTAATGATAAAAAAACATATATATACATATAAGAAATAATAATTACGGTTATCCAGCCATAGATACCTGAATGTTGAAGCAATAAATTTCCACTGTCTTTTAACTATTGAAAATACATCTGCATGTTCAAATCAGTTTTGTTGTTTTATTTAACTTTTGTCTTGCGTTTTATCTATAATGTGTTTTTTCAGTGTTTTGTCTACCTTTTTAGTGCACTATGTATCTTTTTAAAATGTATACTCCACTTCAAACATGTTGTCCCTGTTGAACTTTGCAATGATTTAAGAAGTCTCTCTTGCTTCAGAGCGATGGAAATTAACGTAGATTTCACTAATAGGCACTGCTCATTGGTATTTGATGGAACTGCACAATATGGGACGTGTAAACCTTATGGTAAAGGGCTGGACAGTTTAAGACATGTCAAGCGGTGGCGTTAACTAGCATAGGGCGCTTATGAGTAAATGGCAATATAAGAGCCCTAAAAAATGTTTAAAAGGTCAGCGACACACAAGTGCACATTGAGTGGTTTTGTCAAACCTCTGTCACCGTAACAGTACCAGCGTAACAGAGCAGGAAGAAAGAACACCATTTAAGAGGTTTAAATGGAAAATATGCATATTTAAGCCTATCTAGTGTTACTACGTTCTGCTAAAAACTGGAACATTTGGTGTGAAATAGCTGCTCTTAATACATTGCATGGCAACGGCATATATATATATATATATATTTATATATATATATCATATAGACCACAATCTTTATAAGAGCTGCTGCTTGATGCAGGAGAGCAGAATAGTACCGAAGCCCCCAGTCCTGGTGACAAAGTTACCAAGTGAATTGAAGTGGGATAAATGTATGGATGTAAGACATACCGTGATTGCTGGTGCACCGTATGCAAAACTTGTAATATTATATATCATAAATATATCCTAGGTGTTATTTTCTTTGTTTGGTAGGTTGGTGTCAGTCCCACGTTAATAGCTATAACCTCCTTAATAGGTTGACAGACTGCTATTTAGACCCAAAGTTACCTCTTAATGTTTTCAAGTCTGTTTAGGTCCATTCCACAGAGAAGCAATACAATCAACTTCCGCAATTCATAATGCTCCCACATGAAGCAGAATAATAAAAGTATCATTTTGTATAGATTTTCGGAACATAAGATCAAAATATATATATATTAAAGCATCACAATATACCTTTTTTTTGCTTGAAGAAGGAACCTATGGGTTAGTTATTCAGTCTTTCCTGCTGCATACAGGTTATGTTTACCTATAAAAGATATGTTACTACTCAGAATATATATAAATTGTTTAGATCCACCTCTGTATGAATGAGGTCTGCAAAACAATGTATTACAAGGCCTCTGGCAGTGAAAAGAGTATTAAAAATATCACTTTATGCTGTTAAAATTACTTTTTAACTATATATATTATAATTTGTTTCAGGTTTCATTTAGCCTGTTAACCCTTTGTGTTTCTCTTTGTGTGGTGCTAGTTTACCGTATATATATATATATTTTGTGAACAAAAAAATAAGATCCCACATTTATGGGTCTGTTTGTTTTGGTTTATATATATAAATATATAATACGCACCTGGCGTGCGGGTATCTGTATCAGACACTGAGGCCAGGGTATTCTCCTCTAAATACAATCAATCTGTAAATTATTCTGCAATAAATTTAATCAGGATCTGATTTGTGAGTGTGTGATATTTTATAACAAGGTATGATTTTTTACTGACTCTATAAAGGTTGGCATCTATTTCTGTGGATTCAATTAGATTAAATAAGCATACTTTAAAGGCAAAATCCATGTCTGTTGACCCAGCGCAATGCACAAATAAAAGCCATCACCATTGTGTAGATAAAAACATACTAATACAAACTAGATTTAATAAAGTGAGGATTAAGTACAATAAAATGTCATTTAAAGATTCACTTCACTTAGGATAGCCATATGGGTCAGTCCTTGAAAGTTTTGTTATAAGTATATTTTGAAGTGAGGCTTATATTTGGGCCAGTAGAGAATACCTACGTAAACTATATACTATGTTCCTAGTAGTGGTGAGAAGCCAGTGGTTGTGTTGAGTAGCTCTATATAGACTGTCCTGCTACTGAATCAAAATTGCTTGAGTCAAAATAGATCTGGCAGCAAATGCTGATGGATAATGTGGTTGCACTTTGGCTAATTTAGAACAAGCTAGCTAAATGTTTAATCTCAAGTGGCATTTCCATAGCATTCAGGTGAGTGAAATAGTACTACTGCCTTGTCTGATTTGGCTTGTGGTAAAATATAGGGCGGGGGAGTTGGACTAAAGATAATATATTTAATGTTAGGTAATCAAACATATATCATGCGAAAAAAATTTTTAAGACAATCTGGCCTCTTATGAGTCAGTGCTGCTCAGTATAAATCCAACGAGTTCTGGCCCTTGCTATCACACTGACATTTTCAGCAGCACCAAAGCCATATCACGCCACATTCAAACATTATTCCTGAATATCTGAGGGAAACCATTCATTTACATGAGTCTGGAAAGGGTTACACAAAATCCACTAAACCACATTGACTACATGGAGACATTTTGGGATAGTATTGATTCTCCCCAGATTGTGGGAATCCTGCCAAAGACTGGACACATGTGGGTCATGTGGCAGAATAGCAAGCAAGGAACCACTGCTTAAGAAATACATCAATGGTCATCTAGCAGGCATGTCCTGAAGTGGGTGCTGCTGGTGCACCATACCCAGGTGCCCTTGTAACATACTTTGTGCAGCTGCTCTGAAGTCAGCACGAGGTAAGTGTGTGTGTTAGCGTATTGTGCTAGTGTGCACGTGTATTAGTGTATGTTGTTGGAGAGTGTGTGTATTAGTGTATGGTGCTTGAGTAACTGTGCGCATGGGTGTTAGCATACGGTGTTTCAGTGACTGTGTTTGTTCATGTATAGTATTAGAGTGTGCATGTGAGAGAGCAAGTTTCGCACGTCAGTGTATACAATTGGGAGCAGCAAAGTAATCTTGAACCCGGTAACCCTGTTGTCTAGTCATGGAGAAACATTCATGATGAGTTAAAAGTGGAACTTCTTGGGCTCAGTTATCTCTGGCAAAAACAAAACACTATACTCCATGTTAAGAACATCATGCCAGTGGAAGTATCATGGTTTGGAGATGCTTTGCTGCGTCATGACACAGACAACTTGCTATCATTGAAGGAACCATGCTTTGAATCAATAGGAGGGAGACCTAAAATATGCAACAATGCAGAACATCAGACAGGGGATGCTTTTTCTTTATACAGAGTATATCCTCTTTTATTTCATTAGTAAGCTTCCTTGGTGACTTTTCCAGGTCTTGCTGTTATATAGACTGGATTTGAAAGGCCATTACTTTGATGTTTGTGCAGGCTGATCATGTGAGACTAGAAATCACCGGAGCTCCTAATGGCAGGCAAGCAGCACCGGGACATTTGTTTACAAAATGTGGCAATAGGGGAATTTAAACACAGTGCAACTACCGTATGTAGTATTGTAAAGGTGGGTGGGGGCTGTTTAACTCCTATTTTATTAGGTTTTGGTGTTTTTCATTTTTACCACCCATGAGGTAAATCTACCAAGTCTGTTTATGTGTCACAAATGTGTGTACTTTGACTATGACAGCACAAAGAAGTTAAAAATGGAATATAGATAGATTCATAAGTGAAAACATTGATAACAAAAAATATTTGAACATATGTTTTTGCAGTTTTGAATTATTAGATACTGTACATATAAAAAAGAAAGGTACCAACCCTCCCCTGTTAACACAGTGACGGGGTTGGCACTGAATGTGATATTACTGCTTTGGGTCACAGGAAAAAAGTTTAAGATCAATCAGTGCCTGCTTTATCTTCCCATAGCATGTCACTGCATTATGAATAATTATAATAAGAAAACCTAATGTAGAATTTCATGTCAATTGCCTCCTCCATAAAAGACGGAATTATACTCGACACTGTAATACTCAGGCATGTGTTTAGAATTAAATATGATTAGACTCTAATGTGATTATAGATTTCTTTTAGCAGTTTTGAGTTCATAGGGTCTTAGAAATTGTACATACTTGGAGACTTTCTGTAATGTGTCTTCAGGTCTTTAAGCCACATTCCAGCAAACATTTGTTTACATATCAAAAACATTAGTTATTGAGTTCATGGTTTTGTTTAAATTTACAATTTTATTAAAGGTTACACACATATGATCTTAGAATTACAAAGGGCACAATTCTCAGCACAAAGCACAAAATAACTTTTCGTGGGAAATACAGTACTAACCTGGCCCCCCTGCTCCATCAATAATAGGCAAACAGGGACAAGGGGGGGGACAAAGACAGGGGTCTAAGATATTTTTATTATTTCAAAAGTAACTTGATGTGTGTGTACTGCATGAACAAGAGTAGCCAGAATTAAGGCATCATCATGCTCACAGGCAATATGATTCCATTGCAAATGGTCATTTAGAAATAAATGATATATATAATAAACATCTTCATATTAATGATACATAGATCACATGATCAGATGCCTTTGGATACCTTGATAACTTGCAATCTTTTTTAAAAAAAATTACTTATATTAAAATAAAAAGGGAAAGAAGAACAGCACAAAAAAAGATAATATTAATGCATTTTATATAAATCCATACTGTTCAGCAGTAAGGTTTCAAAGTAAGGTTGTCAGTCCAGTGTAACTATAGTAATCGGGAGAAGTGGAGTCTGTGTCATGTTAGAGCTAAAGTTTAGAGGAAAGGAGCAGGCTTATTAATTGGCCTTAGCATATGGACCATTTCATAGTAGTTCAGACAGGCCAGCTTTGGATGTAAGTGGTGTCAGATCAAACCTGGACTGGCCATCAGGCATACCAGGTAAATGCTGGCCGCTGGATACGCCCAGCCGCACGCTACATGAGCATAATATAACGTAGTGTAGCCAGCCATAAAGTGCCAGGTCCGCCTCGTCACTACCTGTCTGGCCCTTTGTCAAATTATCATATATGACAAATAGAAAAGATCCAGACATAAGTAAAAAAACAAAAAACACTGAAGACAACGGAAATTTTTTACTTACCGTAAATTCCTTTTTCCTTAGTCCAGTGGCAGTACAAGTGGGTAGTAATCTTACTCGGGACAAGTAGAACCTAAAAGTGAATAAACAGTTAAAATATCCGAAGCCCCTCCTCCTTACCCATAAAAACCGGCACCTCTCCAAAGATGGCAGTTAGTAACAAGACACACAGAAATGGATGCAAAGTAAAGTTTATTCTCAACGAAGGGAGGGAAATCTGTACTGCCACTGGACTAAGGAAAAAGGAATTTACGGTAAGTTTTTCCTGTCATCCAGTGGCAGTACAAGTGGGATGTAACAAGATCCCGGAGAAGGGGGGGAAAAATGCCTAGGAGACAACAGCTCGAAGCACCTTGCGCCCGAAATCCGCCGCAGAGGAGGAAAAGACGTCTAGCCGGTAATGTTGTATAAACGTATTGAACGAGGACCAGGAAGCCGCCTTGCAGATCTCTTCAGGAGAAGCCGAAGCCTTTTCAGCCCAAGAAACAGACATGGCTCTAGTGGAGTGAGCCCTAACAGGACATTGAAGCAACTCGCCCTTGGCCTGGTAGGCCATACGAATGGTGTCAACAAGCCATCGAGAAATGGTAGCCTTTGAAGCCGCCTTACCAGCAGAATGACCAAAAAAATTGACAAAAAGGTGGTCGGTGGTGCGGAAGGATGAAGTATGCTTGAGATATATGTCCAAAGCCCTTTTAACATCCAAGGAGTGCCATTTACATTCTTCCGGGGAGGAAGAAGACGGAAAAAACGAGGGAAGAACCAATGGTTGATTGATACTCGCCCTGGAGATGACCTTTGGAAGAAACGAGGGTTTCAAATGCAACACGACCTTGTCCTGATGGAAAACAGTGAAATCCGCCGAAGACGAGAGGGCTTGAAGTTCCCCCACTCTCTTGGCTGAAGTAATCGCCACCAAAAAAATCGTCTTGAGGGAAAGGATCTTCAATGAAACTTCCTCCAATGGTTCGAAAGGAGCCGAACAAAGAGCCTGCAGGACGAGAGTAAGGTCCCAGGTAGGAAAAGGAGACCTTGACGGGGGACGCCGAATGGTCGCGGCTTTAAAGAAACGTCTTACTAGAAGGTGAGAGGCCAAGTCTGAAAGAAAAAAATGATTAAGTGCCGAGACCTGACCCTTTAAGGTAGAAACACTGAGACCTGAATCCAAACCATCTTGCAAGAACTGCAGAATAGAGCTGATATTCTGAGGGAAGACAGTCAAACCTCGAGCAGAGCACCACAGATGAAATTTTTCCCAAATACGAAAATATATCCTGGATGTAGAGCGTCTCACAGAATTCAACAAAAGATCAGAAAGGTCACCGTCAACACCTTGGTTCCGCAGAATCATCCTTGCAAAAGCCAGGCCGTCAACCGAAACATCCGAAGGAGGTCTGGACGAAGCTCCCTGTTGTCCAACAAAGGCTCTGACGTCGGAAGTTCCCAGGATGCCAAGGTAAGTTGTCTGAGAAGGGCAAACCAACTTCGACTTGGCCAGTAAGGTATGATGGCCAAGACCCTGGCCCTGTCTGAGCAAATCTTTAGGAGAATTCTCGGGATCAAGGCTACCGGAGGAAATATGTAGGCCAAACGGAAATTCCATTGAATTGAAAGGCCGTCCAGAACCTGAGGAGAATCCAGCCTGTTGAGGGACGCAAAAACCGGCACTTTCCTGTTTTTTCTGGTAGCCATCAAGTCTATCTCCGGGAGGCCGAATCTTGCCACCAAGATGGAGAAGGTCTGCGCGGTCAGGGACCACTCCGCCTGAGACCACTTTGCTCGGCTGAGGTCGTCCGCAATAAGATTGTAGCAGCCTCTGATGTGGGTTGCCGAGATGTCCTGCAGATGTTGTTGGGACCACTTCATTAAAACAGAGCACAGAATCTGAAGCTTTCGTGTTCGCGTTCCTCCTTGCTTGTTTATGTAAGCCACTGTCGTAGCGTTGTCCGACTGGATTCTTACAAAACGACCCTCTACATGGGGCCTGAAAGCCATGAGGGCCAGAAGGACTGCCTTTAATTCCCTGTAATTTGAAGACTGATGAGAATCTTCCGGAGACCAAATTCCCTGCCTGAAGAGGCAACCTAAATGCGCCCCCCAGCCGATTCTGGAGGCATCCGTGGTTAGAGTTATCCAATGTCGGGGTTGGAACGAGAGACCCCCGGAAAGATGGGTTGATTTCTTCCACCAGTTCAGCTGAGATAGGACTTGGCGTGATATTGTGAAGATTGCGTCTAAGTCTTCTTCCTTTCTTGACCATTTGGAAAGGATCTGCCACTGTAAGGGACGCAGCTGAGACTTTGCCCGACGGACCGCAGGGATGGACGCTGTAAGAACACCCAGGACACTCATAGCCCTTCTGACAGAGCAGGTAGGATTCCTTTGAAGAAAGGAAATTTCCTGTCTTATCTTCCTGATCTTTGATTGCGGGAGGAAGATGCACTGGGAAACTGAGTCCACCATCAACCCCAGGAACTGGATCCTGGTGGAGGGAAGGAGATTGGATTTCTCCTTGTTGATGATCCAGCCATGTTGTTCTAGAAAATGAACCGTGGTGTCCAAGTCTGCCAGAAGTTTTTTTGTAGAGCGGGAAGACTGGAAAGGTCTGGCATTCCGATAAGGGTATTTACGATTCCACTTGATCCTTCTATCTTGAGGGAGAGCTCGTTTGGTATCCGACATCTGTCTGATCAGGTCTTCTAGCGGAGCTCCAAACAGCTTTTTCCTCTCAAAAGGTAAATCACATAAAGAGGCCTTGGATGCCGAATCCGCTGTCCAGGATCGTAACCACAGGGCTCTTCGTGCCACTGAGGACAATCCCATAGTTCTGGCCGATAATTTAAGAGATTCATGAGATGAATCCAACAAAAAACTATTGGAGAGCTTTAACCTGTTAAGGAGTCTGGAAATCTCAGAATCTGAGTCATCGGAGAGACATTCTCCCAAGGCGTGAATCCAAATATTCTGGGCTCTAGCCACCGCTGCGCTGGCCACCATTGCCTTACACTGCGAACCTGCAGCTTGAAATATGCGCCTGCACGAAGTTTCTGCCCTTCTATCCATGGGGTCTTTAAGACCTGACACCCCTCCAATTGGAATGGTCGTCTTTTTGGAAAGTTGTGCAATTTGGAAGTCCACTTTAGGGGGATCATCCCATGTGTCTTCCCCTTGAAGTTTAAACAGTTGTCTGAACTGTTTTGAAATAAAGGCTCTTTTACCTGGGTGCTTCCATTCTCTTTCCATAAATTCTGTTAATTTCGGAAGAACCGGAAAACCTTTAACCTTCTCTGAATCCTCCTCTAGTAACAGACGCGAAACCTCCTTAAAAAGCTTACGAAGCTCCTGAGGAGGGAAAAAAACCTCATCTTCTGAACTATTACTTGAAGTAGAAAGAGATGAGTGAGAGATTTCACCGGAGGAAAGGTCTGATCTAGATGATGATCTGGACCTCTTGCGTTTATGCGAACTTTCCTTCCTTTTCTCCTGGGAATGAGCAGCAGCAAGTTGAAAAGCTTCAAAGGTCTGGGCCAAATTCTCCTGGAACCAACCCAGGAAGGAATGCAAATCTTTTTGCTTTTCAGTAGCAAGTTGTTCCGCCGAGCATGAATTACACATTTTCTTACGACAATTTTTTTTTTATATGAGGGCAGAGAAAGTATAGAGCCAAGATAAATAAAATCTTACCCTAAACTCCTCTGAACCGTGTGGGGGGGCTGGTGACACGGTAATCCTGTACTGGCAATGCTCCTGCAGTCAGACAGGAAAAAGCGCCTTTTATAGCATTCAAAAATGCCGCCCTCCGGAAGATCCGATTCGCGCATGCTCAGTAGCGCGATCGGATCTTCAGTGGAATGCAACGACACCCGGGCGTGCGTTCCACCGTAATGCGCATGCTCCCGCATCACAAATACAAAAGGATGCATAACAGTCATCTTCCGTAACGCGAACCGCTACGGAAGGAAAAGCCTCTCTCTGCTCACCACCCGGGGAGCAATCGGAGGAAGAGGAACCCCCAGGCAGCAACCCGTGCGCCTCACCAGCATCGTCCGGAACTGAAGATTCTACCGTCCGTCCCTGAAAGGGACAAGAAAAAAACTGCCATCTTTGGAGAGGTGCCGGTTTTTATGGGTAAGGAGGAGGGGCTTCGGATATTTTAACTGTTTATTCACTTTTAGGTTCTACTTGTCCCGAGTAAGATTACTACCCACTTGTACTGCCACTGGATGACAGGAAAAAAGTATTAACGTAGGAACAAGTGTATCAGGATGTTTTGGAATAGGTATAGAAGACAAACATGGGGGTCTTATTCACTACATTAATTCTTCTGCCCATTTTTAAAAAAAAATCATGGAGGTATGTGTACACTGTGTGGTTATATATATATATATATATATATATATATATATATATATATATATATATATATATATATACACACACACATGGTTTTTAAGTTCTCTAGGTGAACCATATCCCGGCAGCACTGTCACCATACACTTTTATGTTAAAACCGCCTAATTATATTTATTCACTGTAATGTAACCCGCATTCCCTCTGGTGGACATTTATGGGTACTGATACAGCATATCATATTAAAAATGATTAGGTAGAATAACACGTACACACATACAGTACATATGTGTGGATTTGTATGGTCTCTCCATAGGGGTTTATTATAGAGCAAAAAGGATACCACGAGGCATCCAAAAAAAAAACCCCATTCCTTCAATTGGACAAAATAATCCAGAGTTTTGCAAAAAGAGGATTTCAGTTCTCAATCGATGATCTCTCCACCTAATGTGTCGGTTTGTCTTAGTCTGCCAATTCTCGTCTTGTCATACCCCTTGAATATATGTATTGTATTAAGCGCTGCATACATTTTTGGCGATATATAAATAAAAGATAATAAATAATAATAAATAATGATTCTGGTTGTGGAAGAACCACAACCACATATGATCCTACTCACTGCTCTGACAGCAGCAGACAAGGCTAAAAATGGACCACTCACTCTTCAAATGAAGAAGGTAGTCCGGTGATAAAAGTCAACGATTATTCATAAAGTGCATTATATGATCAAACAGAAGGCATACATCTTACGCCTTTCACCTAAAAAGGCTTTGAATAATGTTAATCAACATCAGGTGTATGAATGGTACTACAGAATCTGAAAATTGGCATTACAGAAAATATTTTCCTATTAAGAAACCATACTCATACGGGCCCCGGAACATCAAATCAGTTTGGGAGTGCTCACCAAAAAAGGCGAAAAAAATCAAGGTGGAGATCACATACCAGACAAGGACAGAAAGCGAAACCATTGGGCCACCGGACTTAGTACCAATTTTCAATGAATCTGAATGTGCTTTGTCACAAGATGAGATAGATGTTTTATCACAAGCTTTGTCATTTGTACCTAATACCGTATTTGCTCGATTATAAGACGAGGTTTTTTTCAGAGCAAATGCTCTGAAAAATACCCCTCGTCTTCTAATCGGGGTCGTCTTCTAATCAGACCTCAAATAGAGTCTGATTAGGAGACTAAGATCCAGATCCCCCGCACCGCTGCAGGGGACCTGGATCCTCCTGTCTCACCCCCCCCCATCATACACACTTACCGGTGCTTCCTGCTGTATTGCCGGGGCAGCGGGTTGACGTCTACGCGGTGTGGCTAGCAGCGGGGGTTGTCTGCGTCCGTCGCGTAGACCTTCCCCGACTGTCAGAGATCTCTGACAGCCGGGGAAAGTATACGCGACGGACGCATACAAACCCCCGCTGCCAACTCCACCTCCTTCCGGCTGCAGCAGAAGGCGACGTCAACCCGCTGCCCCGGCTGGAAGCACCGGTAAGAGAGGGCTGAGAGGGGAGAGAGGGGAGAGAGGAGAGAGGAGAGGGGAGGGGAGGGGGGGGAGAGAGTGTGTGTGTGTTAGTTAAATGGGGGCATAGGGCATTTCTGGAGTGGCGTTAAGGGGGCATTTAATAGAGCACTCTGCCTCCTGAAATGCCTTATACCTCCCTATATGCCACTCTGCCCCATAATATGCCTTTTAACCCCCTAAATGCCAGAGTGGCATATAGGGGTATAAGGCATTTCTGGAGGCAGAGTGCTCTATACAATGCCTTTTAACTCCCTTAATGCCACTCTGCCTCCTGAAATGCCTTATACCTCCCTATATGCCACTCTGCCCCATAATATGCATTTTAACCCCCTAAATGCCAGAATGGGATATAGGGGTATAAGGCATTTCTGGAGGCAGAGTGGCATATAGGGGGTCAAAAGGCATACCATGGGGCACAGTGGCATATAGAGGGTTAAAAGGCATATCATGGGCCACAGTGCCATATTGGTGTGGCAAGCCTGGGGGCAGATGTGCGTAACTGGGGGACAGGCTGGAAAATACAAGAAATAAAAACAAAAAAAATATTTTTCTCAATCATAGCTTTTATTAAAAAAAATAGTTTACATGAATTAACATTTACTGGTAAAACTTTTTTCCTTTAGGGTCGTCTTATATTCAGGCTTTTTCTTTTTTCCTAAGTTAATATTCAGATTTTGGGGGGTCGTCTTATAATCAGGGTCGTCTTATAATCGAGCAAATACGGTACTTATCCCAACTCTTTTGAATGGGAAGTCAATCAATTTAAGTGTAATCACTCTTTATGGTCACTTATTTGGGAATGCCTCTGGGGTCTCAGAATTACAATTGTTGATTTATTAGAGCACTGAGTTATGAAGGATTACATTACGGAAGGCACCAAAAAGGTTTTATTCAAACAGAATCTAAAATGTCCAGTTCTGTATACTTTACCTAAGTTACATAAAAACCCGGCTGGAGGCAAAGGGTGTTACTGTGTCAAGTTGTAGACAGCTGTCTGCTTTAGCCTTTGGGTTTCCCTTTAGTATCATCTGCAGACACAACAGGAAAACAACAGGCATTTAAGAATAGGCTCATAGCAGCAGGTTCTGTAGAGCAGGTGGGTACATGCAGATAGCAAGACTGTCTGTAGCAGGGCCGATTCAAGGCTCTGGTGGGCCCTGGGCAAACATTGTAATAGTGGGCCCCCCTCCTGTCCTGTAGTGGGGGGGCAGGTGCTGTAGTGGGGAGTACAGGGGCTTGTAGTGGGGGGGCAGGGGGCTTGTAGAGGAGGGCCCACTAGCCCTGTTCCCCCCACTACTAGTCTCTATTCCCCCCCACTACAGCCACCGCCCCCCCACTGTGGGGGGACAGGTGCTGTAGAAGGGGGACAGGTAGTGTAGTGGAGGGAATAGGTGCTGTATGGGGGGTGATTAAAAGCGCAGATGGGGCACCAAACAGGGTGACCACATTTTTTTCTGCCATTTAGGGACACACTATGAAGCAGATGACATTACACAAACAGGTGTATATACGGTATATAGGTATTGTGAGCTGGGATCATGTAACCACATAGTCTTAAGGTTTGAAATACCACATAAGGCTGAATTCTTTTTAGAATTGTAGTCGTTTTTATTAAAAGGTCTGTAAACAAACATAAATAAAACAAACAAAAAGAAAAGCCTTGCTCTCTGAGCACTTACTGACAAACAGCAACTAACTATCGTTGGACGGCTTACCCGCTACCAACAAAAAACATTTAGCACAGACCTTTTCCGTTTAGGAACCGTTCAGCAGATTTGTTAGGAGACAATGCGGTCTCACTCACTGCTTGTGTGTTTCTCCCCTGAATAACTCACAGGGCTCCTTTTTGTAGCAGCCCCCTGCCGCTCATTGGTAACAGGTGAGTAACTCTCTGGGATAACCAGAACTCCTGGACTGGCTGCATCACCTGCTGCAAGTAAACTGTGGAGTGGAGCACTGGAGTATTTTGTGGGAAATGTACATGTTATCCACCACCATGCCCTGTTCCCTGTCACAGTATACACTGATACACACCGTCACATACACATAAAATACATTTTACATATTATATATATGTATATAACTCACATACACACTGATTCACATGTACTATTATATATTAAATATTAAGAAGCCTTGGAAACCATGTTGATTTCAGATTTAACAATATACATACACTCATCACAGACATGAGTAGATATAGAATGTTAACCCCTCTAATACCAGGCAGTAGATTCAGAGAATTAACTCCTCTATTACCAGACATTGCACACACAGTCACACAGACAAACACAGTGACAAACACAGTGATAAACATAGTCACACAAACAGACAAAACAGTCACACAAACACTGTGACAAACACAGCCACACAAACACTGTGACAAACAAACACAGTCACACAAACAAACACTGTGACAAAATCAGGAGAGGCTTCTGAACTCTCAGGCAATAAGGAGAGTTGAGGAGTCTCTCCTGATTGGCTGAGACCTCCTTCACTCAGATTCCTCATTCCGGGACAAGGCATTGTCCCGGATTGAGGCTGCCCGGACTTAAAGTCCCATTGCAGGACTGCCCCGGGCAATCCGGGACATGTGATCACCCTAGCCCCAAACCGGCAGTATGACTGCCAGTGGGCCCCCGAAGGTTAGAGGGCCCACTTTGCCCACTGATTAAAGCAGCCTTGGTCTGTAGTACAGTACCAAGGGATGATCCAGAAGAGAAGACAACGTTCACACCAAAAGTCAAAGTCCAGATGATCCAACTTTGAAAAGGATCATAAGGCAAAAACAATTAAGCTTATTTCAAATGATAAGACTCTTCCTTCTTTTTTTGTGTGAACAACTGTTGTTTTGTTATTGGAAAGGTGCTAATTAATGTGACAGATAATGTTTTCACATCCGATACATTGTTATAGTTCTGAGAAGGAATGAGTTACAAATGCACAAAAAGGCTGTTGGAGGTGTCTGGGATGTGTGACTTCTTCACATATGGTGCCTTCCACACACAGGCAGAAACATTTTTTAGCTACATGTCAGTTGCCAGTCTTTAATGTTATTTCTATTGATCACATACCTCCTTTAAATAGAGGTGGGAATCGCGCTGAACTTCTATTGCAGAGAGAAGCTTATGGGATTGGTACATTAAATACGTTGGCTCCCCGTATGTTGAATGAACAGGTGTCTTTGAATTGTTTTTTAAATCCATGTTAAAAGCGTTTGATTTGCTGTACTGTATATATTTAGCTTTAATATAAAAAGCAGGTCTGTTTTTTTTGTATTAGGCGCCGCCCTCTTAGTTGGTTATGTTGTGTCAGGCGCCGATCCATCGCAACTGTGGGGCGGGCACCCAGGGTGCTCGTTGGGCACCGACTTGCGGTGCTTGTCAGGCACCGAACCGCAGCACCCCACCCAAATACCCCCTGCCTCCCATGGGCTCCGTGCGGCTGAAGCTGGTGACGTCACAGCCTGACCAGGACCCCGGGAACATTTAAAAGGCGATTGCTCCTGTGGATCAGTGCTCGGTGTCCAGTACCTAGCGTTTCCATTCCTGTTACTACTTGTTCTTGACCGTGGATTGTTTAACCATTTTGCTGCCTCTCTCCAAAATGTACTGTGAAAGCAACCCAGGAGTTTTTTTAAGGCAAAAAAGTGTCATATACTGCAATGGCCGAGTCAATCACCTGATCTCAACCCGACCATGCATGCATTTCACCTGCTAAGGACAAAATCCAAGACAGAAAGACCTACAAACAATAACTGAAGACAGCTGCAATAAAGGCCTGGCAAAGCATTACAAAGCATTACCCTGCGTTTGGTGATGTCCATGGGTTCCCGACTTCAAGCAGTCATTGCCTACAAAGGATTCTCGACAAAGCATTAAAAATGAACATTTTACTTATGATTGTTGAATTGTCCAATTACATTTGAGCCCCTGAAATAAGGGGACTGTGTATGAAAATGGTTGCAATTCTTAAACGTTTCATACAATATTTTTCTTGAATTAAAGCTGAAAGTCTTTACTTCACTTATATCTTGGTTGTTTCCTTTCAAATACGTTGTGGTGGTGTACATCACGGATGCCCCTGACTTAATATCAATATACCACCGCACAGGACACAGAACACACTTCTAAATATATTGTATACAACCTCTTGGGCCAGAAACAAACCACGGGAATCCTCGCACAACCAAACCCACCCACCGAAAGGACCATCACACCCAAGCAGCCTACAGACCCAATGATGCAGGTCCCATTCCTCTTAATCTCTGAGGGTCCCATTCTGTAAATGAGCTCATGTCTGGCTGCATCAACTTAAAGCATTGGATAACTTGACCAGAAGTCTCTTGTGAATTGGTAGGACAATATATAACTTTCATCAACCATAACTAATGCTTGTTTCGGTTCACAGATTCATTCTCCTTCCCATTAATTGAAACGGGTGTTCTCTGGGTGCCGGTCATGGGAAAATACTACAATGCACCTTACTCCTTATGAGAAAGATAAGAACCTTTTGACTCAACTCACTCTTTACCCACCTAAGCTTTTTTAGTGCAGGTGCCAATGTAGATTTGGTATTGGGTGCTTTAGTGCAAATAATTGTTCATAATGGGGGAATGCGGAAATTTAGGATTGGCTCATTCCTTAAAATTGTCCAACAATGTTTAATAATATCTACAAGCTTAAAAGCTGTAGAATATTGAGTAACAAATGCAAAATCAAAAGAACCCTTGTTTTCTGTTTCCGATCTGTCAGTATATTTTCTCTCAAAATACCTGTAGCTATAAATAAATGCTTACAAAGTCTATCCTAATGAAAACCTTTTAAGATACATTTCTGTTGTAATTAGAAGGCCTGATATTTATATTACCTCTGATTCGAAGTAACTGCCCACTAGGTATATTCGTAAGCCATGTGTGTACTTGGGAACTCTCAGGGTTTTTGCCCCAATCTCAGGGTGAAGGGGCAATTCTCAGGGTCACAGACTAGAACAGACTCCTTCCTAATATACACTGCTACGATCATATACAAAACTCCCAATAGGTGCTTTGGCTACCAATATGTTATAGTTGGCTTCCCTGCTTGAATGCAGGTCACTTAATTAAGTGTATCTTTAAATAATGACAAGTCAAGGTTTCCACGAGTGGCGGTATTTGAACCATTTGGTTAACACAGTCGGTGTATCACGACATAGTACCTTTATGATGGGATATTTAGGGCTGATATTAATGATGGCTACCTGTCTGTATAAATGCATTACAAGGAACCTCTTTGTATTGAGTTCTAGAGTGAAGAGCCACATTTTCTATATAAATACCTACATCCGAAAAATGTAAACCTACCCTGTACGTTAACTATAGGAGTAAAGGAATATTATAACTAATAGTGATATATTTTGTATTTTTTTCTCCAACTCAGGAAGAATATCGCCTCATCTTCATACATCTCAAATGAGATATTCGCATAAAATAAGTTTTGTTCGAGTACCAGAACGTACCAGCTGCCACTGTACTTGAAATCTTAGTGGCATCCTTTAATCGTTACATAGATTACACGGTACAAAACCATTTTATCATAGATTAACTGCCAGTCACATGATCACCTGAGGACCAATGACAGCCTGAGTAGAAATTCTTGCCCAATGTGCGCTTGTCGATTGGTCTATGTGTTCTTTCTGAAAACATGGGGAGCTGTTTCCAGACTGCGGTTCTGAGATAGGACGTGGTGTGCGGCAGCCATTTACTCGGAGACGTAGTTTTCCTAGTCTGTGAAGTGGACTCCACAAATATGGTTGCTGCATGGGTGGCTCTCAGTTTATGTCTCGTGTGTTTAGTACAGTGCGTGTGAAAATCTATCCAATCACTTGCAAGCACTGGATGACATATGGTTGTTGACGAGCTCATGTGCTACACACGGGGAAATCGAGAATGGAGGGACCGGGTCAATTGAAATGGTAAGAGACCAGCGAAGGACTTCATAGCCGTAAATTACTTGACAGACAGATCTATAGTTCCGTCGTTTTAATTTTAACGGTAGTCTGAATGTTGTGTTAATGCTGCGCCACATCCTGCTGCCCTGTCAATAAAATGTAATGATGACAATGAAAGATAGAATCACAAGTTACTTTGCCTATATCCACGGAAAATGCTGCTGGGGCCACTATAAGCTACAGTGGGCCACCATAAGCATATAAACCCATGCTTGTTTAATGTAAGGCTAAGGTACAATTTGGTGCCCTGCTTGTGGCCCTAAGCCAGCACTTATAACAGATACCTTTCTAGAATACTGGGTATTTACATACACCTGGGAAAGTGCAGTTTACACACTTACAAATCATACATGCATGCTTATAGTACATGTATGATGTGTCCACGCTCATCTTGCGCATGTGGAATGCTCAAGGGAAGTACAAATGCATCTCCCTGCACGTGATGTACCCACCTCCAGTCATCCAGCGCTGGTGAACGCTGAACTTAAGCAACCAATCCGCGGCAAGAAATGTCAGCTCGTGTGAAATGTAAATGCAGTTGGGTTCCTCTTGTCATCGTGATGTATGCTTTATCTTTGACAGGGACATCGTGCCTCAGAATGGCAGGAACTGTTTCTTCACACAAGCGTCTTATGAGAAATATTCCTTGGAACCAACTCTTGCTGAACTTTTCCTCCTTGCCAACAAGTAAGTGTGCATATTTTATGTTTCTAGTGTATACATATGGACCAGTGTTTGGTGAATGTAATAATATCAACCAATTCTTGTCTTGACAAATTAAAAGGACCCTCCAGTTATTATATTCACTTTTCTGGCTTGGATAGTAGTTCCAAGGTATCCGAGACGCTCTCCACCCATGTGTAGACGCGCATGGACTTATATGAGAGATGCTGATTTCGTACTCACTACTTCCGTGAAAACTGGAAGGCGGTGTATGAAAATGAGACAGAAGTCTCCTATAAAAAGAGAATGCATGTACTGATTTGGCCATGCAAAAACCCTTCCGTTATGCATTTTATTTAAAAACAGGTCGGAAGTGTTCCTGTAATCACATTCGCCAGCTTGACATTTTAGACATTTTGCCAAGAATATTGGTGAGCTTCTTGACTTGTTATGATTAACAGTGATGCGATGCTGGGTAATACCCTTTAAAGTGTCAAGCTTTGTATCTGTCCATTACCACTTGCTAAAGCAGCTTTTGTGAAAGATCACTGTTGGATCAATGGTATCCACTGTTCTGACACCTCTTAGTCGGCAACCTCTTAGTGTTCTGTGCTGATGTGCCAGCTTTTATCCCTGTGACATTTCTTCTATGTGGAAAGGCAGTGGGTGAAGTATCTACAGCTAAGTGCTGCTGGCGTTCTTTCATTTTCTCATTGCTGGAGTTTCTTCAGACTTTTCATTTTGGAAACAAGCCCGAGCACCATGAAAAAATGTTAAGCATAGTACGAACGTTTTTAAGGCCCGTCAATGAAGAATGCATATCAAGTACTTTTATAGGGTAAAAATGAATATTTTTTTATGTGAAAACACTGCAGTGCCCTCTGCTCTCTCTGTTTGGTGCAAGTTTTGGTTATTTAACGCAGCCAGTCACCGACAGGAAAGCACTCCATTTTTATATCAGTGGGAGTGATTTATGTACATTTGTATGATACCTCTTGTTAGACAACCTGGAGTTCTCACTGGGCCGCTGGACATGGCAGGCCAAAGGTATACCATACATGTAGACTGGTAAGCAGGTCATGTGTTCGGTTGCCAGCCATGGAGTGGGGACACAGTGTATTCATAGAATGGTATTCTGATAAATCCCTCCATACATTTGAGATGGGGGTGAACAGTAATTTAAAGATGACACAAAGTTATCATACCTGTTAACGTGCATGTGATAGCTAGAGTTGTCCCCCAATGCACTTCAAAGTTTTTATTATCCCATGGACTCTTGTCTGTATGACTTTTGTCTTTCCAGGGCAGAGACATCTCTCCCAAAAGCCTGTAAGACAGATGAAAGGCTGCCCGACTCAGAGCCCTCTGACCCAGAGAAAGCTGATGAGGTGAAATGTACAGCTGATGGGCCAGCTCTCCCGGAACCCCGCGTTGCCTATCCCCGTTTCTCGTTACTGACTGAATTTGAGCAGAAGTCATATGTTCATCTCATGATTAAATACCATGGCAAGAAAGACTTTGTTCCCAGGGGTCTGGAGCGGAGTGAATATGAACAGTATGAGGTATGGGCTCCTGGTGAACAGATTGTTTACTGTCTCCCCTATCTAATGTTAGTTGTAAAAACCCAAAAAACAAAATCTAGGTGAAAAGTGATCATGATCCCGCCCCCGCGAATTAAATCGGGAAGACTGCTAGAAATAATATTAATGGCAACTACATCTTGAAAGAATCAATATTTGCCATAATGGAGTATTTGGGTGGACATTTTACATAGGCTTTAACCCCTTAATGACAATTGACATGCATTCAGCAACATGAAAACTCCTGCAAAGGCCTTGTGAGATCGCTCCTCACAGTGACGACATGCACCAAGTACAATATGGTGGCTTTCTGCTTTAAAAGAGAGCTCAGGAGGCAATCAAGGCTCACCTCCTAAGCTCAAATGCTATTGCTAAAATACCTTGATATCGAGGCATTCAGCAACACTGGAAACCCACTCCAGAGAGAGACATGTTGCCCACTAAAAAATACACTTGTTTTCAAGAGGATTCGATGGCGTAAATTGAATTGCCCGGGTTCAAAGATGTCCCAAAGGGACATGAGCGCAGACTGACCTGATGTCAAAATTACAAAAAGAATGTGCACCTCCCAAATGTGTCCCCTCCCCTCCAAAAAAAAAACCTGATAAACCTATTCACGGGAGGTATCACTGTACTCAAGTGGTGTTGCTGAACACATATTGGAGTGTTGTTTGGCAGTGACACATACCAAAAGCTATACATTCATACCCTTAGTACAGTGTGGGGGGGAGTTAAATTCTAGTGTTTGCAGTACCCTGGGATGTCTAGTTTTCAAACATATATGGTTTGATGGGGGTAAACTGAACTGGGTTTGGATATTCAAATATCCAAATTGGACATTGGCATAGTATGATATGCTACTTGTACTTATTGCCCTATAACTTGCACAAAAAAAATAAAAACATTGAGTATTTCTAAAGTCAGGACAAATAGTAGAATTTATTTAGCAATTTTCTTCATTAGCTTTTGTAGATGAGTAAAAGATTTTTAAAAACGTCAGAAAAACTGTTTTGTTTTTTTCTTTTCTGATTTTTCACAATTTTTTTGAAGTAGGTATCTAAAGAAAGCCCTTCTTTCTGTCCTGAAAAAAAAATATATATAATTTTGTGTTGGTAACCCATCCTCTATATGTACTGTATCTATTACTTTTTGAGTTTGTTAATTCAGCCAAACTCTTGTAGGATCACAGTTTACAAGTGGTTAATATTTGATATAAGAGTATATGCATACTGGAAGAAAGTGAAGAGGGTAATTTAATTTCCATAAGGGGAAACAATATCCAGTAGTCCTCTGGGGGAGGGAAATCTATTTTCACCAAAGGGATACCTCCGGTGTCTTCCCAGGCAGGGTGTACAAAAGTCAATAAGTGCAGCTAACACCTACCCAGTTTTATACCAATAGCAACTATTGGGCTCATGGGTTATACATCAGGAATTTGAGGTGTCCTACTATTTTGAATGCCAGGCTCTTTTTTTTTATGCCATTAACATTACAGGGCTTTTTTGGTCACTTTTGTAGGCTATGATGTGGGGCTGGCTCCACACAAAGTTATATAATTTCATCTTTATCGCTAGGCAGTCTGAGGACTGTGTTGTTATATCAACTCCAGTCCATAAAGTGCCAGAGTTCTGTAAATGTTGCCCCATTATATGTATGATGGCCTTGAGTGACCAGTCAGCATTGTGCTCAAGTGCATTGTAATGTTGCTTGGCATGGAGAGCAGAGACTATTGTGTCGAGTTTTGTCCATCTGTCAGCCGTAATGACGGACCATGTTTCCAGGTGGTCAGCACAGCGGCTAATTTGGACTGAAGGTTATGCTGGAGTGACTTTAATATTAGCATGTGATACATAGGGAGAATATTGGTAAAGATAAGCCTTACCTTGTCCCATACAGAGGTCCATTTCATATCGTATGCAGTGAAATGTACCTACCATTTGTAAAGTTCTTCAGTGTTCAGAGGTGTTTTCTGTTGCTAGTAGGTATTGTTTATTAATGTGCTATCTCTCTAGACCTTGATCGTCTGCAAGGTGCCAAGACTGGTAGTCTGCCAGTCTTCAGTACAACCTGTGAGAGCCAGAGCAGTGGAAGAGAGCCAGACACGCACACTTCTTCATCCTTAAGATTGTCTTTATTTTTCTCTAACCCAGTTATTGGTTAAGAAACGGAGCACTGCAACACAGAAACAGGGGGTAACTCTTCATAGATGAAGCAAGTGATATTCGTGTTAGATGGGTGATCAAATATAAAAGCTGTCCTTCTCGTTCTGCTTTCTCTCCGGTCATGATATTAGTTGTATGTACTTGGATTACATTGTTCCATGTTATTTTTTAGGCACATGAAACTTTTTTGCTTGTTTGTTTTTTTATCAAATAACAACCTTGTATTTTGTTATGATTTTGATGATAACATTGATTTTGTAATTTGCTTTTAGTTCTTGAAATCTAGAGTAAGCAGCGAATATGCAGAGTTCCAGAAGTTTCTACAGCAAAGCGCCCGCAGCTGTGCAGAGGACTACAACTGGCTTTCTGCGGATGCCCAGCTCTATACTCAGGTTAGTTTACATATATATGGATAAAAGTCTTGGGACACCTGGCCCTTAAACCAACAAGGAATTTTGTGACATTGCATTTTAAGTGCATAGACATTAATATGTAGCTCATCCCTCCCCTGTTGCAGCTATAACAGTTTCCACTCTTCTAGGAAGACCTTTAACAAAATTTTAGAGCGCGTTTGTGGGAATTTTTGGACGAGAAGGGTAAAGGGGACATACCAAGACAACGGACAATGATATTCTTCCAACTTTGTGGGATCAGTTTGGAGAAGGCCATTTTCTATGACCCTGCCCCAGTGCACAAAGCAGGGCCCATAAAGACATGGTTGGATGAGTTTGTTGTGGGAGAACTTGACTGGTCCACACAGAGCCCTGACCTCAACCCCATCAAACACTTTTGGGATAAGCTGTAATGGAGGTTGCAAGCCAGGCCTTCTCGTCCAACATCAGTGCCTGGCCTCACAAATGCTCTACTGGATGAATAGGCAAACATTCCCATAGAAACACTCCAAAATATTGTAGAAAGCCTTCCCAGAAGAGTTGTAGCTGTTATAGCTGCAAGGGGGGGTAACTACATATTTAATGTCTATGTATTTAGAATGCAATGCAAAGTCCCTGTTGGTGTGATCCCTAGGTGTCCCAATACTTTTGTCCATATAGTGTATGTTGGTCCCTCCCATGCAATCATATTCACAAGGAAGCTTTGTGTTTAGAAGTTGCATGCACAGATGTATTTTCGCTGAATCTAAGAAGATCCTGACACGTTGCTATTAGTCTATGTACTGGAAGCCTATGGTATAATATAACTAATCTTGTGAGATAAAACTTCGTATAGCTTTCAGTAAATGACTTGTCTTTGTTTTAGTAGGAACTATGTTTGCTACCATCTTGTACTAACTATTGTAGTCATTTTATCCGATGTTATATTTGTATTAGGTGTATGCTTACATGCTGCTCTATAGATCATCCTGCTTTTTACTTAAAATGATTCAGAAAGTTTAAGAAGAAGCTGAGATTTTGGGCAATGTACATGGGTCAACATACCTCCCAACAGTCCTGCACTGTCATGGGCAGTAGGGATCATGGGCTGGTTGGATTTGGATCATCTACTATCCCGTGACTGGCCCAGGAAGCAGTAAAATCAATGGGGGTCTTTGCTGTTGCTGCAAAGACGTCTATTGCAGCTTTCGTGTGAGCGCCTAGCGATGCTTTGCAGCTGCGTTCTGTAAGGTGGGGGGCCAAACATCTAAGGTCATCCTTCTCACCACCTCTTGCCATGCACCCAGCACAGGGATCCTGATTTTGACAGCTAAAATGTTGAAGGCATGTGTCGGCGCAACATGTCACTATAATTACCATGGCATTTGTATCACTTTGTCTTTCAGGAATTACTAAAAGCCTGCCAAAGATATGTGAAGACATATCCAGAATGTTATACTCTTCATGAAGTCACCAGTATCCTGGGAGGAAAGTTTATCCCCAACCTGACCCTAAAGTTGGAGAAGAGCCTTCTTACTATGGTACCGGACAACTCTGTTTTCCTCACTTTCTGCTTTTAACAATAAATATCTCTTGGCCTATTCTGTTAAATAGTGGAGTCCTTTTTGCATGGATTTCAGGATTAGATTGTACTGTAAATTGTGTAACATATGCACATGATGTAAAAGTGGCTTTGCTGAGGGGAGACAGATCGGGAACATTAGAGGCTAGACTACATAGTGTCATGCTTCTGTTGGGATATTTTTTTTTTCATTTTTTTTTTTAATACATATAAATGTACATACTAAGTAGTTTAATGTGCATTCATCGTTGGTGAGGCTGTCTGCAAAAGATGCAGTGTCCAAGCGATTTACCACTTTAAAAATATCTAAGACAAGCTCCTAGATGTAACCGTCACTGATACGCCTTTGTTAGCATAAAAACTGGTAGTGCCCATAGCATAATAGTACCCATAACATCGGTCACCAAAATCTGGACCCCTCAGACCCCTCAGTTAATACAATTTGCACCTATGGTTAAGGACCATAAAGCATGTGGTTCCTATGAATGCACATATATATATAATGTGTGTGTGTATATAACCGTTGGACTAGCTGCCAGTTCGTTACTGTTACATTTGGAGTTTATCTACATGTGAAACCAAAAGTTGAGATTGAGCACTGAGGAACTGGTGCAAGACCACCGCATAATGGTTGGCAATAACAATATCTGAATAGCCAACATTAAAGATCTACGACGTTAGATAATAGGTTAAAAGAAAGGTATCAAACACTACATTGGAAGTGCAGCTCTAATATCTGAGAGTTGTTTTTGTTTGTATTCATATTATTTATTTGGAGACCCCTTAATACTTTTTGGATTTGTTTGTTTCACAGGGTTCAGCCCCATTTGTAAAAGTTTTATTTCCTACTGTTGAGCTGGAGCTTCCTACCACATTCAAGAGACTGTCATCTAATATCTGCCCGGCGAGTAAAGCTGCCCTTATGCATACGGTGAGTAAGGACACCCCGCCAAAATCTACCTACTTTATTTAGAAATCTTTTGAGATTCAGTTAGCCAATAAAAATATCACCGGTTTTGCTTTTTGCCACAGTTAGCAAATTGATGTGGAAGAAGTTAATATGACAAGTAAACCAGGTTCCTCCTTCAAGGCCGAGCATAGTCAAACTGTCAACTGATTATGTTTCTGCTAGGTGTAGTGAACAGAACTACCAGGATGTTAATATCTGTACTTCTATTCTTTCCTTTTCCCTAAACAGACAGTGAGCTCAGATCCTAATGCAACAAAGCTAGCCACAAAATACCGTCCACAGGTAGTTCTGACATCTCAGGTGTTGTATACCCTGCTTAACAACCACGGGGCCAGCTATAAAGAACAATGGGAGATTCCTTTACGCGTGGAAACCATAACTTCAGCAGGTGAGGATGGATAGTGTCATATGAGTATGTTTTATATTGGGTTGGTTCCTGCTGTGAGCCATTGGGTGATGTGTTCTGAAAGTGTCCTGATGTTAGATCTGTTACATGCACCTATCTGTTTACAGTATTACTTAAACTAGCAAAACTTTGTTGTTTAGAAAGCGTTTTATATCAGGTGTTCATAGCTACGCGTTCGTTTGTGATGTGTCTCAATTTCTCACCAGGAGGCAAGCAGGCTAAGATAGTTTATATGGATTCGCCCCTTCCCTCGAAGGAGCTGAGCATGCGAGAGAAAAGTCAGATGTTTCATGAGGTTTCCCTGGATCTGCTCATGTTAAAGAAATCTGGTGTTGTGCTGAAGGCCATGAAGCTGGACAGGCCAGAGTTTGAAGTAAGTATGTCATAGTTTGTGTACAAATTAGTACTTTGTATATCTCAGCTTACTGGCAGTTCTCCTTCACGATTGTTACATCACTATTCTCCAATCTAGGTTTTACTGCTCAGGTACTTAAGGGGGTTCTCGAAGGTTCCAGACTTAAGTCACACAATTTGATTTAGTTGCTAAAGTGGTGGCTTTAACTCTTTGGCAAGTTTCTCTGAAATATGCATTTTATTTATTTTTATTTGCCAACATGCCCCCCAGATATGCCTTATCCCCCCCTATATGCCACTCTGCCCCCTAGACTTACCAATGCATCCATAGACTTGTTCCCTGTGCTCCAGCCTCTCTGGTGTCTAGTGGGGACATCCGGTGGACGTCTGCGTGATGCGAGTAGACAACCTCCACTGCTGCCTGGCACTTCCGCCGGGGCTTCTATTACAGAGGATCAGAAGGTTGTCTGTGCGTATCATGCAGATGACCACCAGCTGCCAGAGAGCAGGATCCATGTCCCCTGCATCTAAAAAAACTTTGTCTTATATTCGAGCAAAAAAAATTGGTGTATTAGTGCGCAGGTAGCATACTTAAGTAAGTTTTGTGCTTCGGGGAATCCAGACAAGGGAAGCAGAAAATGAGCCGGAGATAATAATGAGGAGACTATTTTTACACAGCTAGTCACAACAGATTTCTTTTTACGTAGAAACATATAATTTGACAAGCAAAAACATCCAGTCTGCTCATTTTTCCTGATGTAAGACTCCGATCTTAAGCAGCCATTGATCTTGTCTTAGAATTCAGGATGCCCATAGGCCTATAATATGCACATGTAGATTCCCTCGCTGTATTAGCCTCTCCCACCTCTAGTTAGAAGCTGTTACTTTACTGAGGTGGGGTAGATACATTGTAACACTTCCGTATGTTACATCAAAAATATGTCCTCTTGTTCTAAACATTTTTCTTCTTTTGAAATACTTTCCTCCTGTACTTGGATACATTAAAACACTTAAGGGATTTAACTGTAACCCCCCCTTCTCTCCTTCATGCTATTCATCCTGATATTTTTTATCCTGAAAACCATAACCATTTTTAAAGTGTTTTACTTTAAAACAATAGTGCTTGCTGTACCCCGACCACCTAATTGAATGACCTGCTAATCGATAATGGGGAAAAAAAAGATTGATTATTATCAATCAATTATCAATTGTTTCAGTCCTACTTAAATCAATTGCCATTTAGCTTGTTCCACCACTGAGGTCTACCCTGTTGCAGACATTTGTATCATCTGCAAGAAGCCTTAACCTATAATCAGGGTCTTTTGTAATATCACTGATAAAATATTAAAAAGTATGCGTCCCAATACTGATCGATCAGTTACCCCACTAGTAACAAGTCCTTCTTCGGAATAATTACCGGTAGATAGGACCAGCTATTATATTCATTGAAGTGGATATGCTGTCTGGCGTGTCCTTTTAATGAGGTCAGCTGGCCACTAGGTGGCTCTAGAGATATACCAATCGCAAATAAAAGTCGGTATCAATCCATGTGATCTCCGGAAACTACGAAGGTTTACAGTAAATGACATTTAGGTATTCAGTCTAACAGCAGACTTTAGCATGTGACCTTTAAACCACAGTTCCTTATGGGTCTGAATTCTTGCTGTATTTAGCAAGTATTTTACCATTGGTGTTTTTCCGCTCCAGCTATGTGTCACTTTCTTTTTACAATGGGTTAATACGGTTAGAAGTGTCAGCAAAACATATAAAAGAATATTCTCTGCAGCTTTGGCAACAAAAACCTAGCAAAAATGACTACAGATGAGGCTCTGTATGTAGTCTCTGTAGTCATTTTTGTTACATTTTTGTTGCCAAATCTACAGAGAATATTCTTTTATATGTTTTACTGACACTTTTAACCCATTGGAGAAAGAAAGTGACAGGCCTGTGTGTATTTGCTTTATAATGCTAGAATATTCAGTTAGTGGTGTTTTTTTGGCAGAAGTGCGCCTTTAAATCTTGCTTTAGTTCAGTATTAGAACTGCTTAACCTGGTGGAGATAATGAACTCACCCCAAAAAGTGGTTTTGCGGATGCTTCAGCAGGAAATCAGCAAAGCACATAAACAAAAAGGGGGCACTAGGAAGTAAGAGTGGGTGTTGGTACAATTCTAGACGATTTGATAGCTGTAGGAAGTGAGAAGAATGTAATGTATTAGTAATCGGCAAACACTCATTGGATAGATGTAAAAGGCTAATACATTGTTTAAACATACTTTATTTTTGATTAAACGTAAATGTATTCTTTCTATATTTATAATTAATCTTTAGTTAGAAATATAGAATTGGGCATCGGGTAAGAACCAGTTGGCTCTTCTATTGGGCCTTTTTTCGCTGCTCAAACCATATTTGGTGCTTTTGTCTTGTTTTAATAATAAGTGTCATACGTTTATTTCAGCTACCATATTTTTAATAATACTTTTACCTTATTTGTTCAAGTCCCAACATCAAATACAGCTGATATAGACTAAAGAAATTACCCATTATATGCTTCTGAGCATTAATGGAGAAAATAATTTCCTATCTCTCTTTCCCCTCCCAAAGAAAAACCTATATTCTTAAGGATCAATTTCTAGCTGCAGCATATAAAGGGATATCCTGCTTCCGAATACTTTTTTGTTTTGAATTTTGTATTTTTCTTGATTTCAGTTGATACGTATGCAGTGTGATAAATATCTTGCTATTATATGTTTTATGACTATATTAAGAAAAAGAGAAAAAAAAAGCTGTCATTACCTGCTATAATTGATTGGGTGGCTGATAAAATCTAATTGTATGCCACTTCTTTTCTTACTCCCTCTTAGACTTATAGTCGATCAAGAATGCAGGAGCCTTGTGAAGGCATGGAAGTGGATTTTGAAAGTGACTTGACCGAACTTGAAACCTTTGGAGCTGTCGAAACGCCTTCTAAGGCATCCAAGACCCTTGAATCTGTAACAACTAATGAATCTGTACATACATCTATAAATAAATCACTGTTGGAAAAATTAAAACAAGAGAAGCAAGTCACCAATCGTACAATTTCTGAAGATGACAAGAACATCTCTGCTCCCACAGCAAACACTAGCATCCATTCCCTGTGGTCAGACTCGGATGGTACAGATTCTTTCAAAGGCTTTGAGTCAGATGAGATACAAGACTGCATGGTGAGTGAAGAGAACAGCGAAGACGATTCTGGCTCTGACAAAGAGAGCAAAAACATGATGCAGTCTTTTTCAAAACCCACCTTGCCTGTAGTAGCCGAGCAGCCATGCACAATGGAACATATTCACAGTGACTCAGAGGAGGAACGTCTTGTCATCGACATTGACCTTGAAAATAACAGCAAAGAGATGAACGTCTCTACGGTAGAGTGCAGTACTCCTCTATCCCCACCACAGAGTCAGCCAAAGAAAACTGCTAAAAGGTTCTCTAAGCAATTTGATCCTGTGGGTGAAATACTAAAGATGCAAACTCTTCTCCTGAAACCAGAATCAAAAAAATCACAAGAGGCTGGTGGAGTGAGCCAAGAGAGGAGTGGGCAGTTGCTGGAAAATACTGTACCTGTACAACTGTCCTCTAGCAAGGAATTGTCTGAAGTAGATGAGGACATTCACAGGATAAAGTCCCTGAATCAGCCACCAGACATTAAAAAATGTAAGTCCCGCTTTGTATTTTTCTTTTTCTGTCTCTATACATGATCCTTTCTTTCATTGGATAGTGGAGTAGATCCCTTTAGATGTAACCATTAGGTAGCTGTGAAGAATTGTCTGTTGTCCATCTGTGGACTTGTCCATCGAGTCTTCCTAATAGCCGGTAAAACCTTAGACTGATGTAAGCAAACTTTTTGTTTAGATCAATAGTGTTGGGTATAACTAGCTGTGCATACCGTGGCTATTTCAGGAAGTACTTGTCCACTTTGTCTTGTGATGGAGGATAGATGGATTCTCTTATAACCCTGTCTGTCCTTTTTTTTTTTTTGTAGCTTTACTTCCAGATGAGCTGCTGAAGTCCATTGAGGATGAGGCTGCATACACAGTGAAGCCTGAGGACAACTGTGCCTATAGACTCTTCAGTTTGGATGACATGCTCTTGTTGATTCAAAGTAGAGTCCAAAAAGCACTCACACAGCGACGAGCAAAAGATAACAGCACACGAAAGGTAGATTTTTTTTGATTTTTTTTTTTATGGGGACATTATTTAATTACAAAAGTGCACTGAAAGTGCTTTGGGTCCCGCTGGGAGAGAGCCGTTATATAATTACTTAGTTATGTTATCACTCCTATTTCTGTTTATCTTTCCCTTTTATCATTCTCTTCTTTCTCTTTGTCTCTCTTGTCTCCCTGTCCCCTTTCCCTTTATTTCTCCACCTTTTTATCTCTGCTCCCATTTCTCTACTTTCTCTTTCCCTGGCCCTTTTTCCCTCTCTCTCCCCTTTTCGTTTCATCACTCCTCCTCTGTCTCTTTTTTTCTCCCTGCTTCCCCCTTTCTCATGAGCTCTCCTCCTCTCTCTTTTCACTGTCCTTTCCCTTTCTTGTTATCTCTGCAACTTTTCTGCATCTGTAATTATCATTATCTCTCTTTTTTCAGCTCTCTTCTTATTATCCTCTTCTCACTGTATCTCCAATTTCTCCTTATTATCTTTCCCCTATATCTTTCTTTTTAGCTCAATTTTCTTACTGTCTCTCCCCTTTATCCCCACCACTTACTTTGCTGAGGTCTCTGTTGCAAGCAGCTCCACCGGTGAACCAGGTGCGGCTCCAGAGCCTGACCTTGGGAGGGGGCACTCAGACCAGCACACACAGACAAACATACCCACACTAATTTATCCCGACAAAGACATATTCTCACACTAAAATACTCGCATACCCTAACATACACACACACAAACATGTTAGACAAAGACACATCTTCACACACTGACATACCCCTACACACATTTACTAACATACTCAGACACATGTTCACACACTAGCACTTACCTAGACACACATGCACAAACATACTCAGGCACATACACAGTAACATGCCTAAGCAAACACATGAACTAACATACATGCCCAAGGTAGATACACTCACTAGCTAACATACATGCCCAAGGCAGGCACTAACATACAGACACTAACATACATACCTACACATACATACACGCTAACACTCCATTTTATTATACTGAAATATAAGTAAAAATGAAAAATAAACAATAGAATGATGTCATTGTGATATCACTGGCATACATAAGATGCAATTGCACTTAATTTAACAGTGCAAACAAATATTAAAAGCCCTTACATCACATTGTCCTACCTAGCACTACATGTAAAAATTAGAATCTTCCCTTCACGACCCCAAAACCCCTTAAGCCAGAAGTCTAAAAAATACTACCCTATAGGATACTATGTAAGGGATGGATGTGGCCCTCTAGAACATAAAAAAAATATATATGTATGTGAGGTATGTCTCTTATCATGGGATGTTGCCGAACATGTTCATTAATGCCACATATTCTGTAGGAGATATTCTAAGCAAAACTGTCAAAAATATATATATAGTTTTTTTAAGTTATTTTTTTTGGTTGCATGTTTCTATGGTTTGAAATGAAAGCCCTACTTGGAAAAACAAAGGTATAACTTGTGCAGGTACATAAAACATGGAGAAGAGGGATCTAGATTAAACCAACATATGGTTAAAATGGCAAAAAACTTACGGTATGGCACTAAAAAAAACAGGTAAGAGAAGGCTTAAGTATGTTGACTTATGTGTGACTTAATTGTACAGTGCTGCGAAATTAGTTTTGCACTATGTAAATATAATATAATACCGCTTGTGAGCCAGCTTTGTGCTATTCATTCTGGGAAGTAAGAATGCTTTATGAGTACGCGTTAGCAGATGAGGCCAGGTTTTTATGTACGTTGTTGAAGTTGATTTCAAGTAAGTTGTTTTTTTTTTTTTTCTGAAAAGCCAACCCTGTAGCCCTCTTTTTGCCTTCTTTAGCACATCCCCATTTACGTACTGACTAAGATGGATTATCAGTGCAATTATGGAGCAGAAGTGCTGACAGAGAGTGAAACCTGCCGTCTTTGGACCGAGAGCCTCGTACACCCCAGCACCTTGTTTTACATCGGTGAGTCGCCCCATTGCTGTGATGGCCGCTAACAAAATAAGTACTTTGCGTGTTTATAATAAGCGGGTTAAAAGGCCATTTCCTGTATACAGTTGTGCTCAAAAGTTTGCATACCCTGGCAGAAATTATGAAATGTTGGCATTGATTTTGAAAATCTCACCATGCAAACAACGTTAATTTAAGGCTAGTGGTCATATGAAGCCATTTATTATCAGGTTGTTGTTTGGCTCCTTTTTAGATCATAATGATAACAGATATACAGATACGTACTTTTACACACTTTTATGCTCAACCATAGTCAATTGGTGGAAGAGGTTGTGCGACAATCAAATATAGTTATCGGAGAGAAAGCACAGGACATGGTGAAGAAGCCATTCCTAAATATGCACCGTGTATTGCATAGTTGCGGAGATGCTCATCGTTGGGCTTCTCCAATCATTAGCATTTCTGTCAGGGACAAGAATCTGATGGATCCGTGTAGCTGCTTCAGATATGCTTTTCTGTTCTGAACACGTCAGTCATTCCATGGGGATGATATAGACCAATCAAATTTCACAGATAAACTGAATTAAACTAGGAGTACCTATTTCTCGTGATATGGGCTCATTTTTGTTTAGTGAAAAAGTCCCTTATTTTCAAACAAAATCTTTGGCGTGAATGCAGGTTTTTATGATGCCCATTGTTAGAATGTGTTAATTCCAAGCAGGTCTTGTTTGTAGAATACATAACTAGTTTTCATAAATGACTGCAGTTGTGGCTACAGCCGATGTGACAATAATTCCCCTTAAAAGCCCAGAAGGCTACATGCATGAAACTGACCTTATAGCGAAATAATGATGTTTCGTCTCTCTCTATAAACCGTTTGTCAGAAGGGCTGGTTTCTTCGGTCCGTTGCTTGTGGGGCGGTGGTCTGAGGACTTGTAGCAGTAGGTACTCACATGGATTAACATAAACTGAATAGTTAGTAATGTGTCAAGGGCCTTGGTAGCTCACTCGATTAAGTCATCTCTTACCGTTACCATAGTGCATTGTTATTAATTACAGGTTAATGCATGGATTCATCACAGTTTCTGTGGTAATTGAGTATTATTTGCAGGGGTGACTGAGGAATGCTGTGTTGCAATTCTGATTTTTAAGAAATGCTTTAGAGCGCACTAATACTAATTGTTTTTTGTTTCCTTTTGATTTCCAACCTGCCCCCCAGTTATGCACATCTGCCCCCAGGCTTACCACTCTGCCCCATAAATGCCTGATACCCCCTATATGCTACTGTGCCCCATGATATGCCTTTTAACCCTCTATATGCCACTGTGCCCCATGATATGCCTTTTGACCCCCTATGTGCCACTCTGCCTCCAGAAATGCCTTATACCCCTATATGCCACTCTGGCATTTAGGGGGTTAAAAGGCATATTATGTGGCAGAGTGGCATATAGGGAGGTATAAGGCATTTCAGGAGGCAGAGTGGCGTATAGAGGGTTAAAAGGCATTTCTGGAGGCAGAGTGGCATTAAGGGGGTTAAAAGGCATTTCATAAAGCACTCCGCCTACAGAAATGCCTTATGCCCTCCTTTTACCCCCCCGCCCCAAACTTACCGGTGCTTCTGAGTCCCCGGTGTGTTGTCCGGGCAGCGGGTAGACGTCTACGTGATTCGCGTAGGCAACTTCCGCTGCAGCCGTAAGGAGGTGCGGCTAGCAGCGGGGGTTGTCTGCGTCCATCGCGCAGACCTTCCCCGGCTGTCACAAGCACAAGCATTTGCTCGGGAAAAAAACCTGATCTTATAATCAAGCAAATACGGTAATTACTATTTCAGGTGGAATATTTTCCAGGGCTGTGGCTGAAAGTGATTGCTAGTATTTCCACCTAAATATAGTTTTGAGGAATATGAAAGATGGCGCCCGTGTTTACATCATCTGCAGCAGTACCCTGAAGGCATATTAACACATTACTTAACCTTCAGTTAAGCAAGCACCATCGTCTGTATTCACCTATGTTGCTTTACTGATATACGATGGAGGCAGGTGCAATAACCATACAGGCCTTTGATTGAAGAACAATAGGTATGAATGCATTAAGAAGGGAGGACCCTGCCCCATAGAGCTTACAATCTAACTGTAAACTTTAACAAACTCCTGTTCCCTAACCCTTCACAAATGCAATGGGATACTGCAGATAGATATCCATGCCACCTATGAAAAATTAGGTTCTGTATGAGTAATACATTTAAAAAGCTGCTAGCAGTCCGGTATTGTCTGATCAAAATAAACTAAGGAGACAATTTAAACTTCTGCTGGCTTCTTTACAAAAAAAAGTCAAAGAAATGCCTGTTGCATTCCCTCTCGCAGCGCTCTCATCGTGCCGTTAAATCTAGAGACGGATTCTCTGGCCTGTAACAATGCATTGTTTCTTACAAAGCTTGGGGAGAAAAGAATGTGAAACGTGCTGGAAAAGGAGACCTCTTTCAACAGTGTTCCGCAATAACCAGCGTGAGTCACGCCGTGGCAGCCGCTCGCACTCATCCGGTTTGCTGGTTGTATTCTCTGACTCTGATTTCCTGTTCTGGAAAGAAATGAATGTTTTGTTTCCCGGTTGCTATGGCAGAGCCTCTCCCTGCAGCTCAGTCACTATCCACGTACGAATTTTTAAATTCAGTTGCTAGAGGAGAATGAATATTTAATGTACATCTGTAAGTGTGACTGACGTGATGGTTGACGATCTATGAATGCGAAACACGGTCTGTCCTGAATCTGGATTACAGTGAAGAAATGTCCTTTTGAATTAGAAAGCGATGTATTAGGTGGGACAATAGGTACTTTTCCACTGTCACAATCCATGTCTCTGCTGATGTGTGTCTGGTGGGTGGGGGTTCCTTCCCTAACGCTCGCACACCATGACTCATTCACCAGACACTTTGCAGCTGCTGAGGGGTATGCCCGCACTCACCCAGATGTTTTGTAACTCTTTATATCTGCAAGAGGAAGATGCATCACAACACAACCAAGTGCCACTTCTGTGAACTTTCACCTTACGTTGTTCTCTGTGGCAGAGCAAACTAATATCCTGTTTTTATATGTTCATTATCCATACTGTGTATTATAATATGTAGTGTATCGTTATTAGAAACCCCCCTCCATGGATGTAAGAGGGGTGTTGCCATTTTCTAAGCCTTTCCCTAATGAAGTCATGCTTAAGGCTGCAACGATCATAGGAGATTTCTGTTGTTTTATGGGGTTTAGAATCAATGTACGCTTTGTGAAGACAGCGTGCAGACTTTTACGTGCTTTTATCTGATATCTGTGGCTTTTAAGGGGAACTTTTCATTTCTGCACCTCGCTGGATGTTCTTCCGTATTTATTGCCATTTTTTGACATGTTATGGAAGTATGCATTCCTACTCTAACGGTTTTATTAAGAGGACTGTACAAAGAACAAGAGGTCATCCATTTTTACCTAATGATGCAATAAATGTTAATTACAGTAAGAACAATAAAGCTGTGAAATTTACTGTCAACAGAAGATGTGCTATTAAATTCAATTGCTGCCTTAAATATGGGCTGTGTATGTATATGTGATTATATATATATATATATATATACATATATAGTGTGTGTGTATGTATATATACCGTATTGGCTCGAATATAGGCCGCACTTTTTCCCCCCACTTTTAAGTCTTTTAAGTGGGGGTGCGGCCTATATTTGGGGTCTAGCAGCGGGGTTAGGATACAGATCCCGCGCAGCGGTGCAGGGGACCCTATCCTACTCTCGGATGTGCTCAGATAGCCTTTCGCAGACTTTCACCGGCAGCGGCGATGTGCATAAACAGCCCCCGCTGCTGGCACATCTGCACGATGTGCTTTAACAACCTCCCTTGCCGGGAATTCCCACTGGGGGAGTCCCGGCAAGGGAGATTGTTAAAGCACATCGTGCAGACGTGCCGGCAGCGGAGGTTGTTAACGCTTGCATCGCCACAGCCGGTGAACGTCTGCGCGATGTACGCTAACAATCTTCCTTGCCGGCACTTCCCACGGCGGAAGTCCCAGCACCGGAAGTTGAGTACGCCTACTGCGTAGCTGTCCCCCACCGGCCCTGCAAGACCCCGGGGAGTCTGCACCGGTAAGTCTAGGGGGGGACCTCTTGGGGGCAGAGTGGCAGCATATCTCAGGGGGGGGCAGAGTGGCAGCAGCATATCTGGGGGGGGCAGAGTGGCAGCATGTCTGGGAAGGGCAGAGTAGCAGCATATCTCGTGGGGGCAGAGTGGCAGCATATGTAAGTGTTGGGTTTTTTTTTTTACTAAGAATTTTTTTTCTTTAAAAAAGCACCTAACTTTTAGGGTGCGGCCTATATCCGAGCCAAAACGGTGTGTGTGTGTGTGTGTGTATATATATATATATATATATATATATATATATATATAAATAGCATAGAAGAATATACAGGGATATGGGAGGCAGTGGAAAAGGAATTTTTACTCTTTTTCAGGCACGATTGGAAATTTGGAGTGAAGTGTAGGGTTTTTGAGGGGTTAAACTTTAAGGTCCCTCTTTCAACCCAAATTACTATGTTAGCAGACACAGACTAGGAGTTGTGTGGGCTGAACATGATGTCATCGCTGTGTTATGTGGATGGAGTCACAGGTGACACCACACACAGAAAGATGCCTAGTCTTAAAAAAAAGTTTCTCTAAAACAATTCACCAGTCCATTAAGAACAAAAAACTGAAGCTGTTTTTTAATTAAAAAAAATAAAGCTTTGAATGTGGAATCTTTTGTTTGCCTGGTATGTTTAAAGCCCCTCACCATCTGTGGACAATAAAACAAACTTGGCTTTGCCATATTGTAGTGTATTGTTTGGCACAGTTTTTTCCTTTTTTCCCATTGGACTTCTCTTTAGCTAGAGTAGGTTACAAACAGTGTTTTCTTGATATCCTTTGCACTTTGTTTTTTGGGTTGTTTTTTTTTTTTATTTATTTATTTTTTTCCTCTAAGGCTACGTCTCTTTATTGTCATGCACTTAAATAATGGTATACACTGAAATAACCAAGTAACACAGAATTTAAACCTTGTGGCAGGGTTTCTTTTGTGTTTTTATTTCTCAGTAGATCAGTCCTTACAGCCAATTCCTCTTTGTTCTTTGCTAAAAAAAAAAATCTAGTCCATATTTAAAGGTATCTATCAAATTTGATAGCACGTCTGTGAGTAGAAACGAACCCGTTTTGTTCCTATAAGTAAAAATCTCTTGAACTCTGAAAGTATGACCCCTTGTTCTTTTCACATTCCTATTAAAGAACAGCTCATCGAAGATGACCGTATGTATTTGTATATGTCAGCTGAGATGTATTTTTCCTAATGTAAACATGTTATACCCGTCTCAGCACTTTTTCAAGCTCCATAATGTCCTTTATAAACGCAGGTACACAGACTTGTGTTGACTTATGCAAAGGCAAAATTATATTTACCTCTTGCGGGTCTATACTTCTTTTTATACATGATAATATCTCGCTTGTCCTTGCAGCAGCTGCCTGACATTGAACATTGTTTATCGCTACAATTCTTCCCAAATCCTTTTCATTTAATAATTTCCATAAAACATATTTATTTCCCAAAATGCATACATTTGCAGTGCTCTGGTTTGACCAAAGCTCCTTGCAGGGAAGTAACTTCTAGTTCAGACTGTATTACCTTACCTAATTTTGTGGGATCATGACACATGGCTTTCTGTACCCACTAAGATCATTAATAAAGGCATTAGTTAACAGTGGGCCTACGACAGAAGTCTGAGGAACTCCACTTACCACCTTCTTCCATTTGGAGAATTTTCCATTTAAAACTCTCTGAACTCTATCTTTTTAAGCAAGATTTCAACCAGGTACAAAAATGTCTCCTCTTTTAATTAGTAAATTCCAAATAATCCACATCTGCTGGGAAACCCTGGTCTTTATTTTTGCTCACCACTTTATAGAATCCAGGTTAGTCTGACATGATCTGTCCTTTATGAAACATGCCTGCTTTTACGTGCTATTGGACAAAATATGTTCCTGAGTAATATCCCTTAGCAAGCTTTCAAATAATGCCGTTTTTAACTCTAGTTTTTTTCTCAAGCTTCTTTAAATAGCTAGCAGGCATTTCAGATTACCACCAGTGACTTTGCTTTGTGTTAAGCAACTTTTAACATGTTGTGGTTTAGCTGTTTACTTATCCATGCTGATCCCACCACTCCTGTCACAATTTCCCAAGGCTAAGATGGGTCATGAATCTATATTATCTATTTCCTTAACCCTCCTCCACACACACATCCTAATCGAAAATCTCCTCCAACCCTCTCACCATTTTTACCTAAAAAGTTTGTTTTTAGACTTGGATGGGGTGGACTTTAGGGTGGATGGGGGATTACATCGACTCCTGTAAAAAGGTTAAGGTCCCATTTTACAGCACAGTGATTAAGCATTTTAATAAACATAACACAACAAAAAATACTACGTTTGTGTGGTACAGATGTAAAATGCAAATTCTCCCGCTGAAGGTTTTACATTCTTACAGGTCACATCGATGCCTTGACATCTAAATTCTTCTTGTTGGAAGAAATCAATTCAGAGGCACTGAAGGATAGACTCGGTAACATCAAGTAAGTCCATTACAAACCCAACATGAAAAGTCATTTTCCTGAATTGTATTTTCACTCAAGATATTGCATAGTCTGGTACCATAAGTGCATTGTATGCTATAATCCATTTTAGATACTGGTTTCAACTAATTGTTTGGCCTTCGATAAAGTGAGGTGTAGAAATAATTTTACAAATGAATTGGCTTTTTTGTGGTTTTGCATTAAAGTTGTAACATTGTGCAGTGATAAAGTCTTATAGTGTAAGCTTGCGAGCAGGGCTCTCTCCATCTAATGTATCGCTTTGTCTGTCAATTGTAGTCTTGTCCTGCTCCTTGAATATATGTATTGTAAGAAGCGCTGCGTTAATTGTTGGCACGTATATATATATATATATATATATATATATATATATATATATATATATATATATATATATATATATATATATATATATATATATATATATATATATATATATAATCTTTAATTTATAAATTCTTTGGAGGGTTATGATATGGCATATATTATTTTAAAGCTGATATCCAGCTTGTAAATATAAAATCATACTATCAGCATAAAGTAACACGCCTTTGCTCAGTGTTGAAATCTGATTTCAACAGAAATGTAAATCATTTTAGGAACTTGGGTCCTCCCCAAACACAAAAGTACAATGGAGGCAATCTGGAACATGCTCGGTTACCATTTAGTCTCTGAAGAATTTTGGAAAGCAAAGTAGTTTGGCAACCAAGAAAATGCAGCCTTCTTATTGGCCATTTGGTGGAGGGTAAGGAATCAGAAGAGAGAGATTGGGGCAGTAAAGCATAGAGGGGAGAGCAAAAAATATTTAACAAATGAAAAATATTATGAATTAATCTACAGCGGGTAAACTCGGTCAGCTGATTTTAGTGTCATAAAACATTGAAATCTAATTTAGTATACATTATTTTTGTGTAATATTTAAAGGACCCCCCTTAATGACAAATGCATTTTCAACAGAAAAATTAACACTTGTCTGTGCAAAATGGGCCCTCGGGTTTTAACCGGCTGCTCTTGGAATAGTGGTGAACCTTGCCAAGTTTTTTCCATTTGGAAATAGTGGATCTCACAGTGGTTCATTTGAATCCCAGAGCCTTAGAAATGACTGTATAACCCTTTTATAACCCTATGATAGATGCCAGTGAATTTGCTTCTCATCTGTTCTTGTATTTCTTTAGGTCGCAGCATCATGTGCTGCTTTTTTGAGACCTTCTAGTCTACTATACTTTGACAAGACTATACAAGACAGGATCTATTGAGGTTTAGATTCATCAGGGCTGACAGTAATCATGCCTGGGTGTGTCTAGTTAAATAGTAACTAAAGGGCCAGGTAGGGTTGGATACCCTTTTTTCCTTATGTACATGAAATCCTAATTTAAAAACTGCATTTTGTGGTTACTCTGACTCTGTCTGATATCTGGTACGTTTAATTGTGACAGATACGCAAAAATAGGAGAAATCGTGAAGGGGCAAATACATTTCTGTACAATTCTGCTTTCTATAAAAATTCTGTTTTTTGTTTCTTTGTGTGTAGCCCTACGAACAGTCTTGTCATTCTCCGCCATATCCTCAAACGTGTTACTGGGTGAGTATTACAACAATATTTGTTCTAAATATCGTTCTTTTAATACTAGATATTCAACCAGGCCTGCGCTCTGTGATGTAGGAGAATTAAAAATGACTCAAAGGGCAAGAAGTGCTTCACCGGTGGAAATCTGTATTAAATATCCCAAAAAAGATGGGGGCACACTGTGAACATTTAGGAATGGAGTCTTCAAAGCCACTGGGATTTGAAACATTCAAATTAGAGTTGTTTGGCCCACCAAGAAACCTTTCTACAAATTTATCCATACCAGAACTGTGCCAACTAATAGTGTGTTTGTGTTGCCCAACTTGGATATATCATTACCGAGACTACAGAGCAGCTTGTCCAACTTCTGCTATTGGAGGAATATTCATTATTTAATCCCACGACGATACAAGATCAGTACAGTGCCCAAACCTTTCCTGTAAGCTATAAATATATTAATAACCATCACTTAAACTTGGGTTTCGCTACAATGCTGAGAGATGCATTATTGATTTTACCCAAATTATCCTTTTGCTAAATTATTTATAATGGAAAAATGTCAAACTGTGCACATTCCACAGCAAATAACATATAATATAGAAACATTTGAATAAGAGGTCACATGTAATGTGGGAGATGACACAAAGCCGTTAAGTCTATTAAGAGGAGAGAAAAAAATATGCGGGTTGGCCTCAAAAACAGGGGATCTAAAACTCTAGCTCATTAGTTTTCCCATCCCTTAATAGATTATATGATAGACATCCATTTAATAACATGTGTTCATTCATGATTTTGCTACCTTATATGTGTTTTGTTTTTAAATCTTTATTGCCAAGTCTGCAGGATGGAAATTACCTCTTGAGTCATGCATCTGGAGACTCCTCCGTCCACATCTACAAGAGTATCTCAGAAATGAAAAGAGGAGCCTACAACTTACACAGGGCCCACAGTAGCCTCCCTAAGGCTCCTTCTTCCCTCTCTGTCCCTTGGGTGCCCTTGGACCCCAATATCCTGTTGCCTTGCCACACACATAATGGATGGCCACCTTGTACCTTTCCACCTCAGTTGCATATGAAAACAAACATTCAGGTGAGTCTGACATCATGGTGTTCTGGTACCCTCATCCTTAAAGGACTAGTAAATGGTCTATTTGGTATATTTACATTACATTTATATAGCGCCAGCAGAATCGCACAATTACCAGTACAAAAGAAGAAGAGGGCCCTGGTCTTGCAAGCTTACAGTCTAGTCTGTGGTTGAGGGGAAGTGAAACGGTAAGAGGGGACTGCTTGTACAGGGATGAGATGAACGTGTCAGGGTGGTCTGTAGAGGTTGTTTGTCATTCAGGTGGCTTGATTAGAATGCTGGCTGTGTGTTAGGAACAAATGGTTTACACTTCTTGAAAAAGGTGGGTTGAAAAAGGTGGGTTGAAAAAGTCTGATGGACTAAGGTAGTTAATTCCAGAAAAAGGGGTACAGCCCATGTGAAAACAAGGGGTTAAAGCAGATGAGGGGGTTCAGGGTGGCTCATATTCAATATGAAAAAATTGTACCAGGTGAAAACAAGGGTATAAAGCAGGAGATGAGGGATTAAGAAGTGGCTCAGATGCAATATGTTCCAATCATTTACAATGTAGTAGATGCTAGTGCTAGAAATGGATAGGGTTTTCTAGTGTTTGGATAAAAATAAAAATGTATTTTAAAAATATACATTACATAATAAATATAGTCCAGATGTAATAAAATTGTTTTTCAATCGAGTTTTCATATGTGATATTCATACCTGTAAGAGAGGAAGATATGGTAGAGATTAATGGTTGCCAGATGAGTAATTTGAGAAAAACCCATGGATGTCTAGCTAACCCAGTGTAACTCTTACCTGTCCATTTACGGAGAGTTCATGTGGGATTAAGCCACTGCAGCTGTATTTCCAAACAAAATCTTGCTCTCTTTCGAGCTAAGAAAATACTTTACTAGAGCATAAAATGTCTTGTATATAACATTTTAAACTGATAGTAATAGTTACTTTTACCTATATCTCATGGAAACGTATTTAATTTTGTTAATTAGGGCCCCTCCTTCATGCTCCTCCAGTTGTCGTACAGGTTACATTGGTTTAAATAGTTAAGTGGACACGCCAGCCATCATATGCACTTTAATTCATGTGATAGCTGTGTGCTCCCTTTAACGTTTCACAGGGGAGTCCCTGTTGTAAATATGTAGAGGGATTCTGTTGAATCCCCCATACACATTTGCACCATTGCCTATCCCCCAGCTACTTTCCATGCAAGGAATGTGTTTGGCTGAAGCCAACTCCTGACACGTGGTTTATTTACTGCCAGTCAGCTCCAGCAATAAATTTGATGTGTTCCTCCAGGGGTCTGAGACCCAGCATGTGTGGGAAGTGTTCCCGTTAATGTCATTTGGAGCACTTTCTTGCCACTGATTACTTCTTCAAACAGCCATTCAGTGGTGCCAAGTGTTGGAACACAGAGGATACATTCTGCTACCTTCTGAACCTTCTACTTCAGTTAAGTGGTATATAATAGCCAGCGTTTGGCAGACTGGCCTGCAGTGTGTAGAAATGGCCAGTGTGGAACACAATCGGGAATTCTTCGGTGGCCATTTATGTTCCCCATAGCCTGTGATTTGCTAATAGCCCTGACATTGCAGCCCACCAAGGCTGATCCACGTCTTTCCAGTAAGTGTAAGGATGACAGCATGCTACAATGTGTTCTTAGTCACCAACTATCATGTACCCTTACCCTACTGGTCTGGCCGTTCCACCCACCACGCAGCGTTTTATCCTTCTTTGTTTCTTTTCTTTTTAAAATATGTATTAGCGTAAAAAACATATAATTATGCTAAACCTTTAATGAGTTGGCCTGAAAGTTGCCTTGTTCCTTTACATTCCATAACTATGGGCTCAGAGACTGCATAAAAAAAATCAAAACACCCACTCCCAAATCAGTGGAGAGGGGGGAGGTGCAGGAGGGAGTCTGGAAGTTTGAAGTCATTGTTGGATTCGGAGTTCTGGGCTGCCCTAGAGAATTGTATTAGTCAGCAGACTCTGGCTGTGTTCCACCGTTCCCATATTGCACAAAAGACCTACTTTCAGTAATCATTTTCACGTTCTATGTTTTTGGCAGCCGCACATTAGTTATAGAGGGGGCTTCTCTCGGTTTCCTTAATCCAGTCTAGTAGACACGCAGTCATTATCATACTGCCTTGTGATTCTGCATACTAAACCTTTTCCATGCCAAAATTGTTTCGCTGTCCTACAAGTTAACCCCTGTGTTTGGTCACATGGTAAATTTCCTGATCAGGTGGTAATAGAGACATATGATTCTAGTTGCCCTTTTGTCAGACAAGACCGTCTGAATGCCAGGAGACTGCACAGTAAAACGCGTGCTCCTTGCATTGCATTCGTTAAAAATCATGCAGAACTAGAAGCGTTCCATTCAGGCCATGAAAATTCAAGCGCGAAGCATTTTAAGTGTTTGTGGCGTTCTGGTTATACTACAGAGTTTCTACTTCTTTCACGTGAAACGCTATACACTCCCCAGCTGGTTAACCATTAGGTTTTTGTTACTAGACTCTCCCTGTAATGTTCATTTCCTTTGATTTGAAAATCAGACGTGTTAGTCTTCTTATACCCGCTATAATCCGTGAATGCGTAAAGCGCTGGTTCCCATATGAAAAGGGAAGTGTAAATGTGACTGTATAACGTTTTAGTGCTGGATTCAGAACGGTTACTAGTGGAAGGTAGTACTTTGCATCTGTGTTCAAAGTTTATTCACTGTGCTGTACATGCAATAAAGTGAGAGCTTCATTTTGCAGCTAATCTTTGCTCCATATTTAACAGCACAGCTAGATACATAGATAGCAATAGCAGAAAAGGACTGACTGGCCCATATAGTCTGTCGTTTTAAATCACTTTGTACGTATTCATTCCTTACAATAGTTCAACCCAACCTTTCAAGAATTCCATATGACGTCTACTAGGGTTGCCTCCTACCCTTTCAGCGCGATAAAACCTAGTAAATCTTTAAGTAACAGACTATTAGATGATGAGTTACTCGCCTGTTGTTCTCTGAATATTATGATAAATCCTCGGGGAATGACCCCTTTCTGTACAATAAAATCGCTGTGGCAGCAGTGAATATGCACAGTGCTGTACTGTTTGTTTCCCACAGCCGGGCAGCTACTTTGGGCGCCGGCCTAGGGTTTCTAATGAAATCTCTTTTCTGCAGGATCCCTCATAATCTAGCGAATTGTGCAATCTTAACCCTCCTGGGCAAAAACTGTGCACAAACCAGGTGTGTCTCAGCTGCCAAAATGTATTACATTATTAATTTGATCCAATTCACTACCATATGAGGCTGAAAGATCTATATACGGCCCCAACATACAGCCCCAACAGAAAACATTGAGATCATGGTAGTATTAACTCAATGTTGTATGGACTGTAATTCATTTCAGTGCCTGCAAGTTGAAGCATGTGTTCTGAAGATAAAGGAGATAGAGAATAGAGAATTCTGTCTCAATTTCATCCATCCTCTTTTCAGCCTGTATCCACTGAAAAAGGGCATGTGATACCAATCCCATCGCAGACAATAACCATATTCAGCTAGTATTTATGTGATGCAACAGGAGTGCTGCAGCTCACGTGCAGGATGTGTACTTAAGTATGCCCTCTTCTTTCCATAGAGGTAGCCAGGACACAGAAGTCTGATTTTCTAGCTCCGGTATCTGAAGTATACACACATTGGTTGTGCCTGACACTAGGGCTGAACTCATCCTCTTGAAGGACATTTTATTCTGGCTACTAAACCAGCCATAAACGAGAATGTACTTCGCCTCAGTGAGACGGATACTGTCTACAATAGGCTCATAATATAAATTAGAAAAAAAACTATTTTCCATTTACTAATACGAACTGTGCTTTCACAGCAGCGAAGTTTCCAAAGGCTTTTGGTGAGGATTTTCCATAGGCACAATAAATGCATAGCCGATTTATATATATATATATATATATATATATATATATATATAATAAAAAACGTATAAAGAGCAATACCTTTAGGAAAAAATCCACACCGTTGAAACTGAGAAGTCTGCTTCCTTTTGATTATGTCTCCATGTAAAACGTTTATTTCTATGGCTGTGTCAGCAGTAGATGACTTAGCACTTAATGGAACGCTTGTAAGAAAGCCAGAACTTCCTTCTTGGAGGCTTGTTGGCGCTAATCGTATGGTTTTTTTTTGTGTTTCTTTTTGAGATTTTTGAAGGTTTAAAAACATTTCTGCAATATTTACAGTATTCTGTATTAATAAGGATACTAATTCTCCATTAAAATATTTTTGCAATCTTTTGACTATTACGCACAGTTTTGTTGCATGGGAAATCGTAATTTCGTATGTAGCACAGCTTGTAAAAGAAGAAAACAGAATTTTGACAAATGTTAAAAAGGAGCTGTGTTTTCTGTGCTGCAGGATGACCTTATTTTACCTCCAATATGTAATTGACCCAGAAAGGAACAAGGGTTGTGTCTGCCATGGGGTAAACTTTACAAAGTGTTGCAATTATTGTAGGCTCTATTGTGTTTTGCTATCTAACCTGAGCAGGGTTGTTGTGTGCAGTTGCAGCTCAAGTTGCAGTTGCATTGACAGATTATAATGATGTAAACTGATGTGGAACTCCAGTTTTTATTACCCTTATGCAAAAATGGGTTAAGGTAGCAGAAGAGAAAAAAACATGCCTTACCGGGAAGTGCGAGAGGCCATGTTAGCTAAATGGATGGCGGTAGCCCCTGGGGATGGGAGGATGTAATACTTTACAGGAATAGACCTCTACATCAAATGTTCTCCGAACTGATATAACCAAAGTTAATGCTGCAAGGAAACTGAGGCCACTCTGTATTGACATGTTTATTAATCTGGTGGAGGTTGATGGGAATGCACACCAGTAAGTCCTCCTTTTGGCTAGTTCCTTAAAGATAACTTGTCAGCTTACAAAAGTATTAATGTAACCACGTACCCTTCTGCCTGATTTTCAATAATATATATATAGTTGATATGTCTCAGGGAACTGATTGCTTAAAGTAGATCTAAGTAATTATGGATTATAATTCTAATGCACTATTTATTGTCTTTGTTCATTGGAGATCAGAATTCCACCCCAAACCTCTTCTCGCAATCATGGATCATTGATCTATGAATTTCTGTTGGGGGACTTTTCATAGATCTCCTCACATAAGCACTTAACTACTGAAGCCTTTGCAGGCCAGACCATCCAGAACAGTGCTGCCGTCAGACAGGGAAGCCAGAATTTTTTATCTTGTCAATGTTCCATATAAGTGTAACTTTGCACACTCAGGTTCAAGATAGTTTTACTTGTGTCACGTACAAGGAGCCAACAGCACAACATTAGAGTAAAAGCTATCATTTGACGCACCAATCAGATCTCCAAGTAAACTGGCTTTATCACTCTTCTTGCTACTAGGATTACTTTAAAAACTGATGTTAAAATATGGTGTTTAAGTAAGGAAAGTCATATGTATATGACATATCCAACCCTGTGATTAGTCCGCATCAAAGTCTGTATGCGAACCACGTTTTTCATCCCTTTGTTGTTGATTTTCCGAAAAGGCAAAATATTCTGTTTCCAAAACTGTTCCGATTCATGTTTTAACATATTTTTTGTGACACTATGGTGCAATTTTGCTTCCATACAAAGACCCTGTTTTAGTTGCGTCATAAGCGAGTTTAGGCGAATTAGGTGTGTTACCTGTTCTATGTAATGCTGTTAATAACCCTGTAACCTGGCTTATCTGTAGTGCATGTCCAGGGATGCCACACATACCTTAACCTGCGAGCAGCTTCCATTGGGTGGGCCTGTTTAGAACACGAAAACGCCTGATGGTCCATCTCAGCTGCATAGCTACACGGCTATAGAATTACTCGCTTGCAAATGTCTAACTACAAGTACCTGCTTCATTAAACCTTATCCAAAAAGTCTCGGCCAGTGAAAAATACATATTTAAGCGTTTTAATATGCATCGTTCTACAACATAAGTCACTTTCGCAGATTCTGCACCACAACACCCTCTCGGTGGTCCTGTTTTCACTCCACTGCTTGGCAAGGATGAAAATATATATATAATATAATATAATATGTGTATATATATATGTGCATTAAGGTACATATGATGACTGATCTAGAGAAGAAACCTATTTAGGTGAAATAGCAGTGTGCGTGAGGCATTTAAACCTGAATGAGAGACAAAGGATCTTCGAGTAGGTACTTTTGAGTCTGAAGCCAAAGGTCAAATACAAAGTATTATAGGGGGTCTAAATGCAGGGTAAGTACTTTAATATGCATTCAGTAGCCTAGAATTAAAAATGTAACGCTAAAAGTGTGGTCCCGTTTTATTGCCGCAATCAGTGGCAGGAAAGTGCCGCTGTTGAAATCATTTGCTTGGGGAGTCTGATTATACCCCCAAACCGTTGTATGGTGTAAATAGCACATGTGGTCATTGTTCAGCTGAACACATCTGCAAGCCCCGCTTCTTTCTATAGGGTGGGAAAAGAAGCAAATTTATGTATAAGGGAATTCAGAAATCCTCTGTGTATTTGCAAGTGGGAGAATTTAAAGAGGATACTGTCATGCATTAAAGTACATACGATGACAAGAACCCAGCCACTACTTTTCTAACAGTTCTTTGCTTATTTGTAGGAGAATAAAGGAACGCGATCCAAGGTGTTTAAAAAAGACCGATCCTCATCAAAGCCAGCTCCAAAGGCGGCCAAAGGCCAGGCACCAAAGAAGAAAAACAAAGGGAAGAGACTAAGCCGACTGAAAAGGTGGAATGAGACGAAAGAGCAATGGAAGGCAAAAGCTAAATCGCAGACAAAAACATGAGTGGAGTCTGGTGGAGGGAAGAATCTTACCATGTATTTAAATCATTGCATTAGCAATGGAGATCTGATACGAATATAGCAGAGTTCCAGTTGTCTATTTTGTTCTGACTGGAGACGAATGGTGATTTAAATATGAAGCCCATGCTAGAAAAGGGTAGTCATTAACCAGACTTAAACTCTGTTGAGTGAAATTTCAAGTATGTGACACTGGGTACTGAAAAGGATATTTGAATATGCATTATTATGGAACACATATTGCATCATGGTGTAAACAACCTCCAGTTTTTAAGCTCCCCACCCCACATACAGTGATATTGTAAGCACACTTCACAATCTCTATGTATGGGCAGGTGTCCTTTATGTCTGTAAGCATTCTGGGTTATTAATTCTATTCAAGACCAAGCCTGCAGGTAGGAATAAAGGGGTTGATATACAAGCTTCGCAGTTTCTAGTGACTGGCACACCAGTCATGGCAGTGCCTTTTCATATTACAGGACTTATAAAACACTGGCGTTATATCACGGCTCAGTAGATACCACCATATTTAATAATCCAACAGTTATCTGGTGTTTTGTATCTTTGTTTAGTCTTGGTGCTGACTCTTGTTTTTGTTACATGGTAGGGTTAGAATTAAATTACAGGAAGAAACATAACTTCTCCCTGACCTTAACCATTGTTGATATTGTATTTGCAACCCATAGACCCATACATTCTAGAGCAATGCAGGAAAACATGAAATAATATTTTTGTTCTGGGGGAAAAAAAGCAATAAAATATTTTTATATTCAAAGTGAAATGTTTCGTTTTTCTTCAGTTTTGTTGAGAAATTAGTAATACGAAATGTGATTTTAAATGTTTGTTAACTTCCATGGAAGTGATTTCTCACTAGTAGTGTAAAGGGGGTTGACCGATACAATATGTATGGTCTTGATTTAATAAAGCGTACATGAGCCGTAAAGATTACAAAATGACTGGACCGCTCTTTTCTTAGAATCATAATGGAGCCTTAAGTTTCTTCTCAGCCATTATCATATGAATTTTCTAAACTGTAATTCCTTTACAAGAGCAGGTGGATCTGTCAAGGGACCAAACAGCTGCTTAATGCACCTGACCTTGTGAAACGATTTTTCTGCGTGGTTGCTGCAGCTTGCCTATGGAATTTGAGCTTCTTTTTAAGGATGATCACCAGAGGCTCGATTTATTACCTGGGATAGGGCAGTTGGGGGTTAGTTTATTTTTTTTTCTTCGTGTAGTTAACAGTAAAATTGGTATTCGACTGACAGATTCACCTTCAGGTCATGATATTGCCCCTAGCAGGGTAATAGGACATGGAATTATTTGACAAGGCTATTCCACCCACTCTGAATTTGCACTTTTTTTTAACCAAATGCATAATTCCTAGTATGTGTGAATGTCCAAACCTATGCCATAAGTAATCACTTAATTGTGATCTGGCTTGAATGCAGTCACTTAATAGATTGTTCAAATAGTAGCATCTTACGTTTCTATGTTTTATGCGATACAATCTTCAGAAAGAGAATAAGACGGTATCTGCTAATGTTTGTTTACTTAACATGCTAGATATCACAATTAATGTTTTGTTTCAGGAACCACACCTTTTAAACCACATTGTGCCAACTGGTAATGCCGAGGGTCTATATAATTTAGAACCACGGATTGGAGTTCATTGCTAATCTTTGGTCATACGTGGTCCAGCCCTGTTGTGAAGGGCACCTGGCTTGAAATATTCCAGATGATCTGCGAGGTTATGGGGGATCCTTCAGATATCACACGTGAAGTGGCATTGTTTGACTTTTTTGCCACCATGAACCCCTGCAGGAGCTGGGAAATTAACAATCCACCTCCTTATCGCAGTGAAATTAACCATAGCCAGAAAGTGGAAATCTATTAAACCTTCTGAAGTAAATGATGCCATTCACACACCTGGAGTCCCACAGAATACTATAACACATGTCGCATGTTCCGGCTAACACCATTCCACTACTAGAAAACCCCTGGAACTACTGGCTGTTCAGTAATACTTACCGGAACTGGAAAACGGTCGTAGGGATATAAGGGAATGTTACAGAATATTTAATTGTTTGTATTATGGGTGCGTGCTGTAAGATGGGCCTGCCTGCCTGGTGGTGTTGATGCAGCTTGTGTCCTTGTCTGCATGCAGCGTGTTTTCGGTATATATGAAGCATGCGTTTGTTACATGGGTCTCCTGAACTCCCCAAAATATCACCAATGATAATTATACAAGTCTAACGCTATGTTTTTGCTGTCTCTGAGGTCCAGCCCCGGGCCACGTTTTGTTTAGTTTCAATGTTCCTAATAACTTAAGGAAACAAAAATACTGACAAACAGTCCTTTCAAAGCTTGCTGCCTACTTTATTGTCTATATATGTTTTTAATCCACTCGCGTTCCACTGATTTATTTCTCATACGTTGAGAAGTTTGAATCCTATACCAGGATGCCTGCTTTTTTTATTCTTCTTACTGTATTTTCGAGCTTTATGGCTAACGTTGCAGGATCCGTTTTCATTCTCAGATGTAATGATCTCTTTATCTTATGATTTACATTGTAAAACAAGTGTTTGCGATGTCACAAGCCTATTAAAATAGTTATCTTTCCAAGTAAAAATCATTGTGCTGACTTCACTGAACCTTTTAGTCCTCTGCAGTCTGAGCAAGTTACACAACTACTTCTTTTACCTAAACACCAAAGTTTGATCAATCTTTTCATGTTAACCATTAATGTTTCCAGTGTACTTAACCTATGAAATATTATACTTCTGTTCATTTAACGTTATTCTGTTTGGTATATTATGTACTTAGGATGCAATAATGCACAGGCACACCCACCCGCCTCAGGGTATTTTGTTGTTCATTTAACTACACTACAGCTAGACCCGTTGTCTAAGAGAGCTGTTATTACACTTGCACATTCGGATTTGTAAGAATTATAATAACAAAATTAGCAAATTTCATTAATCGGACAAATGTCCGAAAACATGGAGGGCTCCGCAATGAAGCAAACGAGAGAGCGTTTTCTTTTTTTCTGTTTTCTTTCTTTGTGCGCTGGTCCGCAGTATCACCTCCCTTGACCAGGCCTTCCGGAGCGTTTTTGCAAAAGGCTGGAGTCTCCGCGCACACGATCTTCCCCAGTTGGAGGAACAGCGGACAGGGTGTCCACAAACGGATTAGTGGAAAAAGAGTTTTTGCTCGTCTTTTTCACTGCAGATCTGTATACGTTCTTCTGGCTTCTTGGAGGACTTCTGGAAAAGTGTGGAGGCACGGCGCCCACCACTCGGACAGCCTACCTCTTCCTCCAATCAGGGGGGAGAGGATGTGCGCCGAGACCCTGTCCTTTTACAGAAGCGCCCTGGGAGGCCTGGTTAACACCCAATTTTTTTTCTGAATGGAAAAAGCCCTCCAAATTTTGTCTGAACCAAAAGGGAAGGAAACAAAATTTGATGTCCAATAACCAATGGACCAAAAACTAAATGAAAAAATTGTCAGAATCAGTTTTGGTTCATGTGCACAAGTCTAGATGTTGTAGTAATGACTGAAAAAAACTGTTTTACCAATCTTGCAACTTTTATATTAAATTTAAACACACGTTTAAAACTAAGGTATGTATGAAATTCTCTGAGAAATCTTCTGAACATGTTTGTGTAATTCCGACGGCATCACAAACCTCACCGAACAAGGGAGGTGAAAGTGTAGGATACATAACATATTGTTCAATTAATACGCAATGATACAACTACTAGCAAAAAGACAATACAGTGTCTAAGTTACAGCAATCATGTTTGTTCACAAGTTTACAGTCTACAATCTTTTATTGCTGACCCATTACACTGAGTTATGTTGATGCCATTTGGCTCCTTGTGAAGCATGGACTCCGGCCAGGTCAGACTGCTGAAGTCTCATCTGTTATTGAGGATTAAAATGCACCCAAATCACCTCCAGCCATTAACCCTTTTCTCTGGTTTCTCTCAGCTCCGGCAAGGATTTTTGTTTAAAGCCTGATCTATTCAAATATTTGCACTGCCGTAAACTGTTGTGGAGCCAGCTGGCAGTAGAAGGGTTAATCTTTCGCCTCTCGCATTCCATACCTGCCCAGATTTCTCCGCACCATAAACCGAGGTTTTGTGTGGAGATGAGGAGTGTGTTTTGAGATCAAATTCCATGGATTTCACGGCCCCACCTCTCAATATCCCCATGACTCACAGCCAAGATATTTCTGCTGAATTGCTCCCAGAAAAAACATGCTGGAGTATTTCACCCCACACCGAACGTCTCCACGCCTGCTGGGAATACAGCAATGCACAGAGCTGAGAGGGAGCATTAACCTACTCGCTCACAACGAACAGACCGGACACTATTCTGTCTGTCACCTCATGGCACGAGGGTCTGAAAAAAGCCCCTACACCCCCTTCTTGAACTTTAGTTATGGGGTACATATAAAAGAACAGCGGGAATTTATCATGATATTTATCCATCTTCTACCAGACCTTCTGTATAAATAATTAATTTAATGTGATGGATATCCTCTAAACATTTTCTATTTGGGGACCCCAAAATCCTAGAAGTGCCTGAACCTATAAGTGTTTTAGTGCGCTGCTAAGTTTGACTGGGTTGCCTATTAGAGCAGAAGGCTTAGGTCAATATTCTTGCCAAATCCTTTAGGAGAGTGGGTGCCCCTTCTTCTTTTTTTATACTTCTATTCCATTGCGTTTTCTCTACTGTTGTCCTAGTGACACAATTAGTAGTCTGCCCTGTTGTAAAAACCCCAACCCTTGTACTGTCCTGCGTGTTTAAATGCCCTCACTGTATAAACCTTTACCGTCTTGCCATGAGGAGCAGGTTCCACAAATCTACCACCCTCTCAGTAAAGTAAAACCTTTACCACTTATGCTGGCACCGAGTTCCACATATCTACCACCCTCTCAGTAAAGTAAAACCTATTTAAATTACAGCTAAGCGTATGACCCTCTTTTCGACTCTCGAGGACAAACTTCAGTGATCGTGTGCTGGAAAGTCTGATTTTACCCGCGTAATGCATAGGTAACAGGGGAACATAGCTTACAATTCACTTCACTGAGTTAACTATGAACTATAAAGGGCCAGCTCGACCCTTCCTGCTGAACAAGCTTACTGGGCTTTACCCTAGATGAAGTGAGTGATACCAATTTTCAACTCTCCTGCGTACGTTGTTTTTAGTAAATAGATCCCATGAACGTATTTCAGTATTTCTACGGAAACATAGAATCTGATTGCACATAAGAACTATTTGGCCCGTCTAGTTTACCCATTTTTCCCCTGCTATAAAGACTCAAACCTGAATCAGTGCTTGATCTCGTCTTAGATGCAAGATAGCCATATGCGCCATCATATTCCGTAGCGCTGTACAATGGGTAGATCGGACATAACAAGTAGTATATAGCATAGCAATTTGACCTACGGAAACAACAGGTGAGTTGGGCTCTGCCCAAACGAGTTTACAATCCTTTAGTCCTTTGAAATATGTACATACCCTATTCTCACTGGGTTACAAAAGAAATAGACATCATATAAAATAGTCATTCTACAAAGACAAGGTGGAGTAGGGCATCATCTTAAAGAACTGCTATTGCCCACACTTTGGCTCTTGGTTAGTGACACGTTGCCTGCCCTTCCATTCATTTAAGTTATTTCCTTTTTTAAATTCTGTGTTGTGAAACCTTTTTTAATCATACCACCAAATTTAATACTGGGGATTACTCATATATAAAAATAGGCAGAACTTTCCTATGAAGTATTGCATGATTACTTGCATGCATATGAGATGGAGGGTAGATACCCCGTTCTTGATTAAAAGCTTAAAAAAAAATGATTCACACAATGCACAAATCTGAACTTTATTTATCCCAGTTGAAAATAAAGTGGATTAAAAAAAAGGACAGTACAATTCTTTAATGGAGTCTTGGCCTGGAAAACTCTTTTAACTCTAAGTCTATAACATTATATTACCCTGGTTAAAAATGTTAATATTTTAGATGGTTTTTGCTTGTTTGTATCAAGTTTATCCAGTTGAAATTGGGAGAGCAGAGTGATAAATTATCTGTCTGGCAGGGAAACATATATTCCATCGGATTTGCTTTCCCTGCTGACAGTTACCAGAAAAATATCTTCTAAAAGGCCCCTTATACTCCATGTTAGACTCACATCTGGGTAAATAGGAGTGGGCTATACTAACTATCTGGGAAGGTCTACATCTGAATTCCTCAGCTTTATTGGAGTGGGCATTAAGACTATCACAAGCAAAGGAAGGGCTGATAAGAGGTCAGGGGATCAATTTAGCTTCCTGCCTTTTCAGTCCGGATGAAATTTGGCAGGTTTTTTCCATTTGGAAACAAAATTTGTTGTCACTGTTACTCTCTCTTTCTCTGTCACACTATATCTCAGTGTCTCTCTACCTTCTCAGCCAACCTCATCCATGTCTCCACAGCTCTGCTTCTTGGTTTCTTCCTCATGTTCTCTGCGTCTTTATTCTTCTTTCTTCTCCAGTGATCTGCTGCATTACCTTTGTCTCCAGGAGCATTTCCGCATCAGATTTAATGGGGGAGAGGCTGTCCCCGTAGTGTGTACCGAGACTCTGTCCTAGGAGGCCAGAATAATGCAGATGGCTCTGTGGAGAAAGAGATGCGTTTCTGCACTTCTCTTTCTCTCTGGATATGCCCTGTATTACTCTGGTCTCGGGGAGCACTAATGCATCAGGGTGGAGCCTTGGCATGCACCACAGGGACAACCTCCAGTCGGGGAAGAAGTTACCCCTGTGGTGGACACCAAGGCTCTGCCATGATGTAAAAGTGCTCCAGTAGGCCAGGCTAAAGCAGCCGACCACCGGAGAAAAATAAAAGGATGGGAGAGTGAGAGAGGGTCACAAAGCGAGAAAGACAAATTCAAATGAAAATTCTGAGCTTCATGCTTGGGTTTCGTTGGGGGCGCTCCGGACATTTGTACAAATTATCGAAAATGGCAACTTTTATTAAAATTTGTACAAATCCAAATGACAAGTCTAATACAAGGTCACTATATAATTAATGGTAGCTTCCCAGGTATGGAGTTTGCAGGGGGATTCTTTTTTGTCTGGCTGCCTCGCCTGGCAAATAGAGATCAAGGTTACTGGGTAAGACGCAAGCTATGTTGATTGAACTTTGCTTTTTCTTTGGCTCTAGGATATGGTCTCATAATTAGTACTATCCAGTAACTGGATAATTAGTATCATCCAGATGTAACAATTAAGTAGGGTAAGAGAGATGTGGGTCATGGGTATCATTTGTGTCATTTTAATAGTGTTAAATTAATTCCCTGTCAGTTTTTTTGTTATCTTCCCATTACGTTGACCATAAGGATTGTGCTCTTTTCCTACATAACATGAATGCCTGATTATGTGTGATCCAGTCCTCACACAGTTAAAAGTGATCTCTCAGAGAAAAGCATTTGGCAGGGCTGTGCAAGACGTCTACCGATCCAATACTTCCCTGTAGAATACTTTCTCCTACAGTCTAATTAACTGTTTCAGTAGCAGGCGGTATACATCTTAGGACAGGTACGCCATGTTCTGTTTTCCCCTTTAAACAATGTCCCTAACCATTGTTTTATACAGATGCCGTTGATATAACAGTACTAATTGGAATAATTACATTAAACTAAATACACGGAAAATTTATGGCAAAGCAGTGATTCTTAGAACATGACTCATTGTGCTTCCCAATCTCCAGGATGCCCATTAAAATTATAATCATGGTTCTCCATAAGTCCTCTCACCACTCAAAGCATGAAGAGGCACAGCAAGTTTGCAAGCATATGGCATTCATTGTGCAGTTAAAGTGGTCAACATATTTAGCCTGGGTCAAGTACAACTGTGAATTAATGATGAAATGATACTATGGTACTATGTATGAATGTATGTACACTTATGTGTCATGCTGCGATAATGCTCATTACTGCTACAGAAACAAATCCTGTCTCCACCTGCAATTAAGCAGAACGCTTTCTCACCATTGCTATTAGCCTTTTTTTGTAGAGCTTCTTCTCCAATGCATCACCCATCCTACTAAATTCAGGATATTTGGATATTAATTTTCTAAAGTGGTAGTGCCCAGAATTTTTCCTAGCCTTGCACAATTTCAAGGGGCTGCTTAGTCATTGGATACGCTTAGATTTGTTTCTCCTGGGTCATCTGGAGATTGACTATTTGCCAGTACATCTGTTTTATAGGCTGGTGCTTTAATTCTCCCATACATGCTCCTGTTGGTAAAAACTAATGCTGGGTACAAGTAGAAAATGGCATGTGGTCTGGCCTTCCCTGTTTTATATCTACTGTATGTGCCTATAATGAACTGCCTTCCTTGAATTCTGTTGTTGATTGAACTTTTCTTTTTCTTTAGCTCCAGGATATGGTCTCATAATTAGTATTATCCATTTACATCGTATTAGTAACCGGATAATAGGTATCATCCAGATTTTATACAACTATATTGCTCCTTAGACATACCATAAGATTTCATATATTTTATGTATAGGATCATTGACTCTTCAGTCCTATTGGGACAACTCTGTGTTTTTGGTCTCAGTGCAGCTTATGTTGGCAGTAGCTCTTAGTTCCTGATAGTAGAGTATTCATTACTATGTGATAGACATGGCTTGTTTATATTTATTGTATCCATACAGTTTTAAAGATAAATGTTGCTTCTTGTTCTTAAATACATGTTCAGTGTAAGTATGTGTATGCAAGTGTCAGGTATCTTCTAGCATCAGTCAGGGAGAACAAGACATTCACTCATATGAGCCCCACCTGCCCAATAGTCTACTCTTAATGTAATTTGTATTTAGAATGGTTACTTTTGTTAGAAAACTCATACCCAGGCCATGTTTAGCATAGCTGTTAGATTGTAAGTATATTTCTCATGGGCTGCACAGGCGTATCTGGTTGATATATTTTAGTGTGATTTTCACAGAACATTCCTTTGTTCTCTGTGCTTGGATTGCTAAAACACAGAAGGGGAGGTCCTTGTTTTTGGCTGGGGACACGGGTAGGGGTGTTCCTGTGCTGGGAGTTTGCCTGTTGGGTGAGGAAGTCCTTGGCTCAGATTGTAGGTTACAATGAGAGATTCTCAAGAAAGGTCAATATGAGGAGATGGCTCTCAGGGAGGGGTTTGAATTTCCCTGACACCAGCTCCAGGCAACAAATAACGAACAAGGCAATTGTAGCAAAACTACTCATTAGCCCGTGTTTTTCATTACAAAGAACTGTTTCAAGTACCTGCAGGTACACTGCATGCAGATACATCTTTTATATGTTTACTTCCATCTGAAGAAAAGTAGTGCAGAAAGTGTAGAAAGTCTTGGATGTTTTTGGATATCTCATTTTTATCAACATACATTGCGTGCCAAGCTTGTGTACAATTCCCCTGACCCTCAGCCAGTCTCTCTTTGAATGAAGGGTAATATTGACAACAGCAGAGAAGCAGTTTGCCCACTCCTGCTGTAAGGAATGTCTAAGGGAGGCAGTCCTCTGGCAGGAACCCAAAAGCACAAAACACATCAACCTGTTAAGAATGCTACTACTTCTATTGCATAATAGTTAATCACACCTCAGCCTGGTCAGCCATAGAGAAAAGGGAGATTTATTTCTATCGATCAGGTATCTTTATGTGAAGCAACACTACAAAAGCTTATCAAACCTCCACAAATGGTGTCTGCCGGCGAGGCTGAACATCATGGATAAGCCATTGCTTATGTGCGTTCAATTACATACATGTACATTCAATGCAGACAGAGGCCATCTCATCCTTTTGCACTAAAGCTCGGGCACATGTACATTGTATTACCATATCTAACAGGAACATTGAGCTGTTTGGTACTAGTGTAGGAATTCACTTGTCCCACTGAAGGATCATTTGAAAATGTACTTCCATCTGAAGAGCTGGGAGGAGTTTTAGAAAGCACCTGATCCTTCTTCAAAGAGTGTGTAAGAAAGACAGTAGTCCTGACACAGAAAGCATAAGAACATGACAAGAGTGCTACTATTTTCTAGACTTGTGTATTTGGATTTGTACGAATCCTGAAACAAGTAGGGACCCCCCCAAAAAAAGAACAAAAATTAAGCAAAGAATTTTCAGAACTTGTATTTGAATTTAGTTTTTACTCACCCTCATTCATTCTCTCTTTTCTTTCTCTAAATGTCTCCCTACCTTCTCCCCCAACCGCTTCCATGTCCCCATCTCCTTGAGCGTGGAAGACAGAAGAACAAGCAGATGCAAGAGAAAAAGCAGAGCTACGCAGCAAAGAGACAGAGAGAGCAGCATAAGAGTGAATGAGAGTGTAAGAGACTGTGAAAGAGTATGTGAGCACCAGGATGGCATGGTAATGTAGGAGATCACTGGAGAAGAAAGAAGGATGAATAAGAGGAAGAACATGAATAAAAAGCGGAGCTGTCGAGACACGGAAGCAGTTGGCCGAGAAGGTAACCAGACATTGAAAGAGAATGTGATCCCGAAAGGGAGAATGACAACACATTGGTCTAGATCCCAAATGACTGTAGACCGTCAAAAGTTGGAAGATAACAGGTTACCCAACCCTATTGTTGACAAGCCCTATGGGTGGCTCCAACTGTCCAGGGGAGCATGGGAAAGGAAGGGCAGAGCTCAAATAATATGTGAGGTTTTTACTGCAGAGAGGAAAGGAGCACAGTGCATTGGCCAAAATATTCTTCTCTGCAATATTCTTATATAAACTGCAAACAGTGGCCAAAGAACAGTACCTAGTGGGTCAAAATGTGTGATATAGAAAATATTTTAATTTATATTTTACTGCGAGGGCGTTCTCAAAACATTTTCAATCGTTTATTGCTACATTAAAAAGGGAGAATCAGGTGTCCACAGGTAGAAGTAGCGTGATGCCATACCCATCTTGTTGCATAACAGATAGGAGAGTCCTGGTTGTAGTGGCTTTGCATCCTTCTTTCTAGAAATTACTTCTGGATAGGAGGTAATGGTCCAATATGTTGCTATGATTGAAGGTGTTGAGTCCATCACAAAGAGTTTATGTAAAGTTTATGGGTATTTTTCTTTAAGATAAGAGACAGCCATACCTTACGGGGATGCCTGTAAGTCCTTTGGGTGCAATATCAGTTAGCTTTGAACATTTGCAGTCCCTTCTTTCTTTATAACTTCATGATTGTAAACATTTTTTCTTTTGCATGTATATAATTAATTACTCTATTTCTGACTACTGTTAAAGATTGGGTTGTAATAGATCCCCTGGGTTTAGAAATCCTAAATGTTATCTCCGTCTCATGTCCACAGTATGGTGCTTAGCCACTGTATAAAAATTCTATAAACTTGGTAAATGGGCGTTTATATGGACATTATCCTAACAGTTTGCAGGTGCCCATTGATAAAAATGCAAACGACAATACACTTAAAGCACTTTATCTGGCGCTTATTGTGTGAGTCATTATATTGGTTGTGTGTTTTCAGAAGGTGTCTGGAGATAAAACATGATTCATATATGAGCGGCGAACATTGTATCCGTATAGAAAGGGAAGCTTTGTGAATACTGACCATGAACAAGAGAGGGATAGTATCATACCCCTGAAATCAAATAGTTTTAAGTTATTTAAGCGCTGTATAAATTGTTGGCGCAATATAAATAAAAGATAATAGTAACAAGAACAATGCTGATTCGAAGTCATTATTGGAAGGGAACGGGCAGTTGTCTGGTGTTTACGGTGTGTGTGTATGTTTACTTTGGGATATCTCTGTATGAATGTATATAATTGTGTCTATTAAGTGCATTTATGTGCATTATATGTATCAATGTAGCAACACAAGGACAGAAACAGCTTTGATGACATGTAAAGACAAACAATAAGCAGACACGTTAGCATTTATATCCACAAAGGTCCCATTATTATGTATGCTATATATATATATATATTTTTGGAAATGTTTGGAAGCTTTGTGAGTATGAACACAAATGTGCCCGTTATTGTTTGTGTTTACTCACAATGTTACATGTTGGCTTTTTGTTTTCTAGAACCGAATGCTTTCGGTCGTCCTCGCTGCACACTGTACGCTGCACGCTGGGTGTGGCGCCCACTGCAGTACTCGCTCCGAGGAGTGGCTGCGGGTGGTGGGTGACCTGAAGGGAAGCTTCTTCGGTGCAGAGGACGGGTAGGGAGGGCGTGGTCGGGTACTTTGGGTGGGTCTTAGAGGGCGTACCCCCCAATGGGGCAGACTTACACGTGGCTGCCTGTTAAAAGCCACGCCCGGCTGCTGAAGCGCTCACTTCTCTCCCTGCACATCCAGCCGCTTCTCGTCTCCAGCTGCAAAGGCACAGGTAAGACACCCCCTCCTACCTAACAGCGAATCCCTGCCCCTTACTCACCCTCATCACACATCCCGCACATGTAAGCCGGAGGCTCTGTCCTCTGTACCCCCATCACTGATAAAGTGGCCCTTCTTCCAAGCCAACCCGGGACCCTGGAAGTCACACCCTCCTTGTGGCAGTTTTCTTGCTGCCCCTCGGGTAGTTTGCAGGTGCAGAACATCCCATGTATACATCGCATGTATAAGGTTGCTGCTGTTCGCTTATAGTTTGGGCGATGTACAGAGTTTCTTACATAGCGGTAACGGAACTTCGGGTGGAGTTTCCTGGCTCGGTAGGTGCACTACATATCCTCTTGGGATCGGTGCCCTAAAAGCAAAACAATGTAACAGATCAAGGAAGCCTTTAACTACTTCTTAGCCCTGTAGCGATCATCAGCCGCATTTTCTCTACACCTGTAGAAAGAGTTGTGGATCCGAGGTGAAGAGTTCCAGCAGAGGTTTTAGAGCATCAGCTACTAAAACATTTGAGATGCCCTACAAGTATCTGCTGCTAGTAATGGCTAAATTCTAAATGTTTTTTTTGGCGATGACTACGTTTCTGGCGAAATTTGTGTGTACGGTGTCCATGGTGTCTATAACATCTGGATCCTCTTGGCATGTAACATATCGTATGATAGAGTTAAAGGGTATGATATGTAACATATGATATAGTTAAAGAGCACTTCTGTGCTAAGATCAAAGTACAGGCAGTGATCATTCCCTCGATGCATACAGCGACTGGCAGCGTTTTCCATGTTTTTGTTCCAGACGTCTGGGATCCAGATGTGTTTATCTTTGGAAAATATGATTTTCTAATGGGCATATGCCCACCCTGCCCCAAACATCATCTTTTAAGGCAGATCTGTTTCTTTACATCATTTCCATACGTGCCACACATTAACGTGTAACTTAACCCCAAAATCTTTCTGCCCAGATTGTATTAAACCCAGCATTTTATGTATAACATAAGAATATGTACTTTAACTTCCAGCCCTCAGGGTCGGCGTGATTACTGTTCACCATTAAGTTATTGTACCACTAGGGTGGGGTGCTGAGAAGGGATACGGCATTTGTTGGATTTGCTACCTTTTGCCACAGAGCTCTACTTTCTTTTATATTTTAAATATTTTCTGTTTTATATTTTATTTTTTCTTATCAGTTACACTAAGTACAAACTATATGTAGTATTGTTATTAAAAAAAAAATAGTTATGTTAAATGTTGATGTGAAGTACTTAAGTCAATCATATGGTGTAAGAATCAATTGTAAGCCCAGGAAGGCCTTTTATATGGGTCTTGGCTAGCCGTAGACCACACCGGTGTCCTTTAAGCCTTTGGGCCTGGGGTGTCTAATTGCATTGACCGTGGGGCTGGTGTGTTTGTAGAGTCACGCTATGATGCTGTGCGTAGTGGGAGGGAAATGCACATCTTCAAACATGGCTTTAGCGGGGTAGTCTAAGCCAAAATCAGAAAACCAAGGTGTGGCGCTGCCATTCATTTCTTGCTTTGCCTTTCTTACTTGCGCTCGGTGAGATCAATTAATGCTACATGTTGTAGAACTGCTGTCGTTATACTTGTGGCAGAAATAAATTTCCGCATTCAGGGAAAGCAGACCTTCCCTGGTTTAAGTGACCATTATTATCTCATTAGCCAAAGCCAACCTTTCGGGGTAATGGCCAGGATATGACTCCAAAGGTGTTAATATGGAGCTGCATTTGTGGAAGACACTTTTTAATGCCATGGGTTCCTCTCCTGTCTGGACACTCCTCCAGACTGCTTGGGATTGTTTTTCTGCATTGGCCTAAAAATGTAAAACCGCATGTCACGATCGGCTATTTACCACCAGAATGAGAGCTTTCTTTCAGATCTCATTCTCTGCAAAGTAACTTGAGGATGTGTGTGAGAGACAGACGCCTTTGAGTTGTGGGGTAGGTGTGGCGGAGTGATTAATGGCTGGGGTGGGGTGAAGGTTGGCATGGAGCCTGCTAAGCTTTTGCTTAGACTGAAGAGTGGGTGGAATTTAACCATTTTGGAGGATAGGATGCTGGAATGATCGCCTGATCTGTTTATCGGTTTATCGTGTTGCAGCAGCCTTTGTTAGGTGGAGTAGTTGCGCTGCACCACCTCCCCTGTAGGTAAGTGCTAGTACAGATGTGTGCTGAATTTAAATTAGACTTTTATTGGAGAGGAAAATATAACTAATAATTGTTGCTTTAAGCCATCATTCACCTTTTAGTCTCTTAATTTGTTGCTTTCTATGATTGCTAATTAGCCTTCTTGGTCATGTAAATATAGAACTGTAATATCGGCATCATTTACCCGCTGCTTACTAATATAGGTCTGCTGTCATCAGCTATCAGGACATTATGGCCCTGCAACCTTTCTAAGATCCCATCTTAAGATGTTCTTGGTCCATCCAAATGGTAATCGCCAACCTCAATAGTCTTTCTTCTCGGAGTCCAATATGGATAAAGTTCATTTTAATACACAGTGTGGAATAGAAGGCCATTTCCCCATTCTTAGCTGTTATAATCTACTAGACTCATTGCTTGTATGTTGTAAAGAAACTGCCTATAAAACCTGAGATTTTACATTTGCTGTAATACATGTTAACTTCACCACGTATAAAGGTGTGCTCCTGAAAATGGGTTTTTCTTACATTCTTCACACTAACAGTAGTACGTTTTGCCACCTTCTAAGGTGTCTGTCTTACTGTCAGGGATGTAGAAGAACAGGATGTATTGGTAATGCTCGCCTGTCAAGACCGCACCCATGTTGAGCCTCGGCATGTGGCAGCGCCTATGAAATTCTGCAGTCGGCTTTGTGGAAGACAAGTTCTGTGGCAGATTATTGTATTAGACAAATATTAACCAGTCTGAGCAACGTGTCTGAACAGGAATACCTTTCTCAGAGGACATTAGTGCTCCTTGTTCTTCTACATTGTTGGATCTCCAATGCTGTACATTTGAAGATCACACGCTTGGATAACAAAGATCACCTTTCTATTCTATGCCATTTGCAGAATCACCCGGTATCTTCCACTTCCATGATACGGCATACTAGCCTGTTTAGCAGGCAAACATGACACTGGCAAGGAACGGTCAGTGCAAGTCTCAAAGCTCTACGTTGCTGTTAGAGGAAAAAAATGTACGGGCGAATGTATTCTGAAGTTTGTGAAAGCACCTTGAAAAAACCGACGTACACCTGTGTGTTCCATACCTTACAGATTATTTACCATTACATGGATTGCTCCTCAGCCCATTGGAGCAAAATGAATAAAATGCTCAAGTGTGACTAACGATTGATTCCTGCTCATAAAGTCATCATGCCTACAGCGACATTTTAGACATACATGTGGCAGTCCTTCAAGAATGGTATAAGCTCCAGAGGAAGTTCTAAACATACCTGTGTCTGAACAGGTTGTCTTCTTTGGATGACCAGTTCTTTTAGTTACGAAGCCAAATACTTTGTGTTTTTCTTGTACTTTATGGTGTTTGGTTCTGTTAAATGAATATGTTGCCCTTCTCTTATAAATATTTTGACTTTTTTGTGTGATTCAGATCAACTCAGATATTCTTATTTGAAAGCATGCATAAATCTAGTTTTGAAGGTATAACAAAGATAAATTCCTAAAGCTGCTTGTTAAGTTACGCCCCGTGTTCCCTGTGTTTCTAAATCATGTTTATTAAATATTTCAGCATCCATACCAATGGCGACGATTCATGAAATCTTGGGCAAGCTCACACTGGAAGGAGGAGTAAGTACCCGATCACTGGATCTTCTGGGGATAAAGTTTACTGTTAGGAAATTCTGTATAAAATCGCTTGTGTCCAGTAATAATACTATGAAGGCAACATCATGGCCAGAATGTTCTTGTTTTTACATCTTGAAGATTTAAGTGAAACACCTAGCTACGTTGGGCCGTGTTGTGGGTCTGCTATGTGTTAAGTTTCGTTACCTGCAAGTCAGGAGAGTTGAGTACAGTCGCAAACCTTTGTCACAGTGCAGGATGATAGACTCAAACAGCCACGCTGCACAAGTGCTGACATTCATCCTAATGGCTGAAGGACTGTGTATTGAGAATGAGTAGTCTTTATTATAATAATAGGAAATTACGTACAGGGTGGGCATCCGTATTTATAATTTATGTACAGGCAGAAAGTGCAGTGATTTTATGAGCGATGTTTGTGTGTTGTGAGTGATCATCTCACCTTCTCTCTATCAGCAAACCAGTGAAAGCCTGCCCAAGTGTGGGACAGTCAAACCATCCACCAATTTTGATGCAGATAAGGATGCTGCGGCCATTGAAACTGCCATTAAGACAAAAGGTTAGTGTAATGTGGTCACAAAATCCAGACTTATCTAGGAGCCATGATGGAAACTTTGTGTCGTGCCCTCATAGTTTCCCTTTTTTTAAATCGAGTTGGTCTTACGCCCAGGGGCGATATTTCACACTTCACTTTAGCCAGTGTCCAACTTGGGCTTTAGTATATGAATCCCCTGTTGCTTCTTTTGCCCTACTTCATCCAAATGTATCTTTGCCCTGTGGTTGATAAGTATGAGTCCTTTCTGTGGATATGGCACTATTGATGGTACTTATTTAAGCCAAGGAAAACTGACAAACATTGCGCAAAAATGAGTGATTTGTATAGGCAATCAGACTTACGCAACCAATTAGCTTTAAGTAGAAAGTGTTTGTCCCGGTACTCCACATTCTGTCCCGCGCTGCCGCCTGTACCTCCCTTTCTCAGTTTGTTTTATTTGACTTGGTGCCTCTCCCTACACCCCTCTGTCCTCGGAATTGCCGGTGAGTCTGTATTTCATGGAAATGACTCCAATTGTTAGGCTGGACCCATGGTGATGGCTTTCATGGTTTAGCAGCCCCCTCCTGTTTTTCCATAGACATCCCCTGCCATACGGTGCCATGGAAAACTTCGTGAAGAAACGGTCCCTTATTCCTTCCTTAGATATTTTTTTTGCAGTAACCCATTTATGTTAACGGTGGACAGTCCAACGTCTTCTTCTACTTTAGTGTTCAAAAGGTTAATGCTCCCTTCATAGTCTGTTTGCTTGCTTTACATATTCTATATTTAATGCCGTCTCCAGTTTGTTTGCACACTGATGGACATTAAAAAGTTTCCTTCCTGCCTTTGCAATTACCAGTGGTGAACCAAGCTCTTGTGTGGCTTTTAAACCCAATTATGGGAGCTATTCTGGGATGTGATGTTCCATGCTCTGTGCAATCAATACTCCATGAATTCATGCTTAGAATAAAGATCTTCATACATATTCTCTGGTTACCTATTTTCCTCCACTCCAGTATCTAACATGTAATGCAGCTAGTGTTCCATGTACATGCTTGTAGACATTTTTAATGAGAAACCTTCTTTTCAGGTAAGGGTACAGATAGTGTTCGGAAATATGAATTTTTATTAATACCCAAGCACCAACATACCCCTCAAGCATACTCTTGACTGTAAATAATTCCTTCTTACAGGTGTGGACGAATTAACTATAATCAACATCTTAACAAACCGCAGTAATGAACAGAGACAAGACATAGCATTTGCCTACCAGAGGAGAACTAAGAAGGTAAGCGTTTGATCTGTGCAATGCTTGCAGATTACATACATGGAGGATATATATATATATATATATATATATTTATATATATATTTTTTTTTTTTATCGAGAAGGTCTTGAAGCCTTCATTCAGCCTCTGGTTTTACTAAATCTAGCGCATTACAGACTTTCTGGCAAGCAGTGTATTTGCCTTGTAAAAAAACTGCTTGTAAACCAGATGTTTGCTGCCAAGAAATGTCTCCCAGATGCCAGATCTGGGTCGAGAAATTCGAGCTGACTGTATCCAACTGGAGCATAATCTGGTTTATGAAATTCAGGACAGGGTGTGCGCAGTTATCCTTTGTCTACATTTTTTTGTTGCAAAAAATCTAAGAAAATTATTTTACTAAACAAAAATAAAAAAATAGTGTTCCAGTTCAACTCGCTGTGTGAGTTTTTTCATGAGCACTCACACTCGGAAAATTCCCACTGCTCACGTGCCATTTAATCAAATTATTAAAAATGATTGGTGCAAACTGAGACACTATATAAATAGTATAGATTTAATCCTCGTAATCCATTTTTAAGTTTGCACACATGCCAATACTAAGATACGCAGATAACAGATAAGAGCTGCACGGTTGTAGCTTTCGATATTGTGATTTCCTGTCCCATACTTTATATGTGAGAATTTAACTGTCATAACAGTGAATGCTTATCTTATGCATGACTTCCGTGTATGTATGTATGTATATATATATATATATATATATATAAAATCAATATTATTATTATTATTAAAGCGGCAGTTTACTAAGCTGCTGATCACATATATTTGAGCTGCTGATCGCGGCAGTAAACGGTAGCTATTCAGCACAAGCTCACGTTCACACTTTCTGGACCCTTACTGTACCGGGCTGCTCAATGGATAATTAACCCTTCTACGTCGATATTGGCTTCTGGCTTTGCACTCAGAACTTCGGATAAGTTAACTACGCCGCAAAGTTGTTTTGCTTTCCTTGTATGATCAAGTTTTAACACTTGTGTAGCAGTTAATATTCTTCATGTTCAGCTCTATTTTCATATTTTCTGGATCATCGGATAACCGCATTGTATATCTCTGTTTGAAAGGAGAGGCTTTAGTACTGACACGTATCTGTTTTGTTGCAGGACCTGCCATCAGCGCTGAAGGGTGCTCTCTCGGGTCACCTAGAGACAGTAATGCTGGGGCTAATGAAAACCAGACCACAATATGACGCATCAGAGCTGAAATCGGCCATGAAAGTAAGAATTTATTTGATGGTAGCGGGTGATGTCGATGTACTGTGGATTGGTTTTATCTTTAAAAATGCATGCAACGCCTGAGGGTTTATAGAAGAGTAAACAGTTATGATCCTGCATATTGATTGTTTGCTTTGTCAGTATGAAGTAAACAAGATGCTGTTTATCTGGCTTCATGAGGGGAAGATGATATTTAATTTAAAGAGTGAGCTGTCTCTTGCAGTTTCTGCAAGAGTATTGGGAAGACTATGTAATGCTGGTCGTAATCTCTACATTTAAAGATTACCCATTCTGATGTATGGCGATATGAAACAGAATTTCCAACCAACTCTTCTTGCATCATAACAAGCCAATCTCCACCGATCAGTTTTGCACTTTTAACACAGTAACCTTGGTTTAATTGTGTAATGAATAGTGCTCTTTTTTAACATGCATGGATGTGGAGTTCAGAAGACTTCTTCACAGGACTGCGCTAGGAGCTCTCCACTTCTCTTTGAGATGTGCAGGGCCTATAAGCATCAGGGAAATGGGAGAAAAGGCAGTGGGGCCATCTCAGATTCTTTATATAATCCAACTGCTTCGTGCATTCTGGTGTAAGAAGGTTACGCTGGATGTAGAGTGTTAAATGGATCTGAGCTTCGCTATATAAAATAACCATACACCTGCTCCTCTTCCAGGGTCTGGGGACAGATGAAGATACCCTCATTGAAATTATCTGCTCAAGGACAAACCAAGAGCTTCACGCCATCCAGGCTGCTTACAGAGAGTGTGAGTGCATGCTATTTATACAAGTTTCAGCCGATTCTCACAACCACTAGCCTCTCGGTGTTCTTTGGGACCCACCTAGTGATGTAAATGCGGAACTACACTATTCTAGAATTTATTGCCTGTATACGAAGGGACCATGTACTATTAGCGACTGGCATTGGGCGTGTTAAATCCTCCTTTACATTACCCGCCTGTAAGGTTATCTGCTCCTAAATGTTAATATCTTAGTTATGTTTAAATGATGATCTGTAATAGTTAAACTGAAATGTAATTTGCATATAAAACATTCCTTGAAGTTTCAATAAACCTTTTTTTATTGTATGTTGCAGTATACAAGACAGAATTAGAAAAAGACATAGTCTCCGACACATCTGGTGACTTCCGTAAATTAATGGTGGCTCTTGCCAAGGTGAGCTATGGGGATGCAGGTACAAAGTAGTGTGTGGCAAGGAGCCACAACAGTCTTCTCAACATGGATCTTCTAAACCTGTCAGTGGCTTATAGAGCAGGAAAAAAAAAAATCACGCCGATATGGAAATATATAAAAACACACTTACACTAGATATTGGGATATTTCAGCAACTTGCACTGGATCATAATATTCAAAAACAAAACGTGTTTTCTATAGGTTTCCCTCTCAGCATCATCTAGTTTTATAAAACACTAATTGTATAACCATTTCCTGTTCTCTGACTGTTCTGGGTACAGTGTCAGTTTTCATTGTCTAAAATGTTTGCCTGCAGGGCAAGCGACAGGAAGAGGGTTCAGTGGTGGATTATGAAAAGATTGACCAAGACGCCAGGGTAAGTGCTTTATGCGGGTGCTATTAAAACGGCAGCTTCTTGTAGACTGAAATAGATAAATCTGTCAACAAAACCTCTTTGACATTGCTTACTTTTAATTTGCCACTCTTTCCTGCAACACTTCAACTATAAAGCCACACGGAGTTATGTACAAGCAACAGTGTATTAGTAATGCATTTTAGTTCAACATTAAATGAATACTCAGATGTAGAAGGGTTAAAATGCATCATATACCATCATGTAGGAGGAAAGGACTATCTTTTCAACTTTGACGATCTACTTTCTTGCCAATAGGACCTGTATGAAGCTGGAGTGAAGAGGAAGGGAACAGATGTGAGCAAGTGGATTACAATCATGACAGAAAGGAGCATTCCTCACCTTCAGAAAGGTACATGCAGAACTAAATCCATGCTGAAAGAATCTTACTGTTGGCGCCCACATTTGTGCTTTCTTGACTTTTTAGTATTCTTTGTAATCTGTGATGTGCACTATATAAAGCAGTATTTTTTTATTTTACTGAATGCCAGTGTAAGCAGTGTTTCGAGGGACTGACATGAGTAACAATTGTACTGCTGTTAATAATGTTGGTATTTATGTTTTCCAGTCTTTGAAAGGTACAAGAGTTACAGTCCATATGACATGCAGGAAAGCATCAAGAAAGAAGTGAAAGGTGACCTGGAAAACGCTTTCCTGAATCTTGGTGAGTCTTAGTGCTAACTCAGTGGAATTATTTTCTGGTACGACAGGTGACGTTTGGATTCTGTTTCATTAAGCATTTGTTGTTTGAAACCCTAATTTGTGCAAATCACACTAAACAAATAACATTACCAAACCTGTACATGTAATCCAATTATGCCCTTTTTTTCTGACCTTATTTTTGTTTTGCTCCAGTTCAGTGCATCCAGAACAAACCTCTGTATTTTGCCGACAGACTGCATGACTCTATGAAGGTAAAATGTGTATTTTATTTTACCCCAGGTTTTAAGAGACCCAAAATGTACTTTTTCAAATTGATGGATGCATTCATTTTTATTGGTGTTGGATTTATGTCTCCTTTATCCTCCTCTGCTCAACGCCTGTGGATTTGTGTGTGTGGTAGAGGCCATGCAAAATAGATCAGAATATGTATTCATAAAATAGTGGCCGTAGCGCCTCATTAAACATTTCATTTTAACCTACAGCAACTGTACTCACTGTTGAGTCAGTTACGTAGTAGCACACTGTCCTTTTAAATTGGAATGCCCCCGTTACATTTTAGAATACACCTATGGGCTGTAGTGTGTCCAGGTAAACAGCCAAAATCCTCTAGATAGTTCATCTGTTTCTGCCAGTTAAATTGTTGTTATATACTATGTGTTACGTCCGGTCTACCCATTGTACAGCACTGCGGAATTTGATGGAGTATTAGGCTTGTAATAGGCAAACACATTATCCCAGTTCCCCATGTATAGGCAGGATGAAAAAGTCAAAAACAAGCCATATTTAGGAGCAAAAAATGTTAACCTCCATAATTTTGAATAGACCAATAGAGACATTTGTTCCAGAGTGCAGTCAGAGGCACAGGTTGGAATTAGCACTTTACTAAGCCCTATGATGTAATGCTATCGACAACCCCTGGGCGCCAGGTCACCATGGTGACTAGAAAACCACCTCCTGGCACCTAGGGTTGGCATCATGAATACAGCACCCAATGCTTTCCAGCGGAGCATGGTGTAGCTGATGCTGTGATGCTTGAAGCAAGGGGGCATTTAATGCATGGCGCTCTCCCCCTGTTCACTACCACACATCTAATGGTTAAACCCAGAATTGCTCTTATAAACAGAGTCAAGTGACCTGCGATTAACGCCTCTCCCTGAAACATTTTTCTTCCAGGGCAAAGGAACCAAAGACAAAATTCTGATCAGAATCATGGTTTCCCGAAGTGAACTAGACATGCTAAAAATCAGATCAGAATTCAAGAAGAAGTACGGCAAATCCTTGCACTACTTTATTGGGGTAAGTGCTCCAGCAACCAGGATATACATCATGCCGTTTTCAGGGTGGTTTGTTTTTTTTTTTCACTTCGCCGGGGCAATTTGTGCGACTGGTCTTATACAGTAAGTGGTACAGTGCAACAGAACCAACGAGGAATACACGCTAAATGTATTTGGACTTGTTTGCAATTTCAACATGCTTTATTAGAACAGATAATGAACGAATAAGCTTATTTTCCAGTCCTCGGGGATAAGTACCACTGATGGGGGAGAGTAGGACTCTCTCCAGGCAATATGCCAAATATACACAGCTGTGTTTCTGATATAAAATACCTTCTACATTTTATGTCAATTTCCAGATCATGATATTTTGTCTAAGGTATTTTACATCAGAAAATGCAGAGGGGTGTGTGTATTTTTGGGCTATTTCCTGGACAGAGGCCTACTCTTCACCATTGGAATACCTATTGCACATTTGAAGATATGTTTACAGGAGATACTTCCGTCCCTAGTTGGACTGGCAATCTTTTCTTAATTTTGTAATGTTGCTGGTCTTGGTAACATTTGTATGGAATGCACATAAGGATAGTTGAGAACAGGACTGCTAAATGTTTAACATTATTTAAAGCTACATCAACCCCTGCAGTATTTATAAAGGCTGCTAATTCCATTTATTCGCATCATTAGGCATATCATGCATATGTTGGTTTCTTTATCATCCCTACTATCCTAAAGCTCAAACCGTAGCATTGATCAGTTTAGTTTCTAGAAAAATGAGACCAGGGACAGTCTTTCTACAGCAGCTAGAGTTTTTCTAAAAGTGTAAGAACTCAGATTCCCAAGCGTTAGGCCGATTAGCATGAGTTGTGGCTTATGGCAGTTGAGTAGTTGGTCCTAGAAATAAAGAATGAGAAGTACAAACCTGGAATTAGTTCATATTTCTACAATTTTTTTTTCTCTTTGCAGCAAGACACAAAGGGAGACTACCAGCGTGCCCTGCTAAACCTGTGTGGAGGAGATGACTGAGACCCTACAAAGTTCCCTGCCATATCCCTTATCGTATGATGCCTCACCGCTTAACCCGACTGTGTACATTCTCAACGTGTGCTGTTTTTACATTCCTTAGCCAAAAGTTGCTCCTGTCTTGTTCACCAAACAATAAAACTCTGTTCTATGATAGTTTTTTTGTTTTAGTTTTTTCGAGTGCGTTACCGATATATTAGGCACATCTCTATACGCAAAGACTAAGCTCTGTGAACTCTGCTTCCAAAGCATATCTATCAGTTCACTAGGCATGCGTAGCTACCTTTAATACTTGCAAAGAGCTCAGTAGGGCCCTGTATGGAAGGCTGAGACGGTTGGTGAATTAACCATTTTGGGCAAAGGCATTTACAGCAACTAGAAATTCTTGAACATCGTTTGGCATAGTTAAAGGCCCTTCTCTACAACCGGTGGTTTGTTCAATGAAACTCAAGAGTTTGCATAAATAACCCACGGGAAGTGATTGACATCTGGCAGCCTAAGGCCTGGGGGGCAAGTCTAGTCAAGTGGCCCATTGCGCCACCAAAAGCGGCCGCCGTGCGACATTGAAAGCGGCCGTCGTACAGCAGTCACTCCACCGGCGCCTAATGAAATTAAAGCGGCCGGCCTCAGCTCTTCATCCCACCCCTTTCAAGACTTGGGACGAAGAGCTGACGCACAGCCATTGGGCCTGACTGCCGCACAACGCAGGGGCGCACCTAGAGTATTCGGCGCCTGTGGCAGATCCTGTATGTGGCACCCCCCCTCCTCCCCTCACACTTTAAAACTGCATAGTTTCTATGGTTAGGCAGACATTGACTGTGGTACAGCATAACACCCATTATTATATACTGAGGCAAACGTTGGCAGTGGTATAGGATAACTGTTAACATGGTATACTGAGGCAAACATGACTGTAGTACAGCATAACATCTATCATTATACACTGAGGTAAACATTGATGTGGTATAAGACAACTGTTATCTTTATGTACTGAGGCAGACATTGACGGTAGTACAGGTTAACTGTTATTATTTACTGAGGCACGAGCCGACAGTGGTACAGAATAACACCTATCACTATATACTGAGGCACACATTGACGGTGGTACAGCATAACTTATTATATACTTAGGGATTAAGCTCTACCACCCTCAATGTGTGCCTATTACTATACATTGAGCCAGACACTGACAATACTGCAGTACAACCCCTATAAAACTAAGGCAAACATTGATGTAGTGTAGGCCTACCACTTCAGTGACTGGCTTAGTACCGTATTGGCTCCGAATATAGGCCGCACTTTTTCCCCCCACTTTAAGTCTTTAAAGTGGGGGTGCGGCCTATATTCGGGGTCTAGCGCCCGACGCCCGGGACATGCAGTCCCGGGCCCCGGGCAGGCAGCGGGGTTAGGATACAGATCTCCCGCAGCGGTGCAGGGGACCCGTATCCTACTCTCGGATGTGCTCAGACAGCCTCCCCTGCCAGCACTTCCCACGGGGGGAGTGCCTGCACGGGAGATTGTCTAAGCGCATCGCGCAGACTTTCACCGGCAGCGGCGATGAGCGTGAACGACCTCCGCTGCCGGGACGTCTGCTCGATGTGCTTTAACAACCTCCCTTACCGGGAATTCCCACGGAGGTTGTTTATGCTCGCATCGCCACTGCCGGTGAACGTCTGCGCGAACAATCTTCCTTGCCGGTACTTCCCACGGCGGAAGTGCCGGCACCGGAAGTTGAATACGCGTTATGCGTAGATGTCCTCCGCTGGCCCCGCAAGACCCCATGGAGTCTGCACCAGTAAGTCTGGTGGGGTGGGTGACATCTTGGGGACAGAGTGGCACCATATCTCAGGGAGGGGTAGAGTGGCACCATATCTCAGGGAGGGGTAGAGTGGCACCATATCTCAGGGAGGGGTAGAGTGGCACCATATCTCGGGGGGGGATAGAGTGGCAGCATATCTCGGGGGGATAGAGTGGCAGCATATCTCGGGGGGGGGTACATCTTCGGGACAGAAACTTTTTTCTTTAAAAAAGCACCTAACTTTTTGGGTGCGGCCTATATTCGGGTGCGGCCTATATCCGAGGCAATACGGTATATAGTAGGGATGCACCGAAATTAAAATTCTGGACCGAAACTGAAAATTCAGCATTCACTTGGCCAAAACCAAAAAAAAGTAACACCAAAATTAGACAAAAAAAATCAACAACATACATATATATTATATATATATATACACACACACACACACACACACATATTCTGGGCATGATAGGAATGTGATTACAGGCTCCCTATGACATGCTATGCTACGACCACACACACACACTTACACATCCATGAAACCCTCATTCACAAACTTTCAGCATAAACTACAGCATAACACCCATCACACATTTACTAATCCACTCTCCCTGAATATTTTCCTACCTTTCCTCTGTCACTTTTCCTCTTCCTCGTTCTTCTGGTGAAGTGAGCGCGGAAGATGGTGGGCGTGGCTTCAGTGTTGTGCGCCGGGATTTGACATCAAGTCCCAACACACAGCCACAGCTGTTTCTGGAGGAGTGCCGGCACCCCTCAGATGAGCAGCAACCAGGGTGGACCGCCCCCGCCAGTTACCCTACTGGCACGACGGCCGTATTTAATTCCGCTCGCAGCCGCATCCGGCCGGCACACAGGGCAGCCTAGGGGGCAATTGCCCCTCTGCCCAGCCCGGCCATCCAGGTAAAAACAGACCATTCTTATTCATAAAAATTCCCAGAGGCTCAATTTTTGACGTTTCGTTCTGTAGGCTTCCTTTTGCCCACAAAATTTTGGGGGGAAAAAAAAAAATACAAAATATATGAAGAGAGCTAGAAGCCTGAGAAGAACAATAAAACAAAAAAAAGTCCCCACAGGCTTGCAAAGAGATCACAGTGTCCATGATCAGTACATCATCGGAGCTATCCGGTCCTCAAATAACCTTCTGGGTGACGTCAGCAGTGATGCGACCCGGAACAGCATTTAAACCTGTAACAGTTTTCCGGCGTTTACGCCAGCAGCTGTTACAGGTGATCGGCTAGCAAAGCCAGCAATGGCATCCGCTGGCAGGGGGAGTCCAGGCTGGAAAACGACAGCCTGATTTCCTGTGTAGCGGCAGGGATGCGGCAGGACATACCGGTACGTCCATTGGGGATTCTTGAGATGCATTTTATGGCCCTACCGGTACATCTATAGGGGACTGAAGGGTTAAAATACTTGTTTTTTTTGTTAAACATTGATAAAGGAACTCATGGTTACTGCCTATACTACTGTATTGCTTGACTCGCCTTAGGCTAATCTGTTTATGTTGATATAGTTTTATATATAATATTTATGTTAACCTTTGGTTACTTGAGAAGAATGAGGGGTGACGTGAGAAGTAGACTTTTACACAGTTTTCAAAAATCCTGACTTTTTTTTTTTCTTTTAATGTAAAATGAGTTTTCTACAGCCAATTTCTTTCTACACAGAGTAATATGGAAACTGCAATGTCCACAAGGTGGCATCAAAGCAAGATAAAACAAAACAAAATGTTTTATTCTTCAGCTCTATCCGCCAGTTCAACAGATACTACACACAGTACTTGCCAAACCTGCAGCTAAGCTAAATGCACATTTATGTGTGTTTTAAGAGTAAGGCATCCCCCCCAACGCAACAGATCTCAGTGCACAAAAACATTTGCGTATATGCTTGTGCCACCAAGGCTCAGTGACAGTAATAGTTAAAGATCAAACTTATGAAACTGGATTCTTGGTAGCCTTGAAGACCAGAGGTGGAAAAAACGATTAATGCTTTTATTTGCAGTCATCAGAGTTGACCATAGAGCATTTCAAGATATCGATACATGGATGTGGATCAATTGGTGGTACCAGTCCCTAGGACTGGTACTCAAGTTATTCATATAAAAGGGGTTTTTAATTAAGTGTTTGAAAGATGCATATAACCGCAGCCACCAATGGAATTCTCCTTAATATATTCCCAGATAGCATTCACCCCCGCGTTCTAAGGGAGTTAAGCAATGTAATAGACAGACCCCTATTTCTAATATTCAAGGACTCTATAGTGACAGGGTCTGTTCCCCAGGACTGGCGCATAGCAAATGTTGTGCCAATATTCAAAAAGGGGACAAAAAGTGACCCGGGGAATGATAGGCCTGTTAGTTTAACTTCTGTTGTGTGTAAACTGTTTGAGGGTTTCCTAAGAGATGCTATTTTGGAGTATCTCAATGAAAATAAGTGTATGACTCCATATCAGCATGGGTTTACAAGGGATCGGTCCTGTCAAACTAACCTGATCAGCTTTTATGAGGAGGTGAGCTCAAGACTGGATCGGGGTGAATCGCTGGATGTCGTATATCTTGATTTTTCCAAAGCATTTGATACGGTGCCACATAAAAGGCTGGTACATAAAATGAGAATGCTTGGGCTGGGGGAGAATGTGTATGTGGGTAAGTAACTGGCTCAGTGATAGGAAACAGAGGGTGGTTATTAATGGTACATACACTGAGTGGGTTACTGTTGCTAGTGGGGTACCACAGGGGTCAGTTTTGGGTCCTATTCTTTTTAATATATTTATTAATGACCTTGTAGAGGGATTGTATAGTAAAGTATCAATCTTTGCAGACGATACTAAGCTCTGTAACGTGGTTAACACAATAGAGGACAGTGCACGATTACAAATGGATCTGCATAGGTTGGAGGCTTGGGCTGGGATGTGGCAGATGAGGTTCAACACAGATAAATGTAAGGTTATGCACATGGGGAAGAAAAATCCAGGCTGGGAATATGTATTAAATGGGAAAACACTGGGGACGACTGACATGGAAAAGGACTTAGGAGTTTTAGTTAACAGTAAATTTACCTGTAGCCACCAGTGTCAGGCAGCTGCTGCTAAGGCAAATAAAATCATGGGGTGCATCAAAAGGGGCATAGATGCCCACGACAAGGAAATAATTCTACCACTGTACAAGTCACTAGTCAGACCACACATGGAATACTGTGTACAGTACTGGGCACCAGTGTACAAGAAAGATATAGTGGAGCTGGAGAGGGTTCAAAGACGGGCAACCAGAGTAATAAGGGGAATGGGAGGACTACCCAGAAAGATTATCAGAATTGGGGTTATTTAGTTTGGAAAAAAGACGGCTTAGGGGGGGATTTAATAACTATGTATAAATATATAAGGGGACAGTACAGAGATCACTCCCAGGACCTATTTATACCCAGGACTGTATCTATAACAAGGGGACATCCTCTACGGTTGGAGGAAAGAAGGTTTCTACACCAGCACAGACGGGGGTTCTTTACAGTAAGAGCGGTGAGATTATGGAACTCTCTGCCAGAGGAAGTGGTAATGGTAAACTCAATAAAAGAGTTCAAAAGGAGCCTGGACGTGTTTCTTGAAAGCAATAATATTACAAGTTATGGATATTAGATTAATAGGGACAGAACGTTGATCCAGGGATTTATTCTGATTGCCATATTTGGAGTCGGGAAGGAATTTTCCCCCTGGTATGGGGCAATCGGCATCTGCTTCATAAGGGTTTTTTTGCCTTCCTCTGGATCAACACAGTAGGGACACAATATGTATATAGGTTGAACTTGATGGACTTTGGTCTTTTTTCAACCTTATGAACTATGTTACTATATACGGCTTCCATACAATCAAAAACATTATTCAGCAAGAACAAAGCTCAAAAGCAATATAATATGTATAGAAGCACATAATTTATTCTATACATAAAGGGGAGCGCACAACCTAAAAAGCATAAAAGGCATTCAGAGTCCCAGGTGGCTGCTAGAATAATTGAAATTAAAAAGGACTTTTCTGGACACCATTAATGAGGCACATGTGTGACAGGTGGGGTTGCACAATCCTAAGGTTTGGCACAAAAAGCACAACGTACCGAAAGGGGGCATCCAGAGAAGGATAAGCAAGGTAACCAACATAGCCATGAAAAATTAGACGAGACTTGCCAAACTTGGGATACTTTTGACATAGTGGCATGCTAGGAAATATATGACCATAAAGTGACAGAATCCCCCAATTTTTTTTTTATCTTAGATAGGTGTTCTTTGAATGGTATTCGCTGGGTATGCGCTGAAATCTTGCTCTGTTTTATATCATTAGTGTTGGCAGTTCCCAGGCTCTTGGCCTAATGCATTGTGTGTGTAGTGAGCTACAGAAGCCTAGCAAACATAATAAAATATTAAACCTGCAGCTTGCAAATTATCTATGCTGTGATGTCTTATTTAGGAGCTTTTATGATAAAATAAAAAAATAAAATGTAACACACGTTATTTGGTGCCATGGAAGCCACATTGCCTCCATAACCTCAAACTGCATAGTGTTTTTAAAATAAAATAGCATGTGGCAAAAAATGTGCTTCTATCCATACAAACCTATTAAAATATGACATTTTTATGTACACTTAATTTACACAGTGCTGTAGAGTTGTGAGGCATTATTCTGTGTCTGTGCTTCAGGTAAACCGAGGCTGCACAGTAATAAACCCTGAGAAAATGCCATTCCCCATATAAATATATTTACTGTATAGTCTTAATTTATTCGAGAAATTAAATTCTGCTAAGAAGGGTGAGGTTTCCCACAAACGTCTTTAACAAAGCTTAGCAATACCTTATCCCATCCCAAAAACAAAAAAACTATTGCCATCAGAGCTTTCTGGACAGTTTGGTAATCATTGTAATAGTTTCGGAGGTATTTGGTTAAAATGCAGACGTTGTGGAAGCTTAGATCCTCAGAGCCGCGTTATCTAATCCATTCCCTATCTTTACATTCTCCGCTTCTCGTCACTCAGCCACAAAGTTTCATCAACATTCAGCAACTTAATAAGGCACAGATAAGTTAGAGTGTGTGCACGCGTGAGTGCGTGCGTGCGCACGAGTGCGCATGAGCATGTGCGAGGTGTCTTACCATATGACTCAATAACAAAATGCATCAAATTTATACATCAAGTCTAAGCAAACACAACATGTATTCTAGATATTATTGAGATTTGTCAGACATCTTGAAAATACTGCATTGATATAATACATGAAAGACTGGACATTACCTTGATGCTGCCAACCTTAAATCAGCTACAAAAATAGATATTAATCAACAAGCTCACCTGCTGCAGACAGCCTTCCCGGTGCACACTGGTTTAATATTTTTAACTTTGGAAAAAGCACAACATAGAGATCCTTTATTGAAACACTAACAGAAGCGTCAAACAGGATTTCTCAGGATGGAGTGCCTTTGAAACATCTAGGTTACCAGTAATATTCAGATGGCCAACATAAAAAATGTGTCCCACAATCTGAATTATTTTCACTGTTCTCTGCTATTGTACAGTGACACCAAATACATAGAATGGGGTCCTGGCCAATAGACATTTCTGACTCGGATTCTGACAAAATCTTGAAGGAGCCTGCAAAGGTAGAATAGGTTGAGAACCCATGTGACAATGGCTGCAAACAGCAACTCACCTGAGAAAGACTGACATTTATACCCAAGGGAGGTCCTTATTTATCCATTAGCTGCAAGAGATGAAGTACCTTGGAACAACAGAAGTTATGATGACCTCAGTGATACAACCATTTACAAAAATGACAACCCTGAAAATATTCAAATAATGCTCAACTTCTCAATTAGCATCATATGTGGACATCGCACAAACCTTTTGCAAACGAAATGCATATTAAAGAACCTGGAAATGTAGTAGGCATTCATGTTTGGGGCAGCGGATTGTTCATTTAAGGGCAATTCATTGCAGAAGTGCTATACATCACAAAACGTGCTTTAAATAGTTAAAGTTATGACTTTCGTTTTTTTAAAGGATACTGAACAGTTCTATGGTTTTTTTACCCACGCTTTACGTTAGCAGAAACAAGCACTGCTTTTTGGGTCCTATTCACGGGAGAGATGTGGTTTCCTTATACATTATACAGAGCCAACCTAAGTTTCTGCTGCAGGAAGAGCTTGGCTGGCCCGGTACAGTGTAGAGTTAAGCAAGGTTTTTATTTTCCTTACACATTGAATTATGAATTATACAGGATCAGCTCAGACCTTTACACTTGGCAAACATGCCAGTGTCGGCCCTTCATATTGAACAATTATTCAGAATGCATAAGGAATTATGGCCTTTTCTACTAGGAATCAGCATTAATTCTCAAGGTCTTGAGAATGCTTTAGGACGGCTCTTAACCTAAAGATTAACTTGACCATTTCAATGTTGACTAAGCTGTTTGCAGCACTAGAAATACTTTGAAATATATGCTTTACACAGGGCCAGCTCGGACCTACACATTGCCAGCATTGTTCTTTCCTAATGAATAGTGAAGGGAGATAGACGATATCAAAACCACTGCAAACTCTTCCCTCCTAGCGAATAAGCCACATATATACATCAGCACTTCTCAGTTCAAATCAGTTAGCAAGGTGGACTATTAGGTAGTTTGACCACGTGACGCATTAAAAAAGCCACTCATAACAAACCTTTACTTTATTTACACTTTAAAAAAAAGGGGGGGGTCAGAGAACAGAAAAGAAAAACTGAAAGTAAGACACAGACTTTGACTATATCTAGGAGGTGAGGGGGATAGAATGTGATATATATGAGATATATATATATACATACTAAAAACCACATTTCTCAATAGACTCCCTTTGGTAGAAATTGTAATAAAGGAGATGGTGGTTCCTAAGATGCCCCCCTGACCCACAGTTACAAAGATAACTAACAAAGGGTTAAACTAAGACAGCGAGAGCTATAAAATAGGATGCCAAGAGATGTGTGGAGGGACCCGCTGACGTTATTTACATTTTTATTTACACATAAAGGATTAGGGCAGATCTGCTTGGACTATGTGGTACGGGTAGCTGGCAGGAGACTTTCGGTAACACTAAATTCCTTGACATGTTATCAGGGCTTGCACTTGCAGAAGAGATGACCAAGAACCTCAAATCGTGATTGTAATTCACCAATGTTCCTGCAAATAAGCTTTCCGGTTTATGTAGCAGACCCTGCTGTCCAAGTCCCCACATGCCTTGGCTTAAGTCCACCAGAGAAGTATGCTTCAAAAGATGCTATCTTTATGGGCTTTTGAAGGCTGGTCCATACTTGACTCTGTACTTGTTAATTTCCACAAAGTGCAGCGTCTCAGAGTCTCTGGTTGTGACGCAGGGTACCATGCCATCAACTCCTTCTCCCATCAGCCATTTTCTGGTATCGGACGCCATCTCTCGGCTAACATGCTCCAGGTTCCATTTGTTTAGCCAAGATTGGAAGCGCTGGTGCAGCCTCTTGCTGACTCGCTCGTGGGACTGAAAAGATAGAACACAAGACCTGTATTGCTGGATCCATTATAAGATCACACATGGAGTTAGAACAATTCTGAGAGAAAGCAACAAAAGTAAATAATCTGAAGAGTCCATTGGCTACAGCAACCACAAGAGTTGGTTTTTTCATATTTTCTTTTTTAGATCAGCCATGCCAATTAGGTTGCTATTATTGCAATACATTGAGCTCGGCAGGACAGCAACAAGTAATGTGAGCATGCAGGGCTTTATGAGCCCCAAATGCAGACAGCCATGGCTATTTTATAACTAAGAACACATCATTTAGGAGTTGGAATTCTTCTCTCTATACACGTTAAGTTTGGATATCCCACCGTTCCACACCTCCCTCCCATGTGCAGTCCATTGTGGCTCCTAAACCTCAATAACCAGCTGAATAGAAACAGCGGGGCCTAAGAATAGAATTGCAGGGCACTTATTTGGTCTACCCATATAGCACATGCCAATGGACTCCACAGTAGTCAGTCACTGTCTGTGCCTAAAAAAAAAACAAAGATAACTCCAGCTCACCATTTAGATGTTTTGCAGAGACGCTTCAAATTGCAGGGAGCACAGGATAGAAGGCCGAGCCATATCCTCGGTTAATCCAAATGACAGTTTAGATAGAAGATCCAGCTCCACAAATAAGGGTTAAAAATTCAAAATTTAATTAGACCAGTTAAAACATGATAGACAAAAAAAGAGAAAAAAAGAGAGATGTGCTCAAGTGATTGAGAAAAAATACTATGGGTTAACGAGGGGGCGTGAGCATAGATCAATCTCTAGACAGAGTCATTTATATATAAGGTGCAGTAGCAGCAACATACTTTTAAGCCATGATTAAGAACCGTAAGGTTTGAAACGCGTTGGCGTATTTTTTCTCAATCACTTGAGCACATCTCTCTTTTTTTCTCTTTTTTTGTCTATCATGTTTTAACTGGTCTAATTAAATTTTGAATTTTTAACCCTTATTTGTGGAGCTGGATCTTCTATCTAAACTGTCTGTGCCTGCTCCACTAGCTAATTAGATTACAAAATGCCCAGTGATGAAGGTGTCCTACCTGCTGTGCCCGCAGCAGGGCTGTGCGACGGTACATGTAGTCCTCAGACTTTATGACATACACCAGCTTGTAGGAGTTCAGCTTGAATTTGCATTGTAGCTTGTCCAGACTCTCCAAGTTCTCCAGCGTCCGCTTTCCAGTCACATCCTTCTCCTGTTGCTCGCGGCCCTTCAGGCACTTTCGGATTCTGCGCAGGTTCCTGTATGACCATCAGAAGACCACAGGAATTTGAGGACGAATTATATGCATAGAAACATAGTAATTTGACGTCAGATAAGAACCATTCAGCCCATTTAGTCTGCCCATTTTTCCTGAAGCAAAAGGTTTAAAAACCCTATCAGTCCTTGGTCAGGTCCTATAGTGAAGATCACGTTATGGCTATTCCATGCCTGTTTAAATCCCCTCACTGTATTAGCCTCTACCACTTCTGATGGGAGACTGTTCCACTTATCTACTACCCTCTCGGTAAAGTAGAACTTTGTTACATTACATCTAAGCCTCTGACCCTCTAGTTTCAGACTATGACCTAGCGTTCTTACAATGCTCTTCATTTCAAATAAGCTTCCCTCCTTCCATTTACTTTTTAAATCCATTTATGTTTTTAAATTTTTCTATTCCACCCCCCTTTATACTCCAAGCTATACATATTGAGATACTTTAATCTTTTGTGATAATCTCTAACCTCCAAACCACTAAACATTTTTGTAGCCTCCAATGTGTCAACATCCTTCTTGAGAAGGGGTCTCCAGAACTGTACACAATTCTCTAGCAGAGGTCTGACCAGAGATCTGTAAAGTGGCATAATCACCTCCCTCTTCCTGCTATTAATACCACTCTCTCTGTAACCCCCAGCATTCTGCTTGCCTTTTCAGACCCTTAACTGCATTGTCTACTTACCTTTCACTCAAAAATAATTACTCCTAAGCCCCTGTCTGAACAGTCCCCCAATACTATATTATACATCCCAAGTGCATTATATTACATTTATCAACATTAAACTGCAGCTGCCTCACGACCATTCTTCTAACTTATCATTTGAGTTCCACCAGAATGTCTACCCTGTTGCAGACCTTTGTATCACCTGCAAAAAGACGTACCATACCATTAAGACCTCCCGTAATCTCACTAATATATTACAAAAGTACTTATCCCTGAGACACCCTACTGGTAACAAGTCCTACCTCGTTAACTACAACCTTCTGCCTATTATCACCGAACCATTATCTATTGAACTACCCAAAGACTGCAATTTATCTAAGTTTTCTATGGGGGGCAGTGTAGAATGCCTTACTTAATCCAGGTACTAAATAAACAGCTCCTCCTGGGTGTATAAATCACACAGTCAAAAAAATAAAGTTGCAAGTCTTCCATTTGTGTTTGTGTTAGGGGAACAGGATTTATACTCAGACAGCCCTCTCACAATCAGCCATACATTATGACTGCTTTTAAATAGCTGACTGACTTGCAAATAGCCCACACCACTGTGTCCCAAGATATATTTAAATTCTACAAAAAGAAGAAAATCCATAACTTACAAATACCAAGACCCTCACAAAAATGACAATACAATGCTGGCTTATTTATTGATCTTTTGAAAAAAAAGAGTGGAAAACCATGTTATACATTTTTAATAATTCAACGTAAAGTTGCAATTAATTTAGCAAATAAGATTTATATTCTATCTTAAATGACATAGACGGGGTTAATTTGTTCAGATTGGCAACCTCTCCTCTTAGGTAATTGTCTTGACATTTCTGTCCGACCAATATACAAACTTATGTACACAACAACAAAATAAATCTAAATAGGTGACAATATGGCTCGCTCAGAAGAGTTGCACTTGTGTCTAAAATTACCATTGTGGTCATTTTACACGTTCTTGCAGACATGAAATGGCCTATATGGTCCGCACAACTGAAAGTCAATCGCAGTTGTGCCGCCTGGGTTGCACATCCATAGAATCTATTCAATTAACCTGGACAAATGCAGATCAACGCTTAGTTAAGGTTGCCGCGTACATAAAGTTTTAGTCCTTTGGAATGCTTGCTATTATTTATGCCTCTTGGCAAACAAAGGTTTTGAAACTTAAATACAAAAGTGATGCGACATTGGTACACAGGACCGCCTTTCCTATAAAAAGAGGACCTGCAGGATGTTCATACGGAGGCAAACAAATCATAAAAATAACACGTTATAAATGCATCATTTGGCTTACGACCTTTAATATGTCGATATTGGGGTCCATTCATTAAAGGGAGAGTTGGATGGAGACTTGTGGTTTTAAATGACTCACCTTACCATTTATGAAGGGCTTAAATTGGAAAGTTTTGCCAACATGAAGGGATAAGTTGGCCCTGTATAACACATAATTAAACATGTAAGGATACTTCAAAGAGATCTCACCGATTTAACTATATATTGCACACCACCTGCAAAGCACTTCTTGCAGCAGAAGCTCCTCAAGGTTGGACCTCCATACATGTATAGTGAAGTCAAGGAAGTTGTCAACTATCCTTTTAGAAAATAAACTCCATACAGCATAATAGAGCCGCACAAGCTGTCAAGAGCCCTATTATTCACGTTCCAGAAAGACTTAGATGGGACTCTTGGGGTCATGAGAGCTACTCCGATACCCTTTGAGTGAATTAGTATACAAAGTACTAGGACACAGGGCTACATGGCAAAAAAGGGAAGACTCAGAGCTAATCTGATGAAGAGATGGTGTGTATTTGTAGCTGTAGCTATTGTTAGCTAGCTACAGTATCATTTTAAGAAGGTGGCACCCTGTGATGAGAAAATCCATACACTATAGCTCGCCTCAATGTACTTCCATACCATGAGAATGAAACCACTATTTCCTTTACCTGCATGTTTTCCTGGGACATTTGGGAATAAGGATTTATGGCTACAGTCACTATGTAGTAGACTGAAATGCATCCTTTCCCCAAAATGACAAAAAAAGTAGCAAAAAAAGGAAAGTCTAATGTAGTTCATAAGTGTCCTCCAACCAGACTGTTCAGAGCCGCATTAACATGGGAAGCTCACCTGGGTAAGAAAACAGGCTTCTGTGCAAGGTGCTCTCTGAGCTCTGGGGAAGTGGAGTCACAGTTCATGTATCTCTCCACATAATCTGACCATCGCTGGAAGAAAGAAGACAGTGGGTAGAGCATTAGTGCCAGGGCCAAGGCAGCCAATAATGGGGACATGTGAGCACAGAACAAAAACTAGAGAAGTAGAGAATTGCAGGCAGATTAAGGCTGCAAAGGTGTATATTTTAGCATCTAGAATCTAGTACATGCTTTATTATTTATTACTTTAGTTTGCAGAAATTGGCATAATGGTGGACCAGGAAATAAATCTGTTTAATTGAAGACACACAGCTCTCATTCAAACTTCTGTGTCTGGTCTACATCAGGGGAAAAAACAAAAACGAATAACTGCCAGATTTACAAACATCACAAGGGAACCCTTTTTCTAATAAGTCAAGTTGGCCCTGTACACCATATATTTAGCTATATGAGGAACCACAGAAGATTTAACTAGACATGCTCTTGGTGGGGAACTTCTCAGCGACTGGCCATTCATCTCACCTCAATTTTTGCGAGATCTTGATGCCATGGCTAAATAAAATATAAAGAAAACCCTTCTCATATTAAATTGCTTTCCCACCACAGGATGACACATCCTTCAATCCAATGATAAAACCAGAATATGCTCCCAAACATCACTATCCTAAAGGACCTTGCCATTGCGAGTAGAACTGGAAGAGTTTTACGTGAGATACTAATCTAAAATAACGGTGAAGACTACATCCAGCTTGGAGCACAGTGCAACTTCCTTGCAGCAAAGTATATGAAGCAATTGCTGAAGGTTTTTAAAGAACCAAGATGTCCTTTAAGACATAGTTGGAGACTTTTCATTGAAGAGTGTCCCCGGTTCTGGGAAATATAGAAATAGTGTCTTTTAGTTAAATAAATAAATAGGATAGGTTGAAAAAAAATAAAAATTAACATGCTGCCCACAGGCTTCTAGGTTTCTGTCAACCATAATTCTGTCCAAATCACGGCTTACCTCAAACACGTGTAGACGCTACATACAGGATCTCACATATGGTACAATCCATGGCACCCTCACTTTGCCAACTACGAGAGCCTGAACGTCCATAGTAAAAAGTTAATGGCGTTCATGCACGAGACCGGGACATGCACATTAGTGTTGTGGGAGTTTTAACATATTGGATGGAGAAAAGAACAGAGCCCCTTTGAGTTTGCCGTGAAAATTGTATTTTCACATATAGGTAATCATGGAAATAATCAACGCGTGGCTGATTTACTACAGATAGTGGCATTTACAGCGTTTGGGTTTGTTTTTTAATGCGACTTATTTACAGTATATCAGATGTTTACAGCACGTCTTACAGCTGTGGAGTTCAGTAAATCCGAGTACTAGAATGTCCAGAGGAAATTAGTTTACATACATAACGGAATAATAAAAAAATAAAAAAAAAAGATATATAACCAACTTGCATTAACATGACAAGTTTACTGTGCCTGTTAATAATGGTTTTCATGGTGACAGGTTCCATTAACATACTGGGGGTTTTTTTCTCTTTAACATAGTAACCATTTTTGTATGGTATCTCATACAGAAAAGGTACGAGACCCATCACACAACCCCAAGCAGAAGCTAAAAGTGAGGGAATTTAAATGTGCATGAGATCGGCACGTGGCTGTCCTGAACCTAAGATGAGCCCAGGGACTAATTTTAGATTTGAGTCAGTAGGAAAAACTGGCAGATGGGATGGACCAAATGGGCCGTCAAATTCTAGGGTGCACCACTCACATATTATTCCTCAAGACATCCAACAGAACGTTCAGAATCCTGGGTTACTGAATAAGATGAATTCCACATCAAGGAGTGCAGAGCTTACACAAGAGGTAGATCTACTGTCAATATTTATTCCGGTAGCTCATTGTTGGCTCATATTGCACAAAAATATTCATAATGTAGAAGTGTGTGAGTGGTCTTGTTACACAAGTCACAGCAAAGTACGCAACAGGGATGCCAGAGTTCATTAACCACTTTCAGAAGACATTCTACATTGCGCAATAGGTAAGGCGAGAGATATGCCTTGGTTTGAAAACCTATTCTTGCACAAGTGGGGTTATATGCTATAGATTATGCAGCTCAGTGTCTTCCACGTATATAGGAATCTGAACGTACTACATGTATCAAATCTTGCATCTAAGTCTGGAACTCTTTACCGTTTCAATTTTCTCTGATTGTATTTCTCCAGTTTCTGTGCCCTTAATGTATATTGATATTAAATTTATTCAACCCATATTTTTGGGGAAGAAAAGCCAGTGTGCCAGACACATTGCAGGAATGTTCTATTTATGTAACAATGTTAACATTTGAGCACTTGTCAGCAGCACACCAGTTGGTTTCTGGTTCAAAATGTCATGTTACTTTCTATGCATTTGTGTGCAGGTTGTGCTTTGAGTGACTCTACTGCGGTCCTTCACAAACTGGGCAATCCCTAGCTTTAGGATACAGCACTATGTGTCACGTCAAACCAAACATTAGTAAGAATACTAAACACACAATTTGTAGTTCGCCAGCTGAATTTCTTAGCCGATCATAAAGCTGAATAGACATCTAGGCGTGGAAACATCTGTAAAGTGGACCAGCCATAATCAAATGTCTAGAATTCTACTTGAGTCAGTATTTCAGTCAACACTTTCATAGCGCCACATACACGGCTGCAACATGAGGCACCGTATCACAAGAGGGGAGCCTCATCAGTGAACACCAAGGAGAAGACAGGAGGCAAGTCACCCCCCCCCCCTTCTTCTAAACTCTTAAAACTTAAGATCTGCTTTACATGTTTGCACCCAATTTTTAATTAACGGCACCAATTACAAAAGTGCCCAAAGCCTGATAATTACCAACAGATGTCAACAAACTAACGGATAATTAACACCTCTCTTCATAAGGAAAAATTGTTTGCATTGCAGTGGAAAACCAGTGGAATCCCACCTAGCCCCCCCAAAGAAACAAATAAGCAACCAGAGTTCCTCAGTAAATACTGTATTGCTCAGCTTTATGCTATGTGAAAGGGTTAATCCATATCAGCACATTATGATTTCTACTATTTTAACCAGGTAACAAGTGTTATTGTTTCCAAAAAAGGCAGGTGGGTGTAGTACGACTGACTGACATGCTATGTACCTTCAAAACGTTGTAAAGTCGTGTAATAGGGCTTTCGGCAAGTGCCAAGTTCAACACAGTTGGGATATTCGGTAGTCAACAGCTGGCACATTATTACTTTGAAATATCTTTGAGATGTCAATGGTATATTAAAACATTGTAGGGACGTGGGTAAGGTAGAAAGTAACATGCTACAGTAGAGAATGGATTCCAAGAACAAAGTGACTGAAAACCTTAGATTGGAAACTAATGCTGGCATTGAAATAAAAGCCAAGCACGTGTATGAAGAATGAAGAGTACAAGGTATAAATGGACCGACAACGGAATCAGAAAATGCTCTTTGGGGGTAACGCCATAATGGACAAAATCAGCTGAAAACAGAAACTACTGATACAGTAGTGTTATATACATAAAAGGCTTTTCTGATGAGGGTTTATCCAGAGGATGAAGTTTGATACACAGCAACAAGCAGGTAAAAAAGGGTAGAGACTGAAAGAGTACAATAGTGAAATGTTATTGATATATTTAAAGAAAAATAAAGAGAAGAAGATGAACAGAGAAGACAGAACAAATCACGGAGTCACCCACGATCGTTAAAACAAGTTTATTATATTACAATTTGATTCTGGTTCAATTTTTTTTTTGTTTTGTCTTTTCTAGACTGTTTTAACAAACCACAGGTAGGTAACATTCTTTTGTACATATATATATATATAAAAATAATAAATCAGACAGTATGCCCACTGCAGGTTTTGTATGACCAGGGTGGATTGTGATTTGATCTCAGAAGTCGGGTTCTCTACATCTGTTGTCACAAATGCCCCCTCCCCCGCTGACCCCTTCCCTAGGAAGTCCAGGGAATCAGGGTCCTGCCTGGGGTGGCGGTAACCGAGAGCCCCTCAGGCACGAGTTGGGCTTACCTCGGTCTCCGCTGGGTCATCTGAGTTATCTTCCTCAGTGTCCAGCAGTTCAATTGTCAATTGGACTTGGCCATGATTCTGGGAGAACATCAGCTGCGACAAAAATGAAACAATTGGTTAATACAGGGTTAAACAGTAACTCCTATCACACTTGCAGGTATCTTATTAAATACTTCTAGCGTTGGCACAAGAAAATTGTATATTTGTTATATGATCTACAAGACAATCACACCCATTCCTTATACTGCCAGCGATAAACAGAAAGGCTAGTTGGTGTTATCAATGAAAGCCTTAAACAGGGCTTCATCAGCAGGGATATAAAAGCATCAGTTCTGTGTGGTCTGCAGATAAGTGAAGTTTATGGGAACAAAGTCAGATAAAAACTAAGCCAACTACATTACTGTATAGAACACCCAACACTTAAGCCTCAATAAAAATGATCCCCCCTCTTTAAAATATTTCCATCTAGGCAGAGCATTGCAGAATAAATGAATGGATTCCCATTTATACATTTAACATTTGCAAAGGACCTTAGTGGTTATTTAGGACCAAAAACATTTGCAGATTACAGGTAAGGTTTATTCAGTCAATGGAACCTACTAGCTAAGAAGGGGGAAGTACTAATCCATCCGATGGGGCATGTACGAATTACCTGCACTGTTTTACTTGCTACGGGCAATTTCTACCATGCCCACCAAATCAATGCTAAATTGACGCAGTGGAGGAACAGAACTAGAAGAGTAGCCAAGGAAAAGGAGATGAGTCGGTTAGGGATGTTACCTTGAAACAGTTCTCGTCGGACATTAGCTGCTCGGCTTTGCGCTGGTAGTTGGTCTCTCCTGTGCTGCGGGAAGACTGAGTAGACAGAAGGCCTCCCGTGGCACTGCAGTTGCTCTCGGAAAGGTAGAGTTCTGTCACTTGCACGCATATCTCATCGCTCACTATGTGTTGGAGCTAAACAGATAAGGTGGTGTTAACACATACAAGATTAACTTCTACCCAACATGCTGATAAATCAACTATTAGCAGTATACAGTTTAATATAAGAGGAGACACTGGGTAATGCCTATTATATATATATATTATATACCAATTTGAATCTTTTAGACAAAATTTCCATGCCAACTTTACAGTATTCTGTCAATATTAAGGCATTACACCCATTATGGGGTTAAGTCAACTTATTGAAACTACATTCAATTATGGGGCACTGGTTAAGAGCTAAGAGAAAAATATAAAAAACATCCATACACAGTCTCATTTCTGTTGCTCAAAATCAGGGGTGCGACAACTTCGCAGACAAGCGAAATTAAATTTTACAACATAATTGGATAATTTGACTACAGCAGTACATGCACGGGATGTCTTAGTCTAAAAGATATATCATTCAAACCTAAGGAAACTGAATGGCAATGAATACAAGAACTAGCATCAGAATTAGCATCTGAAAGAACATTATGGACTCATTTGTTCTACTAGCACCTCCTCCAACCACCATCAAAAAGGGATTTTAACCTTAAAAAGTCATATTCACTGATCCTTCAACTTTGGTCATACTAGTTTATCCCACTCACTTATTTCTCCATTTTACGCCCATCACCATCTTTCTCCAAGTACGGTGTCTACAATCCTCTTGTTGCCAGTCTCAATTTTCTTAATCATCAATTGAACATCTCTCTCCCCAGCAAACTAGATTTTTTTTTTTATTTTTTTTTTTTTGTTTCTCCCTCATTACTTTTTCTCCCCTCCTCTCATCCCAGGTATCCTTCACCAACACCACTCCCCCCAAACCAAAAGAAAGAATTATCAGATGTGAGATATCTGCACAGCCTCCCCCCGTACTTGCCTTTCCTCCGACTCTGTGCTCTACCATACACTAAGTAATTCTTCCTCTTCTATATTAAACAGATTGTCTTATCACTAAGATGGTTTGTGCTGCTCTTCTTCCGTCATGTCCAACCACATACACCCTTGATCCCTTCTCATCATACCCAGTCACTCATTTACAGTTGTCCCTAAACTAGCTCATCTCTCCCTCTCTACTAGATATGCCCCATCCTTCAAGCATAATTATCTTGAAAAAAGCCCTCCCTGCACCCAAACAATCTGTCCTACTATCACCCCTTCTCTTCCATTTGCCTCCAAGCTTCTTCAAATATTTCTTTACACCCAACTAAGTTTTTTGACTCCAACTATTTACTTGACCTTCTGGGACCACCCTTACTAGAGTTACTAATGAACTACTCGCAGTTAAATCCAAAGGTCATTACTCCAAGGCTTATTTCTAGGACCCATTCTGTTACCACTTTACACTCCCTCATTTGATAAACTAATCTCAACGTTTGGCTTTCCATACCACCTGTATGTTGATGCCATCTCCCTCTTAGATTTTGCAACTGTCTAACTGGATGTCTACACGTTTTCCAAATCTCAATCGCTCCAAAACCAAACTTCTTATCTGCCCTCCCTCCAAATCCCTCAACCTCAATCATGCAATAATCTCCTTACCTCTGGTTTCTGTAAGTCAAATAGTTATGTCATACACCACTTATGTCTCGTTTAGCCATTATACAGTGCTGCAGAATATGATGGCGCTACATAAACTACAAACTGTCTGAAGTCTTTGAAAAATATTTGCTTTAAACACATTTAGAAAGGTCGAATGAGATATACTCATAATTGAAGATTGTCCGTACATTTTTCCTTATGACAAAGTCTGATGAACAGCAAAGCATAAGACAAGGCCATACATACAACAGGGGTAGGGTTATTCCAAGATAAAAACAGGGGGTTATTAACCTAGGGTCTGTTAAACAGTCTGAAATCCAGACATGGAACCACTAAAGATTCCAAAAAATGAAATGAAAATGTTTTAATGTTGGCCTGGTAGTGCCCCTGAAACATTGTCTGGTCAATTATTTTCCTTTTCAGTTTACGCGATTTATAAATGTGGCAAAACAGGAAATAAACATGAAAATGATAAGTTACAAAAACAAAAAAGGAGCATTTAAGAGACTTGCCTGCCTGACTATGCTCTGGATCAATTTATCCATTGTAAAGGCAGTGAAGGCATGGATTGTGAACATCTCCCTCAAGGAGTCTTCATACTGGTTGGAGTCCATATTCCCATCCAGCAAGTTCCGAACCATATCTAAAAATGCAGGGTAGTAATCTTCAGCTTCAATGTCCACTGGAGGAAGAAAGATATGGCATTAAAACGAAACATCCCTAAAGCAGAAGACGCACTATTGTCAGTGCCAAGTTAAGAATCCATATTCCAAGAACTGATACTTTGTGGATAAAAATATACATAACCCTTAAAGGCCTGTGTGTGCGTGGGGGGTAGTGTTGAACAACCTCTTCCAATGTCTGCATGTGCGGGTCCATTGAGGGTATAGCCTGTGACAGACCTTCATGAAGTCTATTATTACAACATTAACCCCTTGGCTGCTAAGCCATTTTCCACCCTGGTGCTAAATGGTTTTCGGCATTTTGGCCCATCTCACGTTTAAACGCGTTTATAGGTAAATTTCTTGGGAATAAACTATATAAACCATATATTGTTTTTTTCAGCACACCCAGCAGATTCCAAATATACAATTTTTATATGTGTATGTCTCATCAGGTTTGCAAAATATAGCCAAAAATGGGAAAAAAAAGTGTAATTTTTCACTTCCGACTCAATAAAAACTAGTTTGTAATTTTATTTTTCTAAACTCTAATATCAAAAGCTGTGTTGCTAAATATTTGTAGTAGGTAACCGGTCTAAAATAAACAGAAATTGAGAACAGTAGACTGTTTTTCTGATATTTTATTGCTAAAAGTTACATTTATTAGACTATCACAAAAGACATCTTTCCATTTAATGCATGGCTGCCGTCAATTAACCAGCTCTAGCTGCCCGGGATGTTAAAATATGCCAACAAAACTATATATTTTTAGAAACTACACCCCAAGCCGCAGCAAATGAGGTCTTATTTGTATCACAAATCTGATGTGCACAACAAATAAATGAATATCACACTTATAAAAAAAAAAAAAAAAAAAATTGTCTCCCTCTACCATTGGCTAAATTTAACCCCATGATCAAAGGGATCATGGGGTTAAAATTTAGTATCGGCCATTTTTAAAAAGGGAATGTGACTTTTCATAGCTATATGATTACTGTGGTAACATTGGCTACCACAGTGATTATTTAGCTAGAATAACTTTTTTTTTTTTGTTTAAGTTAAACTAGTTTATGTTTAGATAATTTAATTTGGGGGTCTCTAGGCAATTTTGATCTTTATTTATCTGCCTTTAGAGACCCCCAAATGATTTTTTTTCACTTTTTTTGTAAATTCTTTTTTTTTTTTTACTTATTTTTTATTCTTTCTTCCAATGGTATATGTTGGGGGTCTGTAGCAGCATGCCCCCATACCGCTTTAACTGACAATTGTCAGTTATTAATAAAGTTGCGCGGTGACATCATCACGTCATTGCGCGTGCCGTCACTGGCCGCATCGGGTGGCCCCGGTGATGCCCTTCAGTGTGAGGGGCAGATCGCCGGGGTAGGGGGTGATGGGGGTCCACAGACCTCCATAAAGGTTGGAGAGTGCTAGCGACGGCATGGTGCCGTCGTTAGCACCTGACTGGGACTGCTAGCGACGGCACCATGCCGTCGTTAGCAGTCAAGGGGTTAAACTAACAGCTGTATAAGAAAGGCTACCCAATCTGTCCTTCGCAAGTACAGTTTTATGAAGCGCCAGTAAGGCTCAAAGGAGCTTCTCACGGAGAGAGAAAGATTTATTGTTAGAGATGAGCAAAACTCCTCTTATCGGCTGTAAAATTCTATGTTGCTATGAAGTGTGTGTACTTAAGCCCACTCTGCTTACTATACCCATGCAGCCTTCGCATGCGCCATATTGAAAACGCAAAATAGTAAATCACTACACAAAGACATGTCCTTCAAATGAGGCGTTTGCAAGCCATTACAGAACTATCAACAAAAAGTAATCTTTTATTAGCAGAATTGCTGTTGCTGAAAGCTTATGCGACAGCCCATTCTATTATGAATATTTAAGAGCAAAGTAAGGTAGGTAAACAGGCTAAGTGAGGAAACAGTTAAAAAAAAAAAAAAAAAAAAGTTGCAGCATTACAAGTACAATAGGCATATTCTTTTGAAAAAGGACCAAAACAGACCACAGAAATGACACTTACTTGGTTCTTTCAACCGCAACTGGATGGCAGGGCTGTCATTCTTGTCCCTCTTAAGACCCAGCACTTCTCTCTCCCATTCCCTTTCCCTCATCTCCTCCTCCACCTGCCTCTCTGCTTGGTTGTATATGCGTAGGAGGCGAGAGCACAGAATCTGGTGCAGGCGTAGAAAGATGTACCAGTTATTGTTCACGTAAAACAGATTGTAGGCATCCTCCACCCCACGGAGTTTCTGTGCTGTAGTATTTCCAAACATCAGCTTGGCTTTTGGCGGGCTAGTCCCCCCAACACCACCCACCCCATTATGTTTTTTGGTAACCCCATCATCAGTCTCTGCCGTCTCTTCCTCTTCTTCCTCCTCAATGTCAGAAAGTTCTCCTCTTTGAGAGAAGAGCAAATCTGGGATGAAATGGTATATAATTTGTTTAATTTTGTACTTGTCCTCCTTTTGGATACCAGTCTGTCGCTTCACATGATGAATTATGAGAGAGGCAGCATCCTCCAAAATTTGTTTATCCTCATAATACAGTGTTAGGTGAGGCCCGGTTGGAACCCCGGAGTTCTCTTCTGATGCTTGCTCTTGACGCTGAGAAAAATAAAGGGTCAAAAACAAAATCTGTAAATTCTTTTGCTTTTTTTTTTAAAACCATTTTACATCCCGTTAAACCTGTTGAGCCAGTCACCCCATGATTTGAACAGACAATAAAAAACATTCAATGATACGCATGCCAGTTGCAAGCCCCTTACCTCATCATAAATACTCTCAATCTCATTGAGCAGGCTCTTTGAACGAAGCACCTTCGTGTCAATCTGTTTGTAGTTTATTCCCTGGTGGTCTAGCGATTTCAGGTAATATTTCTCGTTTTGCTCCCGCCAGATTTTATTGAACCCGCGCTGGGCTTCCCGCCACTCCTCCTCTTTCATTTTCAACCTTATGATGGAAAGACATTCGTTACAACAAAGCATTAAAAGAGGGCAGAGAGCAGCAGTCAACCCCATCCCCCTCGCTGTAAGAGATATTTAAAACCTGTTCAATGTAGTTTGCTAACCCTCTAAGAGAAAAAAAAAAAACCTTTCGTGCAGTTATCACGCTAGAACTTGCCATGTATACCAAAAACATTAGGTGTTCCTTCCAAAGAGACTAACCTTTTTAACACAATGGGGACAGCTACTGCAGGGTTCTTTTTCAGGCCATCAATGATATCTGCAGCTTTATCAGCATATATCCTTTGCAGGGCTTTTCGGTGAATGACCTCAGATGTTCCTCCTAGAGTGTTGTCGAGACGAAATTTGGCCTGATCCTCTGCAGATAGCCTTGAAAGTTTCTTCTGGATAGCCTCCAAAACACGTATGGTAGCAAGATTGGTCTCCAGTACAACATCCAGCTAAAAGAACAAAACAGGAGAACTTGTATTGTTTAAGGGGACAAAGTTTTCTTGCAGTTTTGTCTCATAACATGAAAATTAAATTGCAGCAAACAAATAAAATAAAGTAGCATGGGGACTTGCCTCAAATCGCTCATCCTCGCATCGATAAATGTGCTCTTCATACTGTGTCTTCTTCGAGCTGACAAAAGTGGAGTCTTCTGACCAAGAAGGAAAAGACACCCAGGTGTCATTTAGAACCTGTGTAAGAAAGCACATGAAAAGAAAGTAAGGAATTCTTATAGGTTTCTGCATTGAATTAAATAAATAAAAAGCGAATGTGTTTGGAGAAGAATGAGAACACATTTCATTTAGGAAGAGCGTTACCTCTTTGCAGAGTGGTGTTCTGCCTGTGCATTTGGGCTGTTGGAAGCTTTTAGGTAGTGCCCTGTAGCTGGAGCCCAGCCTCTTGCAAGAGGCATAATCTATCTCCATGGCAATACCCTCAGTCGCACGCTCTTTGGGGAAGGACTCCATATGAGAGGATTCTTTGTAGCCAAGGAAGTTTTTAAACCAAGTGAACAGTTCTGGGAACTTCCTGTTAATTGGATTATCAAACAATGTTAAATAATGGTAAAGCTTAAAAGAACAAAAATTATATATATATGCATACATTGTCAAGCGTGCGTTTAAAATCCATTTACCCATTCGAGACCTATGACCCCCCCCTCCCCCACCAAGAGGCAACCATTGTGTATTCTGTACCCAAATGTACTTTTATTAATAAAACTGGAGACACAAGACACTAGGGGATTATTCACTAAAGCCTTACAAAATCAGTCATGGCTTTTCAATCCGTGCATCAACAAACCGAGAAGTGGGCAGATGTCTAATTGCCAGGCATTTGAATTTCAGAATATCTAGATTCCATGCACACAGTCTTAAAATTTAACAATTTACTCACGCAAGGAAAGGAGACACCAACTGGACTAGTTCAGTTCGAGAGATGACCTCCTGGTTGAAGATAACCAAACATCTCAAGAAGTTGTCATATGCCTCTGCACTCCTCAAAGCTTTTCGGACCTATAAAAGTAGAAGAAAACAGATTTTTACACAATGGATCGTTGAAACAAACAAAAAAAAATAAATAAAGTTATTGTAAACCTACAGCATTAAAATGTTGCTGCTTAGCAAGGACCCAACTGTCCTCTGAAAGCTTAGATCACAAACATGACAATATGTGCCATACCTGAAGTATTTTTCCTGAGAAGGGCTTGGACACACAACAGTACTAAAAATGTTTAATATTAAATAAAATACCACAGAAGACGAACACCATCTTAAATCAGCGGTTTCAGAGTAAAACGTGATTAGCTCCGAAATGCAAGAATATATACATTATATCTTTTCAAAATGAGGCAGCCAGTAAAAAAACAAAACCTTTGTTTTGTCAGTGAATCTAGATCAGGGGTGTCCAAGTTTTTTCTGCAGTGGGCCACTTCATCAGAATTGTATACGTGCGAGGGCCGCACTCATTTTTCACTGTGACAAAAAATATGGCCTTTAATAAAATATGCAGATTAAAATAAAGTAAAATGACACAAAACCTTTACTCTTCCTCTCACTGATTTCTGGGCCTTGAAAGTTTTGCGACTACAAATTCAGGATTCCCTAGATTTATTCTAGGGATGAACTAAAATGAAAACTCTGGACCAAAACATTCAGGGTTCACTTAGCTAAAACCGAAAATGACCCCCACCTTTAAAAATAATAAAAACTCACATATTTAATAAAAGTAGGTAACACACAATTGGACAAAATTAGCAATATGACTTGGCATGATAGGAGTGTGATTGCTAACAGCAATCACACTCCTATCATACCCAGGCAACCAGTAAACGCTGGTACCTAGGCATGATGGGACTGTGCTCGCTGTGATTGCTGTTAGCAATCACACTCCTATCATGCCAAGTCAGCCAGTACATGCTGGTACAGGGTGGCTGTAAGTGCAGACCCCATACTGCTGGCAGCATCACTACACAAGGGGGGGCAGCTGGCCAGGTTTCAGCATGTACTGGCTGACTTGGCATGATAGGTGTGATTGCTAACAGCAATCACAGTCCCATCATGCCTAGGTTCCAGCACTTACACATCCATGGTATCACACACACACACACACACACATTTATTCATATAATCATTAATTCACAGATTCATTCCCTCAATCACACACTCATTCAAACACCCTCCCCATCCCCTTACCTGCACTGCAGCTCCTCGATGCCGCTCACAGACTTCAGCAGGGGGCGCGGCCTCCCTCTGCCTTCTCTGCTAAAGCACAGAGGAAGTAGGATGTCACGTGAACTCCGCTTCCTCTGTGCAGTCCAGAAGACCCTCCCACAAGTAAGTAGCAGGGCTTGAGGTGCGGCTCGCGTAAGATCTGTTGCCCTGGCTGCCGATCTTACGCGGGCCGCACCTCGAGGTCTCGCGGGCCGCATGTTGGACGCCCCTGATCTAGATCTTGGTGGAATGGTCTTCATACTCTAATTTCCTTGAGTAGGGAACAATGCTGCTTAAGCTGTAGTTTTCCCAGGTTCATACTAATTTTAGAGGTCATATAATTTATTCACAAAAACAAAAAGTACTCACCTTATCAAAAAACTGGGACTCTGCACCTGCACCATGCTTGTTGGCATCTGTTAGAGACTGATCCTTTGGGATGATTTTAGGTTTTTTCTGCAAGAAAGGGAAATTAGTGAGAAATCACACAGATCATAAATCTCTGCCACAAAACTGGCAAACTGAGAATCATGGAAAATGAAAAAAGTTTGACTTGCCATGCAGCCAAAAGTAGTTTGCTGGCATTTGTAATTAAGTTTCAGTTAAGACCACCACATAATCTTAAAAGCCTATTAAAACATATTAACAGGAAATGTAAATATCTGTTAGGAACAAATGGTATAAAAAAACGGAAAGTCTACTGTATCCAGTTAAGTCTCCAACAAACCTTGACAGGTGGAGTGGCCCCGGGACCTGAATGCCGACGAATCTGGCAGCCATTCTGGTTGGGTCTTGGCTGCTTATTGTTCAGCTGTGGTTTTTTCACAGTGCCACCATGGTCATTCCTCACAGACTCAACTTTTTCTGCTGTAGTCTTGCTCAAAAGCTGGGTTAAAAAAAATAAATAAAGAACTATCAAACTATATCCAAATACTACATATTACAGTTTCAGTTATACATTACACACACACACAGCATGGGGCAAATATCACATCAGTGGTAAACAATATAATGAACATTTCAAAAGACAAAAAATAAGAGCATACATTTAAACAGTTTGACTGTCTTGTCATTGAAAACAATGGGAAATATTAGGTGGTTTGCTTTTAATTCCGCTCGTAATCTTACCACTGAGCTGTTGGCATCAGGCAGGAACTGGCCAAATTCAGACAGCAGATCCTCCTGGTTCTTGAAAAGTCTGGCTACCTGAGCATACACCTCCTGCTCAGTTAGGGCTGGGGTATAATTTCCACCGGCTTCTTTAGCATTACGCTGCTCTTTCTGTGTTAAGAATAAATAAAATTAAAAAAAAAGGTTCAAAAGGTGAAAGAGGAGTTTCAGCATTTTTTGCATCTATTCCAAGATAATGGGATTAGATTTAATGCAAGGACGTTTTATTTCGGAATGTAGGTAGGTAAGTGGAAAAGCAGTCCAACAAGAACAGGAGGTCAGTAGTGAGGGTATTTAAACATGCATGGGATTTTATTATTGCTTAGTTAAAAAAGTTTCAGATCATCCAACTAACGAGCTGCCTCTAAGGTCATGCCGCAGCATCTCAATATGATTCAAGTCAGGACTTTGACTAGGACACTCCAAAACCTTTGTGTATCTTTTGAGCCATTCAGAGGAATTGTTGGCCCCTGCTGTCAGAAGGGAGAGGAGGCTGTCATTTACCAGCCTGACCACCTGAAGGGGTTTGGCCTGCCTGTGTAAAAATGTCCATGACAAAAAAGATTCTTCTCTGACCAGTTTTTGTGACATACCCCCTATGTCCTCGGTTTGCAAAGAAGTTTACCTGTGATGCAGGCTCTCCTGCTGCATGAAAGCTGTTAAGAGCAATGTACATGTTTGTACAATCTGCAGCTCAACTAACAATTTAAACAGACTGCTAAATTTAAGGTGTATACCATCCGAAAACTAAAGTCTGCTACCCAAACACTACTTTTCCCCGATGCACTAAAATACTTGGTCTGCAAAAAAACAAAACAAAAAAAAAAAAAAACTCCAGTTGAGAAGAAAGTTAGCCCCAGGTGGTTCTCATAACCAAAGTACCAAAATATTTGCCTTTTTTTATTGGTGATTTTTTTCCCTCCTTATAGTGGAAGGGCTAAGCTGGCCTCTGCTGAAAGGGGAGAGTCCAGGCTGCGGATGAAGAGGCAGGGAGACGTCCCTACAGCCGTAACAAAGCCAAGACATTCCCCGTATATCTTAATAGGCTTTTTGTCACAGATTTCCTAAAAGAACTGGAGAGGTTTAATAAATATCCAATGGCTTCCTAGTGCACAAAGCCCCGTTCCTTACCTGGTAAGTGTGCAGAATCTCCAAGAAGGCTTTGTAGATGTCAGGCTGCCCCTGGAAGCGGTTCTTAATTTTGTTCACGTAGTTAATGGCATGGTTGAACTCCACAGGCTGGTTGTTTTGCATGGTGGGAGTGGCTGCAGCTGCAGTTGGGGTTGCATGTACCAGAGGTCCAGGTGTATGAGGTTGTGCCGGAGGTGAGCGAGGGGATGGAAACTGCATAGGTGTGCTCTGCTGGTTGGTTGGTGTGTGAGCCTGAGCAGGAACCGGCTGGTCGCAAAAAAATAAAAAAAAAGTTCTACCAAATTGTGAACAGCACATGTAATGTTAAAGTGTAGGTAACCCATTTTCATGAAAAACCTAGATTAAATTACATATACATAAAAGCATTAGACTCTAAATCTCAGGAGGGGGTTATGTGAAAATTTCTATAGTCCACAACCTCAGACAGAAAAAGCATTTACATTTCCCACATTGTGCACTTGTATGTTATGCTGTTGGTTCCTCTTACGCAGCCCCGTACGCAACAAACAGACGCACTGCGTGTTCTGTCACCTTTCCATCAGAACCAAAATTTACTTTAGCTCAAATTGCTGAAAAGGTAGCTCGTCTGTAGGATTTGTCCATGTGGCCCAGCCTTTAAACGCATCAATGAGCCTTGGCCGTCCATGAACGAGTAGCCAGTTCACCGCTTTTCCTTCTTTGGACCACATTTGAAAGCTACTGACCACCACAAAGCAGGAACACCCCACAGGAGCTGTTCTGACCGTCTAGCGCCCTTGTCAGAGCCGCTAACTCATTTTTCCTGCTTCTAACAATCACATGTGAAGGGAAGTCTTGTATTTCTTACCTTGCTGATCTTTGCTGGAGCAGGTGGAGGGGTAGGATGCACAGGAGGAGGGGCGGTCTGAGTGGATGGTTGAGAAGGGGGAGGTGGCTGTGGAACCGCAGGTTGCAAACCATGAGGTGTGATCTGATGAACCTGGCCAGGGGTAGTAACGTTTACCAGATCATTTGTTTGGACCTCAATTTTGTACCCAGGGGGTAGGAAAGTGTTGAAGCCCATAATTAGATCTGGGTGGCCTTTGAAGAGTTGAGAAACACGACTGATGACGCCAGGGGTGTCAATGCTACATGGGAGAGAAGAAAATTGACACAATGGATTGTTTTCCCCGTTTCACTTCATTTGAATTCCCTGAATACAACAGTGTTAAGTAGATGCGCGAGCCGATACTCCAAATTAAAACCATATTTGTTTTAGATACAGTTTTCTTACCAAAACACTTCCATATATAATTTACCCAACATATCTCCGATTAGATCAGATCGAAGGCATTCTTGTAGAGTTCCAGTTAAAATATAGTAAGTACGAAGGATTGTTGACATAAAGGTCAATAAAATGTGACGGACGTTAACCAGGCTTCAGTGTTGGGTAAGTGGCTGGGAATCAGGAGGAACACAGTATAGTAGGGCACTTATTGCCTAGGATTTGTCCTGGCACAAACACACAGATATATGTCCTTCACCCATATGAAATAGACATGTCTGCTCATATATCTTTAAACCCATGAAATGTTACAAACCAACCACTCACCTCTGAGACTTGAACTCCTTCATAATGTCCAAGAAATCATTGTAGACTTGGGGCTGGCTACCAAACTGCAGTTTCACCTGATCAAGGTATGAAAGAGCATCCTCCACCTGTAAGGGGAAATCAAACATGGATGTTTAATGTTGAACAGAGTGAACACGACACGCGTGCGCGCGCGCGCACACACACACACACACACACACACACACGCCAACCAAAATCATCACCTTAAGCCTCTGAAACTGCTGCCCCTGTGGAGGTGCAGGAGCGGGAGTGGAGTGTGTATGACTCTGGACTCCAGGGCCCCCATGCGCAGGTACAGGTGTGTTGTGGTGGTGACTGTTATGCACCGCTGCAAGAGCTGCTTGACCATGGCTTCCAGAGCTCTGAGGCACTGCAGACACCTACAAAAAAGGTAAGCAATTTAGGTCCATAATATGAACACTTTATTTCACAGCTTAGTATTATGGCAGTTGTTTCTCCTTTTGAAGGCTTTGAGGTTACTCCCTAAAGAAGTAGCTTTGTAGTATCAACCTGGTGCAATTCTGCTCCAAGAAAAGCTTGGACAGCCATGTATATGGTCTACTCAAATTAGTCATCTCACCTACTCCACTGTACATTATGCAGGACCAGCTTTACATTTGTAGAGAAATTTGAGAGGCATGGCCCGTCATAATGTATCAATTCAGGCAGCTGAACTCAACTGTCCAGCAAGCTTTTTCTGCCAACTTCCACTCTAGTGAATAGACCCTTTGTGTTTGACCAAGTGTTAAGAAGAAGAAAAAAAAAGTCAGTTCCCCTTTTATTATTGCTAGCATCAAAAACAAAATAATTTTTTTTTTAAAAAACAAAATAACACTAATATATAACAATACTCAAGATCAGCCAGCATCAGTATTCCCCAAGACCGAGGGGAATCAGAGTGGAGCTCTGGTGGTAAAGAACTTAAATACTTTCTACGCTGGTAGGGAGAGTATTCCTAAAAAGCAGCAATTTAAATAAAGTTCAATAGAAAACCTCTCTTTACGCATTACATACGGTGCTGTATATATAGTGATGCAGTTTGGCATTAAAGAAAAGCATGTTTAATGGACTTTGTTCCCATACATTTCTTTTATTTGCAGACACGGGGTCGTCATTGTAGGCGACTTTCCCTGCTCAAGTACAGCAAGCAGTGTTTGTCCAATGAAACCCTTTCAGCCATTGACTTATTAGAGAACGTCAGTCCATGGATCATTAAGACCAAGTTATTCTACAGTTTACCATAGGCAGTGTGATAAGGAGTCAGGGTTTTGGTCTAGTAGATTGGGCTAAGATCACAGAAATAGAACATGTACATATGACTAATATACAGTTTAAAATATTCACTGAAATATGCAAAAAACTAGAGAACTTTTAAACACAATACTTAAAAAAAACAAAGCGTATTTTAATGTGATGTTAGCTGAAACTTTGATTGAGTAACCAATTACTAACTTGGTATCCAGGTGTTACAGAGTACTGGATGCCTGTGGGCTGCATGTTGTCAGATGGAGGTTCATATGCAGGAGGAGCTGGGGCAAGGACACGATGCTGGTGGGCAAATGCTTCAGTAATTCGGCGTGGCTGAGGTGGATAGGCTGCTGCCTCTGGATCATCAAGTCTGCGCTTCATCCTGAGAACATAGTCAGGCGCCAGTCATGGACCTAGAGAGAAATATTTAGGAATCAAACAGCATTCCGGCCACAAACAACCAATAGTACATATTGAATGGCCAATTATCACATACATTCTATATTACAGAATACCGTAAAGAATATTTACTTCTTGGCAAACCGTGTTAAAGTAAATTAAAGGTAGGTTGATCAGTCACCATGTAAATCAAGCTTATTTCTACTGAAATCCCTCCACCATATTGCTGTTGTCCACATCTCAGACAGTACTGCTAACTGCCCTTCTAACTTTCAACACATCAAGTAAGACAGGAGTAGTAAGATGGTTTGACCCACACAATAAAAAGTCAGCTACAAGCACCACCTTAATGTACAGTGTATAACACATGTTGAATTTAATTTGTTATGGACCAAATCTAATTTCAATAAGAATGGAGGCATACTGTAAAAATGCATCAAAAATATATACAACTATGGCACAGATATTGATAAGATATAAGATATAGTTCGATGCTTAAAAACACCGATTTCTAGGTGAACAAGCAGTAGTTTGGACACTGAATAGCGCCCTTTCCAAACTCAGAGAACCATGCACAGTTCTATGAGTGCCACAGCATTCTGAGCTATAGAAAGAGTAGGGCAAAAGGTTGATACTATAATGTCCAACTTGCCACATCAATCTTCCCAGAAGACCAAAGATGCATACACAGTGTCCTTTCAGAAAACCTGTCACCTATAACACTGCACAACAAGCAATGCAAAAAAAAAAAAAAAAAAAGTCCCTCAACATAGAAAGTATAATACATCATTAAGCGGTTTAACTTTTATACAATAAGGAAAGAGGATACAGCCAGATTGGTCCAAGAGAGGGATGAAGTCTTGCTGAAGACACCTTGGAAGCCCCGAAAGCTAATGCGGCGCTAAACCTTATTCAATTCTGGCCCATTAAAGGTTATTCCCATCAACTAAAGAGGTTATCTTATACACACACACACGCATGTACTGCATCACATGTTGGGGGAAACTATGACCCTAGCCGAGTGCAATATAAACAGAACTGGTTTATAAACAGAAAATTGGAGACTGTTGCAATGCATAAGACTAATTTTACATTGGACGCCCGTGAGCCGTTTTATATTGACCTCTTTGGTAATCATCTATGGGATTTCTTGAAAAGGTTTGCGGTCCTCCAGCGGTCGGGCAGTTAAACGTCACACAATGCTCAAATATTCAGGTGGTTCATAAAAATGAAAAAAAGCCATGAACCCCTGGCCCTTACTAAACGTTACCATTATGTTTGTAGTAAAAACTATATATGAAAGCTCAAGAAAATAAAAAAAAAAACTCAGTTTTTACAATACCTGACACAATCACTAACTGTTTGAGAACATTGCACATTTTGCAGACAGCTACAAGTGTACTTAACATGACGACAACTACACAAAATAAATACTAAATTTCCAGTGCAGAGACAAGACTAGTTTTACCACATCATGACAATCACATTTACATATCCTAATATGTTTGGATGACAAAAAAAAAGCGAGATCAGATTATTAAGGCCAAACAGGCATGAAAAACACTTCTTTAAACAGATGATGCTTCCAGAGCAAATCATTTCCTCAGCACAACGGTACACTTTCAAAGAACGAGGAAATAGAAACACAGAATTTGTATGTTTTTGGTAAGAGGCAGAGTTTGGTGCTCTAAAGCCTGGTTATAGAGTTATACAGCTGTGACTAATTGACAGCCGCTGCCACCAACCTGCATCTGCGGCCTGAGTGACCTAGGAGTTGTGTCCATGCAACAGCTGAAAAACTTGTCCCTTTTCCAGCATGAGCTATAAACAAGCGAGACGTAATACAGCTGACATGTTACTGTATTAATGCACTCACATGGGGGGGGGGGGGGGGTAGCATGCCCCTCTCCCAGACTTCATCTGGGGAGAAGCAGGCTGCTAACACACCTCAAGAAGGGGGCATTTTAAGTTTGGGGGTTTTAAAACTGGCATCCATGAAGACTGCTGAATTACGATTATCCTATTACGTTACAGACCGGCATTAAGAAAGTCTGCGTGTCGATCCCAGGCAGAGAATATGGGAGAATGGCAAAACAAGAAAGATGCCCCGTTAGTCGGAAGGCGATTATTAGGAAAGGAAGCTTTTACTTAAATGAGGAAAGGTGTAACAAAAAAAAAAAAAGGTATCCTATAAAGGGAGATGCAGTGCACCGACTATAAAGTAACATAGCAACAAATACTTACATTAAAAAGTGAAAAGCCGCCGCCGCGCACGTTAGTGCCTTTACTTGTGCAGCACTCGCTCCGGTCTGTTTTGCTCCATGGTATTTTCCGGTATATTTACTTTTGCTGCGTTGAGCTCCATCACCAGAGATACTTCCCCGGTAGCCCCCATACAATAACCACGCCCTAGAGTTAACGACTCCCTCATATCTGCCCCCCTCCCCCGTCATGCTCAAACCACCTGAGTGAGGACACTACACTGCCCCCAAAACAACCACAGGCTACAGCCACCACGCCACCCGCAGTAATCCTCATCAGCCAAAAGAGCAAAAAAACAGCACCGTCCATACCCGAAAGAGCAAAACACCAGCACCGTCCATACCCGAGCTCCAACAAATGCCAGTGCCCCCTACTATAACCTCCCTCCTCTTCCACCGACCCCGCTTCACGTCTCTGACCCACACGCTTCATCCTTCTCTCGGTTAATTCCGTACAGACCCTGGAGCACAGTCTTCGACCCGCAGTATCAATAACACACCGTCTGATTCCCCGCCCTCCTTTTTTGAACGATTTCCCCACTCACCAGTTTGAGAATAGGTAACGTGGGCTCGGATGCCCGCTCACCATCCGCTCGCTTCTCTGTCAGCGGGGAAATCCCGCCTCCACCACCCAGCGTAGGGCGCCATCGAGCGCGACATTCTATTGGCCGAAAATCTACGCCCATCAAACTCGCCGGCCATTAAACGTCCAAAGTATAGAGACTACAGGCGTGGTAAAGGTAAAAATTCTACAAGCCACGCCCCTAACTCAATAAACCCTCGCAAGCAAGCGCGAGCGGAAAATGGCCGTCAATGGAATGAAGAGGAGAAAGCCCGCCCATTTAAATGAATATCGAACAAGGGACAGTCCCCTACCTTCGATTGGCTGGCAGTTGGACGAAGGGGCGGTAAGAAAGGAAAGAGAAAAAAAAAAAAAAAGACCGTCAATAAAGTCACGCCCCATCGGAGAAGGTACACCCCTTAAAGCCGTGTTTACATACGAAGGACGAAGCCAAGCTGGGTTGGATATATGAGGGTGCAACAGGAAAAGTAGTGGGACCAAAGATGGCATTTAACATGCGGCTATTCGACAGGATATATAAGAAACAAAAAGAGAACAATGCATCTCCACGGTTATACAGGTCTCCGGCTAAGGGTATCAAAGCAAATGGAATGTGGAGAGAGACAAGAATAATATCACACAAGGGACTGTCATTACATTAACCATGCCTATGGAATGTGTGGGCAGGGTGAGCTGGGGACACGGAAGGAGTACATCACTGTCCTCACAAATCGATGATACTGCGATCTTTTGAGCATCTAGAAAGAGACTCAGCCTTCCCTCCTAATTATGATTAATTACACCTATTTGGGGGACAAACCTGTCTTTGCAATTGTTTGATATCCATGAGAGCAGAGTATCTGTATCTTTTGAAGAAAAAGAGCAAAATATTAAAACAGATTAAAGTGAATGAATAAAGATCATTTTCCACAGCCTTCTTTGCTCACGTTCACCAAGGGTGCCAATATTAGTGGAGGGCACTGTACGTCTATTTGAAGAGATACTTTGGGCTTCATGTATGGGGCTTCTGGTCTTAGGCTGGTACTGACCCTCCAAAGGTCAAGCATGAGGCGGGAAAGGCCAACTCCAATCCTTTTGCACCAGAAACGCTCTAGGTTTGGCCCTAATGCATGAAGTTGGCAAGTTGAAATGCTTCATGACTTCCCAGTGTATGATGTTAAGGAATAAGCCATTAGGGTTTCGGCACAGTTATTTATACAGATTACCGTGTCCAACTTTGCAAGAAACATATGTTGAACTTCAAAAGATTCAATAACTGTACAAATTACAGGGCATCCTACTTACTATAAAACTTTATGAGCTTTAGATCCTGGACACACACACACACACAGTAAAGAACCTAAAAACTTTTAGAAAGTTTTCCAGTTCTGCAAAAGTGAAGCGTGCATTGCATCTTCTTGCCATTGACGCCATTTCGTTTGAAGCAGATTAAAAAAAAAAAAAAATCAGACTTGAAGGTTAACACCCAGCAAGGCCTTTGAAAATCACACACACTGCTATCAATAAGTGCCTACATCAGCCAGAATCATCAAAAAGTATGGAAAGATGTAGGCATACCAAGTACCAAGACTTTAAGACCATTCACTCTAGTCCAACTACTCCTTCGGGTCACAGCTACTATGTAACACAACAGAGCAAAACGCTGTGATTGTTAAGCAACAAAATGACTTAATATAAAGTTTGTAGTTGACAACATTTATTTGAAAATGTCCAGTGTAGTAACCAGAATACCGATCCAGCTATATGAATGTACTGTCAGGCTTTTTATTTATACTGGAGAAGGACAGCTATTGGCGGCTTGAAATTTAAGAAACCCAAATACAAGAACCGCCGAGATGCCGGACACAATCACTTCTTTTTGCAGGAGAAAATGGTTAGCGCACCCTCTTTGTTCTTAGTCTGGCCTCAGTTACCAAGCTCCACCCACTGATGTATTCCCTAGCAAATGATTGGGCCGCACTTCCGGGTTTACACAGGGCGGGCTCTACACACAAGCTTCCAATCAGACACTTTTCGTAGCAATTAACTTCCGCTTCCTACCAGGAAGAGAGGCGAGTCAGTCACGCCCCTTCAGCTAACACACCCGCCCCATACGGAAGGGATCCAGGGGAGGAAACTATGTGCCAGCAAAAGGGGAAGGTTACTACAGTCCCCACCAATAGAGATACAGGTGGGTGCGACTATGGTAACGCTAACACCTCCTCTGCAAAGAGGAGTTAGAGACGATGAAGTCGAGGCACGTAGGCGGCCGAATTCATTAATCCGTGTACGTTAAGAGCGCAGTGTTGGTTATGAGAAGAAACAGAGATACGCTAAAGGCGCAGGGAAGCACTGGTTGTAAACAGCTGCTGCACAAGGATCACAGGCCCTGTATATGCATCTCAATTCACCAGCGCAGCAATCACTTTGTTTGTAGGGTTAAAACCCTTCACTGTCCATAGCCGTTTTCTTTCAAATAGAATGAAATAGTTATCCGGTGGATTAGCCAGCTACTAGTCATCACCCATATTAGTGAAAAAAACGGTTACCACCCCAAAAGCCATCATCATCCCGGTGCAAACTAGGAGCTATTCACCGAGAGATTACCGGTTTAAGCGTTCAGAAATCGGAGCCTTTCCGAGGGATAGATGGGAATTTTCAGGTCATTCTGGATGCTGTGAGATGGGGATTTAAAAAAACATTTTCTTGCCTCAAAGAGGTACCTCCAAGAGGGGTACCTCCAATGGATAAAGGGAGCAGACATTATATATCCCACACTCGGTATATTTGATCGGTTGTTCCACAGCAGTCGGTTCTCGTGTGTAAGTATTTTTTTTCCGCTCCCCCCCCAGCAGCCATGCTTAGAACTATCCAGACATATAGTACACGATCCCGGGCTTTAAGGTCATTTCGAGAGCGCATGCATGCTGTAGCCAGCAGCCGGTACAGTAGAGATCGGTGATGCAGTAGCAGAGATACCAGCTGCCTATTAACCCCATCGCGCTTTTAATTAACCCTTTGACAGGAGTGTATGGGGAAAGAGTAAGCATTCCAGGAATCAGTGGGTTAACGTCAACCCCCTGGGATGCCAGGCGGGATTAACCGGACACATGCCTAAGGCTCTACATTAGCGGATCCCTAACATTTAAAGCTGCTCTATCGATACCAACGACGATTTCGACATTGAAACCCATCCACATGGCACAGAGCGACCCTCTAACAGAGGTTGGGTCACCGGAGATCTTCTGCACGGGCAGGAAGGCAAGCTGAAGCAATCTAGCCCAAAATGATTAGCAAACACCCCTAAACCTTACCGGAAGATGACATTTCTAACAGCGGGGGACCGTACACCAAAATGCAGAAAGAAGAAAAAGACCCGAGCATGTGGCAGACGTCATGCACCCTATGTGTACTCACACTCCGCTGCCAGGAGCTCATCCGGGGCACTTAACCCTTTCCTGAGCAAATAGCGGTACTAGGCTCGAACATGGGAAAATATTTAATCTAAAGAGAGACTATATTAAGGGCTATATCTCCTCTTTTTTTTTTTTTTTTCGGCATTTAACACAATGCCCGCCCCCAAAAAGCGCAAGATACAGGGGTCCCCTTCTAACCCCTCTTTCGGGGGGCTCATTAGATATAAAAGAGGCAAAAACAGCGTTAATATTTACGATAAACAAAAACCACATACCTTCCAAAAATAAATATACGTCCTCACGAAGTCAGGGACTCCCGGATAAATACACTCCCACTATTTTTTTTATCGAGACTCCTAATTTTGGTCCCGCCCCTAAAGGAGGAGGGGAGGGGTGTGTGTAAGACAGCAGGGGTAAGCACTACGTGGGCGGTGCTTATTTAAACATAGCCACGCCTCTTTACCATACACAGTCTCAAACATTAAAACCATCTTCCTTCCCACTGACATCATGTAAAACAGGGTGAAGCCACCCTGCATCAGCCACATTTATTAGAGCTATAGTCTTATGGTTTGATCGCCCAATATTAAATCGCACGGATCCGGGCTCAGAATGCTTTGGTGCCCACAATACAATGTGAAAAGTACATGCACACACTGAAGCAGAGAGCTGCAAATCACTGTATGCACAGACCCCCGACAACCAGCATTACAGCCCCCACGGCATTGCACATACACAGACCCATTACACCCAGAAATCCAGATTAAAACACACGGATACTGCAAAAAAAGCTTGGTGGTTTGTACATATAGATCCGATTAATTCTGCACGGTGTGGGACACACAGGATCGCGAACAATGAGCCTGAAAATGCAGCACCATAGGAACGCTCATCCCCGCATATCACACATAGGGCATTGCGAAAACAGCTCTTTTAAAAACTACAGTACCCACAATGCACCGCGACTGTGGTTCCCAGAGCGCTATACAACACGGAATACACGAGAACGGAAAATGGAATTACACTGAAAAGCCAACAGTGTGGCGGAAATGTGGCTGTATCGATATGTGGCACTGATCTTTAGCGAATCCTGTAGTGAAGCAGCACAGTTTGTCCAGTTTCATTCTTGAAATTACACATTCTCGTCGTATTTCTAACATTTAACTTCTTTTGTTGCTGCTGCTGCTGCTGCTATTATACTTAATTCATCAAACATTAAGTCAGAACAGTCACAGATTTGTATGTACCAAAGGGAGAGATGTGTTTTAGCTCATGCGCTGCACATTATACAGGTTTATACCCAGTAAGGTTCTTTTTGGAGGAAAAAACTTGTCTGGCCCTGTGTAATATACCTACATTTCTTAAAAGTCTCTTTAAACATTGAATTATGCATTATACCGGGCCAGCTCAGCCCTTGGTGCTGAAGAAGCTTGTCAGTATTGGCCATTCTTAATGAATAGTGAAGTGGACAAGTTGAAACCACAAACTATCCTGCTAACTCTCCTTTTCGTGAATAGACCCCACAGAGGTCATGAGAAGACCTAGGTTGATGAGAACACTGTTAACATTTTGGTTCCCGTAGTAAACAAAGTGCTCCCCACCTCATATTGACTCTCAAACAGGTTTTAAAATTAAGCTACTTCAGCGCCAAGAATTGTGGAGGCATTGACCTCTGCCCTGACCATTGGTCTATTAATAGTTCGGTAATAACTGTAGGTTTTTGGGGACTAATTTGGGTCATATTGACTATGGCAGATTTGGAGAACTACTGGGACAAAGTGCTAAATTTGGAACGCTCAACAGGAACATTGAATTGTTTTTCAATTGGCGTTGGTTCTGGATTTGACTCTTTACGTTAGAGCTGTTTCAGCTGACCAACAAGTCTAGCGTAATCAGGGATGACTTAATAGCAGCTGTCAAAAGTTTTAAATCCTAAATAGCCACCTGCTAGATGAGAGAGAGAGAAAATCAGAAACTCAGTGAAGATAATGAATAACCATTAGACATGGGTTGCAATATGGTCAATATTATACCAGAAGTCTAGAAGAAAAAAAATGTATAGCTGATAATTCGATGGATGAAATACCACAAGCAGTAACAGCTAAAGTCCTTCTATACCCTAGGTCATTTGCAAATTGAAGTATTCCCATGGGCTAAGGCTCTCCTCCTCACTTATCACCTCTCATTTTTCCCGTCTACAAGATTTCACTCAAGCTGCCCCATATCTCTGGAATCTACTCCCAAGGAACCTTCAGCTTTCACCCTCCCTCCCAACATTCAAGAAACATCTCAAAACCCACTTCTTCAGAGAAGCATACCATCTTAGCTGCTAGAACCTCCTTGTCATTGATACAACCACCTCACTACCTCTCACCCTTTCTCTGTACCTTATGTTTGTCACCCCATTCCCTCAAGATTATAAGCTTGCGAGCAGGGCTCTCTCCACCTAATGTATCGATTTGTCTTAGTCTGTCAATTCTTATCTTGTCATACCCCTTGAATTTATGTATTGTATTAAACGCTGCGTAAACTGTTGGCGCTATATAAAAAAAAGATAATGATAACATTAATAATAAAGTACTGTATTGTTACCAATGTAACCAAAGCTTGTCCCAGTACTTTCAGTACCAGGAGTTGCGGGCGTCAACAGGGCAGGCGAGAGGAGTGCACTGCACCCAGGCTCCACTAGTACCACACTGCCGAGGCAGCCTGTTGCCCAAGGAGCAGGGCTGCCTGAGGAGATCGCTGATCTCCTTCTAATCGGCCCAAAATTAAGAAGGCACTAGGTCTCACCCTTCAGATCTCTGCATCAGTACTCCCTCTGGACCACTTGCTTGCACTTGCCCAGTAGACTCGAAGCAGCTAGCCCTGTCCTGCTTTCCCTTACATGTACACAAATATATGCATATTTATGTTTATTAAATCTAGGTGGGTAGGGGCCCCAGTGCATTCCTTTGCCCGAGGGCCTACAATGCTGTTAAGACAGCCCTGACCCCCACACACACTAACGTACCCAAAGACACATGTTAAAACACCAACATACCAACACACTTTTACTAAAATACCCAGACATACACATGCTAACATACCCAAAGACACATGTTCACGTACTAAAATATCCCCCCCCACACACACTAACATACATGCACAATTTCACTAACATACTCAGCCACATACCCAAAGACACATGTTCAGTTAGTAACATACCTAGACACACATGCTAGCGTACCCAAAGACACATGTTCACAGAGTAACATACCCACACACACTAACATACCCAGACAAGGACCCATGTTAACATACTAACACACTCAGACAGACACACATACATACTGAGACACAGATACACACAAAAGCAACTCACTTACTCTGTTTTGCCTTAGCCTGTCTTTTCTGCACTACGCCTGCGAGGACACACAATGTGACATTATGTGACCCCACTCAACCCCACCTCCTCCTGGAAATTAGGGAGATGCCTACTCACGGAGCATGCCACCATCTATCTCTGGGGGATGGGGCAATTGCCCCGTTACCCCCCTTGATCGGCCAGTGGGGGAAAGCCGGAAAAGAGTTATAGTAGTATAGGCTGAGAAAAGACTTGCGTCCATGAAGCTCAACCCTTTTCCTATTCCTTGTCAATGGCTGTTGATCCAAAAGTTAAAACGCTCATTCTGCATGGATGATGGAACCTTTCTCTGAGCACATCGTCAGTAAATGCTGTGACGGGACTGACCGGTACCTGGTTTCCTCGGTCCAGGACTCTGTCTCACAACTGAGCAGAGTTCTTGGACCTGATCAATCATCCTGGTGTCAGCTGATAATCACAGTGATTTCTGACAATCACAACAAAGTCAATGTTGTGAAACATTGACTTTGTCTCTGTGTCACTGCAGAGAGTGACAGAAATACAGATAACCTGTATACATTTTTAAAAAAATTATTAAAAGAACTCTTCCCATCCCTTCCTGATCACAGTAATAAACTGTGATCATTTTTCTTTTACACAATTTTTTGCTTTTTTAAATATTTTATTTCCCCTATTTTCTTGTTACCTGCTAGGCTGGGAGAAATATAAAATGTGTATATATATATGTTTTTTTATTTATATAGGTTTTTTTAATGTACGTGTTAACCTATAGTGTGTTTCCCATACCTACAGTGTGGAGGAGTTTTGCATTTTAAATACCCTGGGGTGTCTAGTTTTCAAAGATATATGGTTTGATGTGGGTAAATTGAATTGACCAGCTTCAAAGTTATCCCAAATATGACATGGGTGCACGATGACCATTAGTCAAAATTACAAGTTGAAAAACTGAAATGCACATATGCCAAATGTGACCTTTTATCCCTCAAAAAAACATGACAAACCTATGCATGGGTTGCATCACTGTACTCAGGAGAAATTGCTGAACACATATTGGGGTGTTGTTTGGCAGAGACTTACCAAGAATGGTAAATTCATACAATGTGTTTGGCAGTGACATATACAAGGGGATATAAATTCATACCTTAAGTACAATGTGTGTGGAAGAAAATTCTACCACAAACTTTGACAAAGGCCGGTGGTAGAATTTGTTTATGGAGAGTGTTAAAATACCACCATTTGGAATACCCTGTGGTGTCTAGTTTTGAAAAATATATGGCTTGGGGGTAAGTCTAATTGGCCTGCTTCAAAGAGGTCCCAAATAGGACTTGGGTGCAGGATGACAGATGTCAAAATTCCAATTTGAAAGACTGAAATAGGAACCTACAACTGTTGCCCGAAACAACCCAACACATCTATGCATGGGTGGTATCACTGTATGTATGTATGGGAAAATAGTGAAACTTTTTTTAAAAATTGTACACATATGGATTATAAGTATTTTTTATTTTATTCTGTACATTTATACAACTATTAAAGGACAAAGTTGGAAAGTATTCTGCTGGTCATATATATATATATATATATATATATATATATATATATATAGTTTGTAACATACAGTGCACAAATAATCACACTGGGGTCTTAGCTATTCCCTTTTCTTTGTTCATTTAATATGTTACATTCCTCTTCTCGTTTGTAATGAATGTGCCCATCCAATTTTTCTTGCTTTGTGTGCTTTGCCTTCTGATCCTCATCTTTTACAATCCATATTGGTATGAATGGGTTATGTCATATGCTATACCTTACATTGCATTCACAATATGTATAAATTGTGAATTTTGGCCTAGGTTCAGAAACACAGTCAATTAAGAGAATGTTATAATTTTATAAATACATATATGTACGAACACACTTTTTTCTGAACAGCTTGGCAAATTGAATATATCAAAATAAGCTTAATTATATAGTATGTGTATAGCTTATTAAAGTGACCTAAAAAATATAAAGTAAGTTTGAACATGTCATAGGTGGATGCCTCTGTAAAATGTGTGTTTATGTAATTAAGCTAATTTTGTCGTAACTATTATATTAATGAGAGGACATCAATTGTATTCCTAGATGGGTACATGATGCTTATGTATATTGTTAATGCTAAGCCGTTGTGAAAGACAACTCTATTCAGTATTCTGCTACATGATGGTTGGTCTCCAATAGTGTAATAAAACTGCTGTGTATCATCCAATAAGGCACTAAATAGCTAAGCTATCATAATTTCAGTGCCTTGTTGCCTTCACAGTACCGCACATAATTATAACCTTGTGGTGGTCTCTACATCGGTTCTTGGTAGAATATTGCAGGGTTAACTATCAGCTATCAGTATTTTCTAGAATGGCTGTGTGACAGAAGTAGAACTGCTCTGGAGTTTGTATGCTGAAAGCTCTTTGTTTGCGCATTCTTCGCACTGTCTGCTTGATGTTCAGGGAACCCACATCCTCCAATTGGGATAGGCAAATATCCAAAGTGCAGAAGGTACCTATGGGTTAAAAGAGTTTTCAGGAATACTTGTGAATTGTCCCTTTCGTCACCCAATCCTATGTTTTATAAATTGTTTTATTCACAGAATTCACTCATGTTCCTTTTCTCTATTATCCCCTCCCGCTGCCCCACTCCCTTTGTCCTAATCTAAAGCTTCTGACCCTCATTAAGTACCTGTTCTTCCAATTCCTGCACTGCAATGCACCACAATGGGTGGTCCCCCTGGTGGACCTTTCCAGCGCATTCCTAGGTCATTCACAAGTCTTTTTTGTTCTTTCTTCACGACATTCCGAAAGTGGATAAGTGCAGAAGCTGAGTTAGGTACCCCAAAATCTGGCCAGCTCAGGAACTGCAAGTGACTAATAATTCTTTTCTCTCTGCTCTAAGACACAGAAAATATAATTGTGGTGAAGTTAAAAAGATCGATGAGTGTGAGAGAGAAAAAAAACAAAAAAAAACAGTCGAGAAGTTTCAGAAAAGCCCACAGACCAGCACTGAAAAGTTCATTTTGCATAGAGAGGTGTTCACTAAACCGGGAATTTGTAGGCGACTAATGTGGCAATCTCCCAGTTTAGTGAATGCACTGTATGTTTCTTGTCTTTGCTGAATAACAATAAGGTACCTAATACCAGTCTGTTGTCATATCGGCATGTTTTTGGGTTCTACACACCTTATTGTTTTGCCTTGAGCAGACACATTGCATCAGACTCATTACTAGATTAGCATGGTACTTGGTGCTCATTGAAGGCATTTATACCCACCTACACTTATACATAGAATTACATGCTGACATACACTTATGCATGCACATTCATGCTCATATGCCCAATGTGACAAGAAAAGGAAAGAGAACAAAGTGAGGGGTAAAAGAACAAACTAAAGTGAGCAAGAGAGAAAACCAAATGAGAGAGAAAAGAAAAGGAGTGCACATTGGGAGGGACAATAGGAAAAAAGTGGTGGTGGTGGTACCTGTCGACTGCTCAACTCCAGGATACACTTTCTATAGTGTTGATGGTTCTCTGTGGCTTTGTTGCTAACCATGACAATTCCATATGTTGCAACAGATCCAGGGGGCAAAGGCCAGTATTGACCACATTTTCTATGACCACCCTCTTCAACCCTGTAAAAGTCAAGGGGACAGATGGATAACTGCAGAGGAAGGGAAAAGAAGAAATATGGAGGAATTGAAAATACTAAAGCAACAGTATGTTATAGGAAGATGTTTAAAGAAAAGTGAAGAAAAAAAAGAACCAACACTTATATCGAACGCACACTAGCAGTCAACAGTTACTGACCTTGTTGTCATGACGATCACTAGTACATTTTGCTCCCAGACCATCTGCCAGAAATCTGGGAATGTGTTTTCCATAGGTCCTAGCAATTGTATAGACAGGCACATATACATAAAAGGTACTCTATCACGCTTAAAATTAGAGAAATATCTAGATAGATAGTCTGCCCCACATGCATGCACATTGCTAAATGCATGAAGTCATACCTTGTGTCCCAATGTACATATTCTTTTGTAGATATCCATCCATGAAACTGGCATTTATATAATCAGAGCGCTGTGAAAACAAAACACAGATATCTTTCATACCCAAAGAGTTTTCAGGAGACTTGAACAGTTCAGCTACCTGATATCACTATGTATATTGAAACCAACCCATGGGTTTGAAGGAGAATCTGGCATATCAATTACCATATATCAGCATTTATCATGATAGGTCAACCTCAGCGGATTTCTCCCACAAGAAAGGATGTGTAGGTCCTGCATCATGCACAGTAAATGTGGGAAGATTAAATGATATATTACGCAGAGTCTTCTCAGTGCTTCTTGCAAGAGATGTTCACTGGTAAATGGAACCATCACGATAAATGGAAATACCAAAGTTTTGATAGGTTCCACTATTCTACAAATTGCTGAGTTAGTGAATACACATCATAGTGGTTTAATTACTAAAATGTGAGTTATTGGGGAGTTCGTGTGAGATAAAACATTTCTTATAACAGCACTAACTATGGATTATGAAGGGTCAACCTTATAAATAAGTCTGTGCAGAACATACCTTACAAAAGTAGTCAACAATTTCTCTCTAATACACATTTACTTTTCAATCCCCCACCTTTATTCTAGAACATATAGTTAGCTTTCATTGTATTGCTCACTAGAAAATGGATATATATCTTGTTTTACCTCATGCCAGTTTACACGTTTCAGTTTGACACGAGTTTGGTCCAAGCATGGAACATCACCATAGCGATTCCTATGACGATTAAGAGCAGCCCTAGGATGCACACGAATGGTTAGTTAAAGAGTTAAAGAATTACTCAAAGAACGTCAAAGGTTTACACGTCTTATCTGTACTGGCACTCTAGCACCAAACATTATCAAGCATCATCTGCATTTCCTTGCCGTCTCAGCACATCCACAAATAGTCGTCTAATTCCAAACACTCACAATGAAATAGTAAATGTTCCCTCAGGCTGTTCTTTCCTCAGCTCCTCATACTCTTCATAAATCCCACATCTTCCCACAGAGTTTATGTGATCTTTCAGCTGAGTCAAGGTCATTGCTCCAGGGCTTGGTCGGTGCACGCTGCCTCCTGTCCTTTCCCCCAGAACCATCACCAATTCATCTAGAGGGTCTGGTCTGCCAGCACGTGCTGGGAGAAGGAGGCAGTTCCACGTGCCAGGGTCCCAAGGAAGAAGGCCTCCAAGAGATTCAGGGAGACACTGTGGAGGTAAGTGCTGAAGAAGTTCACTCACATTGACCATGTACACCTGCAGAAAAGAAAATAAATAGTGATGTGCCATGTCATTCATACAGCTGGATCTCTCATACACACACATTATGTGTACGTGTGTAATATAAGTATTTATACGCATATATTTAGAACAATATTTCAAACCACACAATAACATAATTAAACAGAAGCGTAATTATAAGATGTGACCCTAATTCATTTAAATGTAACTCACATCCACAGTCAATATTTCCCACCTACACTCATAAAATGTTTTATAAAGATGAGATTATACTCATGGTAAGTGAAAACATACAAGTAGTTATTTTGACTTGAGTCCAGTAAATTAAATCAAAACAATCTAATGATTACTAAATCTTGCATCCTTCGAGAAGGTGAGAGATAGCTCTATGCATCTGACACAAAAGCCAGCAGGATGCATACAGTCAATGTGAAATCAGGAAAACGTCTCAATACTAGAGAAAGCACATCACGGTCAATCACTGCCGCATTAGATTGTAATATATCTGTATGAGAGGCACAATGTGAGATAGACGTGTATTTTATAGAAAGAAATAGCTTCACTCTTAAGGGATTGTTTAATGTCCCCAACACGCCTACTATAGAAGAATGCATATTAAAGTATTCTGTGAGTACTTTAATAAGCACCCTCCCAAAAAAAAAAAGACCCGAAAGTCATTGTGACAGAAGGACCTGTCATACAAGGGCCCAAGGTACCCAGAGATGGCTCCAGCCTGGCGGCCAAACAGGCAGGAACTCCATTGTTAAACAAATCCCATTAACAGGATGGCTACCAGGGGGATATTCAGTAGCTAAAGGGGATTAAAGGTTGGGTTGTCTACCTGTTTATCAATGTTAATTTATGTTAATGAAGTTCTGTGGCTATATCAGTCTATGTTTTACAACAAGGAACTGTTCATTACTGCTGTACTCAGTTCAAGGTAGTTGTGTCTACTTATTGGGTACACATAGCAGGGTTCCATGGTGCGCATGCTGGCTGGTGCTGGAAGTGATTCCGGGGACAACAAGAGGATACATGTGGGTGATCTCTGGGAGTTACTACAGCTCTCTTGGTGAACCCGTTACAGTCATTCTGCATACATTTCTTTCTCCATGATCCGAAATTTCTTGCCACTAATTTGCTGCTTAAGCAGTCAATCAATGACCAGAAAGTACTTCAAATTAAAACAATAGGAGTATGTTTCTGTCACTAATTGACAGCTTAAACAGTCAATTAGCGGCAGGAAAAAGCTCCCTTTGAGATCAACGGGAGTCCTTAACACATGCGCACGGGGGTCTAAACAGATATTTGCATGAAGCGTTCACCAGCGCAGGTGTATCTGACTAGAGGTGAGTTTATTAAAGTACATATATTGGCTAGAGTTTCCTTAAAAAGGTATATGCCTATGATACAGCGCTATTTGCAATAGGGAGAGAGAAGATAAAAGGGACAATCATGGCCAAGGTTTTTGATGGGCCAACACCTTTAAAACTAGTCTGTCGGTTTTTTGCCTGCAGTTTGTGACACTGTAATTATTTGATTTGTTGATTATTGATTTGTTTTAATTAGATAGTTTAAGCCTAGGTTTACAGGAGGAGCAATATCTGTATTTTATGGGAGATATATGACCCTCTAAGGTCAACAAGGCCATTTATAATTAGTTTGCCAGAATGGACTCCTGAACACAGGGGTATTACATTAATCATACGCGTGTAAGCAGTGGTTAAACGAATAACACAATACATTCTTTACACAGTAGCAGATGTACTATAGTTTTCAGGTGTTATCTCACCCTTTCTCTCAGCTTCTCCTTTAGTAACAGGCTGATGATAGAATAAGGGACTCGGAACCAAACTGGTGGTGACACAATAAGAACTTTCTTGAGACGAGCAGGGAAGGCACCCTAGAACAAGAGCAGATGTACACACGCAGTCAACCAGCAGAACATTAGTTGGATAATCTTCGTGGGATTTGGAAGCATGGTAAACTCACTTACTCTCAGTAGGCTCAGAATTTTCTTGCTTAGATCCAGCTCAAAATTGCTGTACTGACTGCCACCCATGTCATAAATAAATACCAGGCCATTTCTCTGTGTGTCGGGGCTGCAAGCAAAGCGCAAGTCATTATCCACAAGAGCCACAAGCCTTTTTTTTTTTTACACATGTATTGTGAGTGCATAAAACAAATTTAATTTTCTGTTATTGACCAGCTGCTGGTGGACAATATCTTTCATACTCGGCTAAATACAAAAGTAAAGATTCAATTGCTGACTACGCCATTTATGCAAGCTACACTCAACCCATTATCATAGATGGTCATCAAGGCATCTATACATGGCTCCCTTACACCGGTTTTTGTCAGAAAAGTATCTAGTGGCTAATGTGACATCTCTTGGGGCATGAGACTTAGGGGACGGCCAGGAAAAAAGGGACACTAATTTTAAGATTCTGGCTCACAGAAAACTGCGACCTGCAAGATAAATAATGTGCAGACCTGCTAAGCTCATGCTATTTTGCTTACCGCAGCACACCAACCTCACAGACAAGAGCAACAATCATATGGACAAAAAGTGAATCCAGCCCCAAGTGAAAATATATTGGGAGCATGTGAATGATTGGGATGGCTGTTCTGAGGATGAAATTCGACAATACTAGGTGTTCAGTGGGACAGTGCTTTAGGTGTCCAATGAAAGATTGAGGCCGCTTGTGTTAGCACCCTAGGGCTTCTATTGCACAATATGATAGACAAGTTCTCATGGGTTGCAACAGCATGTTCAGATGATCTATTTAAAAGCTAGGTACCACCATATGAAATTACGTCTCTGCAGTTTATGGTTTTTGCTACTTTTCTGCTGCCTAAGCTTGCTAACCTCCTGTGTACTACTGCCAAGTAACCATCCTCTTTGTGTACTTTTATGTTTCCTATCTCCGGTTAAACGTTATGTTCCTTAGAGTTTATCATTCTGCAGGATGTCTGACCTTAAGCCTGTTTATCTGCATACTTTTGCTAATATGCCCAAAAAAGCATCAGTCAAGATGAAATATCTAGCTTGGTTTGTTTGCAATAAGACTGTGTGAACTTCAAAAGCAGGACGGTTTCTCTTGTTCTCCAGCCAAGAGACATGCTGACCAGAGCTGTGATTTTGTATACTGGATTTTGTATACAGAGCACCAGGCTGCCTTCAATTGTCTGTGGCAAGAGATTTTCAGGCCCTTCAAATTTTGGAATACAAGCTCTTCAAGATGAACCATCTTCCACCTTAGATTAGGAGATATTTCCCCAGAAAGTTCTACTTAGATGAAAAAGACACAGTTGCCTGAGACAGCTAAGACCAATTGTGCACCTATTGTTTTGTAAACAATTTTGTCAGGTCCACCTCAAGATGGAAACTGTAAAGTCAACATGAGAACCCTGCACATTATGTGCACAACAGATCTCATGGATGTATACCTTCAATCTAAAAGGATTATCAGAGGTATATAACCAAGTCTGCCCTGGGGACAACTCAGTATTACATTTCCAGTCACTATCTTTTGGCCTCTCATTCTCACTTCACATGGTGGAGGTACTCTACTTAAGAAGACATTCATCATCGTTATTTCTTAACTAGATGACTGGCTGGTAGTACCAAACACCACTTGAAATTGCCTCTGCAGTCTTGATTCAACTTCTCCTGAGAAAGAAAGCGTAACTTTCCATTTTATTATTAATTTCATCCTTGTCATGCACAGTTAATTGAGCCTGCGTGAGAGGGCTCTTGGCCTTTCTGATGGCAAGTTTGGTCAAATCACCTCTCTAGACAGATCTGTTAATCTCTCTCTAAAACTGTAGTTATCCCTCCCTAGGTGGCTTGTTCCATAGCAGCTGTCCAAGGGCTCCCATGACAGGTGCCATCCTGGTTTATGGTAATCATAGACAAGTTCTTTGGGTTAGAGATCCCATATAACACAAGTGTCTGCTCAAGATCCCTTGTTGTTAGAGGAATGCCAATCTTTATATTATTACCAACTAATAATTTGGAAAGTTGCGCTGTATGGCAAGCTCTGCACCACTGAAGTCTTCAGGTCAAAGCAGAACACCTCCAGACAAGATCCAATATTCAATCCAAAACTAGTTGTGAACCAGACTGCATGGAGGTTGCTAATAGGCAGGCTGCATTTTTCTGGAGTAATAAAGGCTCTGCTGTGGACTAGAAGCTGGTCTTGGGGTGAATTCGCTGGGACAATTGACAATTATCTTGAATGTTTTCCACTATTGAATAATAGTTCTCACTTTAGAATTATGGACTTGAAATTTTTTTGATTGATGGGCAGCAACAATTACTTCTCTAAGATCAATGCTGATGTCTTTTCTCCTTGGCATTGTGTTAACAGAATGCTCCAGACCAGCAAATCGTTAAAGATTTGATATTTGATTAGCAGCACCTGTCTACCTCGCATCTTTATTCCTTTGGAAGCAGTGAGGGTGTACTATTTTTCACAGATGGCTTTTCCATTATGGCTTTATTTTTGTTGAATAAATAATGACACGGTGTAATATGTCATGTGTTGTTGCTCATGTGAGGTTGTATTTACAAAATTTATTTGGACCTGCTATGGAACAGATGATTGTTATTATGTTCCTTTATTTTTTCCAAAACATTTAACTATAGTCTAAGTCCATGCATTTTAGTCTGTTTAAGAAAATTAGTGTATTATCTCACCTCTCCACAGCACGGTCCAAGAGATAGAAGAGAGCTTGAAGAACAGTGTGCTGCACCTCTCTGCTATTCTTGTGCGCAGGGTGATGTAGTTTGGCAGAGAAAATGGCTATAGAAGCTCCAGTTGGAGCCCTCACACTCTGAAGAGAGAACAATGGAGAGCAAGAAGTGATAGTCCATTAAGATCTTCTTGAAAACAACACTCACTATAAATACTGCCGTACAAATTATGGATGACAGTTTGCCTTTTCCTATAAATTATAAATAAAATTACATTTTTTTAGTGTGGTTTTGCTTATTAGTTGCTATGACAAACACATTTACATCAAGATGGGCAATATCCTACTCCATTTCAAACATTTGCAAAGATGGAAATATTTGAGGAACATTTATTGTAAGTGTGTCAAGAACGTTTACTTGTTTTCAAGACATATTCATTGACATTTGAAAGAAAAGAAAAAAAGATGAAAATTGAAAACTAAGTAATTTCTAAACCTATTTATAAAACAAAATGCACTGCAACTTACACGCACGGTATACTAAGATTTGTATTTTTGTAAAGCTCTATGATATAATTTTAAACAACGTAAGTTATAAGCTCCTGGAAAAGTGGGACACCAGGGTAAGAAACATGGTCTCAAGGAGGTGGACACCTTTTATTCAAGGAGTGTGTGGTGGAAAAGTGGAATATTCTTCTAGCAGAAATGGCAGAAGTTATTACAGGGGCACTTAAAAATGCTTGGGATATTGTTAATGCAATTGAAGATAAGACAAAATTACCAAATAATGTTTGAGATCTTCCACAAGCAGAAAAAAGAAAGGGCAAAACATTATTACCAACTTCCATCAAAGCCTACGATTTCTTGGGAGGCATGTCAATCTCAGGCTCTATTAACTGCAGGATTCTCGATCTCTTACCAGCACAGTAAACTTGCCACTCAGCAGCTCAGACAACAGAGGCTCTTGCAGAGGGTTCAGCCGCACAATTCCCTCTCTCTGCCGTGTCTCCTATTAACAAGGATATGAATAGAGATGGTATGAACAAAAATATAAACATACAAGGACAGATGATAAGATGCATTTGCATAAAAGTAACTCTGATGCAAAGCTTATTTACTGATGTATTTATGTTGGCCTGACCCAGGGCAGTACCCCCAACACGTACCTCTGTGGCTGTTGTCTACTGACGTCACATCCCTGCACTGTGCTCAAAAGTACGTGTGGCACTAGGTAATGTAAAGCACACTCTGCTATAGTACAAATGGGCTGGATACAGCGCTATCGCTTGTAATCGCCTCACTGAGCAGTGGCACCATGGAAAACCTGATTGTTATCTGTGGAAGATGGGCTGGCCTTATCACCATGGCAACCAATGGAGTGGTCCAATCAGCAGGAATATTCCATTTGTTACTATAATGACAAAACTTTCCCTCAAAATGACTTTTGTACATAACCACTTGTATTATGGAAGCATTGATTATATAGATGATGCAGTTGGGCAGATAGGTATATACAGAGTATATTGTATACCGTATATTTGTATTCTACATACAGAGACGTTTGCAAAGCTAAGTAATACATTTTTATATGTGTGTATTTTAGGAAAAAAGAAGATTGCACAGGTGACAAGCGAGTCAAATATCTGTATGACAGTCCCTCACCCTGTAAGAATGGAAGAGCTCAATCGCCCGCACTACATCAAACTTTCGAGCCATCAGGAATTTAACTGCAATATCCCAGGAGAGAGGAGACACCGAGTGACAGGATGTCCAGGAATTCATTTCTTGCAGGAACCGTTGAGTGGCCTGTGAAAGAGGAGAGGGATGGGTGTGGAGCGACACATGCGTTTCACTAACTTATAGCTATATAGAAAGCACTTTTATAGCAAAATTACATTAGAGAGTGTTATCACCTTAGCAATCAACAGGAACATGGCCCTTGTTGCTTTGGTTATAAGACTAGTTTTCAAATAGTGAAACAGAAATCCAGCCCACTAGTTTTGTTTTTACACAAACAGAGCAGCAAAGAAATGTTACACATCAGCTTGGATGCACAGCATATTAAAAAGAAAATGTTAAGGTGGTTTTCTCAATCTTAAAGGGACACTCCAGCCATCATAGGCACTTTAATGCATCGCATGGCAGGGTCGTAGGAAGGGTGAGGCGTGAGAGGCACTAGCCTCGGGCGCAGCTACGAGGGGGTGCATAGCCACCCGATCAGCAGATGCAGCCTGTAGGACTGGTTAGGGAGATCACAATCTCCCTCTAACCAGCCCAACATTAGGAAGCACGAGGTCTGTCACTTCAGTCCTCGGCTTCCGTGCTCCCTAATCACTATTCACCGGCAAATTATGCTGAGCCCCGGGATATGACGTCATCCACACACCCTGCATCAATAGCCGGCACATAGTGATAAGGGAGCACAGAAACCGAGGTCTGAAGTGACGGACCTTACGCTCCCAAAATTGAATGGAAGGTGGTGGAGAAAGATGAGAAAGGTAAGAGATGGGGAGAAGGGGGTGTAAGGGCAGTGTACGCGTGTGTGTATATATTTGTTTGTAAGCTCGTGTGTGTGTGGGCAGGTGTATGTATTTGTATGGGGAGTGTATATATGTTTATGGGCAGGTGTGTGTAAGAGCAGTGTAAGTATTTGTGTGTTTGTAAGCAGTGTGTACGGACATTGTATGTGTATATGTGTTTTTATGGGCTGGTGTGTATAAAGGCAGAGTATGTGGACAGGTGTGTGTAACGGCAGTGTGTACGGGCAGGTGTGTGTAAAGGCAGTGTGTATGGGCAGTGGTATGTAAAGGCAGTGTATGTGTATATGTGTGTGTAAGGACAGTGTATATGTGTGCTTATGGGCAGGTGTGTGTAATATAAAATAGCCACTGTAAAAATAGCTGGGGGCACAATTTTCCATTCTTGCCTCGGGCGCAAAAGTTGCTAGCTACGGCACGGCCGCGTGGTCCTTTTAAGTTTTCTTCATATGCATTTGCCCATTTCCTTGCTCCCCAAATAAAAGCCATGCAAGAGATGTGTTAGATCCGGCATGTGATAAATCTCAGCCCTGTCTTGATGACTGTTCAGACCCCAGTGTACATGTGTGGAAAGTGCTTCTATTGATTTCAATGTTTTCTTTTACTCCAAGTTCTACTGTTATGATCTCTTCTAATTCAGCACAGAAAAGTTTGCAAAACATCTGCCTCTTTAGCGTGCGTCTAATGCTACATTAGAACAGTTAGGTTTCGATAATAAATCTTTTGGCTCCCCTTTAATTGTGTTAGTGCTGGTGATCACATACTGTCTGAAACAATGCTGCCAATCTGCCTAATATTCCTCAAAGAAACATCTGAAGCCCTCCTCAGCGATCTTTGGGTCAGGAATACAATTTGATGCTGCAATGGGACACAAGAAGATAGTTGGGGAAGAGAAAGTGCGAAATGTTACTGAGATGTGAAGTGACAGTAGTGAAAGGCTAAAGAAAGGAAAGATGTGGAACAGATAATGGGGTGACAGATGAGATGTTAGATCAGTAAAAAGACAGAGGCAGATAGAATATAAAAGGCAATAAAGCAAAAGAAAGACGGAGACATTGAAATTCATTAAGGTGAGCTGAGCTGAAAACATACCACTTCACCAGATGAGTTATGCATTAAGAACTGGCAAGGTGGCCCTTTTTATATTACTAACTCACCTGGCTATGTCCTGCATAGTGTATAGCTAATGCTGTGAGCTAAATGTGTCAACTCAGACTCACAGGGAATAAACACATGAAAACTAGAGGGATTTATGGGAGAAGGTAGGAAGATGGTAGTATGGTGAAAGAGAAGAGAAAAAGAGCAGTGGGAAAAGCAGATTGGTATGAAAACTAAGGGGGCAGGAGAGCAAGAAAAGGAAGACAGAAGGACGGCGAAGAAGAAGAATAAAGGGCAGGGAGGAATGGAAAAATGAGAGGGAAAAGAAATAGCGATAAAAGAATGTCTACTTACATACACTGCAATACATACATGTGTGTTTATAGATATAACACAACACATGCACAACAGATCTGCATACTGTGCAGAATGCACAGATGTCTTGTTACTATTAACACATATGTAATAGGTTTTCTTACAATTGAAACAGTGACATAGTGAACATTAATATGTACACATTTGTAGTTAGATTTCTGATCATTGAGTACACACATGCACATTTTTACAAGCTGCATTACCTGTTCCTCCTCCTGTGTGAGCACCTCTGCCATGCTTGCTTTCTCGGTGCCAGGTCTCTACTCCAGGCCGGGGATCCTTCAAGGCCTATAATTTGACTGGTGTGTTTACTAGATGTAAGCTCTAGCCCAAAAAGCAGAGTCAGGAGTAAGGAAATATGGAGAATGCGGACTGCAAAGAATAAAAAGCTGGAGGATAAGAGATTTAATATTAACGAGGACGTTTTAGAGATTAGAGATCGGGTGGAGGAGAAGGAAGCAGTCATAAAAACAGTAAGTAAAAGCCACAGACACCCTCTAGTGGCATCCATTAATCCTACAAGACAGTGATGATCATTTAAAAGGAAGTTATACACAACACAAAACATAAGTGAAACATTGTCATACACACAAAACAGACAGTATCATGCATTTAGCAGAAATAGTGATATCATTTGGTTATATGGTAACGTCACATACTATGCATTGTGTAATATACTGTTAATCACATAAGTGGGAATCACTTCATATGAGTTTGTATTTTCCACATTGCGTGAACGCACCCACATTATATATATATATATATATAATATATATATATATATATATATATATATATACACACAAACAGCGTCAGCCATACCATTATGATCACCTGCCTAAAATGGTGTAGGCCCCCCCTTTTGCTGCCAAAACAGCCCTGACCGTCGAGACCTCTTAAGGTGTGCTGTGGTATCTGGCATTAAGACGCCAGCAGCAGATCCTTTAAGTCCTGTAAAATGCGAGGTGGGGGCTCTATGGATTGGACTTGATTGTCCAGCACATCCCACAGATGCTCGATTGGATTGAGATCTGGGGAATTTGGAGGCCAAGTCAACACCTTGAACTCATTGTGTTCCTCAAGCCATTCTTGAACCATCCAGTTCCAGTTCTTATGCTCACGTACCTATTGTAGGCGCTTTCGGCAGTGGACAGGGGTCAGCATGGGCACCCTGACTGGTATGCACATATGCAACAAACTGCAATGCACTGTTTTCTGACACCTTTCTATCAGAACCAGGATTATTTTTTTCAGCAATTTGAATTACAGTCATGGGCGTAGGAACCCCTAAAAATCTGGGGGGGATAGCTTTTTTACTGGTAGGGTATACCTGACCATTTCACCAACAGGGACTTTTATGACATTGCATTCTAATTATAATAGACATTAATATGTAGTTGGTCCCCCTTTGCAGCTATAACGGCTTCCACTCTTCTGGAAATGACTTCCACAAGATTTTGGAGTTTCTGTGGGGATTTTTGCAGCCATGCCTTTATGGACCTTGTTTTGTACACTGGGGCACAGTCATGATGGAATAGAAAAGGACCTTCCCCAAAACTGTTCCCACAAAGTTAGAAGCATAGTGTTGTCTAAAATGTCTTGGTATATCACCTTCAACTCATAAAACGTTCTACTAGATGAATGGGAGAAAATTCCCACAGAAACTCACAAAAAATGAAAAATCTTACAACCACAGATGGACCCCACTGGACACGGCCACAGAGACTACTATGATGTATTGAAGGAACCATCTAAGACTCCTAACACGTCATGCACACAGGAACATATCCACACGCTTAAACAGTTGAATAACATACACACGCATGCACACACAATGGGTTAAACATGTGTTACAGGGAATCATTATCTTCGCTTTAAGTACGACATGCCTGCTCATACACACATATGCACTGCTCTTACGCATGCCTGCCCACAAAAACACACATATACGCTGCAATTGCCTGCAGATACACACTTGCCAGTACACACACACACACAAGACAAATACACTCCTTATATACACACATATACACAGCCCATACACACGTATGCACATATATACAGCTGCCCTATACACACACATATGCCTGCCCAAGTGCCCATACACATGCCTCACCATATGTATATGCACACACAAATCTACCATCAGACCCCCCACCTTCGTTCTCCACATCAGACCCCCCCACCCACCTTCGTTCTCCACATCAGACCCCCCCAACCCAACTTCGTTCTCCACATCAGACCCCCCCAATCCACCTTCGTTCTCCACATCAGACCCCCCCACCCCACCTTCGTTCTCCACATCAGACCCCCCCACCCCAACCCACCTTCGTTCTCCACATCAGACCCCCCCAGCCACCCACCTTCGTTCTCCACATCAGACCCCCCCATCCACCCACCTACCTTCATTCTCCACATCAGACCCCCCACCCACCTTCCCACCTTCATTTTCCACATCTCTTACCTTTCTCTTCCTCCTTTCTGCTTTCTTTTCTTCCTTTCTGCTTTCTCTTCTTCCTTTCTGCTTTCTCTTCCTCTTTTCTGATTTCTATTCCAACTCTCCTTCTGGTTTGCCGCTCGCAGTCTGTGCAGTGCAGCTGTGCACAGCTGTTTATGCTGAGCGCCGGGGCTGGATATAAACGTCATATCCCGTCGCCCGGCGCTCAGTTACAGACAGCACGCTGGTGAGTGTAACCTTAATGCAGCTGCAGCCTGCAGGACTGGTTGGGGACAGGGCCGGCCCGACAATGGAGCCGAGTGGGGCAGCCGCTCCAGGCGGCACTTTGCCGCCCCAAGCCCTTTTTTTTTTTCTTTCTTTCTAAAGCGAAAGAGAGAGAGAAAGGGGCGCCGAGTGGTTTTCGCTTACCAAGCTGTCAGTACCCGCTCGGCGCCCCTCTCTCTCCTCTGCGGCAAGTCTTCCTGTTCAGTCTCGGTGCCGGCTTGTAATGCTGAGTTTCCCGGAAGATTTCCGGCGCTCAGCATTACAAGCCGGCACCGAGACTGAACAGGGAGATTCGCCTTAGGACTGCTGAAAGGTAAGTACAGGGGGGGGGGGAAGGGTAGATAATATGGGGGGGTAGATAATGGGGGGGCGGCAGGGACGGAGGGAGAGGAAGGGTAAAAGAGGGGGGGGGGCGGCATTTTGCCTTGGGCCGGCCCTGGTTGGGGAGATCACGGATTTCCCTAACCAGTCCTGCAGGCTGCAGCTGCCGATCGGGCAGCTGTGAGCACCCTCACAGCTGTACCCGAGTGCACTCGCCTCACGTACAGCCCTGGGGGGGATTTCTATATAATCGGTCCCCCCCGCATGATTTCCTGGGGGGGATCCGTCCCCCGGTTCCTACGCCCGTGATTACAGTAGTTTGTTGGATTTGACCAGCCTTCATCCTCCATGTACATCAATGACCCTGTCTCTGGTTCACACTTTTCTTTCCTTGGACCACTTTTAATAGGTACTGACCACTGCAGACCTGGAACACCACACAAGAGCTGCAGTTTTAGAGAAGCCATCACAATTTGGCCCTTCCCATTTTTCCCGCACATCAACTGAGATACTTTGCAGATAATCTGTTTGTTAGTTGTTCAATCATTAAAACAATGTTTTATGACATAAAAAGCGGCTTTGGGTTTTTTTGGCCCGCATAAGGTCATCTTACATTCAGGCCTGGTGTACAAAATACACTGCAAAAAAATAACGCAGCACATTTGAAACTAAAAACCTTACAAACCTTTGGTTTGTAACCTCACCCAAACAGTTTGGTTCATGAGGAGGATCCAGGTCCCCTGCAGCGCTGCAGGGGATTTGGATCTTAGTCTCATAGTCAGACCTATTTGAGGTCTGATTATAAGACGAGGGGTCTTTTTCAGAGCATTTGCTCTGAAAAAACCTTGTCTTATAATCGAGCAAATACAGTATGCTATATTCTGTTCAATAAAATGTTCATTCTTGCTGTACTCAATTCAAGGTAGTTGTGTCTACTTATTGGGTATACATAGCAGGGTTCCAAGGTGTGCATGCTGGCTGGTGCTGAAAGTGTTTTCGGGGACAACAGGAGGATACATCTGGGTGATCTCTGGGCGTGACTACAGCTCTCTTGGTGACCCCGTTACATTAAGTTTTCACAATTATTAGTAGTATACTGTATATTTACATATTAGATTGTAACCTCATTGTAGCAGGGCTCTACTCACCGGTATCAGTAAGTCAAATTATCATGTTAAATATTACTTCTATATCATTTTTACCCATTGTACAGAGCTGTGGAATATGATGGCACTATATAAAATAGTAATATATATATAAAATAGTAATATATATATATATATATATATATATATATATATATATATATATATATATATATACACACACACACACACACACACACACACAGACTTTCATACATAAATACCCAAGCTTATATAAAAGTATGTAAATTATATTTATTTATTTTTTGAGATAAACAAGTAGAAACAAACAAATAGTGCAGTATTAGATGCAATTCTGTGGATAGAGTGGATATTGATGGGCTTTCTGCACTTTACATAGCTGCGTCACACAGCAAAGATTATAAAAACAGTTCCACATGGGAAAAAGGAAACTGAAAAGTACTAAATGTTTTCACCATCAGTTCTTATCAATTTATCTTGTATAATATAGTCAATGCAGGACATACAGTACATCGGATAAAGAAAAAGCTGCATTTTCCTGCAAACCAGGCATGTTTCTCATCTTATGATCTTGTCATTGGAGACCAGCGTATCTCTCTCTCGCCCAGAAGGCCCTAGCACTAGGTGGAGAGTTTCTCTTATCCCTTTTACATCTTCCTCCTCACATACCAGGTTATCACTCTGGGGGTGGGAGTGTAGAAAGGTGTTCGAGTTCGTACTTCCCACCCTCTGCGCCACCTTTCCCACCCTTTTTGTGTTCTACAATCTGGCGCATCTGCTCTTGGGCATAAAATGGCTTCTCTGCCAAAGGCCCTGGAGGAGCTGGAAATCCTAATATTTCAGGGGCCATGTATGGACGGAGCCATCCCACCAGAGGAGTGCTGCCTGGAGTGTAGTGAGTGTGTTTATGGTAAAAAAGAAGGCCGTCAACCTGCAAGAAAAGTTAAGGAAAATCGTTATGCTAGTGATTACTGGAGATCAACACACATCAGTCACTGGTGTCACCACTGTCCGGCATTCAGATACTAAATTTGTGCAGTTCTTTTTGTATGAACACATTCACTTTAAAAAGTCTCAACATTTTTATTACTGGTATTATAAACACATTAAAAATTAGTATTCAAAAATATTGTGCCATTTCTTTGTTAAAACAGTTCTAGATTTTGCATAAAATTTCTGCAGACAGCTGCATATTAGTGATTTGTACATGTTCTAATTATTTTATCTTAGCCCATTCAGCAAACACACTGTGGCTTCTTATCATACTTCCTTGAGGTAGCTATGTGACACAATGACTAAAGAAACTATATAAAAGGAAAGATATATATTAGACAAGCAGTGCTTCCTTATTACTACTATAAAGACTTAATACGACATCCTCCATATCTACAGAGAAACAAAGTTTAAAACCCCGTAAAGACAACAGCCTTTTTAATACATTGTGAGCCCGTACATGTGCAGGCTTTGTCGTGAAGGGGTTAATGGAACAAAATGAAATGAAACCTAATTTTCTTCAATGGAAAGTTACTCCCACCACACGCTACCATTATTCTATGACTGCATGTAGAGTATTTAGCTTGTTAGTGGAGTATGTTACCTTATAGGGGAAGTTCTGCAACAAAACATTCTGCACAGACTCCAGAGAGCAAGGAAGATGATCAAGGCCGACAAACTTGAACTTGAAAAAAGAAACACAGCACTAAGGTAGAGATCACACCCTTTCCTTAAAGTAACAGTTTCTGTCCCCAACACCAAAAATAATGCATATTAAAGTACTCTGTGAGAAAAGTTAAAAGCACTATCATTTCTACTTACTGGGTTGCGCTTGGAAATCTCACTTAGTCCTTCTTGTTCCTGGAGTTTAGACTGCAGCCAGTAGAAACGGAAATCCGTCTGGATGTTGAAAATGATTCATAATAATTTTTTAATTATTATAAAAAATGTGACGCAGCCCTTCAGTGCCTGTTAGTATTCCTTCAGCTTACAAAATGGATTTAATAAAACACTTCTGATGTCTATACATTGTGCTTTTGCTTGTTGGTACATTCCTTCCCAGTTTAGGCCAACATTTGCTATTATATTCCAATTTTAACAGGATCATTCCTGTCCTATTTTAGTTTTCATACATTCCTAAACATACATGAAAAGCACTTAGAATGAAAGGATGAAGTGCTGTAAATATGTTACCCAAATGCAGCTCATTACAGTCTAGCTCAACACAGACATATTTAGTTATGGCCAATGTACAAATGAAATGCTCATCTTTTTCTCAGTATTGTCCTTACCATTTTAGTCTGAATAATGCAATGTAAGTCTACAGAAAAGCAAGATGCTGAAACTTGCATGTTTAATACAGAAGTATGATGTCATACTAGTACAAAGCGCACAATAGCATACTACTACAGGCAGAGCTAATAACAGCATCAAAACCATAACCATCTACATTCACTTTACCTGACAATCATACACTGGATGTCCCCTCCAACACATGACATCCAATACGTAATATGTCCTTGCCTCCTCGTTGTATATGCAGTCCAGAATGGTATAATCTGCAGAGGCAGAGGGCAGAAACAGTTTCAATTTGCAAAAACACCAAGGTCATGTCCCTAATTCTGCTTCTGGCACCATTACCACTCACCTTTGCCAGTGGAGCTGTTGTGTCGGTTGCCCCCGGGCAGCAATGATGGAAACCTATTCACACAGTAGCCACTTTTTGTGTACGCAGCTGTGGATCCCTGGTTGACGAACAAAAAAATAAATCAAATAAAAATGGCTTATAAAAGGTACCAGCGAAGAAAAGGACATGCAAACTTAAAGAGAGCTTACCCGAGAAGCAACAATCAGGGAACGTTTCCCCACAGGACATACCACCAGTAGCCAAAGTTCAGCCAGGTCTGAAGGGATCTCTATTAACCACTCAGAGAGCATAAGCTGGAAGAAGGGAAATTAAATGTGGCATGAGGGGTTGCAAAACAGCCTAATGACAAAGAAAGTAGGGCTGCAACTAATGATTATTTTAATAATCGATTAGTTGGCCGATTATTTTTTCGATTAATCGGATTAAAAAAACTGGAATTTTTTTTTTTTTTTAATAATGTAATAAAAAAAAACCAAAAAAAACCAAAAAAAACTTACAATTTACACTTTCATCTCTTTATCGCAATGGCATTTCTCTATTCACCTTCTTATTTTACTGACATAATATTAAAAGCTACAAGAACCCAAACACAGTGTTTCTCAAACTAGGTTTTAATACAAAGTTATTAGTAAAAATTTATGTTAACTATTTTTCATATTTAATAAAAACTATGAGAAAGAAGCCTTGTTTATATTTTTTATTTACCAAACTGCCCCCAGTTTTGCACATCTGACCCCCAGCTTGCCACTCTGCCCCCAGATATGCCTTATACCTCCTATATGCCAGTTTCCACTGTGCCCCCTGATATGCCTTATACGCCAGTGATATGCAACTGAGCCCCCTGATATACCTTTTACCCCCAGATATGTCTTATGCCCCCCTGATATGCCCTATACTCCCTATATGCCACTGTGCCCCCGATATGCCTTATACTGCTTATATGCCAGTGATATGCAAATGAGCCCCCTGATATACCTTTTACCCCCAGATATGTCTTATGCCCCCCTGATATGCCCAATATCGATATGCCCTATACCCCCTATATGCCACTGTGCCCCCCTGATATGCCCTATACTCCCTATATATGCCACTGTGCCCCCGATATGCCTTATACTGCTTATATGCCAGTGATATGCAACTGAGCCCACCGATATACCTTTTACCCCCAGATATATCTAAGGCCCCCCTGATATGCCTAATATCGATATGCCCTATACCCCCTATATGCTACTGTGCACCCTGATATGCCACTCCGCCCCCCATAAATATTGCACCACCCTGAAATTCATTATACTCCCCGATTCACCACTCTGCCTCCTCCAGATATGCCACTCTGAAATTCATTATACCCCCCCATACACCACTATAACTCACCAATACACCACTCTGCCTCCTCCCCCCTCCTGTCAGCAACGGAGGTTCACAAGACACCAGGGAGCTGGGTAGAGAGGCAGAGTGGCGTATGGGAGGGGGAGGAGCCAGAGTGGTGTATGGGAGGGTGGCTCCCATAAGCCCCAGCGGAAGTGAAGAGGAGTAACGGAGGCTGTCTGTGCGCATAGCGCAGACACCCACCAGCTGACAGAGAGGATGGATATCATGTAGAGGATCTCTGCAGGAGACCTTGATTCTCTGTCAGCTGGTGGGGGTCTGCACGATGTGCACAGACAGCCTCCGTTACTCCCCTTCACTTCCGCTGGGGCTTCTACATCATGTGATGCTGGCGCTGCATCGTAGAAGCCCCAGCGGAAGTGGAGGGGAGAGACATAAATTGTCTGTGCGCATCGCACGGACACCCACCGACTGACAGTGAGGGGTTGCGAGGGGATCTGGATTCTAGTGTTATAATCCGATCTCTGTTTGAGGTTGGATTATATAAGGAGAGGAGTTTTTCAGAGCATTTGCTCTGAAAAAACCCTCTTTTTATAATCGATAAAAATTGATCGATTAGTTGTTGCAGCCCTAAAAGAAAGTAAAATAAGCGACCCATTCCAGTTACACCTACTTGGTTAGAATAATGTCTAGGCAATTTCTTTCCAGGGTCCACATCCATCTCCTCTTCCTCTCCATCTTGTTCGTTATTTTTTGGGTTTTCCAGATTTTCCTTCACTTCATCATCCTCATCATTCAGGGACCAATCTCCCTCTGCAAGTCTTCGAGCATGATTCACATAGTCCAGACGTTTCCTGTCGAGAGGAACCATATGTCAGTGACCCTTCTATAAAACAAAAGTTGATCGGCAATTGAGGCATGTGTTGGCAGCCCGGAGAATTGTGCGGAAATAAATCTCAATATGTAAATCTTGGAGAAGAGTGGATGTGATAGAAACATTTAAGTACCTAAAGGGATTACACAAAATACATTAGCCTAGTATATTTCAAAAGAGAAGAAATGATCAAACTGGAGGGTCAAAGACACTGATGTGAGGAAGTTTTACTTTATTGTGAGAGCAGTAGATAAGTGGAACATATATATATTGCATATATTAACGACCGATTAAGGTTTGAGTCTTTACAGCAGGAGCGATGGACTGACTAGATAGGACAGATGGTTATTTCAACTGCAGTAACATTCTATAAGCTGAATACAAATAAGGGGTGTTGATAAAGGATGGAATGTTTTGAAGTGACATATACACAACGTATTTTTGATTCTCCCAAGTAAACAAACAGAGCTTCCCCTTTCTCACGCTTTCTGAAGTTCCAATAGTTTTCTTCTACGCTCGCTCTGCTCCAGAGAACTGTATTTGCTCTTGTACTGAGACAACCGCGGATGGGGCGCTGAAGGATTGTTCAGGGATGATGAAACGGAAAAACTTCCAGCGAGAGCATCTGCGAGAGCGTCCATTCTGGAGGAAGAAACACCAGCTGAGTATACCTGAGGCATTAGCTTAAAATAAGGGACTGACTCTTATGAATGGATATAGTGGTTACAAATATTAATAAAACACGTAATGCAGACAAGCTCAGTATCATACATTAATATAATACCGTAAACATATACACATACAGGTACGCATATAGCCTGAGTGTCCACAAAGGTGGTGGAGAAGTTGATTTCAGTGAAACGGAAAGAAGGCTCATAGAGAATGCATACACACATGCTACCCAATACCACTGAAATCAACTAATACATTAACATAAGCAGAGACAGAGCTCCCATAGAGCGCATAGCAAGTGTTAAATCAGCAAATACATGGTTAAATGGCACTAGGCAACGACACGGAAAACCATCAGGGGGAACACTCCATTTACACCTTTCACTTACTTTACGTGACGTCACGCACTCGGGAAGCGCCGCTAGCAGACGAATGCACGGCACCACAAAAACGAATCACGCTTAGATTTATTCACGCGGTCTTTCTAGTTGTAAGGAATAGAGTGCGCACACTAGAGCCAGTAATACCAGCACTCGTTTCCACCAAAATGGTTGCCAGAGATATCATTCAGTATTGAGCCTCGACTGTATAATACTTAGTAGGGGAGAATTTGGGGCGTGGCAAGTAATAATGTTCTAAATACACAAGCCAACATTACATTATATTTTTTTATGTCTCTTATATACTAGCCTTCTGCGAACTGGGCAGCACGGAAGTGGTCGGGTGGTATTATGGCCTTTCCAAAATAATACTTTGTATAACCGTTTAGATACTTAAAATAATAAGTTACTTGTTACACAGCTATTTGACCCGGCCACACCAAGCGTGAGCCAACCAAACTATGTGGGGTTGGTGTACAAAATATTTTTTATCAATAAAACAACCAACGGAATGGCCCTGCTGATTGGATGCTTTGGAGATTAAAACTTCTTGTGTGTGATCCGTATCATCACAAATTATAAAGAACTGTCTATGTATTTGGCGCCTAAATACAGCCCACACATCACTAACCTACTGTCCATTTCAAATGGCTACCCTTTGTTTTAGTATCCACACAAATTCTAATTTTATTTTGTGATGCTTATGTCTCATTTGGGACTGTTTAGCAGCTCAACAGCTCAAAATACCCCCACAAAAAAAGTATCTTTTTGGAGAGAAGACAAGCCAGGGTATGTCACTAGGGGCATTTGGATACTTGTGCAACCAGTTGGTCACCAATCCCTAGCAAAGGAGCCACAACGTTAATTTCAGTTGATTTTTTTACAGAACCTTCCATGTTTCTTAGGATTGTTTGCACAGAATACATGCAACTGCAAAGAAACCCACCAAAATGTATTCAACTGTATCCCCGGATTATAAATATACCCCACATTCATAGGTTTTTGTATATTTTTTTAAGTCTACGGGGCACACTACATGACACTACATGGCGCACTCATTTCACTTCGCACCAGCAGACAGAATAGGACAAGGTAGGACATAGAAAATAAAGTGGTAATACACTATACAAAGACAGTTTAAAAAAAATAAGTTTTCACAAGTATGCCAGCCTTTTGCTTTTCTTGAGTACTTAAAACAAAGAAATAAAGTGCAAAATTTACAAAAGACACCACAATATGTGCGGAAATGAAATAATACTTAAATATTATTTAATACTTAAATAATACTTAAATCCATTTAAGTGGACTCTTCAATAGGTTCCTCTGTTGGAAAGCCCATAGAGCCCCTTCTGGGGAATGGAATGGAGTTTCTTCTTTGTACCGGTATAACAGAAGAAGACCGGAGGAGAGAACTTTAATAGAAATAGTAACTTTAATAGAAACAAAAAAAGTAGTATCTCACATCTAAAAATACTTTAAGGCTCCTCTGGAGAGGACCGGAATAATGCTGTGCTGTAGCAGTGACAGCTTGGTTCTCACAAGATTCCTTTGTGTCCACTTCCATGCATCTGAGGAAACCAATTGGTGAAACGCGTTGCGCTGAATCCGCCCATTGAGGAAGTGGACGCAAAGGAATCTTTCCACATATTGTGGTATCTTTTGTAAATTTTGCCCAGCACTTTATTTCTTTGTTTTGTGTATTATCTTTTACACACTTGTGGTCAGTGTGTTGGTTCTGAAGCACCAAGGTATTATACCTGTTTACAGGGGAGGGCTGGCAGCCTAAGGCCTGGGGGGCAAGTCTAGTCAACTGGCCCGTTGCACCATCAAAGCGGCTGCGAGCGACATTGAAAGCGGCCGTCGTGCGGCAGTCACTCCACCAGCGCCTAATGAAATTAAAGTGGCCGGCGTGCACGCACCGCATGCCTCAGCTCTTCATCCCACCACTTTTAAGACGTGGGAAGAGGAGCTGAGGCATGGCCATTGGGTCTGACAGCCGCATGATGCAGGGGGGTACCTAGAGTATTTGGCACCTGTGGCAGACCCTGTATGTGGCACCCCCCCCCCACACACACACACTTTAAAACTGCATAGTTTCTATGGTTAGGCAAACATTGACAGGGGTACAGCATATTTGTTATCATTATATGCTTAGGGATTATGCGGTACCACCGTCAATGTGTGCCTATACATTGAGCCAGACACTGACAACCCCTATCACTATATACTAAGCCAAACATTGATGTGGTGTAGGCTTACCACTTTAGTGACTGGCATAGTATATAGTAGGGATGCAACGAAATGAAAATTCTGGACTGAAACTAAAAATTCAGCATTCACTTGGCCAAAACTGAAAAAAAAAACAAAAAAAAACTTTAAAATACTTTATTAAAAGTAACACCAAAATTAGACAAAAAAATCAACAACAATATTAACATATATATACACACAAACACACATATATATAACAACAATCACAATCCTATCATGCCCAGGTTCTAGCATGTGCTGGCTGACTTAGCATGATAGGAGTGTGATTGCTGTTTGCAATTATATATATATATATAAATACTGTCATTGAATTATTCTGTCCAATAAAAGTGTTAACACACCGAAGTTGGACCAAAAAATAATTTATAACAGCAATCACACTCCTATCATGCCTAGGCAGCCACTACATGCTGGAATCTGGGCATGAAAGGAATGTGATTACGGACTCCCTATGCCAAGCTATCCCCCAACACTTACGCATCCATGCTATCTGAAACCCTCATTCACAAACATTCAGCATAACACCCATCACTCTCACACACTTACATTCAGCATAACACCCATCACTCTCACACACTTACATTCAGCATAACACCCATCACTCTCACACACTTACATTCAGCATAACACCCATAACTCTCACACACTTACATTCAGCATAACACCCATCACTCTCACACACTTACATTCAGCATAACACCCATCACTCTCACACACTTACATTCAGCATAACACCCATAACTCTCACACACTTACATTCAGCATAACACCCATCACTCTCACACACTTACATTCAGCATAACACCCATCACTCTCACACACTTACATTCAGCATAACACCCATCACTCTCACACACTTACTAATCCACTCTTTCCTACCTTTTCTTCTTTCACTCTCACTTTTCCTCCTCCTCCTCTTCTTCTTCTTCCTGTCCTTCCGGTGCACTGAGCGCGGAAGACGGTGGGCGTGGCTTCAATGTTGTGCCGCGCGCATCGTTTCTGAAGGCGTGCCGGCATGGTGGCACCCCTCAGATGAGCGGCAGCCGGGGCGGACCGCCCCCCTCCCCCCCACACCAGGTACGCATGACGGCCGCATTCAATCCTGCTCGCGGCCGCTTAGTTTTTAACTTAGCGGCCGCAGCCGCATTGAATGCTCGTCCGTCCGGCCCCCCCGGCCCGGATTTAGGGCGGCCTGGGGGGCAATTGCCCCCCTGCCCCCCGGCCCAGTCCGCCCCTGCCTGTTTAAGTTGTGTTAACACAACTTAAATACCAGATATCTGGCATTTTTAAGTTGTGTAAACACCAGATATCTAGCATTTTTATTTTAAGCGCTGAATATCACTCTTTCTTTTCTTGTGTACCTGCTTTTGTGGCAAGGACTCCATCACCATACCTGAGAACTCTCCAGGTTTGACTTGGAGAACTCTGGGAGAAGCACTTCTCCTGTTGTCAGGGTCAACACCCGAATCCTCTAGGTCTTGGGAGCGGGGTCTTGACACGCCCCGCTCCCCGCCCATTTCCCATTAGTGGGAGTGCCCACCAAGGACAGCAGGACTGCCCACTGATGTCCTGTCCTCGTCCTACAAGGGTAGCCAGATCTCTCTCTTTTCAGTGTGTCAGCCAGCTGATCTAACTACAGATAGGCTGGCAACACTCTCTATTAACTTTTATTTTTTACTTTTTTTTAAATTATTTTTTTGTTACTGTGCTGAATCTGCTGATTGTTCTCTGACTGATTAGCAGCGTTACATTACATAAATGGAGTATCCATTCAAAACTAGACTTCTGACGTGGGGATCATGAATGGCAGTTCCCGAGGTTTTTGAGCCACTTACTTAATGAAGCCATGGAACATCAAGGTTTTAGCAAGCTAATTCCTCTCACGTACGGTAAAATAACCAGATTTTTTAAATGCAATCCGAGGGCTCTTTTTTTTAACAAATGTTGGTAGTAGAATTAGTTCATGGGAAGGGATACAATACAAGCATTTAAAATACTTTGGGGTGTCAAGTTTTCAAAAAATATATGGTTTGATGGGGTAAATTGAAGTTGCCTTCTTCAAAGATGTCCCAAATAGCACGCAGGGGCAGAATCACCTGATTTGGAAAAAAGTGGTTTTGAAATAGCAATACGCTACTTGTACTTTTTGCCCTATAACTTGCAAAAAAAGCAAACAAAAAATAAAACATTGGTATTTCTAAACTCAAATATAATCTCTTTAGCAGGTTTTTTTCATTAGCACATGAATAAACAAATTTCAAATAAAAGTGAAATGATAAAAAAAAGTTACGGGGTGAAAACCCTTCTTGTTCTGAAGAAAAGAAACAATATATAACTTGTGTGGGTACAATAAACGATAGAGAAGAAAATTACAGCTAAACATGAGCGCGGCAAAAGTGTTAAGGCAGCCTTGGTCATGGAGGATAAATAAAAAAACAACCTGGTACTTAAGGGGTTAAAGCAAAAGATATTTTGAAATATACTTTATGCTTCATTCTGGGGACAAATACAAATTAAATATATTTATTGTCACCTGCCCACTTTACCTGAGTTGCACATCTTATCTGCTTACCATTCATAGACAAATAGTCAAAACCTTTGCATGTATTGTAACGTTGAACAGAAAACTGTATTTCTCTTCTCCCCAAATCTGAATCTTTGAAGAACAATGGCTTCTCACCCTCGTGTGTAACCTACCTTTTTCTGCCTTGACTTGCCAGCTGTCAATCAACATATTGTAGATCTGGGTGTCCACTGGTGAAGGGTGAAAGAACACCCGGAGAGAACCAAAGTGAAGGCTGCAAATAAATGCAGAAGTCCAGCACCAGTCTATTAGGTAGGTGACTTTGTCTGGTTGTCCATATAAACACCCTCCAGGAAGTTTGGTCCTAATTTTATAGGACCCTACAAAATAAACCAGAGGCTCAATAACATCTCTTATAAATTGGCTTCAAGCCACCCTCAGAATACCCAAAGATTTTTATGTGTCTCTGTTGAAACTCGTGATCAGGGCTCCGCAGCTCCTTGTGGCGCTCTGCTAGTTCGGGTCCAGGACCATGACGAATATGCGGTCTATATAATCCTTGACTCAAGAAGGGTCAGAAGCTCCCCTCAATATTTAATTGAATGGAGAGGAGTCGGTTCAGAGGTCTTGCCTGGCTGCGCTAGGCAGCCAGTGTACGTCCCGAGTTCTGACTCCAGTATATGCGACCTCAGCCTGCCTTGGCAAAGATTTTTCCCTGCTCTTCGCACTATGTTCATACTGTTCCTGTCCTGTGTTTTGCCCTAAGGCTGCAGTGCAAACATGTTAATCCATTAAAACAAATACTAAACTACCCATTATTCTCTGGCATTAGCCTACACAACCTCTTTCCTCGTAAACCTTGAATCCCTCTATAATTTTGCATGCATAAAAATGCTAATATTAAGGTTACACTCAGTTATATGCATTGAAGTGTGTAAGATGGCTGGAGTGTACCTTTAATAGGTTATTGAATAGTCTCATGTAGAATCAAAGCATACCAGTGACTTTTCACTGAGTTAATTTGAGTTTATTGAAGTGGCCTGAAGATTCTCACAGGGAGCGGAACTATAACATTGTAATGCTTCAGTTCCTTTTGTGTGTAAATGGCCTGAGGAAAATGCTATTGCTAGTATACCAAGGCAATTGTGTGCAGCTGGAAATAACTGGCCTAATGTGGATCACAAATGCTTTTCAATGGCCCCTGTCTGACTTTATGGTTTATAATATCATTTTTTTTAATAATCCATCTTGCCATCATACCACGATGATCTGTAAGCCTCATTTGTTCTATGGAACAGGACTGCCACCTAGTAACAGCTAGACAAAGGTACTCACTGCTAGTTTATACTGGATGTTGTGGAGGGATTAGGCCAGTTCAAGGTATACGAATGAGACACGTCATTGATTTCCACTTCCATCAGCCTGGGTCGAGAGTGTCTTGCACTGTTCCTAGGAGCAGTATTCATCCCTACCAGACTACCCCAGAAAAAAGCCAAGCAAATGACCTTTTTCCTCAAATTCCCATAAATGATAATGGACTCCATTTCCAGTTGGTCTAGGGTATCTTACAACTGTAGGGGGAATGCTAACTGCAGCAGGGCTCAGGTCTCCTAGTTGACTAAACTCATAAAAGCAGGGCCTTCCTCTCCTTCTAATACGTCTTAACATGTGTTTATCTTTTTGTCAAAATGCATATTGTCTGTTTTATTCTTATTGTTAGATTTTACAATTCCCTATTGTAATAGGGCAATTAATATACATAACATTGATTTATATAGCACCAGCAGGTTCAGTAGCACTCTTTTAATTAGTGGGTTAATTTAAAGTCGCACACAATAACAAACTGGTACAAAAAGAGAAGAGGCCCCTTCACTTGTGAGCTTACAATCTATTCAGCAGTTGATGGGGAAGTGAAACAATATTTTTTGCTTGGATAGGGATGAGTTGATAGTGTCCAGATGATCTATTGGAGTTGTTGATCGTTCAGATGGCTTGATTAGGATGATGGCTGAGAGTGTTAGATAAAAAGGTTGTATGCTTCCCAAAAAAGGTGGGTTTTCAGAGAGCTTTTGAAAGTTCCATATGAGGAAGAAATTCTGATTGGATGGGGAAGGGAATTTCACAGAAGACGTGAGAAGAGTGAGAAGAGGTAAAAGAGAGATGCAAGGAGAAACAAGGATGGTAGTTAGGGGGATATTTGGATAGGAAGGTAGAGATATAGGGGGTGCGGAGTTGTTAAGGGCTCTGTAGGTCAGGGTCAGAAGTTTTAATTCCATTCTGAAGGGTATGGGGAGCCATTGTAGAGATTGACACAGTGGAGCAGCAGATGAGGAAACGGTGACAGAGAAAGATGAATCTAGCTGCAGCGTTGATGATGGATTGCAGCGATGAAAGGCGTGAGAGGGGAGGACCAGTTAGTAGGGAGTTTCAATAGTCTAGATGGTATATTCCAAAAGAGTGGATTAACACTTGGTCATTTCTTGTGTGAGGAAGATGTTTTTCAGGTGAAGGTGGCAGGATTTGGTGAGGGAATAGATGTGCAGCAAACTTGGTCTGTCAGTTGGATAATGGAATTATCAACAGTAAGAGATATTTCAGGAATTGTGGACAGAGTAGATGGGAGGTTTATGGCAATCCATAATAAAATCCCTAAAAGACAGTGGGTGACACAGATAGAAAAGAGGGTGAAAGGTCAGGAGAGGAAATGTAGATTAAGGTGTCATCTGTATATAGGTGGTACTGGAAGCCAAAGGAAGATATCAGTTGTCCGAGGGATAAGGTGTAGCTATAGAATAGCAAAGGCCCAAGAACTGAGCCCTGAAGGACACCAACATATAGCGGTAGGGGGGACAAGTTCCAGTGAATGAGACACTAAAAGTACTGTCAGAGAGGTAGGATTTAAATCAGGTAAGTGCTGGAGGGTTTGTAGGAGGGGGTGGTCAGCTGTGTAAAAGGCTGCAGAGAGCGCCAAGAGAAGTAGTGAGAAATGGCCTTTTGTTTTACCTGCAAGATTAGTAATTTTAATAAATAAATAAAATGTTGGGGTTTTTTGGAACCACCATGGGCTGATAATCTAATGATGAACAAGATAATCTTACTCTTTTAGTTACTTTTAGAATGACTCTCTGTGAGGGAACCAAAGGGGTGAGTTGAAAGTGTCCCCCATTACAGGTGTTGAGGAAAAAACTGAGCCGTTGATGTACTTGATGGGGGTAATTTCTGTGATGTCTGTCAGCTCCCCCTTGCTATCGGGTGTTACGCCTTCCAGAGAATAACATCCTAAACTAATGTCAGCAATAATGCGTTTTTATTGGCTTTTACAGACAATGTGAACCACTGGACGGTGACATGTTTAATCCTTTCAACAAATGGGGTATGCAAAGTGTACATTCCTGGACACCAGTGTCTGTGACAAAGATTGTGGAAGATATTGTTGCTTACAATGCATTCACTCAAAAGTCCTTTACAAATAATATTGCTGCCTACCCCTGTTGATGAATCAATAATGTAGTAAAACACAGTCACAGTAGTGGACAAAGTTTCCATTCCAAGACCCCAGTACCATTCAAATGGCTTGTTTTGATCAATGGTTCATTAGAGGCTTTTAGTAAAATGACTGCCTACCTCTTTACATTAACCTTATTGAAAGTGATATTTTATTTGCTATCTTTACCATTAGAAAGAAGCACCTTATGTATAGGTCATATTACAAGCATTGTACAGCTCATATATTAGCAAGCAACCGTGAAGAATGAACTAATCCAGTTTAGGAGATTCTTCAACAGACTCAACTGACCAACTCGATCTAGAATCAGTAACCAGTAAGACGATGTTGCTGGGTCATGATGTTTCTCTCATTTCTTCCTGCAGAGGGCGCATGGGGCAGTTTGAGTTTTCATCCAGCCTCAGGCTGTTGTAATTCACCCCTCCTTATGCTGACATCATGGAAAAAACTGTCAGTGAAATGAATATAACAGAGGACAGAGTGGTTAATTTTATATGACGCATGGAAAAAAAATAAACTGATACCCAGCAACCTCACATGGTACATGGAAAAGCAAGTCAATGTAAAGATAAAATATATTAGAGATATTGGCAACATCTAATACTAATCAAGTAATAACCTAATTCCCAACACATTTATAGCCAGCACAGTCACACACAACCCATGTGTTTATCTGATGGTACAGTACATGTGTTTATCTGATGGTACAGTACATGTGTTTATCTGATGGTGAGCCATAGCTGTAGCGCATCCCGTACACGCCAATAGAACCCAGCGCATGCCTATTAGCGCCTCCTATGGAAGGAGGGATGGACAGGAGGCGGGGTTTACCGAACAGGAGTGAGAAGAAGAGGGTTTTAATCCCAGAGTTATCCCCCGTGTAGTTTGGAGGTTCTGCTGTTGTCACCCCTCTGTGATCACCTCCTGGCTGAAGGAAGGTAATTAACCCCTTTTGTGTCTGCCCTGAGTGCTGTATAGCTGGCATTGGAACTCGGTTGCTTGTTGTTTAAATATTTGGATAAATCCCAATTTTTTTATCAATACATTATTCCAGCCCCTGAGCCCCTAAGGATCCCATAGATCGCCGATCACTATAGAAACTTTCTCAGGCGTGACCCATGTGATCCCCTTCTCCCTACTTCGGATGTGCCGTGTTGTTTTTCTGCAAACGGAAATCCTTTTTTTTTTTTTTTTTTTTTTTGGATTGAATTCCCGAGGTTCTGACTTTTTACATCACAAGGAACTTTGACATTTTTTTTACTGTAATCAGCAAAACCGGATTTTCCCCCTTTTTTCCTGCGCAACTGAACTCTAACAGCCATAGAAGTTGCATAGGCTTTGAGACTTAAAACTCGCTATTTCTTCTTTTTTTCCCTGTAGGATCATGGAAATTTGGAAGTTTCCGCCTTTTCGTACATGGCTTTAAACGGATATGCCGACTGTGCTTTCCCCCCCCCCCCGAGTTGCTGGAATATTTGAGCTCTGGGATGGGTCTGTGTTGAATCTCCAGGCGGATCAGACGTGGGGTGAGTTTGTTACATTGTTTGGATTAGTCCTATAAACACAGCGAGTTGGGAGTCGGAGCAGAAATACCTGTTTGTGGAACCAATATGCTCCGGATGGTGTGTGTGCTCCCCCTGTATGTTCTGTGTGTGTGTGTGTGTGTGTGTGTGTGTGTGTGTGTGCTCCCCCTGTATGTTCTGTGTGTGTGTGTGTGTGTGTGTGTGTGTGTGTGTGTGTGCGTGCTCCCCCTGTATGTTCTGTGTGTGTGTGTGTATGCTCTCCCTGTATGTTCTCTGTGTGTGCTCTCCCTGTATGTTCGCTGTGTGTGTGTGTGTGCCCTCTCCCTGTATGTTCTCTGTGTGTGTGCTCCCTGTGTACAAAGCCCTGTACAATGCATTGTGTATGCATGAGAAGCCGCAACATAGAATGTTGGTGTAAATGCAGCACTTAAACGTTGTAGAAAGGTTGTATTTTTATTTTTAGTTGCTTTTAAATTTTAAGCAAAATATTAAGGAATATACACTCTACTAAACAATAAACATGTGTGTTAAGTGTTTATTTTAATGCATACTTTGAGCTAACTGCAGACACTTTGTGGGTGACAGTAGTACCCGTAACAGATGACATGTTACAGGGACCCCCGAAGCATCGTGGGAACAGGCAATGCACACAACCTTTTCATGTTACTCAAATCAGGGCTGTATGGTAATCAGGATGTGGTGACTTTTCCAAAAGAGTTTGTATGCGGATGCCTGCTGCTACATGTATGTCCGCGTACTACTGCGTGTGTGTGATGTACAACAAAGCAAGGAATTGGTGCACACCCAGTAAATACTATTTAAAAATCACCTAAGGCATAACTATTGCAGATCCCGTCACACTATATGGCAATATATCTCTTCGCCCACCGCTACGTCAAACTACCACAGTTTTCATATAACCAAACAGAAAATCAGTGTAAGCCATAAATGATAATTTTACAGAAAGTGCAGGGTGTCTTACTTTTGTGAGTTTACATTCTACTTGGGAGTTAAAATAGCTGATGAAGCGTCTCCAAGAAGAGAGAAAAAAAAAACATAAAAGGGACAAGTAAAAAAATATGCTGTCTTCCCTGCAGAATGTGGAACGCTCTGCTGATGGCTTAAGGCCTGGCCCTCTACACATGATAATATGACTGATAAGCCATTGTGCCAGGTGGCTGAGAATGCACTGGGAGCATGCGAATGCCTGTGAGTGAGCGAGTGCGCGCATGCATAGGCCACTAGACTAAGCAGTGCTGCCTTCCAAGCGACAAGCGCTGGGTAGGGAAGCAAAGTTATGTTACCATGTAGATGTCTATAAACATTCCATTGGGTTTTTGGTTTGAACATCACTACTTGTAACGTTTTAACTGGAAATGGTTTAATATCATCCCAAATTACGGTATGTTCAGCCATTACCCGCTTTCATTTAGGCCAGTCTGCGATGTGTATGGTCCTGTTATGGAGTAGAATGGATTAGTATGCAGGGGTACATTTTAAAGCAAGCACAAAGTAAATCCTGCACAGCATGGATGGGGATGTGGATGGGGATTGTGTGACATAGATTTTGAGATAAAGTGGAAGAACAGATTAAGGAAGTAACTAATGAGGACAATTAAGGAAAACATTGCCGGCTGTAGTCATTGGAGGATTCTATGGTGGCATTTAGGATACGTTTATGAATATGTTTGAGAGTGGTCATATGGAGCAGTTTATGTGTTAGAGTCAGGAGAGATGTTATGCACAGCGTTTACAGAAGGAGGTTTAAGGGGTTTATAAGGAGCCAGTTTTTTGTTTGGAATTGTTAGGCACAGTTACAGTAGGTAGGGTTTGGTTACCTTTGATCTATAGCTGTATATTTTGCACATTCCATGAATGTTACTTTTACATTGTATGTAACTGCATTAGTGTAATGGGTTAATTTAATGTTGCAGGCTGTGTTTTTCCTGTCTGCCATCATGTCACTGAAAGCGAGAGCTCTCTACAGCTTCCAGAGTGAGAACAAGGAGGAAATTGACATTGTGGAGAACGAGGAGCTTCAGTTGTTTAGTGATGCATCCTTGGATGGATGGCTTCAGGGAACGAATAGCCGCGGTGAGACAGGTCTGTTCCCTGCATCCTACGTGGAGATCCTTCGCCCACGTTCAGACTCGGTCCAGGTAGATTACTCACGGCATCTTACAAGTTATGTTGAAACTACTCACCATGGAAGCTATGATGATGACGACGACGATGATGATGACTGGGATGACTGGGATGATGGGCAGTCTGTGGCAGAAGGACCCAGTGGTGCCAATGGAGTTCCACACAGTCAGCCACAGCACCACCATTATTCCAGGGATGAGCCAGTCCACCGTCCACGGCCACAGTTAGAGCGCCAGGATAGTGTGACCAGTGCCAAAAGGGGCAGTGTGGTAGGGAGGAATTTGAACCGGTTCTCCAGTTTTGTTCGGTCTGGTGTGGAGGCCTTTGTTCTTGGAGATGTCCCCCAGCTGAGTAGAATCGTAGAGAAACATGCTATAGAGATGGGACCCAAGGGGCCACAGTGGATGCCGCACCCCTATCCGTTCAATTGCTCTGTGGAGGAGCCCACGAAGCAGACCAAGTTCAAAGGAATCAAGAGTTACATCTCTTACAGGTGAGACCTTTTTTATTGAGGTTTAGGGCAAACTTATTTATTTGACATTAATATGATGTTTATACTTTTCCCAATACGCATTAATGTATGTAATCCTGAAAATATTGTACTTACACAAAAATATACCTTTTAAAATATTTATAGATGCTCCTGTGAAGTTTTTTTTTTTAATATATAAATATAATTTAACTTTGGATGCTTTTTTCTGAGTTAAAACGCAGTTGTCTGTTTTTTATATGCTGGAGATCTCGCTTTCTGATGTCTCAGTAGACTGTCCCTTTAAATATACTAAGACCTAATCTTACTGTATTGTTTGCGTTCACACTTTGATTCTTTGTCTGACTAATGAAGCTGAATGGGGACAAGGCTGAACGAGCTCTGACAGAAAGCAATATGGAGGATAGTTGGGTATTACATGATGATTAACTCTGATTGTATCTAATGTAACCTGCAGCTTGCCTTTTTAACCGTAAGAAATAAAGCAACTTTCTTCAACGTTAAACTTTACCAGTGTTCTCACAACATTTCCAACAAAAGTACTTCTAGTTGCTGTCTCGTGAAAGCACTCCTGACACATATACAGTAACTGTACCTAAAAACACTGAAAATACACCCTGGCTCTATCAGTTCCCAACGAAAGCTTTTCTGCTCTGCTATGACATTTCTTCCTTTTATTATTTAGTAAAACACACACACACACACACACACACACACTTTTGTAACATAAATATTTTGGTGAATTTCAGATTTCCGAGGAATTAAAATTTAAGCAGGCAATGCAACAAAGTGTCTGGAAAAGCAAGCAGGGTGCTGGGCTGTATAGTGAGAGAGGCATTAGTAGCAGGAAGACGGAGGTAGTTCTGGCACTTCACAGATCTCTAGTCAGGCCTCACCTAAAGTATTGTGTACATTTCTGACAGTTCTGGAGACCCCATCTCCAGAAGGATATTGACACATTGGAGAGAGTTTAGAAGAGGGCTACTAATAGGTGAATTGTTTGCAGAATAAAAATGATCAAGAAATACTAAGGGAGCTCAATGTGTTTAGATTTGAAGAGAGAGAGGGGATGTCATAGAAACATACCTAAAGCAATTTAATATAGTGGAGAAGGGAAGTTTATTTCAAATTAGGAGAAATAGCAAAACAAGTGTCTCATAATCTAAAACTATGGCTTATATGTAGTTTAAGGGTGTTTTACTTTAAGAAGACAGTAGTAAATAAATTGAAAAGACTCCCAGCAGAAGGGGTAGAGGTTAAAACAGTGAAAGAATTTAGATGTCCATGGGTTAAGCATAAATTACCATTCCTTTGTAGTTAAAGATTTAAAAAACAAACCATAAATTAGATACTTTTTTATTATAAACATTTTTTTCCGTGTGTCATTTTATTCTGTAGGTTGTGATGTGTAAACTCAGGGTGGTTATTAGAGCACTGTGTGTTATATGGGTGTGACACTTGTCGGAGAAGTACGCTTCTGCTTTTATTATTGTAAAAGGAGTTGTTGTGTCACTGTGTCACCATGCATTCGAGGGAACAATGCGTGCAGGAAGGGTGAGATTCCAAGAGAAACTGCTGCATTTTTACTTGTCACAATGTCATCATGAAAGTTGAGTGGTCAAATTCTTCCGTTTCTATGCATGGGGCAGATAACAATAACATTTCTAAATATATGTGCAAATTTTGCAAATTGTGACTCCTTGTCAGGGATGCCACAATCAATCATCACAAAGGTTTCTTTTCTTAATCACATTTATTTTATTTTACAGACTGACTCCTGGTCACACCAATTCACCGGTTTACAGACGCTACAAGCACTTTGACTGGCTCTACAACCGCCTGCTGCATAAATTTACTGTGATCTCTCTTCCACACTTACCAGAAAAGCAGGCAACAGGTCGATTTGAAGAAGATTTCATTCAGAAGCGCAAACGTCGACTTGTCTTATGGATGGACCACATGACCAGCCATCCTGTTCTCTCCCAGTATGATGGTTTTCAACATTTCCTGAGCTGTCGGGATGATGAGAAACAGTGGAAGGCAGGCAAGCGACGAGCAGAGAGAGATGAGCTGGTGGGTGCCAGCTTCCTTTTGACGTTGCAAATACCTTCTGAACATCAAGACCTCCAGGACGTGGAGGAGCGAGTTGACGTTTTCAAGGCCTTCTCCAAAAAGATGGATGAAAGTGTCCTTCAGTTGAGTGGTGTAGTATCAGAACTTGCACGAAAGCACTTGGGAGGCTTTCGTAAGGAGTTCCAGCGGCTAGGAAGTGCGTTGCAAGCATTAAGCCATTCTTTCCAGTTGGATCCTCCCTATAGCTCTGAGCCGCTAGTGGGTGCCATCTCTCACACTGGACACACTTACGAGAGAGTAGGGGAGATGTTTGCTGAGCAGCCCAAGAATGACCAGTTCAGGCTGCTGGACACTCTTTCGCTTTACCAAGGCCTGCTTTCCAATTTCCCAGACATCATTCACCTACAGAAAGGTACAGCACTAAGTTTGCTTTGCTTCCTTTTATGCTTTAGACCATGTTAAAAGTGACTTGTCCACTGAAGGAAAGTGTTTCATTCATCATTAGGGCGTAAAACTTGTTTTTTTTTTTCCTTTTAAATCTCTCTATAACGCATAGTTTAAAGACTTATACAGTTTAATCTCTCCACATTTAATATACATTATGCTGGGTCATCTTGGACCATTTTGCAGAAGGTTTAACGCTTCATTATTAATAGTGAAATCGGTGAGATGAGGTTCGCTTAATGTTATCTTGCAACTGCTTCAAGTGAACAATCATACAAGTTAAATGAGCTCCCTTGTCTCTAAAAACACTGTTTCTGAAGGTCAATGGTTTTCAGGTGTTCTAATTTTTATGGGCCACATGCACTTAATGTTTCAAGTGCTCAGAACGTATTTCCCAATCTGAGCAAAAGTGCAAAAAATCATGTTCGTAATTATTACCTAGAATTTTGTAGGGAAAGTAATTATTTGAATTTCTATGATTTAAAGGAAAAATTTAGCTTGTAAACAGAGTTTGCATATAATGTAACCTTTTTTGTTAAAGAAACTTGTATTCTTGATGACCCCTTTTGTATCTTCTGTGGCACCTGCAGGAGCGTTTACGAAAGTGAAGGAAAGCCAACGGATGAGTGATGAAGGGCGCATGGAGCAGGAGGAAGCAGATGGAGTCCGGAAGCGCTGTCGTGTGGTGGGCTTTGCTTTGCAGGCAGAAATTAACCATTTCCACCAGAGGAGGTTGCTGGATTTCAAACAGGCCATCCAGCATTACCTAAAAGAGCAGATTCTCTTTTACCGCAGAGTGAGCGATGAGTTGGAGAAGACTCTACGCAAGTATGATGACCTGTGACACTAGTGGTCACAAACAGACTAAGCCTTTATGAAACTGTTTGGGAGTTTTGTCTTTTCTGGTCAGAGTTTTATAGGCAAAAAAAAATACATTCCTGCTTACAGTTTGACTGGTGGACTTCTCTGTGGATTTCTTTTGAACTCTGAAAGCATATCTTTCTATGCTTTTACGTTTGTACCAAGTTGCCTCTCTAAGGGGATTGTTCCTTTTAACATTAACTAGATCCCTGGCTACAAAAGGGCGGGAAGGTTTTAGAGGGCAATTTTCAGCTTTAGAGTCCAAAGACTGTGATTCTGTTATGAAAAGGTTAAGTTTAGAGATGATTTATCAGCTGGTGTTTTATATTGGTATAATGTATATTTTGATAGGTGCTGCTGTGTTACAAGATCAATAATAAATCAAAGCTTTATATTTTATGCTGTGTCAAAATTTGGTTCTAGTTGTCACAACATTATTTTGAAGCAGCATCCTGGTACCAATATGGGATCTATTATTACATTTACCTTTTTATATAAAGGTTTGAGGTAATGGGTTGCAAAAATTGCTAAAGAACAACTCTAACTGTGCAATGATTTTTCGTTTGTGACATCAAAATCAACACCCATACATTAAGAACTGGAGAATAAAACTGCCGCTGTGCCCTATTAATTTTTTGTTTGATTTTTTTCTTTATATTAACAAATCCCACGTGTGCAACCAATGTTATTTAGCAGTACGCACCTGACATCTTCCTTACACTCCTGCTTTATTGTTCCCCGTGGACAGCTGTATCCATAAAATGTATTTATTGAAAATGTTTAATTTACAGAAATCTGACAATTTTATTTCCTTTGCCCCTTATTCATTTTATGATGTGGCACCAAAACACCGTACTTGCCTTTTTAAATGCCCTCCAGTTATCGATGGAGATCATTAATAGGGACGATGCATGAAAGCACTTTAACTGACCATGTTCATTCACAGAGGGAAGATGTGATCACTGCACATGGTAGAAACTGCGAGGAGCTTGGGAATGATGTATACTGAAACAAATCTTTAGGGATTGCTATTTTTAACTCCTGATTACACATTGGCTTAGCTGTTCTAATAGTTAATTTTGCTATGCAACGCGAGTGGCTCTTTCCTTGTCCTGTGCCCGCTGGATAAACTGCAGTATCCATGGGGCTGCTGAGCAGTGCAGGACCTGACCCCAGAGCTGAAGGGTGTGCCTGTCATGGTCCAGGGTGGAGTTTTTGGTTCTGTGCATAAATCCTGCACACACTCCATGCCTTGGAGGGAGTGATATCACACAGTAGGAATGCGATCCACTCGGAGTGAGGCGGCAGCAAGTCAGTCTTCTACGCAAGAGCACAGCACCAGCCGGCAGCATACACCTACTAACTAGAAGTGGAATAAGATCCGAGCAGACACAACACAAGTTGCTGGGAGCTCGTGTTGATTTGCGATTACTCATGCTTTGTTTGCCAAACAAATACACACTTTGTACAGATTGGGAGATCAATAGACAATTTCTGCACATAGAGGGAGGACCTAGCTTTGTATTGTAGTTAAAGGATTTGGAGCTAGAGTGTGTAAGTGAGGTTATATTACATTATATAGCACTGCTTTTTATGCTGCAAGTGAAAATTATTTTTTCCATGGGACCTCTTTAACCCCTTCGAGACAAAGGCTGATTTTACTTTTTGTACCCTTTGTGACAATGGCCTTTTTAACATTTCTGCGCTGCTTGTGTTTAGCTGTAATTTTCTTCTTTCCCGTTTACTGAACCCACACACATTAGATATTGTTTTTTTCAGGACAAGAAGGGCTTTCTTTAGATGACATTGTTTTGATTGTATCATATTATTTACTATTAAAAAAATTATAAAATATGGTGAAAAATTTAGAAAAAAATGACTGTTTCTAACTTTTAGTTGAAAAATCTTTTACTCATCTATAAAAGGTAATGAAAAAACCTGCTAAATAGATTCTACTATTTGTCCTGAGTTTAGAAATACCCAATGTTTTTATGTTTTTTTGCTTTTTTCTACCCATTATGGGGCAATAAGTACAGGTAGCGTTTTGCTATTTCAAAGCCATTTTTTCCAAATCTGGTAATTCTTCCCCCCATGTGCCAATTCGGGTATCTTTGAACCCGGCCAATGCAATTTACCCCATCAAGTCATATATTTTTGAAAACTAGACAGCCCAGGGTATTCCAAATGCTAGTATTTTAACTCTTTCCATGCACCATATCTACCACCAGTCTTTGTCAAACTTTATGGTAGTCATTTTTTTGCATTTGTTTTGTCATACACATTTTACTTCAGGTATGAATTAAAATGTTCTAGTTTATGTCACTATCACAAAACACCCCAATATGTGTTCAGCAACATCTCCTGAGCGCAGCGATACCCCACATGAATGATTTTGCCTGGCTGTTTGGGGGCAAAAGGGCCACATTTGGGGCATGCGCTTTTTTCAATGTTGAACTTTGGCATTTGGGATCCACTGCCCATGCCCTATTTGGTACATCTTTGAGCCGGGCCATTTCAGTGTGCCCAACAAAACCATATATTTTTCAAAACTAGACACCACAGGGTATTTTAAATGCTGGTATTTTAACTCTTTGCATGCACATATTTTACCACCAGCATTTTTTCAAAGTTTGCAGTAATATTTTTGTGTGTGTATTTTTCCCACACACACCTACTTTATGTATGAATTTACAGCTCCTGGTATATGCCGCTGTCACACGACACCCCATAATGTGTTCAGCAACATCTCCTGAGTGCAGTGATACCCCACATGCATGGGTGTGTCATTTTTTGGGGGAACTAAAAGGCCACATTTGGTACGTGTGCATTTTTCTAATTGGAAATTAGATGTGTGGCCATCCTTCCCCCCGTGTTAATTGGGACGTTGTTGAACCTGGCCCATTCAATTTACCCCATCAAATCATACATTTTTTAAAAGTAGACACCCCACGGGCATTTAATATGCCAGTATTTTAACTCTTTCCATGCGAGAATTGTTTTAAGCTAATATGCTAATTTTAGGACTTGCTCACAAAAATATATTTTTTATATATATATATTTTTTTTTATTATTTTTTTTAAAAAAAAATTTAACATTTTTTTTCAACTTGGAGGTTCCCCTGATAGTGACATCAGTGGGAAATGATTTTTACATTTTACTGTTTTTTTACTATTTTTTTCTAATTATTATTAATTTTATTTTATTTTTTAATTTATTTTTACTAATCACACTGTGATTAGAAAGCTGGGCTCCATTGACTTGCATGGTGAATGCAGTACCTGTATTCAACCTGCAAGTGGAGCCAAAGTTCTCTAGATGGTCTGGACCATCTAGCGAACTTTTAAAATTTGTGGTTCCTGTTACAGGACGGCGGCCATCTTCCTTGATGGCGAAGATTGCCGGCAGCTGCGGCTGTGACCGCTCTCCGGAGCGGTAACAGCCCATCAAAAGGTTAGTGTTTGGTGTCGCTGGATGCCTCCTGATCGAGGCATTCCAGCGACACCATTTAAGTTTAGGAGGCGATCGTCGATCGCCTCCTAAACGCTTTTAAAACGGGCGTCCGCCGCCATACAAAGTATGGCGGATGTTGACGCCCCGTGGAGGGGCCAGAGATGGCCCCTTCGTGCCGATCGCGGCGTTGCTGAATGCCTCGAGGTCGAGGCATTCAGCAACGCTTTTTGGGTGCAGAAAGCGATAGTAGATCGCTTTCTGCACCCGTTTAAAGACGTGCCGGTCCTGGCACGTCAATTGTCGTAAAGCACATGCTTTTCCGTGCCGTGCCAGGACCGGCAATTGTCATTAAGGGGTTAAAGACATGAAACACGTTGCTGTTGCCAAACCTCAGCAATATACACCTTTAAGCTTGCTTTCCATCTTTAGGCCTTTTGCAAAGCCCTGTGGTCTTTCTTTCAAGCATGGCTTCAGAATATAGCCTTTTGGTATTTTATTAGGTTTTTATATTTAAAGTGCTTCAGCAACACCCTTAATTATTTATTACGGGGTGTAAGTGAGAAACCGTGCAGTGGAATTGAATTCGTATAATGAATGGCAAGTGGGAGGAAATGGCCGGCATCGATGAGCCTCTCCCACAACTCATTTATCCAAAATGTGTAATATAGTTAATTCTAAATATGCAGCGCTAGACTCTACACACCAGCACCAAAATAAAGAAAATCGAATACAAACCCCCAAATGGCTAAAGGCAAATGAACAGAGGATTGTCTCGCTGTAATAAATAGGCTAATTAAGCTGCTAGTAATTTATGTAGTTCATTTATGAAAGACAAAGCCGGGCCAATACATAAGGCTGGCATTGGAATATGGTGCACTAATTTTTCAGATGTTCAGACCCATTGATCTCATTCGTGGCTAGAAGGAAGGAGACACAAAAGATTTAAGACACAAGGAGCACTGGAGAACCAGCAATCTTTATGTTGATCACTGGAAGGTTAAAGTAAAAATACAAGATAAGATGTGGGAGTATCCTAGGACCCCACGTTTTCACTAAGCACTTAATTTGTTGGTATTATTCCCTTAGCGTTGTGTTCATGAAGATCATGTTCTTACAGTATATCAGTTTCCTGCATATTGCCTTCTAAAGTAATACATAGCTATTAGAAACACACTTTTTTTTACATTTGCCATAGATGCAGCGATCTTTAATTTTTTAACTTAATTACTGTTTCTCCTTGGCAGTCAGCTGGCTCAGGCATTCTTTGTAAGGGGTGGTTGAGGATATCTAGATATGATCCGCATGCTGGTCAAGCCACCTTCTGGCAACTGATCTTAGCTTCCTGGTAAAATATTCACATTTAAATATCTCTACTGAGCCACCAACAAAGCCACATCGTGTTGTTGGTTTGCATAAATGGGTTTAGTTAAGACAGCAACAGTTCCCAGTTAAAAATAGATTGGCTTACAAATAATTAGTTCTGGGCCTATTATGCCTCTAAAACAGGCAACTTTACTCTGTCTAAAAAAACCTAGAGCCTCAGTAAGAAGAAAGCTATGTGCATAACTACAAATTAAACGTTCCTTCTAGACTTGTGCATTCGTCTTCGGGCGAACATGAAAACGAACACGAAGAGTGCATTTTCGTGTTCGTTCCGAAGACACGCCGAAGAGAAGACAGCGGCGGTAAAACATAGGCGAAGACGAAGACACACACCACGAAGATCTTCGTGATCGTCTTCGTCTTCGTCTACCATTCCCCCCCCCCCCCTGCCAAAGGTCAAGGCAGGCAGCAGACAGCATAAACGTGGGACGAAAGCTAAAAAGTCAGGCTACCAGGGATTCAAGTAATAGAGAGAGGTTATAAGCAAAACTGAAGCTTAACAACGAAGCACTGGTGTAGAGGCTTGTGGGGATTATATAGGGGCAGGTAATGAGATATCCACCCCCTAGCACCTGATCCCCTCCCACACTAAGTTCCTGTTCCCCTCCCTGCTGCTACACCTGAGTGGAGGGAGACAGAGCAGTGTCTACCTCCCCCCCCCCTCCCTCTGGTGGCTGTTGGAGAGGGAGGTTGCATCAACGGAGCTAAACCCCGCCCCCTCCTCTCCGAGAGCGCGGCACGTGCGCAGCACTCCGTGCACGCAGACCGCGAGGCCGGGAGCAGTGCCGCGCCGTAGACCTCGTGCCTGACGGTTCCCGCAACGCGGGACCCGAGACTTTGCGTGGCGCCCGGTCCTGGGACCGTGCGGCCGCGTCGCGAGGAGGCCGGCCGACGGGGATCGCGGTCCGGGGGCGACGGACCTCGCAGCAAGGTAGGTGGTCCCCGCCGGGTCTGACACCCCCCCTTCTAACTTACCTTGTCTTCGCGGCATCGCGGCAGTTCCCAGAAGTGGAAATCCGCAGGTTCGCCGTCACGGGTTATAGGGCAGTGCGAATGAGCCTATTGGTCGCCTACAGTGACCTCCTCTGGTATTAACCAATTGGTTGATGCCAGAGGAAGACCCTGCAGGTGACCAATAGGCTCATCCCACTGGTCTCCCTCCCTGTTCTATTAGTTAAATGTCCGACCGAGCGACTATTGGTCGCTCATACGGACATTTAACTAATTGAACAGGGAGGGAGACCAGTGGGATGTGCCGGGTAAGTTGCAGCATTGGGGTTTTAAAACCCCAATGCTGCAACTTACCCTGCAGATGCCACTGGTCTTTAACTAATTGAACAGGGAGGGAGACCAGTGGCATCAGCAGGGTAAGTTGCAGCATTAGTTAGTCTGTGCCGGGTTAAATGTTCGTACGAGCGGCCAATAAAGTCGCTCGTACGGACATTTAACTAATTGAACAGGGAGGGAGACCAGTGGGATGTGCCGGGTAAGTTACGGCACCAGGAGTTAACAGTCTGTACGAGCGACCCTATTGGTCGCCAGCAGGGGGCTCGTCTGCCATCAACCAATGGCAGACGAGCCCCCTGCTGACGACCAATAGAGTTGCTCATACGTACATTTAAACTCCTGGCGCCAGAGCTGCGTTAACCCCGTATTAACCCCTTAACCGGGGAAACGAAGAAAAACCGAACACGAAGAATGTCCACGAATATTCGCCCGAAGAGAAGACAGGAACGGGCGAATATTCCCGGAATACGAAGATTTTTTCCCCCGAAGACGAGCATGAAGACGAACACGAAGAGCCCCCTGGTGCCCAAGTCTAGTTCCTTCCTGAAGTCTACAATTTCCTCTTAGTGGCTGGAATCAAGTCACTTTTTGTTGCCGTGCTGCTGTACTTTGCCAGTGTTTGCGCTGTGTACGTAGACGTGCGTGTAGCAGATGCAGCAGCTGTATAATTGTAGGAGACGCTGGTACCATTATAGAGCGGTTTTATTTTTTTAAGTGTTTCCATAATAGTTGTATATGGGATACTGATGCAATGTTTGTTGTGCATGTGCGGCGCTGATGCAATGTTGGGTTTGTGTGCGTTGCTGGCACTGTAACAGTGCTTTGAGAGTTGGGAGAGGATTAGTGTGCTGTACAAACTGCTACAGCTGTAGTGAATATGTACAATAGCAGTTTGTGTGATAGGTGCTGAGCATTCACGCATGAGGGTTGCTGTGTGTGTGATGAAATTGTGTTTGTGCGTATATGGTGTTGATTTAGTTGTAGTGTGAGGCTAGGTTTCCACTTGGGTTTTTTTTTAGCAAAAACGCCCATAATAACGTCAATTCAGCCACACGGCGTTTTTTTTGTGAAAAAACGCTGCAGCCAGATGTTAGCTGTTCTTCAATAGGAAAATCGCACAATGCCATATCCACTTGGCGTTTTTCTGTTTGGCGTTTTTTCAGTCCTCTTTGGCGTTTTACTGCTTTTTGGGGCTCTGTGGCAGTTTTTCAAAATCGCAGCATGTTGACACTCTGGCGTTTTTTGCAAGGAAATCTTAGTGTTTTTCTCCAATAGAAGTCTATGGGAGAGAAAAAACGCCATGAAAAGGCCATGTGGGTTTTGTCTTGGCGTTTTTTATTGCGTTTTTTTCCACAGTTGATGGACCCAGAGGATGCAGAGGATGGACCCAGTATCTGTGTGTCATACGAGAAATAGGCTGGAAACAAACAGTTTCACACAAAACAAAGTTCATATTGAATTTTACACCATTTGAAACAAACATGCCATTACAAACAAACATACCCAACTGGATCCTGCGTGCCAAAAGCAACAGCAAACAATTTGCACCATCATTTGGGGCCAATCTTCCTAGAGGAGCAGACATTCAGAATAAAGTTTAAGTAGAACTATACCAAGGAAATGACATCAGGAGGGAGCAGATACTTGCCATTTATCCTAATCGCTTTTAGCTGGGTGAAAATTCTAACGTGTAAAGGCTGGAAAAACTGCCTAAGGTCGAAAAAGCAATTTCCACAGAAAGGCTAAAACGCCAGAAAAAAACTCCAGAAAAAACACCAAAACACAGGTAAATGCAGTGGCAGTTTTCTTGGCGTTTTTCCTGGCGTTTTTCATCAAGAAAATAACGCAGGAGAAAAACCCAAGTGGAAACCTAGCCTGAAGGTGGCATATTTGAATATGACATTTATGGAAAGTGTTGCTCTGCACGTAGGAGATGCATTTGTGAAATGTAGAAGCAGTTTGTGGCCACAGAGACACTGTGTGTAAACAGTGCATGTACACACGCTACGAGTGTTGGTATCTGTGGAATCTGATGGCTCCTCTCCCCCTCGCACATAGAACAATGCTGGATAACAGATTCATTGTATAATATTGTCTTTACAGATTTATTTATTCTAATTAGACTAGTAGACTGCATTTTCAGTATTCTCACAATCACTGGCTACATGAAAAGGTCATACTTCTGTAGACAACTCTTAAGAAATAGAAAAAAGAAAACAAGTTATGATAATGAACAGTTTTTTTTGTTTTCTCAATGATCAGGACATTAAAAAAAATTGTATAAATTGCTTACCCCATATATTGAAGTGCAAAACAAATTATACATTTCTTAAGGTATAGATAACTGATACACTACTATTCAAACGTTTGAGGTCACTTAGCTGTTGGAAATTTCTAGCGTGTAGCATAATTGTAAAAAGGGAATCTAAGGATTGATTAGGCTTTTAAACTTTAACTTGTATTAGCGAACACAATGTGCCATTAATACACAGGAGTGATGGTTGCTGATAAAAGGCCTATGAAGATATTCCATAAAAAAATTTGCCTTTTTTCCAGATACAAGTATTTTGAACAATAGCCTTTATTACTGTACATATATTCTTTAAAAATATGTATACTAACAAGACGGTAAATCATAAATATAATCTCTCTGAAATATTAGTGCTCTATTTCAGCTCATATGACAATATATATCAAACCCTTCCACATTCGACTACATGGCACCAGCTTGGTACCTTTTTTTAAAAAAATTATTTTTCATTTTTTTATTTAACACTGATGCCTAAATGTGTATGAGGATTTTTTTTGCTTCATTTTACATAGCTGTAAAATTACAGTCGATGTTAAAATTTATTTTCACCTGAAGTTCACATTTTATAAGCTTGATGCTACATCTGTTCCTGGTGTCAGACCAACACAATCTCATCATCCATCCCATCATGCTGAAGGGTCTTTCAACTAATGCATTTGAGCATGGAATTCTGATGACAAGTACAACCACTTTAACGAGGTTTGGCAGGTTATCAGATCCAGCTTTCATTAATAATGTTAACATTGGTGTTGAGGTCATTCTCTGTTTCAGTACTGTTTGACAATTTTCTTTGGTTGCAGATTAAGTGTTTTCTTTAAAGATTTCCCAACAAGGTATCCAAAACAAGTTGTCTGCCTGTCTTTGGATTGGTTTGCCTCTCACTGATGTCATGATGTTGGTACATGACAAAGAAGTTCTGACCATTAATGCATATGTTATGAACAACTGAATGTTAGTTTGTCCAAGTTGAGTGAGAAAGAAGTATTAAACATTCAAAAATGCACTTTTTTTTTAGTTTTATAAATATTTTAGTTTTTATTATCACTGTTGTCATTACTAAAGTCCACTAAATAACAATGCTGGGGGTTAATTTTGGGGAGCTGGTGGCTTATCATTGCGCAAAATTGGGACTGTCCAACAAAAAAAACAGGTCATTTGGCATGTATACTATAAGTAAAATTTGATTCCAGCTCTTCAACATTTGTATATTGTTATGTTTAGTGGTATACTGGGACACTTACTGAAATAAAGCTTTGGCTCCAACACACTACTCGATGTGAGTAGTTTAGTGCAGCTCTGCAGCCTCCAGCAGCAAAAATGTAAGGCCCAGGGATGAGCTGCCAAGTGCCAACCAGGCAACCATCAGCAGTACTACTAGACTAGGGGTTGTGAGGGGAAGCTGTATAAATAATGTACCAGCTACAAAGCAGCTTCCATTTATTTGAGTCATTACCTCAATGGTTTAAAAGGGACTCTCTCCCTATGCGCTGTACGAGGATGACATTTTATATATGTCATACCTACCTTTTCATTACCATCCCATTATTGTATATAAATAGGTTTTATTAATTTTTAGCTCTACAGACATCAAATGAGAATAACATGTATATATATAATTTTTTGTTTATTAACATTGTCAAACATGGAGTAGACATAACATCATAGATTCCTGATGAAATGCAAATGGATTGCTATACAGAGTGCTTGTGACACTGCAGAAGAAAGCCTGCATTGGCATTTACAAATAACCCTGTCGATTATTGGAAGGGTGTACACATGATAGAGGTAAGGTAATCAAAATGGGGAAAAAATAAATAATATGCCTCTAGAACTGGCAATATCTATATATATGTTTAGCAAGTACATCTCACCTTAAGTGTTGCACTCTATTCGTACCTGAGTCAGCTGCCTAAATAAATAGGGGCTAGAAATTAGTGATGTGGTTGAGGAGTCTTTTGATCAAGGCTGTGATGAATTGGAACTGGATCTAGGAAGACATTGTAAGAAGATGGTGCAGATAGTCATATGAAAATAAAAAGGAGGCAAAGACATAAAACAGGACAGCTAATAAGAAAACAGATGCAGAGATGTTAGATATGTTTGTTTAAGAAAATAATCCAAGCAGAGGCCAATTGCCAAGGCAAGGTCCTATCAAATATGGGAACCTGCTGTGAAAGCCAGGCGTTGTCTGTTCAATTTTGTAAGCATTTCCTACTCCTCATAATCCTGCCGGACTGCCAGTACTGAGCGATCCAGCGCTAGGGGATATACTCTTTCACTTATATGCGGTACAGCATATGTTTTATACAGAATACACATACAAATTGTTTACACTGATCCCTATGGTCAATGACATGGACAGCAGTAGATGCCTCAGTTCATCCTGCACTACAACTTTGTCATTTGGTCTATGTAGTAACATTTGACATAACTTGACCCACAGTGCAAGATGATATGAGCATATTGAGTATCTTCCAGAGTCCACAATACCCTTTTAAGTTAAAAAGGGACATGTCCATCTGTGGAATATTAGAATTTCACGGTTTGTTCTCCATCTTCAGAATTGTCGGGAGGAAGTCTCCCATGTTTCATGCCAACCAAAGAGGATGTGTTCATTGGGAGTTAGACCCAATATTGGCTTCTAGATTGTCCTTGTGTTCCTGATCCATTTCCAACCTCACATAAAGGAATACCTCTGTCTGGGTCGGTTGGCCGAAAGTTTTGCCTGTCACTGGCTCCATTCTCTGGTTTGGCAGAAGATGTAGCAGCTTTCTGAACATGATGCATGCCCATCTTTTTTCTTCGCAAAAGGTAAATTAGAAGTAAAAGACCAACTGCAACCAGAAAGAGAACTAGACAAATGGGAATTATAATGTTATACACATGAGCACCCATGAAACCAAGCAAAGCATCATCTTCCTCTGGTGGTGTTGATGTTGGTACTGCTAGGCTCCATGAGCTGTTGAAAAGCAAACTTTGGGTTGTGTTGCTTGTGGAGCTCTCTGCATCAGAGAATCTCGAGGACACTTTTCTAAAATGTGTGGTAGTATAAGACAAGTTTGGACTTGTGCTCACTGTGTTTGTGACTGTTGCTGTATTTGTGTTAAAGGTGGTGGAGTCTACGTTTGTGATAGGATCTAAACTTCTTGTAGGTTTTAAATGTGTTGTTGTCAGTAGTTGTGTTGTAGGGTTGAAATGTGTGGTCGATTCCAAGGTTGCTGCAGGTTCTAATTGTTTGGTTGAGTCGATATTGGTTGTGGTTTCAAAATGTGTGGTTAATTTGAGAGGTGTTGTGGTTTCTAAATGTGTTGTTAATTGTGAAGTTGTTGGTTGTAAGTGTGTGGTGAATTCTAAATATGTTTTGGGTTCTAATTGTGTGGTTGATTGTATGCGGGTTGTGGGTTCTGAATGTGTGTTTGATTGTGTATTTGTTGTGGTTGACTCTATATGTGTTATGGATTGTGAATATGTGCTTGATTCTGAATGTGTAGTTGATTGTATCCTTGTTGCAGCTATTAAATGCGTGGTTAAGTCTAGTTGTGTATTAGGTTCTAAGTGTGTGGTATCCATTGCTGTGTTAGATATCGGATGTATTGGATATGGAGTAGTTTTCAAAACCTCTGTGACTCTTAGCAAAGTTACTCTGTATGGGTAAGATGAGTTGTAGGGTATAGTGCTAAACCTCACAGTGATATTTGCAGGGGGAACCCTGTTTGCACTTAGTTCCATATGGATTCTATCACTTTGTATCTCTGTACCACTTTGTCCATCTTCCCATAGTTCCACTCCAATCAACCCCTTCTCTAGTTCTAACTGATTGAAAGAATCTGTGGTTTTGCCTTTTCCCTTGCCTTTCTTCTGAGGAAACCTCACCAACCTCCCTCCACGGGGTTGGTGAAGGACTCTGAATTCCGGCACACTTGCTGTACGCATGGCCAACTCGCTTGCATCAACTGTCTCTCTTCCAAGTTTCACTGTACATCCTCTTGGCCACAGTTCTTGATCTCCTATCTTAGCCATTCCAGATACGCTAATTGCCACTAGACCAGCTACTTCCTCACCTCTATAGGGCATGGCAAGAAACCTAAACTCATCATAGGAAGAAGAGAAGCTTGTAAACATATAAAATACATCTCCTTCCTTTAACTGCTTCCAACTAAACTCTGTCACTGGCACATTCCCAGCAATCAACTGCCCATATGTTGGTTGCTTGGTAACCTTATACAAGACCTCCTGTGACATCCCTTCTACCACTGGTGGAACATGATCTATTGTCAACACTGATGTTCCCGGGGCTTGTGGGACCTCAAGAACAGCTTTATACACAGCAGGTACTTTCACTGGTACCATCATTATTGTAGGTGACTGATGCCCAGCACTAAAAAGCATGGTACCAGAACTGGCAGTGCTGTTAGCCACAATGACAATGTTTAGTTTGGCAAGATCATCTTGTGTAAAATGTGAGATTGGCACCAACATGTTTTCCTGTTTTGTCACAGTAATCCCTACTGGTAGATCAATAACAGTGTAAAGTATCTTATCTGGTGGGCTATACCTATCTTGTACAGATAAGTGAACTGGGGAGAGGGCAGCATGTGAGCCTGGTGCAACATTTAGGGGTGAAGAAGGTGTTGACATTAGAGGGGGTTGGTTGGGGGTGGGAATGATGGTAATATTAAGGGTCTCTGTAATAATTATATTATGTACATCACTGGGTGGTATATTAAATGCTTTTAACTTTGGCCATAGCCATGCTTTGAATTCAAAGGTGTCCTCCAGTATACCAGACCCAGTGTGGGAATAGAGAAGGCTTTCTTGCTCCAGGTGAAATTGCCAAAAATGTGGACGCACTGGGTCAAGGGGCGAACCCTGGATAGAAAGATGGCCTTGAGAAGGCAGTCTGGTGACAAGAAATACTACATCATGCGAGATACTCGAGAAGCTGCGATTTGCCAATAGGTTTGAAGCATCAAGTGTTGTACGTGAGATGGGCGAAGAGCCACCTTCTAGGACAGTGAGACCTGTATATGGAGACAGATGTAGCATAGGTTATTTAATTTACATGGAGTGAAGTAATATTAAACAAGAGAAGAATAGATATACATATCAGTGTGAAGATGACAAGAAGGAAACTGAAAACAATTATAAATAAGCGTTCCCTCCATAAATATTTATATCCATATTTTTCCGATATAATTTGTACCATGCTTGAGGAGGCAATTTCTAACATTCAAATACGCTTAAATAAGCAGCAACCTCAGTCCACATACACTACTTGAAGTAGCTTCTTATCCTGATCTTATGCTGTGGCTGAACTGCATACACAACTAGGAATCCAGGTCTTCATGTATTGTCCAATGGTTGAACATGGAACAAAGATATTTTTATATACAAATTTTGTATTAGTATTAATACATTAAGTAGTGTCACGGATCTGGCTAGTCCAACCGACTACCTCCGCTATCTTATGCTCTCTTAGCCCGGGACACACACACTTTCCCCGGTTCCCCAGTCACTAGCCGAGACTCAGAGTAGGGTATAACATTAAGAACACTTTACTGGACACAGACACAGGTATATATATCCATATAATCACATCAACACACAGAAGGAGGCGTCTGAGTAACATAACCGCCCCCTTAAAATGGGGGATTCAGGTCTCCCAGGAACAATAGGGGAGATAACGGGATTAGCCTCTGATATCTTCCACCGATAGTCAGGCAGGAGCCTGGCTGGGCACCCCGTGGAGATAATCCTGCTGGTACACATAGTGGGACAGGAAGCTATTCTAGCCGCCCAGCAGTTCCAAAAGTAAAACCTGTATGTCCTGGTACTGGGCCTGGCGGTGTGGGCGGCAGAGGGCAGCTTCTGGGCAATAGGAAAAAGGGGTATAACATAGAAACTGGGTTCCAGGGGAACGGGTGGTTGGGCTGTATAATATCCACAGCGGTGTGCCTGAAGGGACGAGTCCGTCACAAGTAGCAACTATATTATTTTTATATTCCTGTTATTAGTATTTTGTTATTATGACAACAAACATGTTATTATATTTCTTTAACCCCTTCGTGACAAAGGCTGATTTTACTTTTTGTACCCTTCGTGACAATGGCCTTTTTAACATTTCTGCGCTGCTTGTGTTTAGCTGTAATTTTCTTCTTTCCCGTTTACTGAACCCACACACATTAGATATTGTTTTTTTCAGGACAAGAAGGGCTTTCTTTAGATGACATTGTTTTGATTGTATCATATTATTTACTACTAAAAAAAAGTATAAAATATGGTGAAAAATTTAGAAAAAAATGACTGTTTCTAACTTTTAGTTGAAAAATCTTTTACTCATCTATAAAAGGTAATGAAAAAACCTGCTAAATGGATTCTACTATTTGTCCTGAGTTTAGAAATAGCCAATGTTTTTATGTTTTTTTGCTTTTTTCTACCCATTATGGGGCAATAAGTACAGGCAGTGTTTTGCTATTTCAAAGCCATTTTTTCCAAATCTGGTAATTCTTCCCCCCATGTGCCATTTCGGGTATTTTTGAACCCGGCCAATGCAATTTGCCCCATCAAATCATATATTTTTGAAAACTAGACAGCCCAGGGTATTCCAAATGCTAGTATTTTAACTCTTTCCATGCACCATATCTACCACCAGTTTTTGTCAAACTTTGTGGTAGTCATTTTTTTGCATTTGTTTTGTCACACACATTTTACTTCAGGTATGAATTAAAAGGTTCTCGTATATGTCACTATCACAAAACACCCCAATATGTGTTCAGCAACATCTCCTGAGTACAGCGATACCTCACATGAAGGATTTTGCCTGGCTGTTTGGGGGCAAAAGGGCCACATTTGGGGCATGCGCATTTTTCAATGTTGAACTTTGGCATTTGGGGATTCACTGCCCATGCCCTATTTGGTACATCTTTGAGCCGGGCCATTTCAGTGTGCCCAACAAAACCATATATTTTTCAAAACTAGACACCACAGGGTATTTTAAATGCTGGTATTTTAACTCTTTGCATGCACACATTTTACCACCAGCATGTTTTCAAAGTTTGCAGTAGTATTTTTGTGTGTGTATTTTTCCCACACACACCTACTTTATGTATGAATATACAGCTCCTGGTATATGCCGCTGTCACACGACACCCCATAATGTGTTCAGCAACATCTCCTGAGTGCAGTGATACCCCACATGCATGGGTTTGTCATTTTTGTGGGAACTAAAAGGCCACATTTGGTACGTGTGCATTTTTCTAATTGGAAATTAGGTGTGTGGCCATCCTTCCCCCGGTGTTAATTGGGACGTTGTTGAACCTGGCCAATTCAATTTACCCCATCAAATCATACCTTTTTTAAAAGTAGACACCCCACGGGCATTTAATATGCCAGTATTTTAACTCTTTCCATGCGAGAATTGTTTTAAGCTAATATGCTAATTTTAGGACTTGCTCACAAAAATATATTTTTTATATATATATATATTTTTTTGTCTTTTTAAAAAAAAAATTTTAACATTTTTTTTCAACTTGGAGGTTCCCCTGATAGTGACATCAGTGGGAAAGGATTTTTACATTTTACTAGTTTTTTACTATTTTTTTTCTAATTATTATTAATTTTATTTTATTTTTTTATTTATTTTTACTAATCACACTGTGATTAGAAAGCTGGGTTCCATTGACTTGCATGGTGAATGCAGTACCTGTATTCAACCTGCAAGTGGAGCCAAAGTTCTCTAGATGGTCTGGACCATCTAGCGAACTTTTAAAATTTGTTGGTTCCTGTTACAGGGCAGCGGCCATCTTGCTTGATGGCGAAGATCACTGGCAGCTGCGGCTGTGGCCGCTCTCCGGAGCGGTCACAGCCCATCGAAAGGTAAGTGTTTGGTTTCGCTGGATGCCTCCTGATCGAGGCATTCCAGCGACACCATTTAAGTTTAGGAGGCGATCGTCGATCGCCTCCTAAACGCTTTTAAAACGGACGTCCGCCGCCATACAAAGTATGGCGGATGTTGACGCCCCGTGGAGGGGCCAGAGATGGCCCCTTCGTTCCGATCGCGGCGTTGCTGAATGCCTCGAGGTCGAGGCATTCAGCAACGTTTTTTGGGTGCAGAAAGCGAAAACAGATCGCTTTCTGCACCCGTTTAAAGACGTGCCGGTCCTGGCACGTCAATTGTCGTAAAGCACATGCTTTTCCGTGTCGTGCCAGGACCGGCAATTGTCGTTAAGGGGTTAATCCAAATGTGTCAAATAGAATTTGGCATACGCTCCACTATATTCCAAAGTATTAATGGCTCACTCTAGTTAAGCAATTCACCCATTCATTGATTAATTTGTGTTTAACTAAACAAACAAAGCTAAGGTTCTGTGGCATCAACCTATTAACAAAACAAATTTTAGATTTTCACCAAGAAAAGACAGCTGCTTCATAGCCTGTGCTACGGCGTGGTGTCTGTTTTGAAGTATGTTGTGTTTTAGCTCTCTTGTGTCACTTGTTCCATATGGATTCTATCACTTCGTATCTCTGTACCACTTTATCCATCTTCCCATAGTTCCACTCCAATCAACCATTTCTCTAGTTCAAACTGATTAAAAGAATCTGTGGTTTTGCCTTTCTTCATGAGCACCCTGACTGGTCTGCAGCTACGCAGCCCCATACGCAACAAACTGTGATGCCCTATGTGTTCTGACACCTTTCTATCAGTACAAGCACGAACTTTTTCAGCAATTTGAGCTACAGTAGCTTGTCTGTTGGATTTGACCACACGGGCCAGCCTTTGCCCCCCACGCGCATCAATGACCCTTGGCCGCTCATGATCCTGCCGCTGGTTCATTGATTTTCCTTCCTAGGACTACTTTTGATAGGTACTGACCACTACAGAACACCCCACACGAGCTACAGATTTGGAGATGCTCTGACCCAGTCATCTAGCCATCATAATTTGGCTCTTGTCAAAGTTGCTCAGATCCTTACGTTTGCCTATTTTTCCAGCTTCCAACACATCAACTTTGAGGATTAAATGTCCAGTTGCTGCCTAATATATCCCACCCACTGACAGGTGCCATGACAACAAGATTATCAGTGTTATTCACTTCACCTGTCAATGGTCATAATGTTATGGCTGATCGGTGTATCTCTGATTCTGCTTCAAGGGGAGTCCAGAAATGAAATGTGAGACAAATTTCCCCTGCTGTTGTCAACATGGTATATATTCTTATGTGTCTATATATAATATATATATTCAAAACTGGGACGCAACCAAACTGCATGAACCTAGTCCTCTCACCTGCGTTCTTCCAGAGGCGCGTCTGAAGATGGGGACAAGGCCCCTGGAATGTCACAGTCACATTCAGGATGTAGCGCTGGGACACAACATAAGAGGATGTCACATGGAATGAGATATAATCCTGCACTGTCCAAAATGGGGTGTCCAGTGCAACATGTTGATAATATATCAGATTTGCATCCACCTGAGAAAAACAGATATTCTCAGCAGGTTTCTTTAATACTAGAAAACAATACATAAATACTTGATAACAAAAATGCACATAACTACTGCGACAGGGCCGGGGGGGGGGGGGGGGCTGGTGATCCCTGTGATCACTTGTTCCTGTCTCCTCGTCCCCATTCAAAATTGTTCAAAAAACAGACAAGCTGTTTGGGGCACCGACGAGCTGGGGCAAAGAAAACACAGGCAAGCACTCGCCTATTTATTGCATAGCGATCAAGATTTTGCTCCCATGCAATAACACATTGCACATTATCCTGTTTGTACTTGGATTAGTTTCTTTTTTCCTTATCAGTAATGAAGTGAAAGAAAACAGCTGGGATACAAAGAAAATAGATCTCTGCAATATCTGGATCTGGATACTTACCTCTGACTGGGTAAAGTTAGTTATTGCTGTCTCTTCTCCATTTTTCAATCGTGTAACCTGACCAAACTGAAAAGGTGTCTCTATGTGATAAACCAGTTCAGGGGGTGGGTTCTTTCTCTCGTTTGTTACTGCCATCAGATTCTGGCTAGTTATTGGCTTAAAGGATTCTGGAAATGAGAAAGTAGATGAAGTTTAGGGGTTTACATTATCATGTTTTTGGGTTTTTTACAAATCTGGTCTAAGAACAAAAAACAAAACAAGAAAAAAAACTAAACAAAAAGGGTAACAGGAAAGATATTTGAGACAATGTAAAAATGTTTCCAAAGTCAACACTTGTGTCAAAAAGAATAAAACCAGAATTAATCCATAAAAAATAGTGGTATATACCATATTCTTCAAAAACAATAACTTAAAATATCATTAACTACATGCATTAAAAAGCATTAAACCACATTAACCACAGAACTAGAGGTTTACTCACGTGGACAAACAATGAGGTTCTGTATGGACTTCATAGTGATCGTAAAAGGTATGGCATGGATTTGGAAAAAAATCCTCAAAGATTGATGCTCTCCATCAGAGACTGTGAAGAAGAATCCCCCATCCAAAGGACCTGAGAGAGAGACATAAAGCTGGCTCAATTCACTAATGTCTTACTCATGCATTGTCTGTCTTTCACTAATCTGACCCTTACAGGCACTGTTTCCTCTCAGCTTCTTCTGGAATAGTTGTTCTTTCATCTAATTGTGTCCACTCTTATTTCACCTGTGTTTTTCATTGAGGTGTTGTATTCCACACATGTGCTTGAAAGCATCAGTCCTTTATTTATTCCCTCTTTTCTATCAATCCCCTGGTATGACTCCCTCTCATCAAACTTTTATCTCACACGTAACAGTAAGTCATTGGTGCAATGTTTTGAGCATCGATACCTCACCTTTATGTTGAAATTGCAACATTCCTTGGTCCACCTGTTTCTGTGTGAAGCTCAAAACCCCACCACTGGATCCTTTTAGCACTAACTGCCCATTTGTTGGGGGCAGAATGGAGTACACCAGCTCTTCTGGGAGAGAGTCCGCATCGATAGTGTGCAGGACCTGGGCATCAATGTTCACTGTATCTTCTTCCAATATCTAATGTGAAAGAAGCAACATAATTACGATCATCAAAGCACTGAAAATGTATCATAATTATACAGCTTTTAAACATGAAAGTGTAATATCTATTTTTGTATACATTTCCCTAAATATAACACCTCTGTTGGCTGTCTCAGTCTATGGCTTTGGGAAAAAAATGTAAACACATATTTGTGCACTAAATTGATTTGTGATGCAGATGGTCAGTTTGTAAGCAGCAAATCAGTCTGAGTATTACCTGAACTAAAATGGTAAAGCAATTTGCTTATTGTGGATTTTAGAACTAGTTGATTTAATGTGTTAGGTGATATCCTTTATCTGTCTAGAGACTGCAGTACTTGGCAGATACAGTTACTTTAGGGCAGCGATGGTGAATGTTTTGGGCTTGAGTGGCCAATTTCCTGCATGAAACCAAGATCTCAAACTGCCCACGCTGCATGTTGGTGCCTACCCCTGGTGTCTAGTCTAATGGTGTCTAGTCTAGTTTGGTTTTCACCTTACAGAAAAAAAACCATAAAGACACACACAAGCATATACTCACACTCACATACACGCATACACACTTACAGTGCATATATCACACAGCTTGCCAAGACACACACACACACACATATATATATATATATATATATATATATATGTGTGTGTGTATAATTTGAAGAATAATCTGTATTATGTTTAAGCATTTTCTCATATAAGGAAGAAAGGGCAGTGGCAGCAGCATATGGGTTCCATAACCCAGAATAAACGGATGAGTGCAAGCGTGCTTGGTAGCTTCTCAGATGGAACCCAGATGGATGCTGCCACTATCCCCCCTTTGTCCCCATTTCTCCTCTTTCCCCGTATATGCCATTTCTCCTATATCTTTCTCATATTTCTATTTTCCTACCATCTCTCCTCTTTCTTACGATGTCTCCCCTCTCTCCCCATTTCTTACCTCTCTTAATTCCTGTAGGGACAGTGCAAGGTCTGTTTCTACAAACCTCTGTTTCTGTGCTCCATCATGGTGTGGGCAGGTTCTGTGCTGAGTGCCGGGAAACAACATCATATCACAGAGCTCAGCATCAATGGCTGGCACGCTTTGTGAGGGGGCACTTAAACAGAGGTCTGTATGAACAGACCTTGCTCTCCCTTTATTTTGGGTCAATTTAAAATGTGAAACGGTCATTTGGCACCTTGGCTGTTTGCCACTGCAGAGGCCGTAGCATGCCCATTGTGGCAGACATGCCATGCGTTTGCCATCGCTGGTTTAGGGTGATTCTTAACGTTATATAACATAACAACATACGCATCATTTGGTTAAAACGAGGAAACAAGAAAACAGGTTGTTCGGGTACTGCTTATTGTTCCCTCCTTATTGTCCCCTCTATGTTGTCTCTACTCTATCCAGATACTCATGTTCCCTTATTAGTTTGCTAACAGGATCACATTGCATCTGTAACAGGTGTATTAATGTTGGGAGTGGACCAGTGAGCCAGGTGTCAAGTTATAAACATGCAGCAAGCTAGAATGAGAAAAGAAGGTGCATTAAAATATGAAGTGGTATGAAGGAGGTTGAAAGTATAAGCTTTAACTAATAATTTGATCTGTCAAACTGTCACGCTTTGTTCATACCTCTCAATGTCTGACTACCACCATGTACATGAACTTGTCAGACCTAGATACATAGAGTTTGACAGCAGGCCATCTAGTCTGCTAATTTTTCTTGATGTAAAGACTCAGACCTTAATCAGTCCTTGGTCTTGTCTTGGCTTCAGGATAGCTTTATGCCGATAGCTTTATTACCTCACTGTATCATCCTCCCTACCACTTCTGTTTGGATGCTGTTCCATTTCTCTAACACCCCCTCAATAAAGCAAAACTTCCTTACATTATCTCTAAGCCTCTGAACCCTCTAGTTTAAGATTACAACCTCTTGTTCTAACATGTTCCTCCATTGTACTAAACGTCTATTTTGTACTTTGTTAAATCCCTCTAAGTACTTAAATGTTTTTATCACATCTCCCCTCTCTTCTTTTCTCCAAGTTATATGTATCTAAATATCTTCCCCATCATTTTTATCATGCAAACCATTCAATATTTTAGCCCTCATTTGAACTCACTAAAATATCACTATCCTTGTGAAGATGGGGTCTCCAGAACAGTACATAATGCTCAAGGTGAGGCCTGACCAGAGAACTGTAAACCAACCTCTAGCATCTAACTATACAATTCAACACCCTGCTTGATTTTTCTCATTTCGTCTACCTCCCGGTCATCACTTCATCGGGTTACTGACCTCCAGTCTCTGGTACAGGCTAATGCTGGTGCGGTACCGGAGAGGAGGCAGATCATCTGGCATATTGCCTCAGGAAAAGACAAAATCACCAAATTGAAATTATGTTTTGTGGTTGTATAGACAACAGTCAAATATCACATGTATATTTTATATACCGTATTTATATGTTTTTCCTTTAGCTTTTAGTAATATATATATATATATATATATATATATATATATTTACACTGCATGGTTCTACTTTGTCTTGTTTTGTTAAATATTGTTCATATGATTTTAACTTAGCAGATCATGTCTTTTAGTAGCTGTTACGGAAAGCTTTATACATATGTATATTTAGGTCTAGATTCATTAGAGATCATGCCAAGACATGTGAGAATTGTGTTTGGATCCATTGGGTTAAGGCTGTGTCGAGTCTTGGGTATTACAAAAGCCTTGATCTGGTTGAAGCTCATCCTGGGGAGAAGATAGGGGACTGGTCTCCCCAACCAGGAAGAACTATCACTACAGGCTCCATGTGTACAGATTTTATGTAACAGTGCTCATGCTGAAAGGGATTTAAATATCCTAACAGATGTGTGGTCATTCCCTTCTGGCAGTGTCATCGGGTATACCACAAGCAGATCCATCTGGGTCTGTACAGACACCATAGTGGATTCTGATGACTCCCTTCCACTGATCACCTATACTGTGATCAGGAAAGCAATGCTGCCAAAAAAAGCATAAAGTAAAATGATTATGTTATCATAATACCATCTGGTGGTTCATTTTACGTATTGTTATTTAGTAATATTTTAGCTCTTTGCAATTCCTTCATACTGTATCTTTCTTATAAATTTGTGCCCAAAATTGAACATCATTTTATTAGTGAGGCCAAATAATTCTCTGTACAAAGACATGATCACATTTTCAGTTCCAATGACAAGAAAGATCCCTGGGGTCTACAAAGGTCTCTAATCACATTCTCTTTGATAGGGAGGAGCACAAAAATAAAGTTGAGAAATGAATTTCAAAATTAAAAACTCAGAAAATGTAAAAATAGAATGTTGGAACCAAAGTATCATCACCAATATACATAAAAATAATTAAATAAAAAAACCTTACTGCCAACCAATTTGGCAGTAATTAAAACACCTGTGCATGTGATATTACTGTACTTGAGTGATATTACTGACCCGACGATTGGCACTTTTTCATCGGTTGCACCTATACCATGGGAGAAATCCAAAGTAAAATATCAAAGCCTGTGCATGGCTTAGAAAAGCATGATGGGGAAATGGATACATGAAAAATGATGGAATGACCTTGTAAAAGCTGTGAAGTTGTCGAGAGACATGGTGCTTGAATCAATTCAATGGTCTGCACTTTTGCAGAAAATGAAGATCTCACACTAAGCAATTCAATTCCTAGTTATTGTCACTGCAGAGGCCTTTATATTTGCTGTTGTTGTCTCATTACTCCTGCGCTAAATGGTCTTGCCAGCAAGAGGTTAAACTTCACCAACTTGTGAATTCCAGTATTGTTGTATTTCATATATTTCGGTTTATGGCCTTTTCCTCTTCTGAGGCTCAATACTGAATGAAAGGCAGTTATTTTTCTTTGAAGCTGGTTTTATGATTACAAAAGGGAACTTCAAGCTTCAGCACATGAAGTCTATTTACTTCTGCCCTTAATTTATTTTCAACAGCTGTAAATCTCTGTTCAGATGCGTATTTTAATACGACATGAAGATAAATCTGAAATCACCGGGTTTACAAAAGCATATTGAAATTACACTATGATGTAAAAGGGTACTTTATACATATTTATTATTGTCATAACGTGGGCATATGTTTTAATATTTCTCTTTAAATAGGAAGCCTCACAAACGCTCTTCATCCTGAAATGCTATTAAATTATATGCCTACCTATAGATAATGGTATTATTAACAGCATATTAGTGTAATTTAGCACCTTCTCTGAGTATTGGGAGCCAGGTTAGGAAAACTATGAATATTATTCGCATACAAAATTTTATTCCAATAATGCAAAAGTGTATTGACTACAAAACCACCTAATAAATTCAGGGGTTTGCCACTAACCACAATAATTCCTGGTCTCAAATGCATCACCAGTTATTCTTCAGTATGGGCTTTTCATGATATAAGACAGTTTATAAATTTAATGTGGTTTTGTCACCAAAAATAAATTTGCAATTAAAGAGCATAAAAAGCTGACTATACAGTATGTCACTGTCTACTACTCATGTTGTGGTAACATATTGTAATGTAATGCCAACAAAGCCATTATATACCACAAAGAATGTCACTGTGTAATTGAATTATACAGAATGCAGAACTCATAATAACAAGTGGTGCTTGATAATGCAAATGTACATAATTGGGAATAATCACTACAATTCAAATTACATTTTAACTTTTATCATATTATTTTATGATTGGCCATTCTCCTTAGGACAGAGAATGAGTTTGTTTTTTTTCCACTACAGGGAGATTTGTCTTTGGTTTCACATCTCCAACTTGACTGGTCATCATGAAGGATTAACACCTGCAAAGTCCTCCAGCAAGAAGGGCTGTTAAAACACATATCTTCTTTCAACTCTCCATTTAGTGAATTGACTCCTATGACTTTATGGGAAGTATCCCAATGGCTCTGCTAGTGTTATCCCAAACACCAATATTCTCATTCCCCATCATTTTCAGAGAGCATGTCCTGGTAAATATAGTTCTTAGAGCTGTTTCTACATTCTTGACCAATGTAACTGATTGTATACATTGTATAATATTGTAGCTGGGTAGTCACAAATCACATACTATTGTAATACAAAATGAAGCACCCTCCAGTGACACAGATACTCTCACCATTTAATTATTTACTGCTTAGTATATCTTCCTGTAGATGTTTGAAGCCTGTGTCATGATGGATGGGAGTTTCTACTGCAAATTCTTGCGACACATTTACCTGTCTAGACAAGCAGGTTGAGAATGACTCTTTGACAGAGAGGTGGTGCAGCACAATGCTCTTGAGCCCAAAGGGTTAAGACACGCATTGGTTATATTCCCATGATTCCGTTTGGCAAAGCATAGTGTACATTTCTACTAAAGCCTGTCCTTTACTGCCCTCTTGTGGCCACATAAATGTACAGAACTGATACTAGCTAATGTTAATGTGATTTAGGGCCTGGTTTTGGATGCATATATGAAGCCTAAAGCTTTGCATGGCTTTTCCGCCACAAGGAGTGAAATGTTAATGGACATACTAACCACTATATGCACTTTATTGCGTAGTATAGCTACGTGGTCCCTTCACATTTTCATGGTGTTCCCTCTCGCAAATCCAGGGAGGAAATGCTGCAGAATCTCTGCATATGCATTTGCCCCTTTACCTGCGACCCTCAGCTATTTTTGGTTGATAGACTTATGCCAGTCAGCTCCAGCATTGGGTTGGCAAATGCTGCAGGCGGCTATGTGTTCAGACCACCAATTGGCTACTGCAAACAGCGAATCAGCTGCAGATTCTACCTTCGGTAATGTGCATTATTTATTTATTTGTTTGTTTTTCAAGAATCCATATGAAAGTACTCACAAATGTCAGTGGGTAGTCTTGGCCGGGTCCCTCAAAGGTAGGCTCTGTATAACTGAATGGGTATGAACCTGAATCTAGTCCCAAAGAGGAAAGAGCGGAGGACTGAAGTGAAGTCTGAGTTATTTCGGGAGCAAACTTGACTTTAACTAGGAGGAGGTAGGTGGATTAGCTTTCTGACATATTAGAAAGTAGCAAGGTGAAGATAAGATGCATTAAAGAAAGTGGATACCTATCATACTAGTTTTCACATGACACAGGTGGATGAAACAACGTCTCATGCTTTTTGTTGGTAAATCTAACTGTGATCAGGTCAGAATAGCCTAAAAAAGAGCTGTTGAAAATACTTGGCTGACTTGAGCAACTCTGCTCTGCAAAATATTAATTTTCCCATGTCCCTTGACATTGAGGCTTTAAACACAAGGCAACCTAGACTTGGAAAGTTGGGAACGTGGAAGGCATGCTCTGAGCTGGCAGGTATGACTGCTGAAGGATATCTACCATGCTTTCTGTGTGGCTAGACATTTTCATATCGACTAAATACGGCAACAATCTATAAAATATAATTTTTTTAAACCACAAAATACTTTTGAGAAAGTCAACTTGGTTTTCTCTCGTAATCCAGAACACATAGTTGAAGAGATAGGGGAGTTTCCTTGGTCAAAATGAGGCCCACATCAAACCTAACCCCAGTTGCACCTAAGGAGAGAAACTGCTAAGGAAGAATCAATGGTATGAGGTCTCTGCTGGTGGCTGCACAGACCACTATCATGTCCTACAGACCTTTAGTCCCCGATGGATTCTAAATGGCCCAAGTACACCTGCTGTGGAGCCCTAAGGCAAACGTGGCCACTGGGTATTACTATGCATTCCAAACCATGTTTTTTCCCCAAAATATGTGTATTACTGAGCAGAGCCCACAAGCTCTAACTGAAAAAAGCCAAAGGCAATCTTGCTGCTATATGCAAAGCAACCTGATCACCCAGTCTCCTGTGCCTCACAGCATAGGATTTGTAAACAGACAATAAACACATAAAATTGAAGCAAGGGTTGTGCATTCACTTCTGATGATGTCAAAATAATCTCCTTGCTTCAGAAAGTATATGACAGAGCTAAAATGTAAGGCTCCCTTACAACATGCCGAAGCACTTTTTGGAGCTGCAATTTGTCATAAATATTAGGGATGCTAAGGATAATGTGTGAAGTGGCGAAATTAAACTGTCAAACAGCTAACACAAACCATTCTGATAAGGAAAAATAATGGTCTAATATGTTATCAGCAATAATTTTTTTTCTTTGATAGAATAACAAGCTTGCCAGGGACAGGATGATAAGGGAGGGGCAGAGGGACTTTCTCCTCTTGAGTGCTCTGTCGGAAATGTGGGTCACGGGCAGCAGGTTTTGTTGCATGTTATTCCACATGCTGCCACAGCATAAATCGTTAGCTCACCTGTTACAAACAACATGCTTGTTGAGTGACGCTGTGCATTTGGCAGGGCTGCAAAGTGCGTGTTGACGTGATCAGAGCGCAAAATGTGTTTTTGGCTGATCGCTTTTTGGGGACAATTTTCCTAATTTCACTATGTCAGCAGACCCCCCCGCCCTGAAAGCTTCCTGTAGGTCCCTATACCCTGCTTGAACAAACAATAGCACTAAGACCCATGAAGATTTACAGAAACAGCAAAGGTTAAGGGTTTGATTATGTAGTTCGAGCAACCAAGAAACACACAAGCACATGCTGGGAGTGAGAATAGTTTTTTTTATTAGCTTGTTTCAGCTTTTGTTTCTATAAGTTCAAATTGTTATTGATGAACTACTTCTTATCTCATGTTTATCTATTGTATAGGTATTAAAACTAATGGCAATGACCATGCCACACAGGTGCTTCATTAATGGTGTCCAGGAGGGCTTTAAACTGCATGAGAGTCTCATTTGGGTTAAAAACTGATTTAGCTCCTTGTAATCAATATAGCCATGACAAAATTAGATAGGACTCTGCAAACTTGGGGTATTTTGACGTGGTGGTGGGCTTAGTAATATATGGCGTGACAAAATACCTTGTTTTTTTAAATGGTATTTGCTTGGTATGCGCTGAATTCTTGCTTTGTTTTGTGGACTTATCGGTTATTATTACAGAAGCCACCCGGGAATCTGTGTATGCGTTATATGCTTTTTTAGGCTGCGTGCTCCCCTTTGTGTAGAGCCACACAGGTGCCTAATTAATGGTGTCCAGAAAAGGCTTTAGCTTGCATGAGATTATCATTTGGTTAAAATACACTGCAGTCGCAGCGATTTAGCTCCTTGATTAGCAATATAGCCGTAAAAATTGGATCAGACTCGCCAAACTTGGGGTACTTTGACGTAGTGTGGGGATAAGCAATATATAGCCATATGGTATGACTGAATCGCTAATATTTATGCCTTACATAGGTGTTTTTTTGGTATTTTAGCTGAACTCTTTGTTAATGTTACATGGGATACAAGCGAGGCCAGGTGCAGGCAATAAACATCTAATTTATGACACACACAAATACAAGACATGCAGCTATAGCAAATACTTTCCAAAAAATATTTTCCCACTATTAAATTACCAACTAAACATACATAATGCACAGAGAAAGAAGAGTAACAGAATGGGAACCCTACACAATCCCATGTCATAGGCATGGAAAAAAACATAGTAGATACCTGCAATACACCTCCAGTGGAAGTAGTACAAGTAAACACAATGAAGGAATTCAGGAAAGTTTGGAATATGCCCAAAGCTATACTAAATAATGAAGTCAAACGTGATTCAAAAAGGGCAGACCAAATCGGCCAATTGTTTTTTTTCTGCCATAACTGTCTATGTTAAATCTATTCTGTTACTAATGGTGTTCCAATACTTTAATGCTTTGTGTTTCTAAAATTAGGTCATATTGCAGTAAGAAGAAGAAGCCTTATAATGAGGTTTCTTTATAATGGGTTCTTTAATGTCTTAATCCTTGTACTAAATAAAAAGGAACATGTGACCGTTAAGAGTAGCTTTATTAATAAAGAACATATTGTTCCTAAAATGTGTAGCAATGGCTCCTCCGCATTATGTCTAAATTGGCCTGGAGGGGAAGTATACACTAGATGCACTCTCCTCATTTCTATGCTTTGCGGTTTTACAATTATTTCTGATGTTTGACCAGTATGTTGACAATTTATAAGAGTATTTCAGAGAGAATGAGTGATCCACAATTTCCTATCTTAATACCAACTCTCTCTTGATCTTGATGCACCTTTTTAAACACTATGGAGTAGCTAAAGGTTGGAGCAGAGCCGGCCTTAGGCGTTGTGGCGCCCTGTGCGGACTACTCCTCTGGCGCCCCCCCTCACTACCCCTTCAAGCTACCCCCCCTCTCTGCCCCTTCAAGCTACCCCCCCTCTCTGCCCCTTCAAACTACCCCCCCCTGCCCCCTCAAACTACCCCCTCTCTGCCCCTTCAAACTACCTCCCTCTGCCCCTTCAAACTACACCCCCCCTCTGCCCCTTCAAACTACACCCCCCCCACTTACCTTGTTGCCGGAGTCCTGCAGTGAGAGCGGGAGGCATCCGTCTTCTCGCTCTTCTCAACATGAGATGCCGGCACCGCGATGGAGTCACGGAGAGTAAGAGGCGCCGAGCGGTTGCTGAGAACTTCACGAGCAACCGCTCGGCGCCTGGGCAGTCCCGGGCAGGCGACCGCACAGGGCGCTATGCCCTGTGCGGTCGCACAGGTCGCACACCCCTAAGGCCGGCCCTGGGTTGGAGATCCCCAAGATAGAAATTAGCAGAGAATCACATGGGTTGTAGTCCAACAACAGCTGAAAAGTTATGATTGCAACATGTAGGCAACATTGGTCATGGAAAAGGTGTCAGTTCTGTTCCCTAAGAAGTGACTTAGCTGTCTCATTTCTTTGAAGGGGATTTCTCACATTAAAGGCTTGAAAAGATGTAAAGAAATAAATCCAAGTCATCTTACTTTATATCTGTTCTTCAAAATACATCACATATACAATGTAATGTTGGAGCATCTGTAATGTATGCTAGCATTATCATTTTTATAATGATCTATATATTTACTACTCAGAATTTGTTCAGAATGATTGGACTAAACTTTCAGGTGAGACTTTTTCTCATGGTAGATTGCCTTTAACTGTGCCATATTTTGGGCTGAATTTAACCTTGGTAATTAACCAGAGAGTGATGCAGAAAAGTGTGATAAATTTCACTTAAGCCTTCTTGATTGTACTATGACCATGACTGATTTCACTTAGGGCAAGTGATGCAGAGAGTCAACTTTTGCATATTCCTGTTTTCTTTCACTTTCTGTATTGTACGTGAATACTTACACATATTGTGGTTTTGTGTGTTTGGTTGCATGGTTACTCATCATTATTAAAACCAAGATAAAAATAGAAGTTTCCACTCAATGGGCGATGAATTTGCATTATTGTAAAGAGGTGGACCCATCATAGAAGAAAGCTCTGAGATTATGTTCTATTAATTATCTTTATATGTGACATGGTGCTGCATGTTCATTTGTGTGGCTTGTCCTTACCTGGAGGCCTCTGTTGGTGACCACATGTGGGCTCTCATCATTTACTGCCTGTACCGTCACATTGATAGTAACCGGTTGACTCTGATGGTTGATATCTGTAGCGTTTACCACAACGGTGAAATTGTCACTCAGGGTCTCACTGCCGTCATGTTCATAAAATACCCTCCCCTGATCCAGCTACAAAGGATGAATAGAAGTTACATGTACACATGATTTAAAATGTTGGATAACAAATGACTTTCACTAAAAATAAGTCACCCGGTTACCTCAAGAAATAATAGGAGTCATCCATTTTATAGCAAAACGGCCTAATGAACGATTCTTGAGCAAAGATTTAAAGGTGAAGCAGTCGGCAAGGGATCTAAGGGGAGGCTCTGCTTTTTTTTTTAAAACCCTTTTGTCTCAGAACATCCACTGCATGTTTCAATAATAATTATATATTTTGCCATTAAAGACGAAATGAAATCCAAAAGACATGTTTTACCCAAGATTAACTTGGTTTTGTTATAGTTTTACTCATTTAGCCTGTAGGGTGTTATTAGTATAATGACTCTGCTATGATGGACTATAGCTGTCCTTACCTCATTCCAGCTGAATGTCCTCAGGTCTTCCTTGTCTGCATTCAGTATACGTCCTCTGCTGGGAGCGAATATGATAATAAATTCCAGATGGAGTCCCAGAAAATACTCACTGGATACCTGTAGGATGCCGGTGGTTAGTGTAGCTATATCTCCCTCTTTTACCTTAAGCTCGGTTACCTCCAGTGGAATGTAGAATGGGAGAATTTCTATGAGAACCACAATTTCCAGAGATGTCTCACCACCTGCAGTCACCTCTAGGGTCATACGATCAGGAAGCATTTCTGAAGCTGAATGTAGGTACATGATTCTGCCCTGGTTAATATCATCCTGGGTGAATGTCTGGACAGAGTCTAAACTTGCTGAGCCATCAGAAGACGGCTCAGTACTAACAGCCACCAAGTATCCGAAAGCTGGAGGGTCTGTAAGAGTGTATATGACTTTGTGTGGGAATGTATCCTCAGCAGAGACCTGTGAACAAAACAAAGTTTACTGATTTTAACTGGGAAATGTATAGATATTTTTCATAACTATTATATCGTAGGGTGTGCTGGGTCACCATACCTTAACAGAGTGTGGTCATAGTGAAGCTCTCTTTTTTTACATGGTTGTATTTAATATATATGTATAGTTTGCAGATGGCTGAAACAGTAGGTGGCATACACAACACATAGTATTTCTGGGAACTTTCCCAATGTCCTAACCATGAGAACCTCCAAATAATTGACTAACAGGTAATGACTTAAAAATCAATGTAATGAGCATCCAGTTACGAGAGCAAAGCTGACATAATACTGGGCTTTATGAAAGCTCTAAATTGCAGGGACTTCAAGTTATACTTTCTTTAGTGAATTATATTCGACTTAATTCAAAGTTTTCTAAAGGCTAATTTGATAAACAGCAGGAAAGCTTATGTCAATATATATTCTGGAATATTGTAAATCTGTCAGACCTGCCTGCTTTTGTGCATGCCTCTCTGCAGCTCCTTGTATCCGAAATAAACTTTTATACATTCAAAGAAGTCTGGTGGTCATCACAACTTCTGATTTCCACAACATAACATTCTGTCAGTGTAGAAGACTGAGAAGCTCAAGAGTGCATACCTGCCGACAGTCATGTTGTTTTGGGTCCTGTCAAATTCAGATCATAAAATACTGCCTATGCACAATTCATTGCACTGTGCACAGGCAGCATTGTGTTCAAGCTTTGTACATCTGAGAGACACACACAGCCTGGACTGTAGTAAATGAGCAACAGACATCCTGGAACAGAAGGGGGTGGAGCCTAAAGTCGGTGGAGTCATATAATGCCACACACCACCTACTTTAGGCCCCACCCCCTCCATGTCCCAGGACACCTGAAGCAAAAATTGGCAAGTATGAGAGTGCGACCCTAAGAATCTCTCCATCAGGATAGTTTTAACGTAAAGTGGCTTCCTGGGACAAAGTACAAAACAGATATATCCCCCATTATTTTGAGGGGCCATATTATTGTACATAATGCGCCATTACTCAACGCATACACACGATCTGGGATAAAATGCACAGGGTGTATATGTGCTGTTGCCTCACGAGGTGGAAACAAATGGACTTACTTACCTAGAAGTTACCAGCGTTTAAGTCTTTTAAATTTGTATAAACTTCATATTGAAAGCCTCAGAATTTCAAGGAAAGCACATTTGTTTGCCTCCACTTTGTGAGGTAACTCTGTGCTATTTGCACATTGTGATAGTATTCCATCTTTAAGAGGGACAGTCCCTCTTTGTGTCTCAAATCTCTGTTCCTCTAGGAGCTCAGAATGTTTTCTGTTTGTACATAACTTAAGTATATTTATATATACAACAGAAAACGTGTTTAGACATTAAACTGTAAATAAAGTATGTCATATTTTTCTATATGCCTTACTCAATTACACACACACACACACACACACACACACACATATATATATATATATATATATATATATATACATACAGTATCTCAGTTTCAGGGTCTTGACAATCTTTTTATAGCCTAGGCCAGGCATGTCCAAACTTTTTTCGAAGAGTGCCAGATTTGATGAAGTGAACTTGTGCGAGGGCCGACCATTTTGCCTGACATTCTTTGAACCATTAGAATTAAATGCAAATTTTATTGGGCAACTTATCTGTGGGGCCTTATCAGTCTGGAACGCGGGCCGCAATTAGCCCGCGGGCCGGACTTTGGACATGCATCTTTTTTGTACAGCAACAATTCTTTTTTTTCAGATCCTCAGAGAGTTTTTTGCCATGAGGTGTCATGTTGGACTTCCAGTGACCAGTATGAGAGAGTGTGAGAGCGATAACACCAAATTTAACACACCTGTTCCACATTCACACCTGAGACCTTATAACACTAACGAGTCACATGACACCGGGGAGGGGAAATGGCTAATTGGGCCCAATTTGGACATTTCCACTTAGGGGTGCACTTTTGTTGCCAAGGTATTAGACATTAATGGCTGTGTGTTGAGTTATTTTGAGGGGACAGCAAATTTACACTGTTATACAGGCTGTACACTCACTACTTTACATTGTAGCAGAGTGTCATTTCCTCAGTGTTATCACATGAAAATAAAATATTTGCAAAAATGTGAGGGGTGTACTCACTTTTGTGAGATACTATATATACCTATATCTATCTATCTATCTATCTATCTATCTATCTATCTATCTATCTATCTATCTATCTATCTATATAAGAAGGGTTAAAACAAAAGGTCTGATTTTTAACTGCCCCACACCATCTTTACCCCGTTGTCTGCTAGTTTCAGGAAAACTAAGCCCTCATTGGGTGATGGACAAGGTTATTTCCACTCTGCGCTTTGCAGCGCCCTTATGCTGGGAAAACTTTATTCAATAACCAATCTTAACACGAAGGGCACAGAGGGCATGAGAATAAAGCTGCATGACAGCCAAGTAACAAGTTACCCTGTCCAGTTACACAAACTACAGTACCTGCCACCTCCTGTGCAGATAATACAAAGTGCATAGGGCTCTGGGATCAGGTGAAGCCAGGATAGGAATGGCAAAGGGACATTTCCATGGAATTCTGTAGTGGAAGATTTTGGGCTACTACTTGAAAATCCACACACAGCCACCAGATGGTGTCTAGAGAAACAAAGGCATATGCACAGATCTGCCTCCTGTTAAAGTATGCCAAATAATTATAAATCCCGATTATTATTTCCGTTACAACTGCCTCTTCGTATACTACTTGCCAATTAAGCCTACTTTAAATCATGGTCCCATTACTGTAAGGTCACTGCATTTCTCAGCATTAGTATACAAAGGGTTAATATTTTAAAAGTGCAGATTTATTACCTGGATCTCATACAGTTTTCAGCTGTTGTTTTGTTACCTAAATGTAGCATTTTTGGATTTTATTCTCATTGGCATTGCACACTAGAGCTTAGTGACATGATCTAACGTGATTTCCAAGTCACAGGGAGTCCCAGGACATTTTTATTGTTAGCAGCTATGCCCTGTCTGCCAGAGAACTGCACCCATATGGCCCTTGTCCATTCTCATGTGTTTCTTGCCATAGATGGTAACACTGACAAAAAAATACACTTTGCTGCAAGGCAAACGCTTCACAGTGTGCTACTAGGTATCAACAGAATGCCTACCATTAAGCTGATAGGACTCCTTCCACAAAAGATACACACGTGCAAGGTAGAATACATATTATTATGCTGTTCTAAATGGGAGAAATAGCTTGATAATATAGACCTAATGCGTACATGGCTACAACCAAGATACTGGGGAACAAAAATACTTTCTTTAGAAATCAGGGACAGTTGGCATTTAATATATGCAGAGGTGCTTTTTTATGTCATTAGGACATAGATGCTCCTCAGATTCTTGTTATTGGAGTATCATGGCCTTGAGTCAATAACCATGTTACTGAGCCATAGCACCTAGTTACACGTCAATATGGATGTGATGCCTCGGAGACCAAATAACCAAGAATGCCCTTTTATTGCAGCCATGTTCCAGAGACCTTTTACCAAGTGTTACAAACCAAGTGCTTCTAGTTACACCCCTGCGATATTATACAGCCTCTCTCTGAGTATGTCTATGCAATGTAGAGGGGAAACAGCTGGCAGGCATGGAACCCCAAGTGGGGGATTGGCGGTGCTGTACTTCAGCTCACTGTTTGGGGGTGCACAAAGTGGGGAGACTGGTACCATATTGGGGAAGCAGGAATGTTGTGTTCTCTGATTCTACTGAGTACATATATGAATTATGTTACTGGTTCTATGTATGAGTTGATCACTAGTCTGTGAGAAAATCATTGTATTTACAGTTATATGGACTTTAGTTGGTATGACATTGAGCTATGTATCGTATATTGAAGAAATCAACTTTGATGGTTCTCTGAACAGGTTGCTTAAATGGACTATAGGCATCTGATCTACATGAAAATAAAGAAGCAAGTTATAAATACCGGTACTACAAATTAATTTTGTGTTTGGCTACTTTTTAAATAACATCTCTGTTTGTCAGGGGTCTCTTTGCCATAATAAATGAATATACTGTAAGCTAATAAATATTGCGCTGAGACTACATTACAGTAGTAGTTTATTACATTATAGTATAAATTGATTCTGAAATTAAAACAAAAAGGCCTTTTCAGATTATTTTATTATTGTGGTATTTTGGTGATGTAAAAATACATTTTTTAGTGATACATTCTAGTTCATAAAGTCTTATTTGGTAGATGTGTGTATTGGGTATAGTTTTATAGGATATCTGCTGCTTCAGTCACACATTTCCTTCAGTCTCTCAAAGTTTCTTATCTCTTATGTGTACACATAGTTGGCCTGACAGCAACCCTTGGGATATAATGCCTACCAGGATACCTTATAAATTTGCACCATAGTGATATAAAACCAATGTTAACTGAAAGCTTCTCTAAATTCAGCAGTCTGGGTTTAGCTATTTATACAAGAGTTTAGCTCTTAAACCATTTCCCTCAATAAAGAATAAGGACTCAACTTTGTTGAAGTCTGGACCTACGTAAGGACTTTGAGAACAGTATATAGCTTTCTTTGTGTGGCCTTCTCAGTTCCCCATGGTAGCTGTTTTGTTATGTAAAAAGCAATTTTTTTCAGTACTGAAAGCCTCAGTACAGAGCCATCGTTCCATTATAATATAAATATTATGTTTGATACGGGCTGATGAGGGAGGATTTAGGCACAAGCATGTGCTATAAACCACAGTGAGATTTTCTCATTTTTGCTCTACAGGAGGCTGAACACATTGTCTGTGTTTTCCAGGATATATGTCACTTTCATATATTGCAAAAAAAAACACATTGGCAATGTGCTGCTCTGCAGTGTATGCAATGTATAACTAATTACTTATAACTAAATAACTAATTACTTTCCATTAGTTTAGACATCTTACATACTGTAGGGCAGCAATTTATGTGCTTATTGTAGGATTCGTAATTCAACATGTAGCTGGATATCAGCACATTTCCCCTGAAAAACAATATATTTACTGACAGACTTTACAGGTGGGGTTTCACAAAAAAATAAATATTAACTACTATGTGAAACAAGTAAACTTTAACAGATCTGTAATTTGGTTCTTACCCCTAAAAAGCTGTATTCACATAAAAACATTCACATAAAAACAACATAAACACTTTTAAGACTTTCAGTACTATCAGTACCTGCTTCTATGTCATGCCATGTTAAGATATAATTTAACATTAATAAATAAGTATTTCTGTAAAGGATCCGGCATTCAGAAATACCAGGGAGGATATTTCTAATGCTACATTTAGTTGTGAAAGTGTTAAATTCAGCTCCTGTATCATAATTATTCTGCAAGGGGATTCAGGTTTTTGAACCTGTTAAATGACACATTCATGTCACAACTGGTACAAGCACCAACTAGAAAGGATACTTGTTTGGATCTGGTGATAACAAACAATGTTAATCTTTTGTCTAACGTTCAAGTGGGGGGGGCACTTGGGTAATAGTGATCACAATATGGTCTCTTTTGAAATAAACTCAAAAAAGAAATTGCCCATGGGGAATACTAAAACGTATAATTTTAAGAAGGCCAATTTCAATAAGATAAGGGCAGCTTTACAACTTATTGACTGGCAAAAACTCTTCAGAGGAAAAATTGAGTATTTTCAGACAAATATTAGCAGGGTACACTTCTCAGTATGTACCACTAGGAAACAAATATAAAAGAAACAAATTGAAACCGATGTGGCTTAGTGGGGACGTTAAGCAGAAAATTTAAAATAAGAAAATGGCTTTTACAGCATTTAAATCAGACGAATCAGAGGCATCCTATATAAGATATAAGGAAGCCAATAAAGCATGCAAAAAGGTGATTAGATGGGCTAAACTAGAAAATAAGAGGGTGATTGCCAAAGAGAGCAAAACTAACCCCCAAAAATTATTTAAGTACATAAATTCTAAAAAAACAAAAAATGAAAACGTAGGTTCACTAAAAACAGAGAGGGAAGTGTTGGTTAAGGAGGACCAGGAAAAAGCAGAAACTTTAAATGACTATTTTTCCTCAGTATATATTAAGGAGGAACCTATGGCAATGGATATACATAGGACCAATGTTCCCTCTAATTTTTCTTGGGTGATGTGCGC